>JANUYF010000014.1:4055282-4655282 GCA_026167975.1 Phrynosoma blainvillii | reverse complement strand
TACTTAGTACACCCAACTTCCTACTAATGGGCAGTGAACTGAATTCCAATTTGTTACCCAAACAACATTCCATATTGATTCCTTGTTTAGGGGTAGTGTTAGGGTTAGTTTTACGGATAGATTGGATAATGTGAGCAAATTACTCTCACCATTTGTAATAATCTTCTGAGTAGAATGTAGGCCGGGCCTAGAATTTGAAGTGGCTTTCATTTCCTCTTCCCAGGAATAATAGTTTAAACATACGGAGAGAGAAAAAGGATAATAAATATTGTATTGTAACCGGAGCGTTACAGCAATGAAAGCACCATCACTGAAAGTGGATGAACTCTTTCAAACAATGCGGATGTCACTGGATTCTTATTTCAGACATACAGTTTAAGCAGTTACTCTCTTTTGGCAAAGCACAGAGAAATCTAGAGAAGGTATTGCAACTGCATTTACTTAGTAAACCCAACTTCCTACTAATGGGCAGTGAACTGAATTCCAATTTGTTACTCAAACAACATTCCATATTGATTTCTGGTTTAGGGATTGTGTTAGGGTCAGTTTTACAGATAGATTGGATGATGTGAGCAAATTACTCTCACCATTTGTCAGAATCTTCTGAGTAGAATGTAGGCCGGGCCTAGAATTTGATGTAGCTTTCATTTCCTCTTCCCAGGAAGAATAGTTTAAACATACGGAGAGACAAAAATGATAATACATAGTGTATTGTAACCGGAGCGTTACTGCAATGAAAGCACCATCACTGAAAGTGGATGAACTCTTTCAAACAATGCGGATGTCACTGGATCCTTATATCAGATGTAAATGTTAAGCAGTTACTCTCTTTTGGCAAAGCAGAGAGAAATCTACAGAAGGTATTGCAAATGCTTTTACTTTGTACAACCAACTTCCTACAAATGGGCAATGAACTTAATTCCAATTTGTTACCCAAACAACATTCCATATTGATTCCTGGTTTAGGGGTAGTGTTAGGGTTAGTTTTACAGGTAGATTGGATGATGTGAGCAAATTACTCTCACCATTTGTAATAATCTTCTGAGTAGAATGTAGGCCGGGCCTAGAATTTGATGTAGCTTTCATTTCCTCTTCCCAGGAAGAATAGTTTAAACATACGGAGAGAAAAAAAGGATAATACATAGTGTATTGTAACCGGAGCGTTACTGCAATGAAAGCACCATGACTGAAAGTGGATGAACTCTTTCAAACAGTGCGGATGTCATTGGATCCGTATTTCAGACATACAGGTTAAGCAGTTACTCTCTTTTGGCAAAGCAGAGAGAAATGTACAGAAGTTATTGCAAATGCTTTTCCTTAGTACACCCAACTTCCTACTAATGGGCAGTGAACTGAATTCCAATTTGTTACCCAAACAACATTCCATATTGATTCCTGGTTTAGGGGTAGTGTTAGGGTTAGTTTTACGGATAGATTGGATAATGTGAGCAAATTACTCTCACCATTTGTAATAATCTTCTGAGTAGAATGTAGGCCGGGCCTAGAATTTGAAGTGGCTTTCATTTCCTCTTCCCAGGAATAATAGTTTAAACATACGGAGAGAGAAAAAGGATAATAAATATTGTATTGTAACCGGAGCGTTACAGCAATGAAAGCACCATCACTGAAAGTGGATGAACTCTTTCAAACAATGCGGATGTCACTGGATTCTTATTTCAGACATACAGTTTAAGCAGTTACTCTCTTTTGGCAAAGCACAGAGAAATCTAGAGAAGGTATTGCAACTGCATTTACTTTGTACACCCAACTTCCTACTAATGGGCAGTGAACTGAATTCCAATTTGTTACTCAAACAACATTCCATATTGATTTCTGGTTTAGGGGTTGTGTTAGGGTCAGTTTTACAGATAGATTGGATGATGTGAGCAAATTACTCTCACCATTTGTCAGAATCTTCTGAGTAGAATGTAGGCCGGGCCTAGAATTTGATGGAGCTTTCATTTCCTCTTCCCAGGAAGAATAGTTTAAACATACGGAGAGACAAAAATGATAATACATAGTGTATTGTAACCGGAGCGTTACTGCAATGAAAGCACCATCACTGAAAGTGGATGAACTCTTTCAAACAATGCGGATGTCACTGGATCCTTATATCAGATGTAAATGTTAAGCAGTTACTCTCTTTTGGCAAAGCAGAGAGAAATCTACAGAAGGTATTGCAAATGCTTTTACTTTGTACAACCAACTTCCTACAAATGGGCAATGAACTTAATTCCAATTTGTTACCCAAACAACATTCCATATTGATTCCTGGTTTAGGGGTAGTGTTAGGGTTAGTTTTACAGGTAGATTGGATGATGTGAGCAAATTATTCTCACCATTTGTAATAATCTTCTGAGTAGAATGTAGGCCGGGCCTAGAATTTGATGTAGCTTTCATTTCCTCTTCCCAGGAAGAATAGTTTAAACATACGGAGAGAAAAAAAGGATAATACATAGTGTATTGTAACCGGAGCGTTACTGCAATGAAAGCACCATGACTGAAAGTGGATGAACTCTTTCAAACAGTGCGGATGTCATTGGATCCGTATTTCAGACATACAGGTTAAGCAGTTACTCTCTTTTGGCAAAGCAGAGAGAAATGTACAGAAGTTATTGCAAATGCTTTTCCTTAGTACACCCAACTTCCTACTAATGGGCAGTGAACTGAATTCCAATTTGTTACCCAAACAACATTCCATATTGATTCCTGGTTTAGGGGTAGTGTTAGGGTTAGTTTTACGGATAGATTGGATAATGTGAGCAAATTACTCTCACCATTTGTAATAATCTTCTGAGTAGAATGTAGGCCGGGCCTAGAATTTGAAGTGGCTTTCATTTCCTCTTCCCAGGAATAATAGTTTAAACATACGGAGAGAGAAAAAGGATAATAAATATTGTATTGTAACCGGAGCGTTACAGCAATGAAAGCACCATCACTGAAAGTGGATGAACTCTTTCAAACAATGCGGATGTCACTGGATTCTTATTTCAGACATACAGTTTAAGCAGTTACTCTCTTTTGGCAAAGCACAGAGAAATCTAGAGAAGGTATTGCAACTGCATTTACTTTGTACACCCAACTTCCTACTAATGGGCAGTGAACTGAATTCCAATTTGTTACTCAAACAACATTCCATATTGATTTCTGGTTTAGGGGTTGTGTTAGGGTCAGTTTTACAGATAGATTGGATGATGTGAGCAAATTACTCTCACCATTTGTCAGAATCTTCTGAGTAGAATGTAGGCCGGGCCTAGAATTTGATGGAGCTTTCATTTCCTCTTCCCAGGAAGAATAGTTTAAACATACGGAGAGACAAAAATGATAATACATAGTGTATTGTAACCGGAGCGTTACTGCAATGAAAGCACCATCACTGAAAGTGGATGAACTCTTTCAAACAATGCGGATGTCACTGGATCCTTATATCAGATGTAAATGTTAAGCAGTTACTCTCTTTTGGCAAAGCAGAGAGAAATCTACAGAAGGTATTGCAAATGCTTTTACTTTGTACAACCAACTTCCTACAAATGGGCAATGAACTTAATTCCAATTTGTTACCCAAACAACATTCCATATTGATTCCTGGTTTAGGGGTAGTGTTAGGGTTAGTTTTACAGGTAGATTGGATGATGTGAGCAAATTACTCTCACCATTTGTAATAATCTTCTGAGTAGAATGTAGGCCGGGCCTAGAATTTGATGTAGCTTTCATTTCCTCTTCCCAGGAAGAATAGTTTAAACATACGGAGAGAAAAAAAGGATAATACATAGTGTATTGTAACCGGAGCGTTACTGCAATGAAAGCACCATGACTGAAAGTGGATGAACTCTTTCAAACAGTGCGGATGTCACTGGATCCGTATTTCAGACATACAGGTTAAGCAGTTACTCTCTTTTGGCAAAGCAGAGAGAAATGTACAGAAGGTATTGCAAATGCTTTTACTTAGTACACCCAACTTCCTACTAATGGGCAGTGAACTGAATTCCAATTTGTTACCCAAACAACATTCCATATTGATTCCTTGTTTAGGGGTAGTGTTAGGGTTAGTTTTACGGATAGATTGGATAATGTGAGCAAATTACTCTCACCATTTGTAATAATCTTCTGAGTAGAATGTAGGCCGGGCCTAGAATTTGAAGTGGCTTTCATTTCCTCTTCCCAGGAATAATAGTTTAAACATACGGAGAGAGAAAAAGGATAATAAATATTGTATTGTAACCGGAGCGTTACAGCAATGAAAGCACCATCACTGAAAGTGGATGAACTCTTTCAAACAATGCGGATGTCACTGGATTCTTATTTCAGACATACAGTTTAAGCAGTTACTCTCTTTTGGCAAAGCACAGAGAAATCTAGAGAAGGTATTGCAACTGCATTTACTTAGTAAACCCAACTTCCTACTAATGGGCAGTGAACTGAATTCCAATTTGTTACTCAAACAACATTCCATATTGATTTCTGGTTTAGGGATTGTGTTAGGGTCAGTTTTACAGATAGATTGGATGATGTGAGCAAATTACTCTCACCATTTGTCAGAATCTTCTGAGTAGAATGTAGGCCGGGCCTAGAATTTGATGTAGCTTTCATTTCCTCTTCCCAGGAAGAATAGTTTAAACATACGGAGAGACAAAAATGATAATACATAGTGTATTGTAACCGGAGCGTTACTGCAATGAAAGCACCATCACTGAAAGTGGATGAACTCTTTCAAACAATGCGGATGTCACTGGATCCTTATATCAGATGTAAATGTTAAGCAGTTACTCTCTTTTGGCAAAGCAGAGAGAAATCTACAGAAGGTATTGCAAATGCTTTTACTTTGTACAACCAACTTCCTACAAATGGGCAATGAACTTAATTCCAATTTGTTACCCAAACAACATTCCATATTGATTCCTGGTTTAGGGGTAGTGTTAGGGTTAGTTTTACAGGTAGATTGGATGATGTGAGCAAATTACTCTCACCATTTGTAATAATCTTCTGAGTAGAATGTAGGCCGGGCCTAGAATTTGATGTAGCTTTCATTTCCTCTTCCCAGGAAGAATAGTTTAAACATACGGAGAGAAAAAAAGGATAATACATAGTGTATTGTAACCGGAGCGTTACTGCAATGAAAGCACCATGACTGAAAGTGGATGAACTCTTTCAAACAGTGCGGATGTCACTGGATCCGTATTTCAGACATACAGGTTAAGCAGTTACTCTCTTTTGGCAAAGCAGAGAGAAATGTACAGAAGGTATTGCAAATGCTTTTACTTAGTACACCCAACTTCCTACTAATGGGCAGTGAACTGAATTCCAATTTGTTACCCAAACAACATTCCATATTGATTCCTTGTTTAGGGGTAGTGTTAGGGTTAGTTTTACGGATAGATTGGATAATGTGAGCAAATTACTCTCACCATTTGTAATAATCTTCTGAGTAGAATGTAGGCCGGGCCTAGAATTTGAAGTGGCTTTCATTTCCTCTTCCCAGGAATAATAGTTTAAACATACGGAGAGAGAAAAAGGATAATAAATATTGTATTGTAACCGGAGCGTTACAGCAATGAAAGCACCATCACTGAAAGTGGATGAACTCTTTCAAACAATGCGGATGTCACTGGATTCTTATTTCAGACATAGAGTTTAAGCAGTTACTCTCTTTTGGCAAAGCACAGAGAAATCTAGAGAAGGTATTGCAACTGCATTTACTTAGTAAACCCAACTTCCTACTAATGGGCAGTGAACTGAATTCCAATTTGTTACTCAAACAACATTCCATATTGATTTCTGGTTTAGGGATTGTGTTAGGGTCAGTTTTACAGATAGATTGGATGATGTGAGCAAATTACTCTCACCATTTGTCAGAATCTTCTGAGTAGAATGTAGGCCGGGCCTAGAATTTGATGTAGCTTTCATTTCCTCTTCCCAGGAAGAATAGTTTAAACATACGGAGAGACAAAAATGATAATACATAGTGTATTGTAACCGGAGCGTTACTGCAATGAAAGCACCATGACTGAAAGTGGATGAACTATTTCAAACAGTGTGGATGTCACTGGATCCGTATTTCAGACATACAGGTTAAGCAGTTACTCTCTTTTGGCAAAGCAGAGAGAAATCTACAGAAGGTATTGCAACTGCATTTACTTAGTACACCCAACTTCCTACTAATGAGCAGTGAACTGAATTCCAATTTGTTACCCAAACAACATTCCATATTGATTCCTGGTTTAGGGGTAGTGTTAGGGTTAGTTTTACAGATAGATTGGATGATGTGAGCAAATTACTCTCACCATTTGTCAGAATCTTCTGAGTAGAATGTAGGCCGGGCCTAGAATTTGATGTAGCTTTCATTTCCCCTTCCCAGGAATAATAGTTTAAACATACGGAGAGAAAAAAAGGATAATACATAGTGTATTGTAACCGGAGCGTTACTGCAATGAAAGCACCATGACTGAAAGTGGATGAACTCTTTCAAACAGTGCGGATGTCACTGGATCCGTATTTCAGACATACAGGTTAAGCAGTTACTCTCTTTTGGCAAAGCAGAGAGAAATGTACAGAAGGTATTGCAAATGCTTTTACTTAGTACAACCAACTTCCTACAAATGGGCAGTGAACTTAATTCCAATTTGTTACCCAAACAACATTCCATATTGATTCCTGGTTTAGGGGTAGTGTTAGGGTTAGTTTTACAGGTAGATTGGATGATGTGAGCAAATTACTCTCACCATTTGTCAGAATCTTCTGAGTAGAATGTAGGCCGGGCCTAGAATTTGATGTAGCTTTCATTTCCTCTTCCCAGGAAGAATAGTTTAAACATACGGAGAGACAAAAAGGATAATACATAGTGTATTGTAACCGGAGCGTTACTGCAATGAAAGCACCATCACTGAAAGTGGATGAAATCTTTCAAACAATGCGGATGTCACTGGATCCTTATATCAGATGTAAATGTTAAGCAGTTACTCTCTTTTGGCAAAGCAGAGAGAAATCTACAGAAGGTATTGCAACTGCATTTACTTAGTACACCCAACTTCCTACTAATGAGCAATGAACTGAATTCCAATTTGTTACCCAAACAACATTCCATATTGATTCCTGGTTTAGGGGTAGTGTTAGGGTTAGTTTTACAGATAGATTGGATGATGTGAGCAAATTACTCTCACCATTTGTCAGAATCTTCTGAGTAGAATGTAGGCCGGGCCTAGAATTTGATGTAGCTTTCATTTCCTCTTCCCAGGAAGAATAGTTTAAACATACGGAGAGACAAAAAGGATAATACATAGTGTATTGTAACCGGAGCGTTACTGCAATGACTGAAAGTGGATGAACTCTTTCAAACAGTGCGGATGTCACTGGATCCGTATTTCAGACATACAGGTTAAGCAGTTACTCTCTTTTGGCAAAGCAGAGAGAAATGTACAGAAGGTATTGCAAATGCTTTTACTTAGAACAACCAACTTCCTACAAATGGGCAGTGAACTTAATTCCAATTTGTTACCCAAACAACATTCCATATTGATTCCTGGTTTAGGGGTAGTGTTAGGGTTAGTTTTACAGATAGATTGGATGATGTGAGCAAATTACTCTCACCATTTGTCAGAATCTTCTGAGTAGAATGTAGGCCGGGCCTAGAATTTGATGTAGCTTTCATTTCCCCTTCCCAGGAATAATAGTTTAAACATACGGAGAGAAAAAAAGGATAATACATAATGCAATGTAACCGGAGCATTGCTGCACTTAAGGCTCAATCACTGAATATAAGTTTTATAGATAGATTGGATGATGTGAGCAAATTACTCTCACCATTTGTAACAATCTTCTGAGTAGAATGTAGGCCGGGCCTAGAATTTGAAGTAGCTTACATTTCCTCTTGCCAGGAATAATAGTTTAAACATACGGAGAGAAAAAAAGGATAATACATAGTGTATTGTAACCGGAGCGTTACAGCAATGAAAGCACCATCACTGAAAGTGGATGAACTCTTTCAAACAATGCGGATGTCACTGGATCCTAATATCAGATGTAAATGTTAAGCAGTTACTCTCTTTTGGCAAAGCAGAGAGAAATCTACAGAAGGTATTGCAACTGCATTTACTTAGTACACCCAACTTCCTACTAATGAGCAGTGAACTGAATTCCAATTTGTTACCCAAACAACATTCCATATTGATTCCTGGTTAAGGGGTAGTGTTAGGGTTAGTTTTACAGATAGATTGGATGATGTGAGCAAATTACTCTCACCATTTGTCAGAATCTTCTGAGTAGAATGTAGGCCGGGCCTAGAATTTGATGTAGCTTTCATTTCCCCTTCCCAGGAATGATAGTTTAAACATACGGAGAGAAAAAAAGGATAATACATAGTGTATTGTAACCGGAGCGTTACTGCAATGAAAGCACCATGACTGAAAGTGGATGAACTCTTTCAAACAGTGCGGATGTCACTGGATCCGTATTTCAGACATACAGGTTAAGCAGTTACTCTCTTCTGGCAAAGCAGAGAGAAATGTACAGAAGTTATTGCAAATGCTTTTACTTTGTACAACCAACTTCCTACAAATGGGCAGTGAACTTAATTCCAATTTGTTACCCAAACAACATTCCATATTGATTCCTGGTTTAGGGGTAGTGTTAGGGTTAGTTTTACAGGTAGATTGGATGATGTGAGCAAATTACTCTCACCATTTGTCAGAATCTTCTGAGTAGAATGTAGGCCGGGCCTAGAATATGATGTAGCTTTCATTTCCTCTTCCCAGGAAGAATAGTTTAAACATACGGAGAGACAAAAAGGATAATACATAGTGTATTGTAACCGGAGCGTTACAGCAATGAAAGCACCATCACTGAAAGTGGATGAACTCTTTCAAACAATGCGGATGTCACTTGATCCTTATATCAGATGTAAATGTTAAGCATTTACTCTCTTTTGGCAAAGCAGAGAGAAATCTACAGAAGGTATTGCAACTGCATTTACTTAGTACACCCAACTTCCTACTAATGAGCAGTGAACTGAATTCCAATTTGTTACCCAAACAACATTCCATATTGATTCCTGGTTAAGGGGTAGTGTTAGGGTTAGTTTTACAGATAGATTGGATGATGTGAGCAAATTACTCTCACCATTTGTCAGAATCTTCTGAGTAGAATGTAGGCCGGGCCTAGAATTTGATGTAGCTTTCATTTCCCCTTCCCAGGAATGATAGTTTAAACATACGGAGAGAAAAAAAGGATAATACATAGTGTATTGTAACCGGAGCGTTACTGCAATGAAAGCACCATGACTGAAAGTGGATGAACTCTTTCAAACAGTGCGGATGTCACTGGATCCGTATTTCAGACATACAGGTTAAGCAGTTACTCTCTTCTGGCAAAGCAGAGAGAAATGTACAGAAGTTATTGCAAATGCTTTTACTTTGTACAACCAACTTCCTACAAATGGGCAGTGAACTTAATTCCAATTTGTTACCCAAACAACATTCCATATTGATTCCTGGTTTAGGGGTAGTGTTAGGGTTAGTTTTACAGGTAGATTGGATGATGTGAGCAAATTACTCTCACCATTTGTCAGAATCTTCTGAGTAGAATGTAGGCCGGGCCTAGAATATGATGTAGCTTTCATTTCCTCTTCCCAGGAAGAATAGTTTAAACATACGGAGAGACAAAAAGGATAATACATAGTGTATTGTAACCGGAGCGTTACAGCAATGAAAGCACCATCACTGAAAGTGGATGAACTCTTTCAAACAATGCGGATGTCACTTGATCCTTATATCAGATGTAAATGTTAAGCATTTACTCTCTTTTGGCAAAGCAGAGAGAAATCTACAGAAGGTATTGCAACTGCATTTACTTAGTACACCCAACTTCCTACTAATGAGCAATGAACTGAATTCCAATTTGTTACCCAAACAACATTCCATATTGATTCCTGGTTTAGGGGTAGTGTTAGGGTTAGTTTTACAGATAGATTGGATGATGTGAGCAAATTACTCTCACCATTTGTCAGAATCTTCTGAGTAGAATGTAGGCCGGGCCTAGAATTTGATGTAGCTTTCATTTCCCCTTCCCAGGAATAATAGTTTAAACATACGGAGAGAAAAAAAGGATAATACATAGTGTATTGTAACCGGAGCGTTACTGCAATGAAAGCACCATGACTGAAAGTGGATGAACTCTTTCAAACAGTGCGGATGTCACTGGATCCGTATTTCAGACATACAGGTTAAGCAGTTACTCTCTTTTGGCAAAGCAGAGAGAAATGTACAGAAGGTATTGCAAATGCTTTTACTTAGTACAACCAACTTCCTACAAATGGGCAGTGAACTTAATTCCAATTTGTTACCCAAACAACATTCCATATTGATTCCTGGTTTAGGGGTAGTGTTAGGGTTAGTTTTACAGGTAGATTGGATGATGTGAGCAAATTACTCTCACCATTTGTCAGAATCTTCTGAGTAGAATGTAGGCCGGGCCTAGAATTTGATGTAGCTTTCATTTCCTCTTCCCAGGAAGAATAGTTTAAACATACGGAGAGACAAAAAGGATAATACATAGTGTATTGTAACCGGAGCGTTACTGCAATGAAAGCACCATGACTGAAAGTGGATGAACTCTTTCAAACAGTGCGGATGTCACTGGATCCGTATTTCAGACATACAGGTTAAGCAGTTACTCTCTTCTGGCAAAGCAGAGAGAAATGTACAGAAGTTATTGCAAATGCTTTTACTTTGTACAACCAACTTCCTACGAATGGGCAGTGAACTTAATTCCAATTTGTTACCCAAACAACATTCCATATTGATTCCTGGTTTAGGGGTAGTGTTAGGGTTAGTTTTACAGGTAGATTGGATGATGTGAGCAAATTACTCTCACCATTTGTCAGAATCTTCTGAGTAGAATGTAGGCCGGGCCTAGAATATGATGTAGCTTTCATTTCCTCTTCCCAGGAAGAATAGTTTAAACATACGGAGAGACAAAAAGGATAATACATAGTGTATTGTAACCGGAGCGTTACAGCAATGAAAGCACCATCACTGAAAGTGGATGAACTCTTTCAAACAATGCGGATGTCACTGGATCCTTATATCAGATGTAAATGTTAAGCAGTTACTCTCTTTTGGCAAAGCAGAGAGAAATCTACAGAAGGTATTGCAACTGCATTTACTTAGTACACCCAACTTCCTACTAATGAGCAATGAACTGAATTCCAATTTGTTACCCAAACAACATTCCATATTGATTCCTGGTTTAGGGGTAGTGTTAGGGTTAGTTTTACAGATAGATTGGATGATGTGAGCAAATTACTCTCACCATTTGTCAGAATCTTCTGAGTAGAATGTAGGCCGGGCCTAGAATTTGATGTAGCTTTCATTTCCTCTTCCCAGGAAGAATAGTTTAAACATACGGAGAGACAAAAAGGATAATACATAGTGTATTGTAACCGGAGCGTTACTGCAATGAAAGCACCATGACTGAAAGTGGATGAACTCTTTCAAACAGTGCGGATGTCAATGGATCCGTATTTCAGACATACAGGTCAAGCAGTTACTCTCTTTTGGCAAAGCAGAGAGAAATGTACAGAAGGTATTGCAAATGCTTTTACTTAGTACAACCAACTTCCTACAAATGGGCAGTGAACTTAATTCCAATTTGTTACCCAAACAACATTCCATATTGATTCCTGGTTTAGGGGTAGTGTTAGGGTTAGTTTTACAGGTAGATTGGATGATGTGAGCAAATTACTCTCACCATTTGTCAGAATCTTCTGAGTAGAATGTAGGCCGGGACTAGAATTTGATGTAGCTTTCATTTCCTCTTCCCAGGAAGAATACTTTAAACATCCGGAGAGAAAAAAAGTATAATACATAATGCAATGTAACCGGAGCATTGCTGCACTTAAGGCTCAATCACTGAATATAAGTTTTATAGATAGATTGGATGATGTGAGCAAATTACTCTCACCATTTGTAACAATCTTCTGAGTAGAATGTAGGCCGGGCCTAGAATTTGAAGTAGCTTACATTTCCTCTTGCCAGGAATAATAGTTTAAACATACGGAGAGAAAAAAAGGATAATACATAGTGTATTGTAACCGGAGCGTTACAGCAATGAAAGCACCATCACTGAAAGTGGATGAACTCTTTCAAACAATGCGGATGTCACTGGATCCTAATATCAGATGTAAATGTTAAGCAGTTACTCTCTTTTGGCAAAGCAGAGAGAAATCTACAGAAGGTATTGCAACTGCATTTACTTAGTACACCCAACTTCCTACTAATGAGCAGTGAACTGAATTCCAATTTGTTACCCAAACAACATTCCATATTGATTCCTGGTTAAGGGGTAGTGTTAGGGTTAGTTTTACAGATAGATTGGATGATGTGAGCAAATTACTCTCACCATTTGTCAGAATCTTCTGAGTAGAATGTAGGCCGGGCCTAGAATTTGATGTAGCTTTCATTTCCCCTTCCCAGGAATAATAGTTTAAACATACGGAGAGAAAAAAAGGATAATACATAGTGTATTGTAACCGGAGCGTTACTGCAATGAAAGCACCATGACTGAAAGTGGATGAACTCTTTCAAACAGTGCGGATGTCACTGGATCCGTATTTCAGACATACAGGTTAAGCAGTTACTCTCTTCTGGCAAAGCAGAGAGAAATGTACAGAAGTTATTGCAAATGCTTTTACTTTGTACAACCAACTTCCTACAAATGGGCAGTGAACTTAATTCCAATTTGTTACCCAAACAACATTCCATATTGATTCCTGGTTTAGGGGTAGTGTTAGGGTTAGTTTTACAGGTAGATTGGATGATGTGAGCAAATTACTCTCACCATTTGTCAGAATCTTCTGAGTAGAATGTAGGCCGGGCCTAGAATATGATGTAGCTTTCATTTCCTCTTCCCAGGAAGAATAGTTTAAACATACGGAGAGACAAAAAGGATAATACATAGTGTATTGTAACCGGAGCGTTACAGCAATGAAAGCACCATCACTGAAAGTGGATGAACTCTTTCAAACAATGCGGATGTCACTTGATCCTTATATCAGATGTAAATGTTAAGCATTTACTCTCTTTTGGCAAAGCAGAGAGAAATCTACAGAAGGTATTGCAACTGCATTTACTTAGTACACCCAACTTCCTACTAATGAGCAATGAACTGAATTCCAATTTGTTACCCAAACAACATTCCATATTGATTCCTGGTTTAGGGGTAGTGTTAGGGTTAGTTTTACAGATAGATTGGATGATGTGAGCAAATTACTCTCACCATTTGTCAGAATCTTCTGAGTAGAATGTAGGCCGGGCCTAGAATTTGATGTAGCTTTCATTTCCCCTTCCCAGGAATAATAGTTTAAACATACGGAGAGAAAAAAAGGATAATACATAGTGTATTGTAACCGGAGCGTTACTGCAATGAAAGCACCATGACTGAAAGTGGATGAACTCTTTCAAACAGTGCGGATGTCACTGGATCCGTATTTCAGACATACAGGTTAAGCAGTTACTCTCTTTTGGCAAAGCAGAGAGAAATGTACAGAAGGTATTGCAAATGCTTTTACTTAGTACAACCAACTTCCTACAAATGGGCAGTGAACTTAATTCCAATTTGTTACCCAAACAACATTCCATATTGATTCCTGGTTTAGGGGTAGTGTTAGGGTTAGTTTTACAGATAGATTGGATGATGTGAGCAAATTACTCTCACCATTTGTCAGAATCTTCTGAGTAGAATGTAGGCCGGGCCTAGAATTTGATGTAGCTTTCATTTCCCCTTCCCAGGAATAATAGTTTAAACATACGGAGAGAAAAAAAGGATAATACATAGTGTATTGTAACCGGAGCGTTACTGCAATGAAAGCACCATGACTGAAAGTGGATGAACTCTTTCAAACAGTGCGGATGTCACTGGATCCGTATTTCAGACATACAGGTTAAGCAGTTACTCTCTTTTGGCAAAGCAGAGAGAAATGTACAGAAGGTATTGCAAATGCTTTTACTTAGTACAACCAACTTCCTACAAATGGGCAGTGAACTTAATTCCAATTTGTTACCCAAACAACATTCCATATTGATTCCTGGTTTAGGGGTAGTGTTAGGGTTAGTTTTACAGGTAGATTGGATGATGTGAGCAAATTGCTCTCACCATTTGTCAGAATCTTCTGAGTAGAATGTAGGCCGGGCCTAGAATTTGATGTAGCTTTCATTTCCTCTTCCCAGGAAGAATAGTTTAAACATACGGAGAGACAAAAAGGATAATACATAGTGTATTGTAACCGGAGCGTTACTGCAATGAAAGCACCATGACTGAAAGTGGATGAACTCTTTCAAACAGTGCGGATGTCACTGGATCCGTATTTCAGACATACAGGTTAAGCAGTTACTCTCTTCTGGCAAAGCAGAGAGAAATGTACAGAAGTTATTGCAAATGCTTTTACTTTGTACAACCAACTTCCTACGAATGGGCAGTGAACTTAATTCCAATTTGTTACCCAAACAACATTCCATATTGATTCCTGGTTTAGGGGTAGTGTTAGGGTTAGTTTTACAGGTAGATTGGATGATGTGAGCAAATTACTCTCACCATTTGTCAGAATCTTCTGAGTAGAATGTAGGCCGGGCCTAGAATATGATGTAGCTTTCATTTCCTCTTCCCAGGAAGAATAGTTTAAACATACGGAGAGACAAAAAGGATAATACATAGTGTATTGTAACCGGAGCGTTACAGCAATGAAAGCACCATCACTGAAAGTGGATGAACTCTTTCAAACAATGCGGATGTCACTGGATCCTTATATCAGATGTAAATGTTAAGCAGTTACTCTCTTTTGGCAAAGCAGAGAGAAATCTACAGAAGGTATTGCAACTGCATTTACTTAGTACACCCAACTTCCTACTAATGAGCAATGAACTGAATTCCAATTTGTTACCCAAACAACATTCCATATTGATTCCTGGTTTAGGGGTAGTGTTAGGGTTAGTTTTACAGATAGATTGGATGATGTGAGCAAATTACTCTCACCATTTGTCAGAATCTTCTGAGTAGAATGTAGGCCGGGCCTAGAATTTGATGTAGCTTTCATTTCCTCTTCCCAGGAAGAATAGTTTAAACATACGGAGAGACAAAAAGGATAATACATAGTGTATTGTAACCGGAGCGTTACTGCAATGAAAGCACCATGACTGAAAGTGGATGAACTCTTTCAAACAGTGCGGATGTCAATGGATCCGTATTTCAGACATACAGGTCAAGCAGTTACTCTCTTTTGGCAAAGCAGAGAGAAATGTACAGAAGGTATTGCAAATGCTTTTACTTTGTACAACCAACTTCCTACAAATGGGTAATGAACTTAATTCCAATTTGTTACCCAAACAACATTTCATATTGATTCCTGGTTTAGGGGTAGTGTTAGGGTTAGTTTTACAGGTAGATTGGATGATGTGAGCAAATTACTCTCACCATTTGTAATAATCTTCTGAGTAGAATGTAGGCCGGGCCTAGAATTTGATGTAGCTTTCATTTCCTCTTCCCAGGAAGAATAGTTTAAACATACGGAGAGACAAAAAGGATAATACATAGTGTATTGTAACCGGAGCGTTACTGCAATGAAAGCACCATGACTGAAAGTGGATGAACTCTTTCAAACAGTGCGGATGTCACTGGATCCGTATTTCAGACATACAGGTTAAGCAGTTACTCTCTTTTAGCAAAGCAGAGAGAAATCTACAGAATTATTGCAACTGCATTTACTTAGTACACCCAACTTCCTACTAATGGGCAGTGAACTGAATTCCAATTTGTTACCCAAACAACATTCCATATTGATTCCTGGTTTAGGGGTAGTGTTAGGGTTAGTTTTACAGGTAGATTGGATGATGTGAGCAAATTACTCTCACCATTTGTCAGAATCTTCTGAGTAGAATGTAGGCCGGGCCTAGAATTTGATGTAGCTTTCATTTCCCCTTCCCAGGAATAATAGTTTAAACATACGGAGAGACAAAAAGGATAATACATAGTGTATTGTAACCGGAGCGTTACTGCAATGAAAGCACCATGACTGAAAGTGGATGAACTCTTTCAAACAGTGCGGATGTCACTGGATCCGTATTTCAGACATACAGGTTAAGCAGTTACTCTCTTTTGGCAAAGCAGAGAGAAATGTACAGAAGGTATTGCAAATGCTTTTACTTTGTACAACCAACTTCCTACAAATGGGCAATGAACTTAATTCCAATTTGTTATCCAAACAACATTCCATATTGATTCCTGGTTTAGGGGTAGTGTTAGGGTTAGTTTTACAGGTAGATTGGATGATGTGAGCAAATTACTCTCACCATTTGTAATAATCTTCTGAGTAGAATGTAGGCCGGGCCTAGAATTTGATGTAGCTTTCATTTCCTCTTCCCAGGAAGAATAGTTTAAACATACGGAGAGAAAAAAAGGATAATACATAGTGTATTGTAACCGGAGCGTTACTGCAATGAAAGCACCATGACTGAAAGTGGATGAACTCTTTCAAACAGTGCGGATGTCACTGGATCCGTATTTCAGACATACAGGTTAAGCAGTTACTCTCTTTTGGCAAAGCAGAGAGAAATGTACAGAAGGTATTGCAAATGCTTTTACTTAGTACACCCAACTTCCTACTAATGGGCAGTGAACTGAATTCCAATTTGTTACCCAAACAACATTCCATATTGATTCCTGGTTTAGGGGTAGTGTTAGGGTTAGTTTTACGGATAGATTGGATAATGTGAGCAAATTACTCTCACCATTTGTAATAATCTTCTGAGTAGAATGTAGGCCGGGCCTAGAATTTGAAGTGGCTTTCATTTCCTCTTCCCAGGAATAATAGTTTAAACATACGGAGAGAGAAAAAGGATAATAAATATTGTATTGTAACCGGAGCGTTACTGCAATGAAAGCACCATCACTGAAAGTGGATGAACTCTTTGAAACAACGCGGATGTCACTGGATCCGTATTTCAGACATACAGGTTAAGCAGTTACTCTCTTTTGGCAAAGCAGAGAGAAATCTACAGAAGGTATTGCAACTGCATTTACTTAGTACACCCAACTTCCTACTAATGAACAGTGAACTGAATTCCAATTTGTTACCCAAACAACATTCCATATTGATTCCTGGTTTAGGGGTAGTGTTAGGGTTAGTTTTACAGATAGATTGGATGATGTGAGCAAATTACTCTCACCATTTGTCAGAATCTTCTGAGTAGAATGTAGGCCGGGCCTAGAATTTGATGTAGCTTTCATTTCCCCTTCCCATTAATAATAGTTTAAACATACGGAGAGAAAAAAAGGATAATACATAGTGTATTGTAACCGGAGCGTTACTGCAATGAAAGCACCATGACTGAAAGTGGATGAACTCTTTCAAACAGTGCGGATGTCACTGGATCCGTATTTCAGACATACAGGTTAAGCAGTTACTCTCTTTTGGCAAAGCAGAGAGAAATGTACAGAAGGTATTGCAAATGCTTTTACTTAGTACAACCAACTTCCTACAAATGGGCAGTGAACTTAATTCCAATTTGTTACCCAAACAACATTCCATATTGATTCCTGGTTTAGGGGTAGTGTTAGGGTTAGTTTTACAGGTAGATTGGATGATGTGAGCAAATTACTCTCACCATTTGTCAGAATCTTCTGAGTAGAATGTAGGCCGGGCCTAGAATTTGATGTAGCTTTCATTTCCTCTTCCCAGGAAGAATAGTTTAAACATACGGAGAGACAAAAAGGATAATACATAGTGTATTGTAACCGGAGCGTTACTGCAATGAAAGCACCATGACTGAAAGTGGATGAACTCTTTCAAACAGTGCGGATGTCACTGGATCCGTATTTCAGACATACAGGTTAAGCACTTACTCTCTTCTGGCAAAGCAGAGAGAAATGTACAGAAGTTATTGCAAATGCTTTTACTTTGTACAACCAACTTCCTACAAATGGGCAGTGAACTTAATTCCAATTTGTTACCCAAACAACATTCCATATTGATTCCTGGTTTAGGGGTAGTGTTAGGGTTACTTTTACAGGTAGATTGGATGATGTGAGCAAATTACTCTCACCATTTGTCAGAATCTTCTGAGTAGAATGTAGGCCGGGCCTAGAATATGATGTAGCTTTCATTTCCTCTTCCCAGGAAGAATAGTTTAAACATACGGAGAGACAAAAAGGATAATACATAGTGTATTGTAACCGGAGCGTTACAGCAATGAAAGCACCATCACTGAAAGTGGATGAACTCTTTCAAACAATGCGGATGTCACTGGATCCTTATATCAGATGTAAATGTTAAGCAGTTACTCTCTTTTGGCAAAGCAGAGAGAAATCTACAGAAGGTATTGCAACTGCATTTACTTAGTACACCCAACTTCCTACTAATGAGCAATGAACTGAATTCCAATTTGTTACCCAAACAACATTCCATATTGATTCCTGGTTTAGGGGTAGTGTTAGGGTTAGTTTTACAGATAGATTGGATGATGTGAGCAAATTACTCTCACCATTTGTCAGAATCTTCTGAGTAGAATGTAGGCCGGGCCTAGAATTTGATGTAGCTTTCATTTCCTCTTCCCAGGAAGAATAGTTTAAACATACGGAGAGACAAAAAGGATAATACATAGTGTATTGTAACCGGAGCGTTACTGCAATGAAAGCACCATGACTGAAAGTGGATGAACTCTTTCAAACAGTGCGGATGTCAATGGATCCGTATTTCAGACATACAGGTCAAGCAGTTACTCTCTTTTGGCAAAGGAGAGAAATGTACAGAAGGTATTGCAAATGCTTTTACTTTGTACAACCAACTTCCTACAAATGGCCAATGAACTTAATTCCAATTTGTTACCCAAACAGCTTTCCATATTGATTCCTGGTTTAGGGGTAGTGTTAGGGTTAGTTTTACAGGTAGATTGGATGATGTGAGCAAATTACTCTCACCATTTGTCAGAATCTTCTGAGTAGAATGTAGGCCGGGCCTAGAATTTGATGTAGCTTTCATTTCCTCTTCCCAGGAAGAATAGTTTAAACATACGGAGAGACAAAAAGGATAATACATAGTGTATTGTAACCGGAGCGTTACAGCAATGAAAGCACCATCACTGAAAGTGGATGAACTCTTTCAAACAATGCGGATGTCACTGGATCCTTATTTCAGACATACAGGTTAAGCAGTTACTCTCTTTTAGCAAAGCAGAGAGAAATCTACAGAATTATTGCAACTGCATTTACTTAGTACACCCAACTTCCTACTAATGGGCAGTGAACTGAATTCCAATTTGTTACCCAAACAACATTCCATATTGATTCCTGGTTTAGGGGTAGTGTTAGGGTTAGTTTTACAGATAGATTGGATGATGTGAGCAAATTACTCTCACCATTTGTCAGAATCTTCTGAGTAGAATGTAGGCCGGGCCTAGAATTTGATGTAGCTTTCATTTCCCCTTCCCAGGAATAATAGTTTAAACATACGGAGAGAAAAAAAGGATAATACATAGTGTATTGTAACCGGAGCGTTACTGCAATGAAAGCACCATGACTGAAAGTGGATGAACTCTTTCAAACAGTGCGGATGTCACTGGATCCGTATTTCAGACATACAGGTTAAGCAGTTACTCTCTTTTGGCAAAGCAGAGAGAAATGTACAGAAGGTATTGCAAATGCTTTTACTTTGTACAACCAACTTCCTACAAATGGGCAGTGAACTTAATTCCAATTTGTTACCCAAACAACATTCCATATTGATTCCTGGTTTAGGGGTAGTGTTAGGGTTAGTTTTACAGGTAGATTGGATGATGTGAGCAAATTACTCTCACCATTTGTCAGAATCTTCTGAGTAGAATGTAGGCCGGGACTAGAATTTGATGTAGCTTTCATTTCCTCTTCCCAGGAAGAATAGTTTAAACATACGGAGAGACAAAAAGGATAATACATAGTGTATTGTAACCGGAGCGTTACTGCAATGAAAGCACCATGACTGAAAGTGGATGAACTCTTTCAAACAGTGCGGATGTCACTGGATCCGTATTTCAGACATACAGGTTAAGCAGTTACTCTCTTTTGGCAAAGCAGAGAGAAATGTACAGAAGGTATTGCAAATGCTTTTACTTAGTACAACCAACTTCCTACAAATGGGCAGTGAACTTAATTCCAATTTGTTACCCAAACAACATTCCATATTGATTCCTGGTTTAGGGGTAGTGTTAGGGTTAGTTTTACAGGTAGATTGGATGATGTGAGCAAATTACTCTCACCATTTGTCAGAATCTTCTGAGTAGAATGTAGGCCGGGCCTAGAATTTGATGTAGCTTTCATTTCCTCTTCCCAGGAAGAATAGTTTAAACATACGGAGAGACAAAAAGGATAATACATAGTGTATTGTAACCGGAGCGTTACTGCAATGAAAGCACCATCACTGAAAGTGGATGAACTCTTTCAAACAATGCGGATGTCACTGGATCCTTATATCAGATGTAAATGTTAAGCAGTTACTCTCTTTTGGCAAAGCAGAGAGAAATCTACAGAAGGTATTGCAAATGCTTTTACTTTGTACAACCAACTTCCTACAAATGGGCAATGAACTTAATTCCAATTTGTTACCCAAACAACATTCCATATTGATTCCTGGTTTAGGGGTAGTGTTAGGGTTAGTTTTACAGGTAGATTGGATGATGTGAGCAAATTACTCTCACCATTTGTAATAATCTTCTGAGTAGAATGTAGGCCGGGCCTAGAATTTGATGTAGCTTTCATTTCCTCTTCCCAGGAAGAATAGTTTAAACATACGGAGAGAAAAAAGGATAATACATAGTGTATTGTAACCGGAGCGTTACTGCAATGAAAGCACCATGACTGAAAGTGGATGAACTCTTTCAAACAGTGCGGATGTCACTGGATCCGTATTTCAGACATACAGGTTAAGCAGTTACTCTCTTTTGGCAAAGCAGAGAAAAATGTACAGAAGTTATTGCAAATGCTTTTACTTAGTACACCCAACTTCCTACTAATGGGCAGTGAACTGAATTCCAATTTGTTACCCAAACAACATTCCATATTGATTCCTGGTTTAGGGGTAGTGTTAGGGTTAGTTTTACGGATAGATTGGATAATGTGAGCAAATTACTCTTACCATTTGTAATAATCTTCTGAGTAGAATGTAGGCCGGGCCTAGAATTTGAAGTGGCTTTCATTTCCTCTTCCCAGGAATAATAGTTTAAACATACGGAGAGAGAAAAAGGATAATAAATATTGTATTGTAACCGGAGCGTTACAGCAATGAAAGCACCATCACTGAAAGTGGATGAACTCTTTCAAACAATGCGGATGTCACTGGATTCTTATTTCAGACATACAGTTTAAGCAGTTACTCTCTTTTGGCAAAGCACAGAGAAATCTAGAGAAGGTATTGCAACTGCATTTACTTAGTACACCCAACTTCCTACTAATGGGCAGTGAACTGAATTCCAATTTGTTACTCAAACAACATTCCATATTGATTTCTGGTTTAGGGGTTGTGTTAGGGTCAGTTTTACAGATAGATTGGATGATGTGAGCAAATTACTCTCACCATTTGTCAGAATCTTCTGAGTAGAATGTAGGCCGGGCCTAGAATTTGATGTAGCTTTCATTTCCTCTTCCCAGGAAGAATAGTTTAAACATACGGAGAGACAAAAAGGATAATACATAGTGTATTGTAACCGGAGCGTTACTGCAATGAAAGCACCATCACTGAAAGTGGATGAACTCTTTGAAACAACGCGGATGTCACTGGTCCGTATTTCAGACATACAGGTTAAGCAGTTACTCTCTTTTGGCAAAGCAGAGAGAAATCTACAGAAGGTATTGCAACTGCATTTACTTAGCACACCCAACTTCCTACTAATGAGCAGTGAACTGAATTCCAATTTGTTACCCAAACAACATTCCATATTGATTCCTGGTTTAGGGGTAGTGTTAGGGTTAGTTTTACAGATAGATTGGATGATGTGAGCAAATTACTCTCACCATTTGTCAGAATCTTCTGAGTAGAATGTAGGCCGGGCCTAGAATTTGATGTAGCTTTCATTTCCCCTTCCCAGGAATAATAGTTTAAACATACGGAGAGAAAAAAAGAATAATACATAGTGTATTGTAACCGGAGCGTTACTGCAATGAAAGCACCATGACTGAAAGTGGATGAACTCTTTCAAACAGTGCGGATGTCACTGGATCCGTATTTCAGACATACAGGTTAAGCAGTTACTCTCTTCTGGCAAAGCAGAGAGAAATGTTCAGAAGTTATTGCAAATGCTTTTACTTTGTACAACCAACTTCCTACAAATGGGCAGTGAACTTAATTCCAATTTGTTACCCAAACAACATTCCATATTGATTCCTGGTTTAGGGGTAGTGTTAGGGTTAGTTTTACAGGTAGATTGGATGATGTGAGCAAATTACTCTCACCATTTGTCAGAATCTTCTGAGTAGAATGTAGGCCGGGCCTAGAATATGATGTAGCTTTCATTTCCTCTTCCCAGGAAGAATAGTTTAAACATACGGAGAGACAAAAAGGATAATACATAGTGTATTGTAACCGGAGCGTTACAGCAATGAAAGTACCATCACTGAAAGTGGATGAACTCTTTCAAACAATGCGGATGTCACTGGATCCTTATATCAGATGTAAATGTTAAGCAGTTACTCTCTTTTGGCAAAGCAGAGAGAAATCTACAGAAGGTATTGCAACTGCATTTACTTAGTACACCCAACTTCCTACTAATGAGCAATGAACTGAATTCCAATTTGTTACCCAAACAACATTCCATATTGATTCCTGGTTTAGGGGTAGTGTTAGGGTTAGTTTTACAGATAGATTGGATGATGTGAGCAAATTACTCTCACCATTTGTAATAATCTTCTGAGTAGAATGTAGGCCAGGCCTAGAATTTGATGTAGCTTTCATTTCCTCTTCCCAGGAAGAATAGTTTAAACATACGGAGAGACAAAAAGGATAATACATAGTGTATTGTAACCGGAGCGTTACTGCAATGAAAGCACCATGACTGAAAGTGGATGAACTCTTTCAAACAGTGTGGATGTCACTGGATCCGTATTTCAGACATACAGGTTAAGCAGTTACTCTCTTTTGGCAAAGCAGAGAGAAATGTACAGAAGGTATTGCAAATGCTTTTACTTAGTACACCCAACTTTCTACTAATGGGCAGTGAACTGAATTCCAATTTGTTACCCAAACAACATTCCATATTGATTCCTGGTTTAGGGGTAGTGTTAGGGTTAGTTTTACAGATAGATTGGATGATGTGAGCAAATTACTCTCACCATTTGTCAGAATCTTCTGAGTAGAATGTAGGCCAGGCCTAGAATTTGATGTAGCTTTCATTTCCTCTTCCCAGGAAGAAGAGTTCAAACATACGGAGAGAAAAAAAGGATAATACATAGTGTATTGTAACCGGAGCGTTACTGCAATGAAAGCAGCATGACTGAAAGTGGATGAACTCTTTCAAACAGTGCGGATGTCACTGGATCCGTATTTCAGACATACAGGTTAAGCAGTTACTCTCTTTTGGCAAAGCAGAGAGAAATGTACAGAAGGTATTGCAAATGCTTTTACTTAGTACACCCAACTTCCTACTAATGGGCAGTGAACTGAATTCCAATTTGTTACCCAAACAACATTCCATATTGATTCCTGGTTTAGGGGTAGTGTTAGGGTTAGTTTTACGGATAGATTGGATAATGTGAGCAAATTACTCTCACCATTTGTAATAATCTTCTGAGTAGAATGTAGGCCGGGCCTAGAATTTGATGTAGCTTTCATTTCCCCTTCCCAGGAATAATAGTTTAAACATACGGAGAGAAAAAAAGGATAATACATAGTGTATTGTAACCGGAGCGTTACTGCAATGAAAGCACCATGACTGAAAGTGGATGAACTCTTTCAAACAGTGCGGATGTCACTGGATCCGTATTTCAGACATACAGGTTAAGCAGTTACTCTCTTTTGGCAAAGCAGAGAGAAATGTACAGAAGGTATTGCAAATGCTTTTACTTAGTACAACCAACTTCCTACAAATGGGCAGTGAACTTAATTCCAATTTGTTACCCAAACAACATTCCATATTGATTCCTGGTTTAGGGGTAGTGTTAGGGTTAGTTTTACAGGTAGATTGGATGATGTGAGCAAATTACTCTCACCATTTGTCAGAATCTTCTGAGTAGAATGTAGGCCGGGCCTAGAATTTGATGTAGCTTTCATTTCCTCTTCCCAGGAAGAATAGTTTAAACATACGGAGAGACAAAAAGGATAATACATAGTGTATTGTAACCGGAGCGTTACTGCAATGAAAGCACCATGACTGAAAGTGGATGAACTCTTTCAAACAGTGCGGATGTCACTGGATCCGTATTTCAGACATACAGGTTAAGCAGTTACTCTCTTCTGGCAAAGCAGAGAGAAATGTACAGAAGTTATTGCAAATGCTTTTACTTTGTACAACCAACTTCCTACGAATGGGCAGTGAACTTAATTCCAATTTGTTACCCAAACAACATTCCATATTGATTCCTGGTTTAGGGGTAGTGTTAGGGTTAGTTTTACAGGTAGATTGGATGATGTGAGCAAATTACTCTCACCATTTGTCAGAATCTTCTGAGTAGAATGTAGGCCGGGCCTAGAATATGATGTAGCTTTCATTTCCTCTTCCCAGGAAGAATAGTTTAAACATACGGAGAGACAAAAAGGATAATACATAGTGTATTGTAACCGGAGCGTTACAGCAATGAAAGCACCATCACTGAAAGTGGATGAACTCTTTCAAACAATGCGGATGTCACTGGATCCTTATATCAGATGTAAATGTTAAGCAGTTACTCTCTTTTGGCAAAGCAGAGAGAAATCTACAGAAGGTATTGCAACTGCATTTACTTAGTACACCCAACTTCCTACTAATGAGCAATGAACTGAATTCCAATTTGTTACCCAAACAACATTCCATATTGATTCCTGGTTTAGGGGTAGTGTTAGGGTTAGTTTTACAGATAGATTGGATGATGTGAGCAAATTACTCTCACCATTTGTCAGAATCTTCTGAGTAGAATGTAGGCCGGGCCTAGAATTTGATGTAGCTTTCATTTCCTCTTCCCAGGAAGAATAGTTTAAACATACGGAGAGACAAAAAGGATAATACATAGTGTATTGTAACCGGAGCGTTACTGCAATGAAAGCACCATGACTGAAAGTGGATGAACTCTTTCAAACAGTGCGGATGTCAATGGATCCGTATTTCAGACATACAGGTCAAGCAGTTACTCTCTTTTGGCAAAGCAGAGAGAAATGTACAGAAGGTATTGCAAATGCTTTTACTTAGTACAACCAACTTCCTACAAATGGGCAGTGAACTTAATTCCAATTTGTTACCCAAACAACATTCCATATTGATTCCTGGTTTAGGGGTAGTGTTAGGGTTAGTTTTACAGGTAGATTGGATGATGTGAGCAAATTACTCTCACCATTTGTCAGAATCTTCTGAGTAGAATGTAGGCCGGGACTAGAATTTGATGTAGCTTTCATTTCCTCTTCCCAGGAAGAATACTTTAAACATCCGGAGAGAAAAAAAGTATAATACATAATGCAATGTAACCGGAGCATTGCTGCACTTAAGGCTCAATCACTGAATATAAGTTTTATAGATAGATTGGATGATGTGAGCAAATTACTCTCACCATTTGTAACAATCTTCTGAGTAGAATGTAGGCCGGGCCTAGAATTTGAAGTAGCTTACATTTCCTCTTGCCAGGAATAATAGTTTAAACATACGGAGAGAAAAAAAGGATAATACATAGTGTATTGTAACCGGAGCGTTACAGCAATGAAAGCACCATCACTGAAAGTGGATGAACTCTTTCAAACAATGCGGATGTCACTGGATCCTAATATCAGATGTAAATGTTAAGCAGTTACTCTCTTTTGGCAAAGCAGAGAGAAATCTACAGAAGGTATTGCAACTGCATTTACTTAGTACACCCAACTTCCTACTAATGAGCAGTGAACTGAATTCCAATTTGTTACCCAAACAACATTCCATATTGATTCCTGGTTAAGGGGTAGTGTTAGGGTTAGTTTTACAGATAGATTGGATGATGTGAGCAAATTACTCTCACCATTTGTCAGAATCTTCTGAGTAGAATGTAGGCCGGGCCTAGAATTTGATGTAGCTTTCATTTCCCCTTCCCAGGAATAATAGTTTAAACATACGGAGAGAAAAAAAGGATAATACATAGTGTATTGTAACCGGAGCGTTACTGCAATGAAAGCACCATGACTGAAAGTGGATGAACTCTTTCAAACAGTGCGGATGTCACTGGATCCGTATTTCAGACATACAGGTTAAGCAGTTACTCTCTTCTGGCAAAGCAGAGAGAAATGTACAGAAGTTATTGCAAATGCTTTTACTTTGTACAACCAACTTCCTACAAATGGGCAGTGAACTTAATTCCAATTTGTTACCCAAACAACATTCCATATTGATTCCTGGTTTAGGGGTAGTGTTAGGGTTAGTTTTACAGGTAGATTGGATGATGTGAGCAAATTACTCTCACCATTTGTCAGAATCTTCTGAGTAGAATGTAGGCCGGGCCTAGAATATGATGTAGCTTTCATTTCCTCTTCCCAGGAAGAATAGTTTAAACATACGGAGAGACAAAAAGGATAATACATAGTGTATTGTAACCGGAGCGTTACAGCAATGAAAGCACCATCACTGAAAGTGGATGAACTCTTTCAAACAATGCGGATGTCACTTGATCCTTATATCAGATGTAAATGTTAAGCATTTACTCTCTTTTGGCAAAGCAGAGAGAAATCTACAGAAGGTATTGCAACTGCATTTACTTAGTACACCCAACTTCCTACTAATGAGCAATGAACTGAATTCCAATTTGTTACCCAAACAACATTCCATATTGATTCCTGGTTTAGGGGTAGTGTTAGGGTTAGTTTTACAGATAGATTGGATGATGTGAGCAAATTACTCTCACCATTTGTCAGAATCTTCTGAGTAGAATGTAGGCCGGGCCTAGAATTTGATGTAGCTTTCATTTCCCCTTCCCAGGAATAATAGTTTAAACATACGGAGAGAAAAAAAGGATAATACATAGTGTATTGTAACCGGAGCGTTACTGCAATGAAAGCACCATGACTGAAAGTGGATGAACTCTTTCAAACAGTGCGGATGTCACTGGATCCGTATTTCAGACATACAGGTTAAGCAGTTACTCTCTTTTGGCAAAGCAGAGAGAAATGTACAGAAGGTATTGCAAATGCTTTTACTTAGTACAACCAACTTCCTACAAATGGGCAGTGAAGTTAATTCCAATTTGTTACCCAAACAACATTCCATATTGATTCCTGGTTTAGGGGTAGTGTTAGGGTTAGTTTTACAGATAGATTGGATGATGTGAGCAAATTACTCTCACCATTTGTCAGAATCTTCTGAGTAGAATGTAGGCCGGGCCTAGAATTTGATGTAGCTTTCATTTCCCCTTCCCAGGAATAATAGTTTAAACATACGGAGAGAAAAAAAGGATAATACATAGTGTATTGTAACCGGAGCGTTACTGCAATGAAAGCACCATGACTGAAAGTGGATGAACTCTTTCAAACAGTGCGGATGTCACTGGATCCGTATTTCAGACATACAGGTTAAGCAGTTACTCTCTTTTGGCAAAGCAGAGAGAAATGTACAGAAGGTATTGCAAATGCTTTTACTTAGTACAACCAACTTCCTACAAATGGGCAGTGAACTTAATTCCAATTTGTTACCCAAACAACATTCCATATTGATTCCTGGTTTAGGGGTAGTGTTAGGGTTAGTTTTACAGGTAGATTGGATGATGTGAGCAAATTACTCTCACCATTTGTCAGAATCTTCTGAGTAGAATGTAGGCCGGGCCTAGAATTTGATGTAGCTTTCATTTCCTCTTCCCAGGAAGAATAGTTTAAACATACGGAGAGACAAAAAGGATAATACATAGTGTATTGTAACCGGAGCGTTACTGCAATGAAAGCACCATGACTGAAAGTGGATGAACTCTTTCAAACAGTGCGGATGTCACTGGATCCGTATTTCAGACATACAGGTTAAGCAGTTACTCTCTTCTGGCAAAGCAGAGAGAAATGTACAGAAGTTATTGCAAATGCTTTTACTTTGTACAACCAACTTCCTACGAATGGGCAGTGAACTTAATTCCAATTTGTTACCCAAACAACATTCCATATTGATTCCTGGTTTAGGGGTAGTGTTAGGGTTAGTTTTACAGGTAGATTGGATGATGTGAGCAAATTACTCTCACCATTTGTCAGAATCTTCTGAGTAGAATGTAGGCCGGGCCTAGAATATGATGTAGCTTTCATTTCCTCTTCCCAGGAAGAATAGTTTAAACATACGGAGAGACAAAAAGGATAATACATAGTGTATTGTAACCGGAGCGTTACAGCAATGAAAGCACCATCACTGAAAGTGGATGAACTCTTTCAAACAATGCGGATGTCACTGGATCCTTATATCAGATGTAAATGTTAAGCAGTTACTCTCTTTTGGCAAAGCAGAGAGAAATCTACAGAAGGTATTGCAACTGCATTTACTTAGTACACCCAACTTCCTACTAATGAGCAATGAACTGAATTCCAATTTGTTACCCAAACAACATTCCATATTGATTCCTGGTTTAGGGGTAGTGTTAGGGTTAGTTTTACAGATAGATTGGATGATGTGAGCAAATTACTCTCACCATTTGTCAGAATCTTCTGAGTAGAATGTAGGCCGGGCCTAGAATTTGATGTAGCTTTCATTTCCTCTTCCCAGGAAGAATAGTTTAAACATACGGAGAGACAAAAAGGATAATACATAGTGTATTGTAACCGGAGCGTTACAGCAATGAAAGCACCATGACTGAAAGTGGATGAACTCTTTCAAACAGTGCGGATGTCACTGGATCCGTATTTCAGACATACAGGTCAAGCAGTTACTCTCTTTTGGCAAAGCAGAGAGAAATGTACAGAAGGTATTGCAAATGCTTTTACTTTGTACAACCAACTTCCTACAAATGGGTAATGAACTTAATTCCAATTTGTTACCCAAACAACATTTCATATTGATTCCTGGTTTAGGGGTAGTGTTAGGGTTAGTTTTACAGGTAGATTGGATGATGTGAGCAAATTACTCTCACCATTTGTAATAATCTTCTGAGTAGAATGTAGGCCGGGCCTAGAATTTGATGTAGCTTTCATTTCCTCTTCCCAGGAAGAATAGTTTAAACATACGGAGAGACAAAAAGGATAATACATAGTGTATTGTAACCGGAGCGTTACTGCAATGAAAGCACCATGACTGAAAGTGGATGAACTCTTTCAAACAGTGCGGATGTCACTGGATCCGTATTTCAGACATACAGGTTAAGCAGTTACTCTCTTTTAGCAAAGCAGAGAGAAATCTACAGAATTATTGCAACTGCATTTACTTAGTACACCCAACTTCCTACTAATGGGCAGTGAACTGAATTCCAATTTGTTACCCAAACAACATTCCATATTGATTCCTGGTTTAGGGGTAGTGTTAGGGTTAGTTTTACAGGTAGATTGGATGATGTGAGCAAATTACTCTCACCATTTGTCAGAATCTTCTGAGTAGAATGTAGGCCGGGCCTAGAATTTGATGTAGCTTTCATTTCCCCTTCCCAGGAATAATAGTTTAAACATACGGAGAGACAAAAAGGATAATACATAGTGTATTGTAACCGGAGCGTTACTGCAATGAAAGCACCATGACTGAAAGTGGATGAACTCTTTCAAACAGTGCGGATGTCACTGGATCCGTATTTCAGACATACAGGTTAAGCAGTTACTCTCTTTTGGCAAAGCAGAGAGAAATGTACAGAAGGTATTGCAAATGCTTTTACTTTGTACAACCAACTTCCTACAAATGGGCAATGAACTTAATTCCAATTTGTTATCCAAACAACATTCCATATTGATTCCTGGTTTAGGGGTAGTGTTAGGGTTAGTTTTACAGGTAGATTGGATGATGTGAGCAAATTACTCTCACCATTTGTAATAATCTTCTGAGTAGAATGTAGGCCGGGCCTAGAATTTGATGTAGCTTTCATTTCCTCTTCCCAGGAAGAATAGTTTAAACATACGGAGAGAAAAAAAGGATAATACATAGTGTATTGTAACCGGAGCGTTACTGCAATGAAAGCACCATGACTGAAAGTGGATGAACTCTTTCAAACAGTGCGGATGTCACTGGATCCGTATTTCAGACATACAGGTTAAGCAGTTACTCTCTTTTGGCAAAGCAGAGAGAAATGTACAGAAGGTATTGCAAATGCTTTTACTTAGTACACCCAACTTCCTACTAATGGGCAGTGAACTGAATTCCAATTTGTTACCCAAACAACATTCCATATTGATTCCTGGTTTAGGGGTAGTGTTAGGGTTAGTTTTACGGATAGATTGGATAATGTGAGCAAATTACTCTCACCATTTGTAATAATCTTCTGAGTAGAATGTAGGCCGGGCCTAGAATTTGAAGTGGCTTTCATTTCCTCTTCCCAGGAATAATAGTTTAAACATACGGAGAGAGAAAAAGGATAATAAATATTGTATTGTAACCGGAGCGTTACTGCAATGAAAGCACCATCACTGAAAGTGGATGAACTCTTTGAAACAACGCGGATGTCACTGGATCCGTATTTCAGACATACAGGTTAAGCAGTTACTCTCTTTTGGCAAAGCAGAGAGAAATCTACAGAAGGTATTGCAACTGCATTTACTTAGTACACCCAACTTCCTACTAATGAACAGTGAACTGAATTCCAATTTGTTACCCAAACAACATTCCATATTGATTCCTGGTTTAGGGGTAGTGTTAGGGTTAGTTTTACAGATAGATTGGATGATGTGAGCAAATTACTCTCACCATTTGTCAGAATCTTCTGAGTAGAATGTAGGCCGGGCCTAGAATTTGATGTAGCTTTCATTTCCCCTTCCCATTAATAATAGTTTAAACATACGGAGAGAAAAAAAGGATAATACATAGTGTATTGTAACCGGAGCGTTACTGCAATGAAAGCACCATGACTGAAAGTGGATGAACTCTTTCAAACAGTGCGGATGTCACTGGATCCGTATTTCAGACATACAGGTTAAGCAGTTACTCTCTTTTGGCAAAGCAGAGAGAAATGTACAGAAGGTATTGCAAATGCTTTTACTTAGTACAACCAACTTCCTACAAATGGGCAGTGAACTTAATTCCAATTTGTTACCCAAACAACATTCCATATTGATTCCTGGTTTAGGGGTAGTGTTAGGGTTAGTTTTACAGGTAGATTGGATGATGTGAGCAAATTACTCTCACCATTTGTCAGAATCTTCTGAGTAGAATGTAGGCCGGGCCTAGAATTTGATGTAGCTTTCATTTCCTCTTCCCAGGAAGAATAGTTTAAACATACGGAGAGACAAAAAGGATAATACATAGTGTATTGTAACCGGAGCGTTACTGCAATGAAAGCACCATGACTGAAAGTGGATGAACTCTTTCAAACAGTGCGGATGTCACTGGATCCGTATTTCAGACATACAGGTTAAGCACTTACTCTCTTCTGGCAAAGCAGAGAGAAATGTACAGAAGTTATTGCAAATGCTTTTACTTTGTACAACCAACTTCCTACAAATGGGCAGTGAACTTAATTCCAATTTGTTACCCAAACAACATTCCATATTGATTCCTGGTTTAGGGGTAGTGTTAGGGTTACTTTTACAGGTAGATTGGATGATGTGAGCAAATTACTCTCACCATTTGTCAGAATCTTCTGAGTAGAATGTAGGCCGGGCCTAGAATATGATGTAGCTTTCATTTCCTCTTCCCAGGAAGAATAGTTTAAACATACGGAGAGACAAAAAGGATAATACATAGTGTATTGTAACCGGAGCGTTACAGCAATGAAAGCACCATCACTGAAAGTGGATGAACTCTTTCAAACAATGCGGATGTCACTGGATCCTTATATCAGATGTAAATGTTAAGCAGTTACTCTCTTTTGGCAAAGCAGAGAGAAATCTACAGAAGGTATTGCAACTGCATTTACTTAGTACACCCAACTTCCTACTAATGAGCAATGAACTGAATTCCAATTTGTTACCCAAACAACATTCCATATTGATTCCTGGTTTAGGGGTAGTGTTAGGGTTAGTTTTACAGATAGATTGGATGATGTGAGCAAATTACTCTCACCATTTGTCAGAATCTTCTGAGTAGAATGTAGGCCGGGCCTAGAATTTGATGTAGCTTTCATTTCCTCTTCCCAGGAAGAATAGTTTAAACATACGGAGAGACAAAAAGGATAATACATAGTGTATTGTAACCGGAGCGTTACCCCAATGAAAGCACCATGACTGAAAGTGGATGAACTCTTTCAAACAGTGCGGATGTCAATGGATCCGTATTTCAGACATACAGGTCAAGCAGTTACTCTCTTTTGGCAAAGGAGAGAAATGTACAGAAGGTATTGCAAATGCTTTTACTTTGTACAACCAACTTCCTACAAATGGCCAATGAACTTAATTCCAATTTGTTACCCAAACAGCTTTCCATATTGATTCCTGGTTTAGGGGTAGTGTTAGGGTTAGTTTTACAGGTAGATTGGATGATGTGAGCAAATTACTCTCACCATTTGTCAGAATCTTCTGAGTAGAATGTAGGCCGGGCCTAGAATTTGATGTAGCTTTCATTTCCTCTTCCCAGGAAGAATAGTTTAAACATACGGAGAGACAAAAAGGATAATACATAGTGTATTGTAACCGGAGCGTTACAGCAATGAAAGCACCATCACTGAAAGTGGATGAACTCTTTCAAACAATGCGGATGTCACTGGATCCTTATTTCAGACATACAGGTTAAGCAGTTACTCTCTTTTAGCAAAGCAGAGAGAAATCTACAGAATTATTGCAACTGCATTTACTTAGTACACCCAACTTCCTACTAATGGGCAGTGAACTGAATTCCAATTTGTTACCCAAACAACATTCCATATTGATTCCTGGTTTAGGGGTAGTGTTAGGGTTAGTTTTACAGATAGATTGGATGATGTGAGCAAATTACTCTCACCATTTGTCAGAATCTTCTGAGTAGAATGTAGGCCGGGCCTAGAATTTGATGTAGCTTTCATTTCCCCTTCCCAGGAATAATAGTTTAAACATACGGAGAGAAAAAAAGGATAATACATAGTGTATTGTAACCGGAGCGTTACTGCAATGAAAGCACCATGACTGAAAGTGGATGAACTCTTTCAAACAGTGCGGATGTCACTGGATCCGTATTTCACACATACAGGTTAAGCAGTTACTCTCTTTTGGCAAAGCAGAGAGAAATGTACAGAAGGTATTGCAAATGCTTTTACTTTGTACAACCAACTTCCTACAAATGGGCAGTGAACTTAATTCCAATTTGTTACCCAAACAACATTCCATATTGATTCCTGGTTTAGGGGTAGTGTTAGGGTTAGTTTTACAGGTAGATTGGATGATGTGAGCAAATTACTCTCACCATTTGTCAGAATCTTCTGAGTAGAATGTAGGCCGGGACTAGAATTTGATGTAGCTTTCATTTCCTCTTCCCAGGAAGAATAGTTTAAACATACGGAGAGACAAAAAGGATAATACATAGTGTATTGTAACCGGAGCGTTACTGCAATGAAAGCACCATGACTGAAAGTGGATGAACTCTTTCAAACAGTGCGGATGTCACTGGATCCGTATTTCAGACATACAGGTTAAGCAGTTACTCTCTTTTGGCAAAGCAGAGAGAAATGTACAGAAGGTATTGCAAATGCTTTTACTTAGTACAACCAACTTCCTACAAATGGGCAGTGAACTTAATTCCAATTTGTTACCCAAACAACATTCCATATTGATTCCTGGTTTAGGGGTAGTGTTAGGGTTAGTTTTACAGGTAGATTGGATGATGTGAGCAAATTACTCTCACCATTTGTCAGAATCTTCTGAGTAGAATGTAGGCCGGGCCTAGAATTTGATGTAGCTTTCATTTCCTCTTCCCAGGAAGAATAGTTTAAACATACGGAGAGACAAAAAGGATAATACATAGTGTATTGTAACCGGAGCGTTACTGCAATGAAAGCACCATCACTGAAAGTGGATGAACTCTTTCAAACAATGCGGATGTCACTGGATCCTTATATCAGATGTAAATGTTAAGCAGTTACTCTCTTTTGGCAAAGCAGAGAGAAATCTACAGAAGGTATTGCAAATGCTTTTACTTTGTACAACCAACTTCCTACAAATGGGCAATGAACTTAATTCCAATTTGTTACCCAAACAACATTCCATATTGATTCCTGGTTTAGGGGTAGTGTTAGGGTTAGTTTTACAGGTAGATTGGATGATGTGAGCAAATTACTCTCACCATTTGTAATAATCTTCTGAGTAGAATGTAGGCCGGGCCTAGAATTTGATGTAGCTTTCATTTCCTCTTCCCAGGAAGAATAGTTTAAACATACGGAGAGAAAAAAGGATAATACATAGTGTATTGTAACCGGAGCGTTACTGCAATGAAAGCACCATGACTGAAAGTGGATGAACTCTTTCAAACAGTGCGGATGTCACTGGATCCGTATTTCAGACATACAGGTTAAGCAGTTACTCTCTTTTGGCAAAGCAGAGAAAAATGTACAGAAGTTATTGCAAATGCTTTTACTTAGTACACCCAACTTCCTACTAATGGGCAGTGAACTGAATTCCAATTTGTTACCCAAACAACATTCCATATTGATTCCTGGTTTAGGGGTAGTGTTAGGGTTAGTTTTACGGATAGATTGGATAATGTGAGCAAATTACTCTTACCATTTGTAATAATCTTCTGAGTAGAATGTAGGCCGGGCCTAGAATTTGAAGTGGCTTTCATTTCCTCTTCCCAGGAATAATAGTTTAAACATACGGAGAGAGAAAAAGGATAATAAATATTGTATTGTAACCGGAGCGTTACAGCAATGAAAGCACCATCACTGAAAGTGGATGAACTCTTTCAAACAATGCGGATGTCACTGGATTCTTATTTCAGACATACAGTTTAAGCAGTTACTCTCTTTTGGCAAAGCACAGAGAAATCTAGAGAAGGTATTGCAACTGCATTTACTTAGTACACCCAACTTCCTACTAATGGGCAGTGAACTGAATTCCAATTTGTTACTCAAACAACATTCCATATTGATTTCTGGTTTAGGGGTTGTGTTAGGGTCAGTTTTACAGATAGATTGGATGATGTGAGCAAATTACTCTCACCATTTGTCAGAATCTTCTGAGTAGAATGTAGGCCGGGCCTAGAATTTGATGTAGCTTTCATTTCCTCTTCCCAGGAAGAATAGTTTAAACATACGGAGAGACAAAAAGGATAATACATAGTGTATTGTAACCGGAGCGTTACTGCAATGAAAGCACCATCACTGAAAGTGGATGAACTCTTTGAAACAACGCGGATGTCACTGGTCCGTATTTCAGACATACAGGTTAAGCAGTTACTCTCTTTTGGCAAAGCAGAGAGAAATCTACAGAAGGTATTGCAACTGCATTTACTTAGCACACCCAACTTCCTACTAATGAGCAGTGAACTGAATTCCAATTTGTTACCCAAACAACATTCCATATTGATTCCTGGTTTAGGGGTAGTGTTAGGGTTAGTTTTACAGATAGATTGGATGATGTGAGCAAATTACTCTCACCATTTGTCAGAATCTTCTGAGTAGAATGTAGGCCGGGCCTAGAATTTGATGTAGCTTTCATTTCCCCTTCCCAGGAATAATAGTTTAAACATACGGAGAGAAAAAAAGAATAATACATAGTGTATTGTAACCGGAGCGTTACTGCAATGAAAGCACCATGACTGAAAGTGGATGAACTCTTTCAAACAGTGCGGATGTCACTGGATCCGTATTTCAGACATACAGGTTAAGCAGTTACTCTCTTCTGGCAAAGCAGAGAGAAATGTTCAGAAGTTATTGCAAATGCTTTTACTTTGTACAACCAACTTCCTACAAATGGGCAGTGAACTTAATTCCAATTTGTTACCCAAACAACATTCCATATTGATTCCTGGTTTAGGGGTAGTGTTAGGGTTAGTTTTACAGGTAGATTGGATGATGTGAGCAAATTACTCTCACCATTTGTCAGAATCTTCTGAGTAGAATGTAGGCCGGGCCTAGAATATGATGTAGCTTTCATTTCCTCTTCCCAGGAAGAATAGTTTAAACATACGGAGAGACAAAAAGGATAATACATAGTGTATTGTAACCGGAGCGTTACAGCAATGAAAGTACCATCACTGAAAGTGGATGAACTCTTTCAAACAATGCGGATGTCACTGGATCCTTATATCAGATGTAAATGTTAAGCAGTTACTCTCTTTTGGCAAAGCAGAGAGAAATCTACAGAAGGTATTGCAACTGCATTTACTTAGTACACCCAACTTCCTACTAATGAGCAATGAACTGAATTCCAATTTGTTACCCAAACAACATTCCATATTGATTCCTGGTTTAGGGGTAGTGTTAGGGTTAGTTTTACAGATAGATTGGATGATGTGAGCAAATTACTCTCACCATTTGTAATAATCTTCTGAGTAGAATGTAGGCCAGGCCTAGAATTTGATGTAGCTTTCATTTCCTCTTCCCAGGAAGAATAGTTTAAACATACGGAGAGACAAAAAGGATAATACATAGTGTATTGTAACCGGAGCGTTACTGCAATGAAAGCACCATGACTGAAAGTGGATGAACTCTTTCAAACAGTGTGGATGTCACTGGATCCGTATTTCAGACATACAGGTTAAGCAGTTACTCTCTTTTGGCAAAGCAGAGAGAAATGTACAGAAGGTATTGCAAATGCTTTTACTTAGTACACCCAACTTTCTACTAATGGGCAGTGAACTGAATTCCAATTTGTTACCCAAACAACATTCCATATTGATTCCTGGTTTAGGGGTAGTGTTAGGGTTAGTTTTACAGATAGATTGGATGATGTGAGCAAATTACTCTCACCATTTGTCAGAATCTTCTGAGTAGAATGTAGGCCAGGCCTAGAATTTGATGTAGCTTTCATTTCCTCTTCCCAGGAAGAAGAGTTTAAACATACGGAGAGAAAAAAAGGATAATACATAGTGTATTGTAACCGGAGCGTTACTGCAATGAAAGCAGCATGACTGAAAGTGGATGAACTCTTTCAAACAGTGCGGATGTCACTGGATCCGTATTTCAGACATACAGGTTAAGCAGTTACTCTCTTTTGGCAAAGCAGAGAGAAATGTACAGAAGGTATTGCAAATGCTTTTACTTAGTACACCCAACTTCCTACTAATGGGCAGTGAACTGAATTCCAATTTGTTACCCAAACAACATTCCATATTGATTCCTGGTTTAGGGGTAGTGTTAGGGTTAGTTTTACGGATAGATTGGATAATGTGAGCAAATTACTCTCACCATTTGTAATAATCTTCTGAGTAGAATGTAGTCCGGGCCTAGAATTTGAAGTGGCTTTCATTTCCTCTTCCCAGGAATAATAGTTTAAACATACGGAGAGAGAAAAAGGATAATAAATATTGTATTGTAACCGGAGCGTTACAGCAATGAAAGCACCATCACTGAAAGTGGATGAACTCTTTCAAACAATGCGGATGTCACTGGATTCTTATTTCAGACATACAGTTTAAGCAGTTACTCTCTTTTGGCAAAGCACAGAGAAATCTAGAGAAGGTATGGCAACTGCATTTACTTAGTACACCCAACTTCCTACTAATGGGCAGTGAACTGAATTCCAATTTGTTACTCAAACAACATTCCATATTGATTCCTGGTTTAGGGGTAGTGTTAGGGTTAGTTTTACAGATAGATTGGATGATGTGAGCAAATTACTCTCACCATTTGTCAGAATCTTCTGAGTAGAATGTAGGCCGGGCCTAGAATTTGATGTAGCTTTCATTTCCCCTTCCCAGGAATAATAGTTTAAACATACGGAGAGAAAAAAAGGATAATATATAGTGTATTGTAACCGGAGCGTTACTGCAATGAAAGCACCATGACTGAAAGTGGATGAACTCTTTCAAACAGTGTGGATGTCACTGGATCCGTATTTCAGACATACAGGTTAAGCAGTTACTCTCTTTTGGCAAAGCAGAGAGAAATGTACAGAAGGTATTGCAAATGCTTTTACTTAGTACAACCAACTTCCTACAAATGGGCAGTGAACTTAATTCCAATTTGTTACCCAAACAACATTCCATATTGATTCCTGGTTTAGGGGTAGTGTTAGGGTTAGTTTTACAGGTAGATTGGATGATGTGAGCAAATTACTCTCACCATTTGTCAGAATCTTCTGAGTAGAATGTAGGCCGGGCCTAGAATTTGATGTAGCTTTCATTTCCTCTTCCCAGGAAGAATAGTTTAAACATACGGAGAGACAAAAAGGATAATACATAGTGTATTGTAACCGGAGCGTTACTGCAATGAAAGCACCATGACTGAAAGTGGATGAACTCTTTCAAACAGTGCGGATGTCACTGGATCCGTATTTCAGACATACAGGTTAAGCAGTTACTCCCTTCTGGCAAAGCAGAGAGAAATGTTCAGAAGTTATTGCAAATGCTTTTACTTTGTACAACCAACTTCCTACAAATGGGCAGTGAACTTAATTCCAATTTGTTACCCAAACAACATTCCATATTGATTCCTGGTTTAGGGGTAGTGTTAGGGTTAGTTTTACAGGTAGATTGGATGATGTGAGCAAATTACTCTCACCATTTGTCAGAATCTTCTGAGTAGAATGTAGGCCGGGCCTAGAATATGATGTAGCTTTCATTTCCTCTTCCCAGGAAGAATAGTTTAAACATACGGAGAGACAAAAAGGATAATACATAGTGTATTGTAACCGGAGCGTTACAGCAATGAAAGTACCATCACTGAAAGTGGATGAACTCTTTCAAACAATGCGGATGTCACTGGATCCTTATAACAGATGTAAATGTTAAGCAGTTACTCTCTTTTGGCAAAGCAGAGAGAAATCTACAGAAGGTATTGCAACTGCATTTACTTAGTACACCCAACTTCCTACTAATGAGCAATGAACTGAATTCCAATTTGTTACCCAAACAACATTCCATATTGATTCCTGGTTTAGGGGTAGTGTTAGGGTTAGTTTTACAGATAGATTGGATGATGTGAGCAAATTACTCTCACCATTTGTCAGAATCTTCTGAATAGAATGTAGGCCGGGCCTAGAATTTGATGTAGCTTTCATTTCCTCTTCCCGGAAGAATAGTTTAAACATACGGAGAGACAAAAAGGATAATACATAGTGTATTGTAACCGGAGCGTTACTGCAATAAAAGCACCATGACTGAAAGTGGATGAACTCTTTCAAACAGTGCGGATGTCACTGGATCCGTATTTCAGACATACAGGTTAAGCAGTTACTCTCTTTTGGCAAAGCAGAGAGAAATGTACAGAAGGTATTGCAAATGCTTTTACTTAGTACACCCAACTTTCTACTAATGGGCAGTGAACTGAATTCCAATTTGTTACCCAAACAACATTCCATATTGATTCCTGGTTTAGGGGTAGTGTTAGGGTTAGTTTTACAGATAGATTGGATGATGTGAGCAAATTACTCTCACCATTTGTCAGAATCTTCTGATTAGAATGTAGGCCAGTCCTAGAATTTGATGTAGCTTTCATTTCCTCTTCCCAGGAAGAATAGTTTAAACATACGGAGAGACAAAAAGGATAATACATAGTGTATTGTAACCGGAGCGTTACTGCAATGAAAGCACCATGACTGAAAGTGGATGAACTCTTTCAAAGAGTGCGGATGTCACTGGATCCGTATTTCAGACATACAGGTTAAGCAGTTACTCTCTTTTGGCAAAGCAGAGAGAAATGTACAGAAGGTATTGCAAATGCTTTTAGTTAGTACAACCAACTTCCTACAAATGGGCAGTGAACTTAATTCCAATTTGTTACCCAAACAACATTCCATATTGATTCCTGGTTTAGGGGTAGTGTTAGGGTTAGTTTTACAGGTAGATTGGATGATGTGAGCAAATTACTCTCACCATTTGTAATAATCTTCGGAGTAGAATGTAGGCCGGGCCTAGAATTTGATGTAGCTTTCATTTCCTCTTCCCAGGAAGAATAGTTTAAACATACGGAGAGACAAAAAGGATAATACATAGTGTATTGTAACCGGAGCGTTACTGCAATGAAAGCACCATGACTGAAAGTGGATGAACTCTTTCAAACAGTGCGGATGTCACTGGATCCGTATTTCAGACATACAGGTTAAGCAGTTACTCTCTTTTGGCAAAGCAGAGAGAAATGTACAGAAGGTATTGCAAATGCTTTTACTTAGTACAACCAACTTCCTACAAATGGGCAGTGAACTTAATTCCAATTTGTTACCCAAACAACATTCCATATTGATTCCTGGTTTAGGGGTAGTGTTAGGGTTAGTTTTACAGGTAGATTGGATGATGTGAGCAAATTACTCTCACCATTTGTCAGAATCTTCTGAGTAGAATGTAGGCCGGGCCTAGAATTTGATGTAGCTTTCATTTCCTCTTCCCAGGAAGAATAGTTTAAACATACGGAGAGACAAAAAGGATAATACATAGTGTATTGTAACCGGAGCGTTACTGCAATGAAAGCACCATGACTGAAAGTGGATGAACTCTTTCAAACAGTGCGGATGTCACTGGATCCGTATTTCAGACATACAGGTTAAGCAGTTACTCTCTTCTGGCAAAGCAGAGAGAAATGTTCAGAAGTTATTGCAAATGCTTTTACTTTGTACAACCAACTTCCTACAAATGGGCAGTGAACTTAATTCCAATTTGTTACCCAAACAACATTCCATATTGATTCCTGGTTTAGGGGTAGTGTTAGGGTTAGTTTTACAGGTAGATTGGATGATGTGAGCAAATTACTCTCACCATTTGTCAGAATCTTCTGAGTAGAATGTAGGCCGGGCCTAGAATATGATGTAGCTTTCATTTCCTCTTCCCAGGAAGAATAGTTTAAACATACGGAGAGACAAAAAGGATAATACATAGTGTATTGTAACCGGAGCGTTACAGCAATGAAAGTACCATCACTGAAAGTGGATGAACTCTTTCAAACAATGCGGATGTCACTGGATCCTTATATCAGATGTAAATGTTAAGCAGTTACTCTCTTTTGGCAAAGCAGAGAGAAATCTACAGAAGGTATTGCAACTGCATTTACTTAGTACACCCAACTTCCTACTAATGAGCAATGAACTGAATTCCAATTTGTTACCCAAACAACATTCCATATTGATTCCTGGTTTAGGGGTAGTGTTAGGGTTAGTTTTACAGATAGATTGGATGATGTGAGCAAATTACTCTCACCATTTGTCAGAATCTTCTGAATAGAATGTAGGCCGGGCCTAGAATTTGATGTAGCTTTCATTTCCTCTTCCCGGAAGAATAGTTTAAACATACGGAGAGACAAAAAGGATAATACATAGTGTATTGTAACCGGAGCGTTACTGCAATGAAAGCACCATGACTGAAAGTGGATGAACTCTTTCAAACAGTGCGGATGTCACTGGATCCGTATTTCAGACATACAGGTTAAGCAGTTACTCTCTTTTGGCAAAGCAGAGAGAAATGTACAGAAGGTATTGCAAATGCTTTTACTTAGTACACCCAACTTTCTACTAATGGGCAGTGAACTGAATTCCAATTTGTTACCCAAACAACATTCCATATTGATTCCTGGTTTAGGGGTAGTGTTAGGGTTAGTTTTACAGATAGATTGGATGATGTGAGCAAATTACTCTCACCATTTGTCAGAATCTTCTGAGTAGAATGTAGGCCAGTCCTAGAATTTGATGTAGCTTTCATTTCCTCTTCCCAGGAAGAATAGTTTAAACATACGGAGAGACAAAAAGGATAATACATAGTGTATTGTAACCGGAGCGTTACTGCAATGAAAGCACCATGACTGAAAGTGGATGAACTCTTTCAAAGAGTGCGGATGTCACTGGATCCGTATTTCAGACATACAGGTTAAGCAGTTACTCTCTTTTGGCAAAGCAGAGAGAAATGTACAGAAGGTATTGCAAATGCTTTTAGTTAGTACAACCAACTTCCTACAAATGGGCAGTGAACTTAATTCCAATTTGTTACCCAAACAACATTCCATATTGATTCCTGGTTTAGGGGTAGTGTTAGGGTTAGTTTTACAGGTAGATTGGATGATGTGAGCAAATTACTCTCACCATTTGTCAGAATCTTCGGAGTAGAATGTAGGCCGGGCCTAGAATTTGATGTAGCTTTCATTTCCTCTTCCCAGGAAGAATAGTTTAAACATACGGAGAGACAAAAAGGATAATACATAGTGTATTGTAACCGGAGCGTTACTGCAATGAAAGCACCATGACTGAAAGTGGATGAACTCTTTCAAACAGTGCGGATGTCACTGGATCCGTATTTCAGACATACAGGTTAAGCAGTTACTCTCTTCTGGCAAAGCAGAGAGAAATGTTCAGAAGTTATTGCAAATGCTTTTACTTTGTACAACCAACTTCCTACAAATGGGCAGTGAACTTAATTCCAATTTGTTACCCAAACAACATTCCATATTGATTCCTGGTTTAGGGGTAATGTTAGGGTTAGTTTTACAGGTAGATTGGATGATGTGAGCAAATTACTCTCACCATTTGTCAGAATCTTCTGAGTAGAATGTAGGCCGGGCCTAGAATATGATGTAGCTTTCATTTCCTCTTCCCAGGAAGAATAGTTTAAACATACGGAGAGACAAAAAGGATAATACATAGTGTATTGTAACCGGAGCGTTACTGCAATGAAAGCACCATGACTGAAAGTGGATGAACTCTTTCAAAGAGTGCGGATGTCACTGGATCCGTATTTCAGACATACAGGTTAAGCAGTTACTCTCTTTTGGCAAAGCAGAGAGAAATGTACAGAAGGTATTGCAAATGCTTTTAGTTAGTACAACCAACTTCCTACAAATGGGCAGTGAACTTAATTCCAATTTGTTACCCAAACAACATTCCATATTGATTCCTGGTTTAGGGGTAGTGTTAGGGTTAGTTTTACAGGTAGATTGGATGATGTGAGCAAATTACTCTCACCATTTGTAATAATCTTCGGAGTAGAATGTAGGCCGGGCCTAGAATTTGATGTAGCTTTCATTTCCTCTTCCCAGGAAGAATAGTTTAAACATACGGAGAGACAAAAAGGATAATACATAGTGTATTGTAACCGGAGCGTTACTGCAATGAAAGCACCATGACTGAAAGTGGATGAACTCTTTCAAACAGTGCGGATGTCACTGGATCCGTATTTCAGACATACAGGTTAAGCAGTTACTCTCTTCTGGCAAAGCAGAGAGAAATGTTCAGAAGTTATTGCAAATACTTTTACTTTGTACAACCAACTTCCTACAAATGGGCAGTGAACTTAATTCCAATTTGTTACCCAAACAACATTCCATATTGATTCCTGGTTTAGGGGTAGTGTTAGGGTTAGTTTTACAGGTAGATTGGATGATGTGAGCAAATTACTCTCACCATTTGTCAGAATCTTCTGAGTAGAATGTAGGCCGGGCCTAGAATATGATGTAGCTTTCATTTCCTCTTCCCAGGAAGAATAGTTTAAACATACGGAGAGACAAAAAGGATAATACATAGTGTATTGTAACCGGAGCGTTACAGCAATGAAAGTACCATCACTGAAAGTGGATGAACTCTTTCAAACAATGCGGATGTCACTGGATCCTTATATCAGATGTAAATGTTAAGCAGTTACTCTCTTTTGGCAAAGCAGAGAGAAATCTACAGAAGGTATTGCAACTGCATTTACTTAGTACACCCAACTTCCTACTAATGAGCAATGAACTGAATTCCAATTTGTTACCCAAACAACATTCCATATTGATTCCTGGTTTAGGGGTAGTGTTAGGGTTAGTTTTACAGATAGATTGGATGATGTGAGCAAATTACTCTCACCATTTGTCAGAATCTTCTGAATAGAATGTAGGCCGGGCCTAGAATTTGATGTAGCTTTCATTTCCTCTTCCCGGAAGAATAGTTTAAACATACGGAGAGACAAAAAGGATAATACATAGTGTATTGTAACCGGAGCGTTACTGCAATGAAAGCACCATGACTGAAAGTGGATGAACTCTTTCAAACAGTGCGGATGTCACTGGATCCGTATTTCAGACATACAGGTTAAGCAGTTACTCTCTTTTGGCAAAGCAGAGAGAAATGTACAGAAGGTATTGCAAATGCTTTTACTTAGTACACCCAACTTTCTACTAATGGGCAGTGAACTGAATTCCAATTTGTTACCCAAACAACATTCCATATTGATTCCTGGTTTAGGGGTAGTGTTAGGGTTAGTTTTACAGATAGATTGGATGATGTGAGCAAATTACTCTCACCATTTGTCAGAATCTTCTGAGTAGAATGTAGGCCAGTCCTAGAATTTGATGTAGCTTTCATTTCCTCTTCCCAGGAAGAATAGTTTAAACATACGGAGAGACAAAAAGGATAATACATAGTGTATTGTAACCGGAGCGTTACTGCAATGAAAGCACCATGACTGAAAGTGGATGAACTCTTTCAAAGAGTGCGGATGTCACTGGATCCGTATTTCAAACATACAGGTTAAGCAGTTACTCTCTTTTGGCAAAGCAGAGAGAAATGTACAGAAGGTATTGCAAATGCTTTTACTTTGTACAACCAACTTCCTACAAATGGGCAATGAACTTAATTCCAATTTGTTACCCAAACAACATTCCATATTGATTCCTGGTTTAGGGGTAGTGTTAGGGTTAGTTTTACAGGTAGATTGGATGATGTGAGCAAATTACTCTCACCATTTGTCAGAATCTTCTGAGTAGAATGTAGGCCGGGCCTAGAATTTGATGTAGCTTTCATTTCCTCTTCCCAGGAAGAATAGTTTAAACATACGGAGAGACAAAAAGGATAATACATAGTGTATTGTAACCGGAGCGTTACTGCAATGAAAGAACCATGACTGAAAGTGGATGAACTCTTTCAAACAGTGCGGATGTCACTGGATCCGTATTTCAGACATACAGGTTAAGCAGTTACTCTCTTCTGGCAAAGCAGAGAGAAATGTTCAGAAGTTATTGCAAATGCTTTTACTTTGTACAACCAACTTCCTACAAATGGGCAGTGAACTTAATTCCAATTTGTTACCCAAACAACATTCCATATTGATTCCTGGTTTAGGGGTAGTGTTAGGGTTAGTTTTACAGGTAGATTGGATGATGTGAGCAAATTACTCTCACCATTTGTCAGAATCTTCTGAGTAGAATGTAGGCCGGGCCTAGAATATGATGTAGCTTTCATTTCCTCTTCACAGGAAGAATAGTTTAAACATACGGAGAGACAAAAAGTATAATACATAGTGTATTGTAACCGGAGCTTTACAGCAATGAAAGTACCATCACTGAAAGTGGATGAACTCTTTCAAACAATGCGGATGTCACTGGATCCTTATATCAGATGTAAATGTTAAGCAGTTACTCTCTTTTGGCAAAGCAGAGAGAAATCTACAGAAGGTATTGCAACTGCATTTACTTAGTACACCCAACTTCCTACTAATGAGCAATGAACTGAATTCCAATTTGTTACCCAAACAACATTCCATATTGATTCCTGGTTTAGGGGTAGTGTTAGGATTAGTTTTACAGATAGATTGGATGATGTGAGCAAATTACTCTCACCATTTGTCAGAATCTTCTGAGTAGAATGTAGGCCGGGCCTAGAATTTGATGTAGCTTTCATTTCCTCTTCCCAGGAAGAATAGTTTAAACATACGGAGAGAAAAAAAGGATAATACATAGTGTATTGTAACCGGAGCGTTACTGCAATGAAAGCACCATGACTGAAAGTGGATGAACTCTTTCAAACAGTGCGGATGTCACTGGATCCGTATTTCAGACATACAGGTTAAGCAGTTACTCTCTTTTGGCAAAGCAGAGAGAAATGTACAGAAGGTATTGCAAATGCTTTTACTTAGTACACCCAACTTCCTACTAATGGGCAGTGAACTGAATTCCAATTTGTTACCCAAACAACATTCCATATTGATTCCTGGTTTAGGGGTAGTGTTAGGGTAAGTTTTACGGATAGATTGGATAATGTGAGCAAATTACTCTCACCATTTGTAATAATCTTCTGAGTAGAATGTAGTCCGGGCCTAGAATTTGAAGTGGCTTTCATTTCCTCTTCCCAGGAATAATAGTTTAAACATACGGAGAGAGAAAAAGGATAATAAATATTGTATTGTAACCGGAGCGTTACAGCAATGAAAGCACCATCACTGAAAGTGGATGAACTCTTTCAAACAATGCGGATGTCACTGGATTCTTATTTCAGACATACAGTTTAAGCAGTTACTCTCTTTTGGCAAAGCACAGAGAAATCTAGAGAAGGTATGGCAACTGCATTTACTTAGTACACCCAACTTCCTACTAATGGGCAGTGAACTGAATTCCAATTTGTTACTCAAACAACATTCCATATTGATTTCTGGTTTAAGGGTTGTGTTAGGGTCAGTTTTACAGATAGATTGGATGATGAGAGCAAATTACTCTCACCATTTGTCAGAATCTTCTGAGTAGAATGTAGGCCGGGCCTAGAATTTGATGTAGCTTTCATTTCCTCTTCCCAGGAAGAATAGTTTAAACATACGGAGAGACAAAAATGATAATACATAGTGTATTGTAACCGGAGCGTTACTGCAATGAAAGCACCATCACTGAAAGTGGATGAACTCTTTGAAACAACGCGGATGTCACTGGATCCGTATTTCAGACATACAGGTTAAGCAGTTACTCTCTTTTGGCAAAGCAGAGAGAAATCTACAGAAGGTATTGCAACTGCATTTACTTAGTACACCCAACTTCCTACTAATGAGCAGTGAACTGAATTCCAATTTGTTACCCAAACAACATTCCATATTGATTCCTGGTTTAGGGGTAGTGTTAGGGTTAGTTTTACAGATAGATTGGATGATGTGAGCAAATTACTCTCACCATTTGTCAGAATCTTCTGAGTAGAATGTAGGCCGGGCCTAGAATTTGATGTAGCTTTCATTTCCCCTTCCCAGGAATAATAGTTTAAACATACGGAGAGAAAAAAAGGATAATACATAGTGTATTGTAACCGGAGCGTTACTGCAATGAAAGCACCATGACTGAAAGTGGATGAACTCTTTCAAACAGTGCGGATGTCACTGGATCCGTATTTCAGACATACAGGTTAAGCAGTTACTCTCTTTTGGCAAAGCAGAGAGAAATGTACAGAAGGTATTGCAAATGCTTTTACTTAGTACAACCAACTTCCTACAAATGGGCAGTGAACTTAATTCCAATTTGTTACCCAAACAACATTCCATATTGATTCCTGGTTTAGGGGTAGTGTTAGGGTTAGTTTTACAGGTAGATTGGATGATGTGAGCAAATTACTCTCACCATTTGTCAGAATCTTCTGAGTAGAATGTAGGCCGGGCCTAGAATTTGATGTAGCTTTCATTTCCTCTTCCCAGGAAGAATAGTTTAAACATACGGAGAGACAAAAAGGATAATACATAGTGTATTGTAACCGGAGCGTTACTGCAATGAAAGAACCATGAATGAAAGTGGATGAACTCTTTCAAACAGTGCGGATGTCACTGGATCCGTATTTCAGACATACAGGTTAAGCAGTTACTCTCTTCTGGCAAAGCAGAGAGAAATGTTCAGAAGTTATTGCAAATGCTTTTACTTTGTACAACCAACTTCCTACAAATGGGCAGTGAACTTAATTCCAATTTGTTACCCAAACAACATTCCATATTGATTCCTGGTTTAGGGGTAGTGTTAGGGTTAGTTTTACAGGTAGATTGGATGATGTGAGCAAATTACTCTCACCATTTGTCAGAATCTTCTGAGTAGAATGTAGGCCGGGCCTAGAATATGATGTAGCTTTCATTTCCTCTTCCCAGGAAGAATAGTTTAAACATACGGAGAGACAAAAAGGATAATACATAGTGTATTGTAACCGGAGCGTTACAGCAATGAAAGTACCATCACTGAAAGTGGATGAACTCTTTCAAACAATGCGGATGTCACTGGATCCTTATATCAGATGTAAATGTTAAGCAGTTACTCTCTTTTGGCAAAGCAGAGAGAAATCTACAGAAGGTATTGCAACTGCATTTACTTAGTACACCCAACTTCCTACTAATGAGCAATGAACTGAATTCCAATTTGTTACCCAAACAACATTCCATATTGATTCCTGGTTTAGGGGTAGTGTTAGGGTTAGTTTTACAGATAGATTGGATGATGTGAGCAAATTACTCTCACCATTTGTCAGAATCTTCTGAGTAGAATGTAGGCCGGGCCTAGAATTTGATGTAGCTTTCATTTCCTCTTCCCAGGAAGAATAGTTTAAACATACGGAGAGACAAAAAGGATAATACATAGTGTATTGTAACCGGAGCGTTACTGCAATGAAAGCACCATGACTGAAAGTGGATGAACTCTTTCAAACAGTGTGGATGTCACTGGATCCGTATTTCAGACATACAGGTTAAGCAGTTACTCTCTTTTGGCAAAGCAGAGAGAAATGTACAGAAGGTATTGCAAATGCTTTTACTTAGTACACCCAACTTTCTACTAATGGGCAGTGAACTGAATTCCAATTTGTTACCCAAACAACATTCCATATTGATTCCTGGTTTAGGGGTAGTGTTAGGGTTAGTTTTACAGATAGATTGGATGATGTGAGCAAATTACTCTCACCATTTGTCAGAATCTTCTGAGTAGAATGTAGGCCAGTCCTAGAATTTGATGTAGCTTTCATTTCCTCTTCCCAGGAAGAATAGTTTAAACATACGGAGAGACAAAAAGGATAATACATAGTGTATTGTAACCGGAGCGTTACAGCAATGAAAGTACCATCACTGAAAGTCGATGAACTCTTTCAAACAATGCGGATGTCACTGGATCCTTATATCAGATGTAAATGTTAAGCAGTTACTCTCTTTTGGCAAAGCAGAGAGAAATCTACAGAAGGTATTGCAACTGCATTTACTTAGTACACCCAACTTCCTACTAATGAGCAATGAACTGAATTCCAATTTGTTACCCAAACAACATTCCATATTGATTCCTGGTTTAGGGGTAGTGTTAGGGTTAGTTTTACAGATAGATTGGATGATGTGAGCAAATTACTCTCACCATTTGTCAGAATCTTCTGAGTAGAATGTAGGCCGGGCCTAGAATTTGATGTAGCTTTCATTTCCTCTTCCCAGGAAGAATAGTTTAAACATACGGAGAGACAAAAAGGATAATACATAGTGTATTGTAACCGGAGCGTTACTGCAATGAAAGCACCATGACTGAAAGTGGATGAACTCTTTCAAACAGTGTGGATGTCACTGGATCCGTATTTCAGACATACAGGTTAAGCAGTTACTCTCTTTTGGCAAAGCAGAGAGAAATGTACAGAAGGTATTGCAAATGCTTTTACTTAGTACACCCAACTTTCTACTAATGGGCAGTGAACTGAATTCCAATTTGTTACCCAAACAACATTCCATATTGATTCCTGGTTTAGGGGTAGTGTTAGGGTTAGTTTTACAGATAGATTGGATGATGTGAGCAAATTACTCTCACCATTTGTCAGAATCTTCTGAGTAGAATGTAGGCCAGTCCTAGAATTTGATGTAGCTTTCATTTCCTCTTCCCAGGAAGAATAGTTTAAACATACGGAGAGACAAAAAGGATAATACATAGTGTATTGTAACCGGAGCGTTACTGCAATGAAAGCACCATGACTGAAAGTGGATGAACTCTTTCAAAGAGTGCGGATGTCACTGGATCCGTATTTCAGACATACAGGTTAAGCAGTTACTCTCTTTTGGCAAAGCAGAGAGAAATGTACAGAAGGTATTGCAAATGCTTTTACTTAGTACAACCAACTTCCTACAAATGGGCAGTGAACTTAATTCCAATTTGTTACCCAAACAACATTCCATATTGATTCCTCGTTTAGGGGTAGTGTTAGGGTTAGTTTTACAGGTAGATTGGATGATGTGAGCAAATTACTCTCACCATTTGTAATAATCTTCTGAGTAGAATGTAGGCCGGGCCTAGAATTTGATGTAGCTTTCATTTCCTCTTCCCAGGAAGAATAGTTTAAACATACGGAGAGAAAAAAAGGATAATACATAGTGTATTGTAACTGGAGCGTTACTGCAATGAAAGAACCATGACTGAAAGTGGATGAACTCTTTCAAACAGTGCGGATGTCACTGGATCCGTATTTCAGACATACAGGTTAAGCAGTTACTCTCTTCTGGCAAAGCAGAGAGAAATGTTCAGAAGTTATTGCAAATGCTTTTACTTTGTACAACCAACTTCCTACAAATGGGCAGTGAACTTAATTCCAATTTGTTACCCAAACAACATTCCATATTGATTCCTGGTTTAGGGGTAGTGTTAGGGTTAGTTTTACAGGTAGATTGGATGATGTGAGCAAATTACTCTCACCATTTGTCAGAATCTTCTGAGTAGAATGTAGGCCGGGCCTAGAATATGATGTAGCTTTCATTTCCTCTTCCCAGGAAGAATAGTTTAAACATACGGAGAGACAAAAAGGATAATACATAGTGTATTGTAACCGGAGCGTTACAGCAATGAAAGTACCATCACTGAAAGTGGATGAACTCTTTCAAACAATGCGGATGTCACTGGATCCTTATATCAGATGTAAATGTTAAGCAGTTACTCTCTTTTGGCAAAGCAGAGAGAAATCTACAGAAGGTATTGCAACTGCATTTACTTAGTACACCCAACTTCCTACTAATGAGCAATGAACTGAATTCCAATTTGTTACCCAAACAACATTCCATATTGATTCCTGGTTTAGGGGTAGTGTTAGGATTAGTTTTACAGATAGATTGGATGATGTGAGCAAATTACTCTCACCATTTGTCAGAATCTTCTGAGTAGAATGTAGGCCGGGCCTAGAATTTGATGTAGCTTTCATTTCCTCTTCCCAGGAAGAATAGTTTAAACATACGGAGAGACAAAAAGGATAATACATAGTGTATTGTAACCGGAACGTTACTGCAATGAAAGCACCATGACTGAAAGTGGATGAACTCTTTCAAACAGTGTGGATGTCACTGGATCCGTATTTCAGACATACAGGTTAAGCAGTTACTCTCTTTTGGCAAAGCAGAGAGAAATGTACAGAAGGTATTGCAAATGCTTTTACTTAGTACACCCAACTTTCTACTAATGGGCAGTGAACTGAATTCCAATTTGTTACCCAAACAACATTCCATATTGATTCCTGGTTTAGGGGTAGTGTTAGGGTTAGTTTTACAGATAGATTGGATGATGTGAGCAAATTACTCTCACCATTTGTCAGAATCTTCTGAGTAGAATGTAGGCCAGGCCTAGAATTTGATGTAGCTTTCATTTCCTCTTCCCAGGAAGAATAGTTTAAACATACGGAGAGAAAAAAAGGATAATACATAGTGTATTGTATCCGGAGCGTTACTGCAATGAAAGCACCATGACTGAAAGTGGATGAACTCTTTCAAACAGTGCGGATGTCACTGGATCCGTATTTCAGACATACAGGTTAAGCAGTTACTCTCTTTTGGCAAAGCAGAGAGAAATGTACAGAAGGTATTGCAAATGCTTTTACTTAGTACACCCAACTTCCTACTAATGGGCAGTGAACTGAATTCCAATTTGTTACCCAAACAACATTCCATATTGATTCCTGGTTTAGGGGTAGTGTTAGGGTTAGTTTTACGGATAGATTGGATAATGTGAGCAAATTACTCTCACCATTTGTAATAATCTTCTGAGTAGAATGTAGTCCGGGCCTAGAATTTGAAGTGGCTTTCATTTCCTCTTCCCAGGAATAATAGTTTAAACATACGGAGAGAGAAAAAGGATAATAAATATTGTATTGTAACCGGAGCGTTACAGCAATGAAAGCACCATCACTGAAAGTGGATGAACTCTTTCAAACAATGCGGATGTCACTGGATTCTTATTTCAGACATACAGTTTAAGCAGTTACTCTCTTTTGGCAAAGCACAGAGAAATCTAGAGAAGGTGTGGCAACTGCATTTACTTAGTACACCCAACTTCCTACTAATGAGCAGTGAACTGAATTCCAATTTGTTACCCAAACAACATTCCATATTGATTCCTGGTTTAGGGGTAGTGTTAGGGTTAGTTTTACAGATAGATTGGATGATGTGAGCAAATTACTCTCACCATTTGTCAGAATCTTCTGAGTAGAATGTAGGCCGGGCCTAGAATTTGATGTAGCTTTCATTTCCCCTTCCCAGGAATAATAGTTTAAACATACGGAGAGAAAAAAAGAATAATACATAGTGTATTGTAACCGGAGCGTTACTGCAATGAAAGCACCATGACTGAAAGTGGATGAACTCTTTCAAACAGTGCGGATGTCACTGGATCCGTATTTCAGACATACAGGTTAAGCAGTTACTCTCTTCTGGCAAAGCAGAGAGAAATGTTCAGAAGTTATTGCAAATGCTTTTACTTTGTACAACCAACTTCCTACAAATGGGCAGTGAACTTAATTCCAATTTGTTACCCAAACAACATTCCATATTGATTCCTGGTTTAGGGGTAGTGTTAGGGTTAGTTTTACAGGTAGATTGGATGATGTGAGCAAATTACTCTCACCATTTGTCAGAATCTTCTGAGTAGAATGTAGGCCGGGCCTAGAATATGATGTAGCTTTCATTTCCTCTTCCCAGGAAGAATAGTTTAAACATACGGAGAGACAAAAAGGATAATACATAGTGTATTGTAACCGGAGCGTTACAGCAATGAAAGTACCATCACTGAAAGTGGATGAACTCTTTCAAACAATGCGGATGTCACTGGATCCTTATATCAGATGTAAATGTTAAGCAGTTACTCTCTTTTGGCAAAGCAGAGAGAAATCTACAGAAGGTATTGCAACTGCATTTACTTAGTACACCCAACTTCCTACTAATGAGCAATGAACTGAATTCCAATTTGTTACCCAAACAACATTCCATATTGATTCCTGGTTTAGGGGTAGTGTTAGGGTTAGTTTTACAGATAGATTGGATGATGTGAGCAAATTACTCTCACCATTTGTAATAATCTTCTGAGTAGAATGTAGGCCAGGCCTAGAATTTGATGTAGCTTTCATTTCCTCTTCCCAGGAAGAATAGTTTAAACATACGGAGAGACAAAAAGGATAATACATAGTGTATTGTAACCGGAGCGTTACTGCAATGAAAGCACCATGACTGAAAGTGGATGAACTCTTTCAAACAGTGTGGATGTCACTGGATCCGTATTTCAGACATACAGGTTAAGCAGTTACTCTCTTTTGGCAAAGCAGAGAGAAATGTACAGAAGGTATTGCAAATGCTTTTACTTAGTACACCCAACTTTCTACTAATGGGCAGTGAACTGAATTCCAATTTGTTACCCAAACAACATTCCATATTGATTCCTGGTTTAGGGGTAGTGTTAGGGTTAGTTTTACAGATAGATTGGATGATGTGAGCAAATTACTCTCACCATTTGTCAGAATCTTCTGAGTAGAATGTAGGCCAGGCCTAGAATTTGATGTAGCTTTCATTTCCTCTTCCCAGGAAGAAGAGTTCAAACATACGGAGAGAAAAAAAGGATAATACATAGTGTATTGTAACCGGAGCGTTACTGCAATGAAAGCAGCATGACTGAAAGTGGATGAACTCTTTCAAACAGTGCGGATGTCACTGGATCCGTATTTCAGACATACAGGTTAAGCAGTTACTCTCTTTTGGCAAAGCAGAGAGAAATGTACAGAAGGTATTGCAAATGCTTTTACTTAGTACACCCAACTTCCTACTAATGGGCAGTGAACTGAATTCCAATTTGTTACCCAAACAACATTCCATATTGATTCCTGGTTTAGGGGTAGTGTTAGGGTTAGTTTTACGGATAGATTGGATAATGTGAGCAAATTACTCTCACCATTTGTAATAATCTTCTGAGTAGAATGTAGTCCGGGCCTAGAATTTGAAGTGGCTTTCATTTCCTCTTCCCAGGAATAATAGTTTAAACATACGGAGAGAGAAAAAGGATAATAAATATTGTATTGTAACCGGAGCGTTACAGCAATGAAAGCACCATCACTGAAAGTGGATGAACTCTTTCAAACAATGCGGATGTCACTGGATTCTTATTTCAGACATACAGTTTAAGCAGTTACTCTCTTTTGGCCAAGCACAGAGAAATCTAGAGAAGGTATGGCAACTGCATTTACTTAGTACACCCAACTTCCTACTAATGGGCAGTGAACTGAATTCCAATTTGTTACTCAAACAACATTCCATATTGATTCCTGGTTTAGGGGTAGTGTTAGGGTTAGTTTTACAGATAGATTGGATGATGTGAGCAAATTACTCTCACCATTTGTCAGAATCTTCTGAGTAGAATGTAGGCCGGGCCTAGAATTTGATGTAGCTTTCATTTCCCCTTCCCAGGAATAATAGTTTAAACATACGGAGAGAAAAAAAGGATAATATATAGTGTATTGTAACCGGAGCGTTACTGCAATGAAAGCACCATGACTGAAAGTGGATGAACTCTTTCAAACAGTGTGGATGTCACTGGATCCGTATTTCAGACATACAGGTTAAGCAGTTACTCTCTTTTGGCAAAGCAGAGAGAAATGTACAGAAGGTATTGCAAATGCTTTTACTTAGTACAACCAACTTCCTACAAATGGGCAGTGAACTTAATTCCAATTTGTTACCCAAACAACATTCCATATTGATTCCTGGTTTAGGGGTAGTGTTAGGGTTAGTTTTACAGGTAGATTGGATGATGTGAGCAAATTACTCTCACCATTTGTCAGAATCTTCTGAGTAGAATGTAGGCCGGGCCTAGAATTTGATGTAGCTTTCATTTCCTCTTCCCAGGAAGAATAGTTTAAACATACGGAGAGACAAAAAGGATAATACATAGTGTATTGTAACCGGAGCGTTACTGCAATGAAAGCACCATGACTGAAAGTGGATGAACTCTTTCAAACAGTGCGGATGTCACTGGATCCGTATTTCAGACATACAGGTTAAGCAGTTACTCCCTTCTGGCAAAGCAGAGAGAAATGTTCAGAAGTTATTGCAAATGCTTTTACTTTGTACAACCAACTTCCTACAAATGGGCAGTGAACTTAATTCCAATTTGTTACCCAAACAACATTCCATATTGATTCCTGGTTTAGGGGTAGTGTTAGGGTTAGTTTTACAGGTAGATTGGATGATGTGAGCAAATTACTCTCACCATTTGTCAGAATCTTCTGAGTAGAATGTAGGCCGGGCCTAGAATATGATGTAGCTTTCATTTCCTCTTCCCAGGAAGAATAGTTTAAACATACGGAGAGACAAAAAGGATAATACATAGTGTATTGTAACCGGAGCGTTACAGCAATGAAAGTACCATCACTGAAAGTGGATGAACTCTTTCAAACAATGCGGATGTCACTGGATCCTTATAACAGATGTAAATGTTAAGCAGTTACTCTCTTTTGGCAAAGCAGAGAGAAATCTACAGAAGGTATTGCAACTGCATTTACTTAGTACACCCAACTTCCTACTAATGAGCAATGAACTGAATTCCAATTTGTTACCCAAACAACATTCCATATTGATTCCTGGTTTAGGGGTAGTGTTAGGGTTAGTTTTACAGATAGATTGGATGATGTGAGCAAATTACTCTCACCATTTGTCAGAATCTTCTGAATAGAATGTAGGCCGGGCCTAGAATTTGATGTAGCTTTCATTTCCTCTTCCCGGAAGAATAGTTTAAACATACGGAGAGACAAAAAGGATAATACATAGTGTATTGTAACCGGAGCGTTACTGCAATGAAAGCACCATGACTGAAAGTGGATGAACTCTTTCAAACAGTGCGGATGTCACTGGATCCGTATTTCAGACATACAGGTTAAGCAGTTACTCTCTTTTGGCAAAGCAGAGAGAAATGTACAGAAGGTATTGCAAATGCTTTTACTTAGTACACCCAACTTTCTACTAATGGGCAGTGAACTGAATTCCAATTTGTTACCCAAACAACATTCCATATTGATTCCTGGTTTAGGGGTAGTGTTAGGGTTAGTTTTACAGATAGATTGGATGATGTGAGCAAATTACTCTCACCATTTGTCAGAATCTTCTGATTAGAATGTAGGCCAGTCCTAGAATTTGATGTAGCTTTCATTTCCTCTTCCCAGGAAGAATAGTTTAAACATACGGAGAGACAAAAAGGATAATACATAGTGTATTGTAACCGGAGCGTTACTGCAATGAAAGCACCATGACTGAAAGTGGATGAACTCTTTCAAAGAGTGCGGATGTCACTGGATCCGTATTTCAGACATACAGGTTAAGCAGTTACTCTCTTTTGGCAAAGCAGAGAGAAATGTACAGAAGGTATTGCAAATGCTTTTAGTTAGTACAACCAACTTCCTACAAATGGGCAGTGAACTTAATTCCAATTTGTTACCCAAACAACATTCCATATTGATTCCTGGTTTAGGGGTAGTGTTAGGGTTAGTTTTACAGGTAGATTGGATGATGTGAGCAAATTACTCTCACCATTTGTAATAATCTTCGGAGTAGAATGTAGGCCGGGCCTAGAATTTGATGTAGCTTTCATTTCCTCTTCCCAGGAAGAATAGTTTAAACATACGGAGAGACAAAAAGGATAATACATAGTGTATTGTAACCGGAGCGTTACTGCAATGAAAGCACCATGACTGAAAGTGGATGAACTCTTTCAAACAGTGCGGATGTCACTGGATCCGTATTTCAGACATACAGGTTAAGCAGTTACTCTCTTTTGGCAAAGCAGAGAGAAATGTACAGAAGGTATTGCAAATGCTTTTACTTAGTACAACCAACTTCCTACAAATGGGCAGTGAACTTAATTCCAATTTGTTACCCAAACAACATTCCATATTGATTCCTGGTTTAGGGGTAGTGTTAGGGTTAGTTTTACAGGTAGATTGGATGATGTGAGCAAATTACTCTCACCATTTGTCAGAATCTTCTGAGTAGAATGTAGGCCGGGCCTAGAATTTGATGTAGCTTTCATTTCCTCTTCCCAGGAAGAATAGTTTAAACATACGGAGAGACAAAAAGGATAATACATAGTGTATTGTAACCGGAGCGTTACTGCAATGAAAGCACCATGACTGAAAGTGGATGAACTCTTTCAAACAGTGCGGATGTCACTGGATCCGTATTTCAGACATACAGGTTAAGCAGTTACTCTCTTCTGGCAAAGCAGAGAGAAATGTTCAGAAGTTATTGCAAATGCTTTTACTTTGTACAACCAACTTCCTACAAATGGGCAGTGAACTTAATTCCAATTTGTTACCCAAACAACATTCCATATTGATTCCTGGTTTAGGGGTAGTGTTAGGGTTAGTTTTACAGGTAGATTGGATGATGTGAGCAAATTACTCTCACCATTTGTCAGAATCTTCTGAGTAGAATGTAGGCCGGGCCTAGAATATGATGTAGCTTTCATTTCCTCTTCCCAGGAAGAATAGTTTAAACATACGGAGAGACAAAAAGGATAATACATAGTGTATTGTAACCGGAGCGTTACAGCAATGAAAGTACCATCACTGAAAGTGGATGAACTCTTTCAAACAATGCGGATGTCACTGGATCCTTATATCAGATGTAAATGTTAAGCAGTTACTCTCTTTTGGCAAAGCAGAGAGAAATCTACAGAAGGTATTGCAACTGCATTTACTTAGTACACCCAACTTCCTACTAATGAGCAATGAACTGAATTCCAATTTGTTACCCAAACAACATTCCATATTGATTCCTGGTTTAGGGGTAGTGTTAGGGTTAGTTTTACAGATAGATTGGATGATGTGAGCAAATTACTCTCACCATTTGTCAGAATCTTCTGAATAGAATGTAGGCCGGGCCTAGAATTTGATGTAGCTTTCATTTCCTCTTCCCGGAAGAATAGTTTAAACATACGGAGAGACAAAAAGGATAATACATAGTGTATTGTAACCGGAGCGTTACTGCAATGAAAGCACCATGACTGAAAGTGGATGAACTCTTTCAAACAGTGCGGATGTCACTGGATCCGTATTTCAGACATACAGGTTAAGCAGTTACTCTCTTTTGGCAAAGCAGAGAGAAATGTACAGAAGGTATTGCAAATGCTTTTACTTAGTACACCCAACTTTCTACTAATGGGCAGTGAACTGAATTCCAATTTGTTACCCAAACAACATTCCATATTGATTCCTGGTTTAGGGGTAGTGTTAGGGTTAGTTTTACAGATAGATTGGATGATGTGAGCAAATTACTCTCACCATTTGTCAGAATCTTCTGAGTAGAATGTAGGCCAGTCCTAGAATTTGATGTAGCTTTCATTTCCTCTTCCCAGGAAGAATAGTTTAAACATACGGAGAGACAAAAAGGATAATACATAGTGTATTGTAACCGGAGCGTTACTGCAATGAAAGCACCATGACTGAAAGTGGATGAACTCTTTCAAAGAGTGCGGATGTCACTGGATCCGTATTTCAGACATACAGGTTAAGCAGTTACTCTCTTTTGGCAAAGCAGAGAGAAATGTACAGAAGGTATTGCAAATGCTTTTAGTTAGTACAACCAACTTCCTACAAATGGGCAGTGAACTTAATTCCAATTTGTTACCCAAACAACATTCCATATTGATTCCTGGTTTAGGGGTAGTGTTAGGGTTAGTTTTACAGGTAGATTGGATGATGTGAGCAAATTACTCTCACCATTTGTAATAATCTTCGGAGTAGAATGTAGGCCGGGCCTAGAATTTGATGTAGCTTTCATTTCCTCTTCCCAGGAAGAATAGTTTAAACATACGGAGAGACAAAAAGGATAATACATAGTGTATTGTAACCGGAGCGTTACTGCAATGAAAGCACCATGACTGAAAGTGGATGAACTCTTTCAAACAGTGCGGATGTCACTGGATCCGTATTTCAGACATACAGGTTAAGCAGTTACTCTCTTCTGGCAAAGCAGAGAGAAATGTTCAGAAGTTATTGCAAATGCTTTTACTTTGTACAACCAACTTCCTACAAATGGGCAGTGAACTTAATTCCAATTTGTTACCCAAACAACATTCCATATTGATTCCTGGTTTAGGGGTAGTGTTAGGGTTAGTTTTACAGGTAGATTGGATGATGTGAGCAAATTACTCTCACCATTTGTCAGAATCTTCTGAGTAGAATGTAGGCCGGGCCTAGAATATGATGTAGCTTTCATTTCCTCTTCCCAGGAAGAATAGTTTAAACATACGGAGAGACAAAAAGGATAATACATAGTGTATTGTAACCGGAGCGTTACAGCAATGAAAGTACCATCACTGAAAGTGGATGAACTCTTTCAAACAATGCGGATGTCACTGGATCCTTATATCAGATGTAAATGTTAAGCAGTTACTCTCTTTTGGCAAAGCAGAGAGAAATCTACAGAAGGTATTGCAACTGCATTTACTTAGTACACCCAACTTCCTACTAATGAGCAATGAACTGAATTCCAATTTGTTACCCAAACAACATTCCATATTGATTCCTGGTTTAGGGGTAGTGTTAGGGTTAGTTTTACAGATAGATTGGATGATGTGAGCAAATTACTCTCACCATTTGTCAGAATCTTCTGAATAGAATGTAGGCCGGGCCTAGAATTTGATGTAGCTTTCATTTCCTCTTCCCGGAAGAATAGTTTAAACATACGGAGAGACAAAAAGGATAATACATAGTGTATTGTAACCGGAGCGTTACTGCAATGAAAGCACCATGACTGAAAGTGGATGAACTCTTTCAAACAGTGCGGATGTCACTGGATCCGTATTTCAGACATACAGGTTAAGCAGTTACTCTCTTTTGGCAAAGCAGAGAGAAATGTACAGAAGGTATTGCAAATGCTTTTACTTAATACACCCAACTTTCTACTAATGGGCAGTGAACTGAATTCCAATTTGTTACCCAAACAACATTCCATATTGATTCCTGGTTTAGGGGTAGTGTTAGGGTTAGTTTTACAGATAGATTGGATGATGTGAGCAAATTACTCTCACCATTTGTCAGAATCTTCTGAGTAGAATGTAGGCCAGTCCTAGAATTTGATGTAGCTTTCATTTCCTCTTCCCAGGAAGAATAGTTTAAACATACGGAGAGACAAAAAGGATAATACATAGTGTATTGTAACCGGAGCGTTACTGCAATGAAAGCACCATGACTGAAAGTGGATGAACTCTTTCAAAGAGTGCGGATGTCACTGGATCCGTATTTCAGACATACAGGTTAAGCAGTTACTCTCTTTTGGCAAAGCAGAGAGAAATGTACAGAAGGTATTGCAAATGCTTTTAGTTAGTACAACCAACTTCCTACAAATGGGCAGTGAACTTAATTCCAATTTGTTACCCAAACAACATTCCATATTGATTCCTGGTTTAGGGGTAGTGTTAGGGTTAGTTTTACAGGTAGATTGGATGATGTGAGCAAATTACTCTCACCATTTGTAATAATCTTCGGAGTAGAATGTAGGCCGGGCCTAGAATTTGATGTAGCTTTCATTTCCTCTTCCCAGGAAGAATAGTTTAAACATACGGAGAGACAAAAAGGATAATACATAGTGTATTGTAACCGGAGCGTTACTGCAATGAAAGCACCATGACTGAAAGTGGATGAACTCTTTCAAACAGTGCGGATGTCACTGGATCCGTATTTCAGACATACAGGTTAAGCAGTTACTCTCTTTTGGCAAAGCAGAGAGAAATGTACAGAAGGTATTGCAAATGCTTTTACTTTGTACAACCAACTTCCTACAAATGGGCAATGAACTTAATTCCAATTTGTTACCCAAACAACATTCCATATTGATTCCTGGTTTAGGGGTAGTGTTAGGGTTAGTTTTACAGGTAGATTGGATGATGTGAGCAAATTACTCTCACCATTTGTCAGAATCTTCTGAGTAGAATGTAGGCCGGGCCTAGAATTTGATGTAGCTTTCATTTCCTCTTCCCAGGAAGAATAGTTTAAACATACGGAGAGACAAAAAGGATAATACATAGTGTATTGTAACCGGAGCGTTACTGCAATGAAAGAACCATGACTGAAAGTGGATGAACTCTTTCAAACAGTGCGGATGTCACTGGATCCGTATTTCAGACATACAGGTTAAGCAGTTACTCTCTTCTGGCAAAGCAGAGAGAAATGTTCAGAAGTTATTGCAAATGCTTTTACTTTGTACAACCAACTTCCTACAAATGGGCAGTGAACTTAATTCCAATTTGTTACCCAAACAACATTCCATATTGATTCCTGGTTTAGGGGTAGTGTTAGGGTTAGTTTTACAGGTAGATTGGATGATGTGAGCAAATTACTCTCACCATTTGTCAGAATCTTCTGAGTAGAATGTAGGCCGGGCCTAGAATATGATGTAGCTTTCATTTCCTCTTCCCAGGAAGAATAGTTTAAACATACGGAGAGACAAAAAGTATAATACATAGTGTATTGTAACCGGAGCTTTACAGCAATGAAAGTACCATCACTGAAAGTGGATGAACTCTTTCAAACAATGCGGATGTCACTGGATCCTTATATCAGATGTAAATGTTAAGCAGTTACTCTCTTTTGGCAAAGCAGAGAGAAATCTACAGAAGGTATTGCAACTGCATTTACTTAGTACACCCAACTTCCTACTAATGAGCAATGAACTGAATTCCAATTTGTTACCCAAACAACATTCCATATTGATTCCTGGTTTAGGGGTAGTGTTAGGATTAGTTTTACAGATAGATTGGATGATGTGAGCAAATTACTCTCACCATTTGTCAGAATCTTCTGAGTAGAATGTAGGCCGGGCCTAGAATTTGATGTAGCTTTCATTTCCTCTTCCCAGGAAGAATAGTTTAAACATACGGAGAGACAAAAAGGATAATACATAGTGTATTGTAACCGGAGCGTTACTGCAATGAAAGCACCATGACTGAAAGTGGATGAACTCTTTCAAACAGTGTGGATGTCACTGGATCCGTATTTCAGACATACAGGTTAAGCAGTTACTCTCTTTTGGCAAAGCAGAGAGAAATGTACAGAAGGTATTGCAAATGCTTTTACTTAGTACACCCAACTTTCTACTAATGGGCAGTGAACTGAATTCCAATTTGTTACCCAAACAACATTCCATATTGATTCCTGGTTTAGGGGTAGTGTTAGGGTTAGTTTTACAGATAGATTGGATGATGTGAGCAAATTACTCTCACCATTTGTCAGAATCTTCTGAGTAGAATGTAGGCCAGGCCTAGAATTTGATGTAGCTTTCATTTCCTCTTCCCAGGAAGAATAGTTTAAACATACGGAGAGAAAAAAAGGATAATACATAGTGTATTGTAACCGGAGCGTTACTGCAATGAAAGCACCATGACTGAAAGTGGATGAACTCTTTCAAACAGTGCGGATGTCACTGGATCCGTATTTCAGACATACAGGTTAAGCAGTTACTCTCTTTTGGCAAAGCAGAGAGAAATGTACAGAAGGTATTGCAAATGCTTTTACTTAGTACACCCAACTTCCTACTAATGGGCAGTGAACTGAATTCCAATTTGTTACCCAAACAACATTCCATATTGATTCCTGGTTTAGGGGTAGTGTTAGGGTAAGTTTTACGGATAGATTGGATAATGTGAGCAAATTACTCTCACCATTTGTAATAATCTTCTGAGTAGAATGTAGTCCGGGCCTAGAATTTGAAGTGGCTTTCATTTCCTCTTCCCAGGAATAATAGTTTAAACATACGGAGAGAGAAAAAGGATAATAAATATTGTATTGTAACCGGAGCGTTACAGCAATGAAAGCACCATCACTGAAAGTGGATGAACTCTTTCAAACAATGCGGATGTCACTGGATTCTTATTTCAGACATACAGTTTAAGCAGTTACTCTCTTTTGGCAAAGCACAGAGAAATCTAGAGAAGGTATGGCAACTGCATTTACTTAGTACACCCAACTTCCTACTAATGGGCAGTGAACTGAATTCCAATTTGTTACTCAAACAACATTCCATATTGATTTCTGGTTTAGGGGTTGTGTTAGGGTCAGTTTTACAGATAGATTGGATGATGAGAGCAAATTACTCTCACCATTTGTCAGAATCTTCTGAGTAGAATGTAGGCCGGGCCTAGAATTTGATGTAGCTTTCATTTCCTCTTCCCAGGAAGAATAGTTTAAACATACGGAGAGACAAAAATGATAATACATAGTGTATTGTAACCGGAGCGTTACTGCAATGAAAGCACCATCACTGAAAGTGGATGAACTCTTTGAAACAACGCGGATGTCACTGGATCCGTATTTCAGACATACAGGTTAAGCAGTTACTCTCTTTTGGCAAAGCAGAGAGAAATCTACAGAAGGTATTGCAACTGCATTTACTTAGTACACCCAACTTCCTACTAATGAGCAGTGAACTGAATTCCAATTTGTTACCCAAACAACATTCCATATTGATTCCTGGTTTAGGGGTAGTGTTAGGGTTAGTTTTACAGATAGATTGGATGATGTGAGCAAATTACTCTCACCATTTGTCAGAATCTTCTGAGTAGAATGTAGGCCGGGCCTAGAATTTGATGTAGCTTTCATTTCCCCTTCCCAGGAATAATAGTTTAAACATACGGAGAGAAAAAAAGGATAATACATAGTGTATTGTAACCGGAGCGTTACTGCAATGAAAGCACCATGACTGAAAGTGGATGAACTCTTTCAAACAGTGCGGATGTCACTGGATCCGTATTTCAGACATACAGGTTAAGCAGTTACTCTCTTTTGGCAAAGCAGAGAGAAATGTACAGAAGGTATTGCAAATGCTTTTACTTAGTACAACCAACTTCCTACAAATGGGCAGTGAACTTAATTCCAATTTGTTACCCAAACAACATTCCATATTGATTCCTGGTTTAGGGGTAGTGTTAGGGTTAGTTTTACAGGTAGATTGGATGATGTGAGCAAATTACTCTCACCATTTGTCAGAATCTTCTGAGTAGAATGTAGGCCGGGCCTAGAATTTGATGTAGCTTTCATTTCCTCTTCCCAGGAAGAATAGTTTAAACATACGGAGAGACAAAAAGGATAATACATAGTGTATTGTAACCGGAGCGTTACTGCAATGAAAGAACCATGAATGAAAGTGGATGAACTCTTTCAAACAGTGCGGATGTCACTGGATCCGTATTTCAGACATACAGGTTAAGCAGTTACTCTCTTCTGGCAAAGCAGAGAGAAATGTTCAGAAGTTATTGCAAATGCTTTTACTTTGTACAACCAACTTCCTACAAATGGGCAGTGAACTTAATTCCAATTTGTTACCCAAACAACATTCCATATTGATTCCTGGTTTAGGGGTAGTGTTAGGGTTAGTTTTACAGGTAGATTGGATGATGTGAGCAAATTACTCTCACCATTTGTCAGAATCTTCTGAGTAGAATGTAGGCCGGGCCTAGAATATGATGTAGCTTTCATTTCCTCTTCCCAGGAAGAATAGTTTAAACATACGGAGAGACAAAAAGGATAATACATAGTGTATTGTAACCGGAGCGTTACAGCAATGAAAGTACCATCACTGAAAGTGGATGAACTCTTTCAAACAATGCGGATGTCACTGGATCCTTATATCAGATGTAAATGTTAAGCAGTTACTCTCTTTTGGCAAAGCAGAGAGAAATCTACAGAAGGTATTGCAACTGCATTTACTTAGTACACCCAACTTCCTACTAATGAGCAATGAACTGAATTCCAATTTGTTACCCAAACAACATTCCATATTGATTCCTGGTTTAGGGGTAGTGTTAGGGTTAGTTTTACAGATAGATTGGATGATGTGAGCAAATTACTCTCACCATTTGTCAGAATCTTCTGAGTAGAATGTAGGCCGGGCCTAGAATTTGATGTAGCTTTCATTTCCTCTTCCCAGGAAGAATAGTTTAAACATACGGAGAGACAAAAAGGATAATACATAGTGTATTGTAACCGGAACGTTACTGCAATGAAAGCACCATGACTGAAAGTGGATGAACTCTTTCAAACAGTGTGGATGTCACTGGATCCGTATTTCAGACATACAGGTTAAGCAGTTACTCTCTTTTGGCAAAGCAGAGAGAAATGTACAGAAGGTATTGCAAATGCTTTTACTTAGTACACCCAACTTTCTACTAATGGGCAGTGAACTGAATTCCAATTTGTTACCCAAACAACATTCCATATTGATTCCTGGTTTAGGGGTAGTGTTAGGGTTAGTTTTACAGATAGATTGGATGATGTGAGCAAATTACTCTCACCATTTGTCAGAATCTTCTGAGTAGAATGTAGGCCAGTCCTAGAATTTGATGTAGCTTTCATTTCCTCTTCCCAGGAAGAATAGTTTAAACATACGGAGAGACAAAAAGGATAATACATAGTGTATTGTAACCGGAGCGTTACAGCAATGAAAGTACCATCACTGAAAGTCGATGAACTCTTTCAAACAATGCGGATGTCACTGGATCCTTATATCAGATGTAAATGTTAAGCAGTTACTCTCTTTTGGCAAAGCAGAGAGAAATCTACAGAAGGTATTGCAACTGCATTTACTTAGTACACCCAACTTCCTACAAATGGGCAGTGAACTTAATTCCAATTTGTTACCCAAACAACATTCCATATTGATTCCTCGTTTAGGGGTAGTGTTAGGGTTAGTTTTACAGGTAGATTGGATGATGTGAGCAAATTACTCTCACCATTTGTCAGAATCTTCTGAGTAGAATGTAGGCCGGGCCTAGAATTTGATGTAGCTTTCATTTCCTCTTCCCAGGAAGAATAGTTTAAACATACGGAGAGACAAAAAGGATAATACATAGTGTATTGTAACCGGAGCGTTACTGCAATGAAAGCACCATGACTGAAAGTGGATGAACTCTTTCAAACAGTGTGGATGTCACTGGATCCGTATTTCAGACATACAGGTTAAGCAGTTACTCTCTTTTGGCAAAGCAGAGAGAAATGTACAGAAGGTATTGCAAATGCTTTTACTTAGTACACCCAACTTTCTACTAATGGGCAGTGAACTGAATTCCAATTTGTTACCCAAACAACATTCCATATTGATTCCTGGTTTAGGGGTAGTGTTAGGGTTAGTTTTACAGATAGATTGGATGATGTGAGCAAATTACTCTCACCATTTGTCAGAATCTTCTGAGTAGAATGTAGGCCAGTCCTAGAATTTGATGTAGCTTTCATTTCCTCTTCCCAGGAAGAATAGTTTAAACATACGGAGAGACAAAAAGGATAATACATAGTGTATTGTAACCGGAGCGTTACTGCAATGAAAGCACCATGACTGAAAGTGGATGAACTCTTTCAAAGAGTGCGGATGTCACTGGATCCGTATTTCAGACATACAGGTTAAGCAGTTACTCTCTTTTGGCAAAGCAGAGAGAAATGTACAGAAGGTATTGCAAATGCTTTTACTTAGTACAACCAACTTCCTACAAATGGGCAGTGAACTTAATTCCAATTTGTTACCCAAACAACATTCCATATTGATTCCTCGTTTAGGGGTAGTGTTAGGGTTAGTTTTACAGGTAGATTGGATGATGTGAGCAAATTACTCTCACCATTTGTAATAATCTTCTGAGTAGAATGTAGGCCGGGCCTAGAATTTGATGTAGCTTTCATTTCCTCTTCCCAGGAAGAATAGTTTAAACATACGGAGAGAAAAAAAGGATAATACATAGTGTATTGTAACTGGAGCGTTACTGCAATGAAAGAACCATGACTGAAAGTGGATGAACTCTTTCAAACAGTGCGGATGTCACTGGATCCGTATTTCAGACATACAGGTTAAGCAGTTACTCTCTTCTGGCAAAGCAGAGAGAAATGTTCAGAAGTTATTGCAAATGCTTTTACTTTGTACAACCAACTTCCTACAAATGGGCAGTGAACTTAATTCCAATTTGTTACCCAAACAACATTCCATATTGATTCCTGGTTTAGGGGTAGTGTTAGGGTTAGTTTTACAGGTAGATTGGATGATGTGAGCAAATTACTCTCACCATTTGTCAGAATCTTCTGAGTAGAATGTAGGCCGGGCCTAGAATATGATGTAGCTTTCATTTCCTCTTCCCAGGAAGAATAGTTTAAACATACGGAGAGACAAAAAGGATAATACATAGTGTATTGTAACCGGAGCGTTACAGCAATGAAAGTACCATCACTGAAAGTGGATGAACTCTTTCAAACAATGCGGATGTCACTGGATCCTTATATCAGATGTAAATGTTAAGCAGTTACTCTCTTTTGGCAAAGCAGAGAGAAATCTACAGAAGGTATTGCAACTGCATTTACTTAGTACACCCAACTTCCTACTAATGAGCAATGAACTGAATTCCAATTTGTTACCCAAACAACATTCCATATTGATTCCTGGTTTAGGGGTAGTGTTAGGATTAGTTTTACAGATAGATTGGATGATGTGAGCAAATTACTCTCACCATTTGTCAGAATCTTCTGAGTAGAATGTAGGCCGGGCCTAGAATTTGATGTAGCTTTCATTTCCTCTTCCCAGGAAGAATAGTTTAAACATACGGAGAGACAAAAAGGATAATACATAGTGTATTGTAACCGGAACGTTACTGCAATGAAAGCACCATGACTGAAAGTGGATGAACTCTTTCAAACAGTGTGGATGTCACTGGATCCGTATTTCAGACATACAGGTTAAGCAGTTACTCTCTTTTGGCAAAGCAGAGAGAAATGTACAGAAGGTATTGCAAATGCTTTTACTTAGTACACCCAACTTTCTACTAATGGGCAGTGAACTGAATTCCAATTTGTTACCCAAACAACATTCCATATTGATTCCTGGTTTAGGGGTAGTGTTAGGGTTAGTTTTACAGATAGATTGGATGATGTGAGCAAATTACTCTCACCATTTGTCAGAATCTTCTGAGTAGAATGTAGGCCAGGCCTAGAATTTGATGTAGCTTTCATTTCCTCTTCCCAGGAAGAATAGTTTAAACATACGGAGAGAAAAAAAGGATAATACATAGTGTATTGTATCCGGAGCGTTACTGCAATGAAAGCACCATGACTGAAAGTGGATGAACTCTTTCAAACAGTGCGGATGTCACTGGATCCGTATTTCAGACATACAGGTTAAGCAGTTACTCTCTTTTGGCAAAGCAGAGAGAAATGTACAGAAGGTATTGCAAATGCTTTTACTTAGTACACCCAACTTCCTACTAATGGGCAGTGAACTGAATTCCAATTTGTTACCCAAACAACATTCCATATTGATTCCTGGTTTAGGGGTAGTGTTAGGGTTAGTTTTACGGATAGATTGGATAATGTGAGCAAATTACTCTCACCATTTGTAATAATCTTCTGAGTAGAATGTAGTCCGGGCCTAGAATTTGAAGTGGCTTTCATTTCCTCTTCCCAGGAATAATAGTTTAAACATACGGAGAGAGAAAAAGGATAATAAATATTGTATTGTAACCGGAGCGTTACAGCAATGAAAGCACCATCACTGAAAGTGGATGAACTCTTTCAAACAATGCGGATGTCACTGGATTCTTATTTCAGAAATACAGTTTAAGCAGTTACTCTCTTTTGGCAAAGCAGAGAGAAATCTAGAGAAGGTATTGCAACTGCATTTACTTAGTACACCCAACTTCCTACTAATGGGCAGTGAACTGAATTCCAATTTGTTACTCAAACAACATTCCATATTGATTTCTGGTTTAGGGGTTGTGTTAGGGTCATTTTTACAGATAGATTGGATGATGAGAGCAAATTACTCTCACCATTTGTCAGAATCTTCTGAGTAGAATGTAGGCCGGGCCTAGAATTTGATGTAGCTTTCTTTTCCTCTTCCCAGGAAGAATAGTTTAAACATACGGAGAGACAAAAATGATAATACATAGTGTATTGTAACCGGAGCGTTACTGCAATGAAAGCACCATCACTGAAAGTGGATGAACTCTTTGAAATAACGCGGATGTCACTGGATCCTTATATCAGATGTAAATGTTAAGCAGTTACTCTCTTTTGGCAAAGCAGAGAGAAATCTACAGAAGGTATTGCAACTGCATTTACTTAGTACACCCAACTTCCTACTAATGAGCAGTGAACTGAATTCCAATTTGTTACCCAAACAACATTCCATATTGATTCTTGGTTTAGGGGTAGTGTTAGGGTTAGTTTTACAGATAGATTGGATGATGTGAGCAAATTACTCTCACCATTTGTCAGAATCTTCTGAGTAGAATGTAGGCCGGGCCTAGAATTTGATGTAGCTTTCATTTCCCCTTCCCAGGAATAATAGTTTAAACATACGGAGAGAAAAAAAGGATAATACATAGTGTATTGTAAACGGAGCGTTACTGCAATGAAAGCACCATGACTGAAAGTGGATGAACTCTTTCAAACAGTGCGGATGTCACTGGATCCGTATTTCAGACATACAGGTTAAGCAGTTACTCTCTTTTGGCAAAGCAGAGAGAAATGTACAGAAGGTATTGCAAATGCTTTTACTTAGTACAACCAACTTCCTACAAATGGGCAGTGAACTTAATTCCAATTTGTTACCCAAACAACATTCCATATTGATTCCTGGTTTAGGGGTAGTGTTAGGGTTAGTTTTACAGGTAGATTGGATGATGTGAGCAAATTACTCTCACCATTTGTCAGAATCTTCTGAGTAGAATGTAGGCTGGGCCTAGAATTTGATGTAGCTTTCATTTCCTCTTCCCAGGAAGAATACTTTAAACATCCGGAGAGAAAAAAAGTATAATACATAATGCAATGTAACCGGAGCATTGCTGCACTTAAGGCTCAATCACTGAATATAAGTTTTATAGATAGATTGGATGATGTGAGCAAATTACTCTCACCATTTGTAACAATCTTCTGAGTAGAATGTAGGCCGGGCCTAGAATTTGAAGTAGCTTTCATTTCCTCTTCCCAGGAATAATAGTTTAAACATACGGAGAGAAAAAAAGGATAATACATAGTGTATTGTAACCGGAGCATTACAGCAATGAAAGCACCATCACTGAAAGTGGATGAACTCTTTCAAACAATGCGGATGTCACTGGATCCTTATATCAGATGTAAATGTTAAGCAGTTACTCTCTTTTGGCAAAGCAGACAGAAATCTAAAGAAGGTATTGCAACTGCATTTACTTAGTACACCCAACTTCCTACTAATGAGCAGTGAACTGAATTCCAATTTGTTACCCAAACAACATTCCATATTGATTCCTGGTTTAGGGGTAGTGTTAGGGTTAGTTTTACAGATAGATTGGATGATGTGAGCAAATTACTCTCACCATTTGTCAGAATCTTCTGAGTAGAATGTAGGCCGGGCCTAGAATTTGATGTAGCTTTCATTTCCCCTTCCCAGGAATAATAGTTTAAACATACGGAGAGAAAAAAAGGATAATACATAGTGTATTGTAACCGGAGCGTTACTGCAATGAAAGCACCATGACTGAAAGTGGATGAACTCTTTCAAACAGTGCGGATGTCACTGGATCCGTATTTCAGACATACAGGTTAAGCAGTTACTCTCTTTTGGCAAAGCAGAGAGAAATGTACAGAAGGTATTGCAAATGCTTTTACTTAGTACAACCAACTTCCTACAAATGGGCAGTGAACTTAATTCCAATTTGTTACCCAAACAACATTCCATATTGATTCCTGGTTTAGGGGTAGTGTTAGGGTTAGTTTTACAGGTAGATTGGATGATGTGAGCAAATTACTCTCACCATTTGTCAGAATCTTCTGAGTAGAATGTAGGCCGGGCCTAGAATTTGATGTAGCTTTCATTTCCTCTTCCCAGGAAGAATAGTTTAAACATACGGAGAGACAAAAAGGATAATACATAGTGTATTGTAACCGGAGCGTTACTGCAATGAAAGCACCATGACTGAAAGTGGATGAACTCTTTCAAACAGTGCGGATGTCACTGGATCCGTATTTCAGACATACAGGTTAAGCAGTTACTCTCTTTTGGCAAAGCAGAGAGAAATGTACATAAGGTATTGCAAATGCTTTTACTTAGTACAACCAACTTCCTACAAATGGGCAGTGAACTTAATTCCAATTTGTTACCCAAACAACATTCCATATTGATTCCTGGTTTAGGGGTAGTGTTAGGGTTAGTTTTACAGGTAGATTGGATGATGTGAGCAAATTACTCTCACCATTTGTCAGAATCTTCTGAGTAGAATGTAGGCCGGGCCTAGAATTTGATGTAGCTTTCATTTCCTCTTCCCAGGAAGAATAGTTTAAACATACGGAGAGACAAAAAGGATAATACATAGTGTATTGTAACCGGAGCGTTACTGCAATGAAAGCACCATCACTGAAAGTGGATGAACTCTTTCAAACAATGCGGATGTCACTGGATCCTTATATCAGATGTAAATGTTAAGCAGTTACTCTCTTTTGGCAAAGCAGAGGGAAATCTACAGAAGGTATTGCAAATGCTTTTACTTTGTACAACCAACTTCCTACAAATGGGCAATGAACTTAATTCCAATTTGTTACCCAAACAACATTCCATATTGATTCCTGGTTTAGGGGTAGTGTTAGGGTTAGTTTTACAGGTAGATTGGATGATGTGAGCAAATTACTCTCACCATTTGTAATAATCTTCTGAGTAGAATGTAGGCCGGGCCTAGAATTTGATGTAGCTTTCATTTCCTCTTCCCAGGAAGAATAGTTTAAACATACGGAGAGAAAAAAAGGATAATACATAGTGTATTGTAACCGGAGCGTTACTGCAATGAAAGCACCATGACTGAAAGTGGATGAACTCTTTCAAACAGTGCGGATGTCACTGGATCCGTATTTCAGACATACAGGTTAAGCAGTTACTCTCTTTTGGCAAAGCAGAGAGAAATGTACAGAAGTTATTGCAAATGCTTTTCCTTAGTACACCCAACTTCCTACTAATGGGCAGTGAACTGAATTCCAATTTGTTACCCAAACAACATTCCATATTGATTCCTGGTTTAGGGGTAGTGTTAGGGTTAGTTTTACGGATAGATTGGATAATGTGAGCAAATTACTCTCACCATTTGTAATAATCTTCTGAGTAGAATGTAGGCCGGGCCTAGAATTTGAAGTGGCTTTCATTTCCTCTTCCCAGGAATAATAGTTTAAACATACGGAGAGAGAAAAAGGATAATAAATATTGTATTGTAACCGGAGCGTTACAGCAATGAAAGCACCATCACTGAAAGTGGATGAACTCTTTCAAACAATGCGGATGTCACTGGATTCTTATTTCAGACATACAGTTTAAGCAGTTACTCTCTTTTGGCAAAGCACAGAGAAATCTAGAGAAGGTATTGCAACTGCATTTACTTTGTACACCCAACTTCCTACTAATGGGCAGTGAACTGAATTCCAATTTGTTACTCAAACAACATTCCATATTGATTTCTGGTTTAGGGGTTGTGTTAGGGTCAGTTTTACAGATAGATTGGATGATGTGAGCAAATTACTCTCACCATTTGTCAGAATCTTCTGAGTAGAATGTAGGCCGGGCCTAGAATTTGATGTAGCTTTCATTTCCTCTTCCCAGGAAGAATAGTTTAAACATACGGAGAGACAAAAATGATAATACATAGTGTATTGTAACCGGAGCGTTACTGCAATGAAAGCACCATCACTGAAAGTGGATGAACTCTTTCAAACAATGCGGATGTCACTGGATCCTTATATCCGATGTAAATGTTAAGCAGTTACTCTCTTTTGGCAAAGCAGAGAGAAATCTACAGAAGGTATTGCAAATGCTTTTACTTTGTACAACCAACTTCCTACAAATGGGCAATGAACTTAATTCCAATTTGTTACCCAAACAACATTCCATATTGATTCCTGGTTTAGGGGTAGTGTTAGGGTTAGTTTTACAGGTAGATTGGATGATGTGAGCAAATTACTCTCACCATTTGTAATAATCTTCTGAGTAGAATGTAGGCCGGGCCTAGAATTTGATGTAGCTTTCATTTCCTCTTCCCAGGAAGAATAGTTTAAACATACGGAGAGAAAAAAAGGATAATACATAGTGTATTGTAACCGGAGCGTTACTGCAATGAAAGCACCATGACTGAAAGTGGATGAACTCTTTCAAACAGTGCGGATGTCACTGGATCCGTATTTCAGACATACAGGTTAAGCAGTTACTCTCTTTTGGCAAAGCAGAGAGAAATGTACAGAAGGTATTGCAAATGCTTTTACTTAGTACACCCAACTTCCTACTAATGGGCAGTGAACTGAATTCCAATTTGTTACCCAAACAACATTCCATATTGATTCCTGGTTTAGGGGTAGTGTTAGGGTTAGTTTTACGGATAGATTGGATAATGTGAGCAAATTACTCTCACCATTTGTAATAATCTTCTGAGTAGAATGTAGGCCGGGCCTAGAATTTGAAGTGGCTTTCATTTCCTCTTCCCAGGAATAATAGTTTAAACATACGGAGAGAGAAAAAGGATAATAAATATTGTATTGTAACCGGAGCGTTACAGCAATGAAAGCACCATCACTGAAAGTGGATGAACTCTTTCAAACAATGCGGATGTCACTGGATTCTTATTTCAGACATACAGTTTAAGCAGTTACTCTCTTTTGGCAAAGCACAGAGAAATCTAGAGAAGGTATTGCAACTGCATTTACTTAGTACACCCAACTTCCTACTAATGGGCAGTGAACTGAATTCCAATTTGTTACTCAAACAACATTCCATATTGATTTCTGGTTTAGGGATTGTGTTAGGGTCAGTTTTACAGATAGATTGGATGATGTGAGCAAATTACTCTCACCATTTGTCAGAATCTTCTGAGTAGAATGTAGGCCGGGCCTAGAATTTGATGTAGCTTTCATTTCCTCTTCCCAGGAAGAATAGTTTAAACATACGGAGAGACAAAAATGATAATACATAGTGTATTGTAACCGGAGCGTTACTGCAATGAAAGCACCATCACTGAAAGTGGATGAACTCTTTGAAACAACGCGGATGTCACTGGATCCGTATTTCAGACATACAGGTTAAGCAGTTACTCTATTTTGGCAAAGCAGAGAGAAATCTACAAAAGGTATTGCAACTGCATTTACTTAGTACACCCAACTTCCTACTAATGAGCAGTGAACTGAATTCCAATTTGTTACCCAAACAACATTCCATATTGATTCCTGGTTTAGGGGTAGTGTTAGGGTTAGTTTTACAGATAGATTGGATGATGTGAGCAAATTACTCTCACCATTTGTCAGAATCTTCTGAGTAGAATGTAGGCCGGGCCTAGAATTTGATGTAGCTTTCATTTCCCCTTCCCAGGAATAATAGTTTAAACATACGGAGAGAAAAAAAGGATAATACATAGTGTATTGTAACCGGAGCGTTACTGCAATGAAAGCACCATGACTGAAAGTGGATGAACTCTTTCAAACAGTGCGGATGTCACTGGATCCGTATTTCAGACATACAGGTTAAGCAGTTACTCTCTTTTGGCAAAGCAGAGAGAAATGTACAGAAGGTATTGCAAATGCTTTTACTTAGTACAACCAACTTCCTACAAATGGGCAGTGAACTTAATTCCAATTTGTTACCCAAACAACATTCCATATTGATTCCTGGTTTAGGGGTAGTGTTAGGGTTAGTTTTACAGGTAGATTGGATGATGTGAGCAAATTACTCTCACCATTTGTCAGAATCTTCTGAGTAGAATGTAGGCCGGGACTAGAATTTGATGTAGCTTTCATTTCCTCTTCCCAGGAAGAATAGTTTAAACATACGGAGAGACAAAAAGGATAATACATAGTGTATTGTAACCGGAGCGTTACTGCAATGAAAGCACCATGACTGAAAGTGGATGAACTCTTTCAAACAGTGCGGATGTCACTGGATCCGTATTTCAGACATACAGGTTAAGCAGTTACTCTCTTTTGGCAAAGCAGAGAGAAATGTACAGAAGGTATTGCAAATGCTTTTACTTAGTACAACCAACTTCCTACAAATGGGCAGTGAACTTAATTCCAATTTGTTACCCAAACAACATTCCATATTGATTCCTGGTTTAGGGGTAGTGTTAGGGTTAGTTTTACAGGTAGATTGGATGATGTGAGCAAATTACTCTCACCATTTGTCAGAATCTTCTGAGTAGAATGTAGGCCGGGCCTAGAATTTGATGTAGCTTTCATTTCCTCTTCCCAGGAAGAATAGTTTAAACATACGGAGAGACAAAAAGGATAATACATAGTGTATTGTAACCGGAGCGTTACTGCAATGAAAGCACCATCACTGAAAGTGGATGAACTCTTTCAAACAATGCGGATGTCACTGGATCCTTATATCAGATGTAAATGTTAAGCAGTTACTCTCTTTTGGCAAAGCAGAGAGAAATCTACAGAAGGTATTGCAACTGCATTTACTTAGTACACCCAACTTCCTACTAATGAGCAATGAACTGAATTCCAATTTGTTACCCAAACAACATTCCATATTGATTCCTGGTTTAGGGGTAGTGTTAGGGTTAGTTTTACAGATAGATTGGATGATGTGAGCAAATTACTCTCACCATTTGTCAGAATCTTCTGAGTAGAATGTAGGCCGGGCCTAGAATTTGATGTAGCTTTCATTTCCTCTTCCCAGGAAGAATAGTTTAAACATACGGAGAGACAAAAAGGATAATACATAGTGTATTGTAACCGGAGCGTTACTGCAATGAAAGCACCATGACTGAAAGTGGATGAACTCTTTCAAACAGTGTGGATGTCACTGGATCCGTATTTCAGACATACAGGTTAAGCAGTTACTCTCTTTTGGCAAAGCAGAGAGAAATGTACAGAAGGTATTGCAAATGCTTTTACTTAGTACACCCAACTTTCTACTAATGGGCAGTGAACTGAATTCCAATTTGTTACCCAAACAACATTCCATATTGATTCCTGGTTTAGGGGTAGTGTTAGGGTTAGTTTTACAGATAGATTGGATGATGTGAGCAAATTACTCTCACCATTTGTCAGAATCTTCTGAGTTGAATGTAGGCCAGTCCTAGAATTTGATGTAGCTTTCATTTCCTCTTCCCAGGAAGAATAGTTTAAACATACGGAGAGACAAAAAGGATAATACATAGTGTATTGTAACCGGAGCGTTACTGCAATGAAAGCACCATGACTGAAAGTGGATGAACTCTTTCAAAGAGTGCGGATGTCACTGGATCCGTATTTCAGACATACAGGTTAAGCAGTTACTCTCTTTTGGCAAAGCAGAGAGAAATGTACAGAAGGTATTGCAAATGCTTTTACTTAGTACAACCAACTTCCTACAAATGGGCAGTGAACTTAATTCCAATTTGTTACCCAAACAACATTCCATATTGATTCCTGGTTTAGGGGTAGTGTTAGGGTTAGTTTTACAGGTAGATTGGATGATGTGAGCAAATTACTCTCACCATTTGTAATAATCTTCTGAGTAGAATGTAGGCCGGGCCTAGAATTTGATGTAGCTTTCATTTCCTCTTCCCAGGAATAATAGTTTAAACATACGGAGAGAAAAAAAGGATAATACATAGTGTATTGTAACTGGAGCGTTACTGCAATGAAAGAACCATGACTGAAAGTGGATGAACTCTTTCAAACAGTGCGGATGTCACTGGATCCGTATTTCAGACATACAGGTTAAGCAGTTACTCTCTTCTGGCAAAGCAGAGAGAAATGTTCAGAAGTTATTGCAAATGCTTTTACTTTGTACAACCAACTTCCTACAAATGGGCAGTGAACTTAATTCCAATTTGTTACCCAAACAACATTCCATATTGATTCCTGGATTAGGGGTAGTGTTAGGGTTAGTTTTACAGGTAGATTGGATGATGTGAGCAAATTACTCTCACCATTTGTCAGAATCTTCTGAGTAGAATGTAGGCCGGGCCTAGAATATGATGTAGCTTTCATTTCCTCTTCCCAGGAAGAATAGTTTAAACATACGGAGAGACAAAAAGGATAATACATAGTGTATTGTAACCGGAGCGTTACAGCAATGAAAGTACCATCACTGAAAGTGGATGAACTCTTTCAAACAATGCGGATGTCACTGGATCCTTATATCAGATGTAAATGTTAAGCAGTTACTCTCTTTTGGCAAAGCAGAGAGAAATCTACAGAAGGTATTGCAACTGCATTTACTTAGTACACCCAACTTCCTACTTATGAGCAATGAACTGAATTCCAATTTGTTACCCAAACAACATTCCATATTGATTCCTGGTTTAGGGGTAGTGTTAGGATTAGTTTTACAGATAGATTGGATGATGTGAGCAAATTACTCTCACCATTTGTCAGAATCTTCTGAGTAGAATGTAGGCCGGGCCTAGAATTTGATGTAGCTTTCATTTCCTCTTCCCAGGAAGAATAGTTTAAACATACGGAGAGACAAAAAGGATAATACATAGTGTATTGTAACCGGAACGTTACTGCAATGAAAGCACCATGACTGAAAGTGGATGAACTCTTTCAAACAGTGTGGATGTCACTGGATCCGTATTTCAGACATACAGGTTAAGCAGTTACTCTCTTTTGGCAAAGCAGAGAGAAATGTACAGAAGGTATTGCAAATGCTTTTACTTAGTACACCCAACTTTCTACTAATGGGCAGTGAACTGAATTCCAATTTGTTACCCAAACAACATTCCATATTGATTCCTGGTTTAGGGGTAGTGTTAGGGTTAGTTTTACAGATAGATTGGATGATGTGAGCAAATTACTCTCACCATTTGTCAGAATCTTCTGAGTAGAATGTAGGCCAGGCCTAGAATTTGATGTAGCTTTCATTTCCTCTTCCCAGGAAGAATAGTTTAAACATACGGAGAGAAAAAAAGGATAATACATAGTGTATTGTAACCGGAGCGTTACTGCAATGAAAGCACCATGACTGAAAGTGGATGAACTCTTTCAAACAGTGCGGATGTCACTGGATCCGTATTTCAGACATACAGGTTAAGCAGTTACTCTCTTTTGGCAAAGCAGAGAGAAATGTACAGAAGGTATTGCAAATGCTTTTACTTAGTACACCCAACTTCCTACTAATGGGCAGTGAACTGAATTCCAATTTGTTACCCAAACAACATTCCATATTGATTCCTGGTTTAGGGGTAGTGTTAGGGTTAGTTTTACGGATAGATTGGATAATGTGAGCAAATTACTCTCACCATTTGTAATAATCTTCTGAGTAGAATGTAGTCCGGGCCTAGAATTTGAAGTGGCTTTCATTTCCTCTTCCCAGGAATAATAGTTTAAACATACGGAGAGAGAAAAAGGATAATAAATATTGTATTGTAACCGGAGCGTTACAGCAATGAAAGCACCATCACTGAAAGTGGATGAACTCTTTCAAACAATGCGGATGTCACTGGATTCTTATTTCAGACATACAGTTTAAGCAGTTACTCTCTTTTGGCAAAGCACAGAGAAATCTAGAGAAGGTGTGGCAACTGCATTTACTTAGTACACCCAACTTCCTACTAATGGGCAGTGAACTGAATTCCAATTTGTTACTCAAACAACATTCCATATTGATTTCTGGTTTAGGGGTTGTGTTAGGGTCAGTTTTACAGATAGATTGGATGATGAGAGCAAATTACTCTCACCATTTGTCAGAATCTTCTGAGTAGAATGTAGGCCGGGCCTAGAATTTGATGTAGCTTTCTTTTCCTCTTCCCAGGAAGAATAGTTTAAACATACGGAGAGACAAAAATGATAATACATAGTGTATTGTAACCGGAGCGTTACTGCAATGAAAGCACCATCACTGAAAGTGGATGAACTCTTTGAAATAACGCGGATGTCACTGGATCCTTATATCAGATGTAAATGTTAAGCAGTTACTCTCTTTTGGCAAAGCAGAGAGAAATCTACAGAAGGTATTGCAACTGCATTTACTTAGTACACCCAACTTCCTACTAATGAGCAGTGAACTGAATTCCAATTTGTTACCCAAACAACATTCCATATTGATTCCTGGTTTAGGGGTAGTGTTAGGGTTAGTTTTACAGATAGATTGGATGATGTGAGCAAATTACTCTCACCATTTGTCAGAATCTTCTGAGTAGAATGTAGGCCGGGCCTAGAATTTGATGTAGCTTTCATTTCCCCTTCCCAGGAATAATAGTTTAAACATACGGAGAGAAAAAAAGGATAATACATAGTGTATTGTAAACGGAGCGTTACTGCAATGAAAGCACCATGACTGAAAGTGGATGAACTCTTTCAAACAGTGCGGATGTCACTGGATCCGTATTTCAGACATACAGGTTAAGCAGTTACTCTCTTTTGGCAAAGCAGAGAGAAATGTACAGAAGGTATTGCAAATGCTTTTACTTAGTACAACCAACTTCCTACAAATGGGCAGTGAACTTAATTCCAATTTGTTACCCAAACAACATTCCATATTGATTCCTGGTTTAGGGGTAGTGTTAGGGTTAGTTTTACAGGTAGATTGGATGATGTGAGCAAATTACTCTCACCATTTGTCAGAATCTTCTGAGTAGAATGTAGGCCGGGCCTAGAATTTGATGTAGCTTTCATTTCCTCTTCCCAGGAAGAATACTTTAAACATCCGGAGAGAAAAAAAGTATAATACATAATGCAATGTAACCGGAGCATTGCTGCACTTAAGGCTCAATCACTGAATATAAGTTTTATAGATAGATTGGATGATGTGAGCAAATTACTCTCACCATTTGTAACAATCTTCTGAGTAGAATGTAGGCCGGGCCTAGAATTTGAAGTAGCATTCATTTCCTCTTCCCAGGAATAATAGTTTAAACATACGGAGAGAAAAAAAGGATAATACATAGTGTATTGTAACCGGAGCGTTACAGCAATGAAAGCACCATCACTGAAAGTGGATGAACTCTTTCAAACAATGCGGATGTCACTGGATCCTTATATCAGATGTAAATGTTAAGCAGTTACTCTCTTTTGGCAAAGCAGACAGAAATCTAAAGAAGGTATTGCAACTGCATTTACTTAGTACACCCAACTTCCTACTAATGAGCAGTGAACTGAATTCCAATTTGTTACCCAAACAACATTCCATATTGATTCCTGGTTTAGGGGTAGTGTTAGGGTTAGTTTTACAGATAGATTGGATGATGTGAGCAAATTACTCTCACCATTTGTCAGAATCTTCTGAGTAGAATGTAGGCCGGGCCTAGAATTTGATGTAGCTTTCATTTCCCCTTCCCAGGAATAATAGTTTAAACATACGGAGAGACAAAAAGGATAATACATAGTGTATTGTAACCGGAGCGTTACTGCAATGAAAGCACCATGACTGAAAGTGGATGAACTCTTTCAAACAGTGCGGATGTCACTGGATCCGTATTTCAGACATACAGGTTAAGCAGTTACTCTCTTTTGGCAAAGCAGAGAGAAATGTACAGAAGGTATTGCAAATGCTTTTACTTAGTACAACCAACTTCCTACAAATGGGCAGTGAACTTAATTCCAATTTGTTACCCAAACAACATTCCATATTGATTCCTGGTTTAGGGGTAGTGTTAGGGTTAGTTTTACAGGTAGATTGGATGATGTGAGCAAATTACTCTCACCATTTGTCAGAATCTTCTGAGTAGAATGTAGGCCGGGCCTAGAATTTGATGTAGCTTTCATTTCCTCTTCCCAGGAAGAATAGTTTAAACATACGGAGAGACAAAAAGGATAATACATAGTGTATTGTAACCGGAGCGTTACTGCAATGAAAGCACCATGACTGAAAGTGGATGAACTCTTTCAAACAGTGCGGATGTCACTGGATCCGTATTACAGACATACAGGTTAAGCAGTTACTCTCTTCTGGCAAAGCAGAGAGAAATGTTCAGAAGTTATTGCAAATGCTTTTACTTTGTACAACCAACTTCCTACAAATGGGCAGTGAACTTAATTCCAATTTGTTACCCAAACAACATTCCATATTGATTCCTGGTTTAGGGGTAGTGTTAGGGTTAGTTTTACAGGTAGATTGGATGATGTGAGCAAATTACTCTCACCATTTGTCAGAATCTTCTGAGTAGAATGTAGGCCGGGCCTAGAATATGATGTAGCTTTCATTTCCTCTTCCCAGGAAGAATAGTTTAAACATACGGAGAGACAAAAAGGATAATACATAGTGTATTGTAACCGGAGCGTTACTGCAATGAAAGCACCATGACTGAAAGTGGATGAACTCTTTCAAACAGTGCGGATGTCACTGGATCCGTATTTCAGACATACAGGTTAAGCAGTTACTCTCTTTTGGCAAAGCAGAGAGAAATGTACAGAAGTTATTGCAAATGCTTTTACTTAGTACACCCAACTTCCTACTAATGGGCAGTGAACTGAATTCCAATTTGTTACCCAAACAACATTCCATATTGATTCCTGGTTTAGGGGTAGTGTTAGGGTTAGTTTTACGGATAGATTGGATAATGTGAGCAAATTACTCTTACCATTTGTAATAATCTTCTGAGTAGAATGTAGGCCGGGCCTAAAATTTGAAGTGGCTTTCATTTCCTCTTCCCAGGAAGAATAGTTTAAACATACGGAGAGACAAAAAGGATAATACATAGTGTATTGTAACCGGAGCGTTACTGCAATGAAAGCACCATCACTGAAAGTGGATGAACTCTTTCAAACAATGCGGATGTCACTGGATCCTTATATCAGATGTAAATGTTAAGCAGTTACTCTCTTTTGGCAAAGCAGAGAGAAATCTACAGAAGGTATTGCAAATGCTTTTACTTTGTACAACCAACTTCCTACAAATGGGCAATGAACTTAATTCCAATTTGTTACCCAAACAACATTCCATATTGATTCCTGGTTTAGGGGTAGTGTTAGGGTTAGTTTTACAGGTAGATTGGATGATGTGAGCAAATTACTCTCACCATTTGTAATAATCTTCTGAGTAGAATGTAGGCCGGGCCTAGAATTTGATGTAGCTTTCATTTCCTCTTCCCAGGAAGAATAGTTTAAACATACGGAGAGAAAAAAGGATAATACATAGTGTATTGTAACCGGAGCGTTACTGCAATGAAAGCACCATGACTGAAAGTGGATGAACTCTTTCAAACAGTGCGGATGTCACTGGATCCGTATTTCAGACATACAGGTTAAGCAGTTACTCTCTTTTGGCAAAGCAGAGAGAAATGTACAGAAGTTATTGCAAATGCTTTTACTTAGTACACCCAACTTCCTACTAATGGGCAGTGAACTGAATTCCAATTTGTTACCCAAACAACATTCCATATTGATTCCTGGTTTAGGGGTAGTGTTAGGGTTAGTTTTACGGATAGATTGGATAATGTGAGCAAATTACTCTTACCATTTGTAATAATCTTCTGAGTAGAATGTAGGCCGGGCCTAGAATTTGAAGTGGCTTTCATTTCCTCTTCCCAGGAATAATAGTTTAAACATACGGAGAGAGAAAAAGGATAATAAATATTGTATTGTAACCAGAGCGTTACAGCAATGAAAGCACCATCACTGAAAGTGGATGAACTCTTTCAAACAATGCGGATGTCACTGGATTCTTATTTCAGACATACAGTTTAAGCAGTTACTCTCTTTTGGCAAAGCACAGAGAAATCTAGAGAAGGTATTGCAACTGCATTTACTTTGTACACCCAACTTCCTACTAATGGGCAGTGAACTGAATTCCAATTTGTTACTCAAACAACATTCCATATTGATTTCTGGTTTAGGGGTTGTGTTAGGGTCAGTTTTACAGATAGATTGGATGATGTGAGCAAATTACTCTCACCATTTGTCAGAATCTTCTGAGTAGAATGTAGGCCGGGCCTAGAATTTGATGTAGCTTTCATTTCCTCTTCCCAGGAAGAATAGTTTAAACATACGGAGAGACAAAAATGATAATACATAGTGTATTGTAACCGGAGCGTTACTGCAATGAAAGCACCATCACTGAAAGTGGATGAACTCTTTCAAACAATGCGGATGTCACTGGATCCTTATATCCGATGTAAATGTTAAGCAGTTACTCTCTTTTGGCAAAGCAGAGAGAAATCTACAGAAGGTATTGCAAATGCTTTTACTTTGTACAACCAACTTCCTACAAATGGGCAATGAACTTAATTCCAATTTGTTACCCAAACAACATTCCATATTGATTCCTGGTTTAGGGGTAGTGTTAGGGTTAGTTTTACAGGTAGATTGGATGATGTGAGCAAATTACTCTCACCATTTGTAATAATCTTCTGAGTAGAATGTAGGCCGGGCCTAGAATTTGATGTAGCTTTCATTTCCTCTTCCCAGGAAGAATAGTTTAAACATACGGAGAGAAAAAAAGGATAATACATAGTGTATTGTAACCGGAGCGTTACTGCAATGAAAGCACCATGACTGAAAGTGGATGAACTCTTTCAAACAGTGCGGATGTCACTGGATCCGTATTTCAGACATACAGGTTAAGCAGTTACTCTCTTTTGGCAAAGCAGAGAGAAATGTACAGAAGGTATTGCAAATGCTTTTACTTAGTACACCCAACTTCCTACTAATGGGCAGTGAACTGAATTCCAATTTGTTACCCAAACAACATTCCATATTGATTCCTGGTTTAGGGGTAGTGTTAGGGTTAGTTTTACGGATAGATTGGATAATGTGAGCAAATTACTCTCACCATTTGTAATAATCTTCTGAGTAGAATGTAGGCCGGGCCTAGAATTTGAAGTGGCTTTCATTTCCTCTTCCCAGGAATAATAGTTTAAACATACGGAGAGAGAAAAAGGATAATAAATATTGTATTGTAACCGGAGCGTTACAGCAATGAAAGCACCATCACTGAAAGTGGATGAACTCTTTCAAACAATGCGGATGTCACTGGATCCGTATTTCAGACATACAGGTTAAGCAGTTACTCTCTTTTGGCAAAGCACAGAGAAATCTAGAGAAGGTATTGCAAATGCTTTTACTTAGTACAACCAACTTCCTACAAATGGGCAGTGAACTTAATTCCAATTTGTTACCCAAACAACATTCCATATTGATTCCTGGTTTAGGGGTAGTGTTAGGGTTAGTTTTACAGGTTGATTGGATGATGTGAGCAAATTACTCTCACCATTTGTCAGAATCTTCTGAGTAGAATGTAGGCCGGGCCTAGAATTTGATGTAGCTTTCATTTCCTCTTCCCAGGAAGAATAGTTTAAACATACGGAGAGACAAAAAGGATAATACATAGTGTATTGTAACCGGAGCGTTACTGCAATGAAAGCACCATCACTGAAAGTGGATGAACTCTTTCAAACAATGCGGATGTCACTGGATCCTTATATCAGATGTAAATGTTAAGCAGTTACTCTCTTTTGGCAAAGCAGAGAGAAATCTACAGAAGGTATTGCAAATGCTTTTACTTTGTACAACCAACTTCCTACAAATGGGCAATGAACTTAATTCCAATTTGTTACCCAAACAACATTCCATATTGATTCCTGGTTTAGGGGTAGTGTTAGGGTTAGTTTTACAGGTAGATTGGATGATGTGAGCAAATTACTCTCACCATTTGTAATAATCTTCTGAGTAGAATGTAGGCCGGGCCTAGAATTTGATGTAGCTTTCATTTCCTCTTCCCAGGAAGAATAGTTTAAACATACGGAGAGAAAAAAGGATAATACATAGTGTATTGTAACCGGAGCGTTACTGCAATGAAAGCACCATGACTGAAAGTGGATGAACTCTTTCAAACAGTGCGGATGTCACTGGATCCGTATTTCAGACATACAGGTTAAGCAGTTACTCTCTTTTGGCAAAGCAGAGAGAAATGTACAGAAGTTATTGCAAATGCTTTTACTTAGTACACCCAACTTCCTACTAATGGGCAGTGAACTGAATTCCAATTTGTTACCCAAACAACATTCCATATTGATTCCTGGTTTAGGGGTAGTGTTAGGGTTAGTTTTACGGATAGATTGGATAATGTGAGCAAATTACTCTTACCATTTGTAATAATCTTCTGAGTAGAATGTAGGCCGGGCCTAGAATTTGATGTAGCTTTCATTTCCCCTTCCCAGGAATAATAGTTTAAACATACGGAGAGAGAAAAAGGATAATAAATATTGTATTGTAACCGGAGCGTTACAGCAATGAAAGCACCATCACTGAAAGTGGATGAACTCTTTCAAACAATGCGGATGTCACTGGATTCTTATTTCAGACATACAGTTTAAGCAGTTACTATCTTTTGGCAAAGCACAGAGAAATCTAGAGAAGGTATTGCAACTGCATTTACTTAGTACACCCAACTTCCTACTAATGGGCAGTGAACTGAATTCCAATTTGTTACTCAAACAACATTCCATATTGATTTCTGGTTTAGGGGTTGTGTTAGGGTCAGTTTTACAGATAGATTGGATGATGTGAGCAAATTACTCTCACCATTTGTCAGAATCTTCTGAGTAGAATGTAGGCCGGGCCTAGAATTTGATGTAGCTTTCATTTCCTCTTCCCAGGAAGAATAGTTTAAACATACGGAGAGACAAAAATGATAATACATAGTGTATTGTAACCGGAGCGTTACTACAATGAAAGCACCATCACTGAAAGTGGATGAACTCTTTGAAACAACGCGGATGTCACTGGATCCGTATTTCAGACATACAGGTTAAGCAGTTACTCTCTTTTGGCAAAGCAGAGAGAAATCTACAGAAGGTATTGCAACTGCATTTACTTAGTACACCCAACTTCCTACTAATGAGCAGTGAACTGAATTCCAATTTGTTACCCAAACAACATTCCATATTGATTCCTGGTTTAGGGGTAGTGTTAGGGTTAGTTTTACAGATAGATTGGATGATGTGAGCAAATTACTCTCACCATTTGTCAGAATCTTCTGAGTAGAATGTAGGCCGGGCCTAGAATTTGATGTAGCTTTCATTTCCCCTTCCCAGGAATAATAGTTTAAACATACGGAGAGAAAAAAAGGATAATACATAGTGTATTGTAACCGGAGCGTTACTGCAATGAAAGCACCATGACTGAAAGTGGATGAACTCTTTCAAACAGTGCGGATGTCACTGGATCCGTATTTCAGACATACAGGTTAAGCAGTTACTCTCTTCTGGCAAAGCAGAGAGAAATGTTCAGAAGTTATTGCAAATGCTTTTACTTTGTACAACCAACTTCCTACAAATGGGCAGTGAACTTAATTCCAATTTGTTACCCAAACAACATTCCATATTGATTCCTGGTTTAGGGGTAGTGTTAGGGTTAGTTTTACAGGTAGATTGGATGATGTGAGCAAATTACTCTCACCATTTGTCAGAATCTTCTGAGTAGAATGTAGGCCGGGCCTAGAATATGATGTAGCTTTCATTTCCTCTTCCCAGGAAGAATAGTTTAAACATACGGAGAGACAAAAAGGATAATACATAGTGTATTGTAACCGGAGCGTTACAGCAATGAAAGTACCATCACTGAAAGTGGATGAACTCTTTCAAACAATGCGGATGTCACTGGATCCTTATATCAGATGTAAATGTTAAGCAGTTACTCTCTTTTGGCAAAGCAGAGAGAAATCTACAGAAGGTATTGCAACTGCATTTACTTAGTACACCCAACTTCCTACTAATGAGCAATGAACTGAATTCCAATTTGTTACCCAAACAACATTCCATATTGATTCCTGGTTTAGGGGTAGTGTTAGGGTTAGTTTTACAGATAGATTGGATGATGTGAGCAAATTACTCTCACCATTTGTCAGAATCTTCTGAGTAGAATGTAGGCCGGGCCTAGAATTTGATGTAGCTTTCATTTCCTCTTCCCAGGAAGAATAGTTTAAACATACGGAGAGACAAAAAGGATAATACATAGTGTATTGTAACCGGAGCGTTACTGCAATGAAAGCACCATGACTGAAAGTGGATGAACTCTTTCAAACAGTGTGGATGTCACTGGATCCGTATTTCAGACATACAGGTTAAGCAGTTACTCTCTTTTGGCAAAGCAGAGAGAAATGTACAGAAGGTATTGCAAATGCTTTTACTTAGTACACCCAACTTTCTACTAATGGGCAGTGAACTGAATTCCAATTTGTTACCCAAACAACATTCCATATTGATTCCTGGTTTAGGGGTAGTGTTAGGGTTAGTTTTACAGATAGATTGGATGATGTGAGCAAATTACTCTCACCATTTGTCAGAATCTTCTGAGTAGAATGTAGGCCGGGCCTAGAATTTGATGTAGCTTTCATTTCCTCTTCCCAGGAAGAAGAGTTTAAACATACGGAGAGAAAAAAAGGATAATACATAGTGTATTGTAACCGGAGCGTTACTGCAATGAAAGCAGCATGACTGAAAGTGGATGAACTCTTTCAAACAGTGCGGATGTCACTGGATCCGTATTTCAGACATACAGGTTAAGCAGTTACTCTCTTTTGGCAAAGCAGAGAGAAATGTACAGAAGGTATTGCAAATGCTTTTACTTAGTACACCCAACTTCCTACTAATGGGCAGTGAACTGAATTCCAATTTGTTACCCAAACAACATTCCATATTGATTCCTGGTTTAGGGGTAGTGTTAGGGTTAGTTTTACGGATAGATTGGATAATGTGAGCAAATTACTCTCACCATTTGTAATAATCTTCTGAGTAGAATGTAGTCCGGGCCTAGAATTTGAAGTGGCTTTCATTTCCTCTTCCCAGGAATAATAGTTTAAACATACGGAGAGAGAAAAAGGATAATAAATATTGTATTGTAACCGGAGCGTTAAAGCAATGAAAGCACCATCACTGAAAGTGGATGAACTCTTTCAAACAATGCGGATGTCACTGGATTCTTATTTCAGACATACAGTTTAAGCAGTTACTCTCTTTTGGCAAAGCACAGAGAAATCTAGAGAAGGTATGGCAACTGCATTTACTTAGTACACCCAACTTCCTACTAATGGGCAGTGAACTGAATTCCAATTTGTTACTCAAACAACATTCCATATTGATTCCTGGTTTAGGGGTAGTGTTAGGGTTAGTTTTACAGATAGATTGGATGATGTGAGCAAATTACTCTCACCATTTGTCAGAATCTTCTGAGTAGAATGTAGGCCGGGCCTAGAATTTGATGTAGCTTTCATTTCCCCTTCCCAGGAATAATAGTTTAAACATACGGAGAGAAAAAAAGGATAATACATAGTGTATTGTAACCGGAGCGTTACTGCAATGAAAGCACCATGACTGAAAGTGGATGAACTCTTTCAAACAGTGCGGATGTCACTGGATCCGTATTTCAGACATACAGGTTAAGCAGTTACTCTCTTTTGGCAAAGCAGAGAGAAATGTACAGAAGGTATTGCAAATGCTTTTACTTAGTACAACCAACTTCCTACAAATGGGCAGTGAACTTAATTCCAATTTGTTACCCAAACAACATTCCATATTGATTCCTGGTTTAGGGGTAGTGTTAGGGTTAGTTTTACAGGTAGATTGGATGATGTGAGCAAATTACTCTCACCATTTGTCAGAATCTTCTGAGTAGAATGTAGGCCGGGCCTAGAATTTGATGTAGCTTTCATTTCCTCTTCCCAGGAAGAATAGTTTAAACATACGGAGAGACAAAAAGGATAATACATAGTGTATTGTAACCGGAGCGTTACTGCAATGAAAGAACCATGACTGAAAGTGGATGAACTCTTTCAAACAGTGCGGATGTCACTGGATCCGTATTTCAGACATACAGGTTAAGCAGTTACTCTCTTCTGGCAAAGCAGAGAGAAATGTTCAGAAGTTATTGCAAATGCTTTTACTTTGTACAACCAACTTCCTACAAATGGGCAGTGAACTTAATTCCAATTTGTTACCCAAACAACATTCCATATTGATTCCTGGTTTAGGGGTAGTGTTAGGGTTAGTTTTACAGGTAGATTGGATGATGTGAGCAAATTACTCTCACCATTTGTCAGAATCTTCTGAGTAGAATGTAGGCCGGGCCTAGAATATGATGTAGCTTTCATTTCCTCTTCCCAGGAAGAATAGTTTAAACATACGGAGAAACAAAAAGGATAATACATAGTGTATTGTAACCGGAGCGTTACAGCAATGAAAGTACCATCACTGAAAGTGGATGAACTCTTTCAAACAATGCGGATGTCACTGGATCCTTATATCAGATGTAAATGTTAAGCAGTTACTCTCTTTTGGCAAAGCAGAGAGAAATCTACAGAAGGTATTGCAACTGCATTTACTTAGTACACCCAACTTCCTACTAATGAGCAATGAACTGAATTCCAATTTGTTACCCAAACAACATTCCATATTGATTCCTGGTTTAGGGGTAGTGTTAGGGTTAGTTTTACAGATAGATTGGATGATGTGAGCAAATTACTCTCACCATTTGTCAGAATCTTCTGAATAGAATGTAGGCCGGGCCTAGAATTTGATGTAGCTTTCATTTCCTCTTCCCGGAAGAATAGTTTAAACATACGGAGAGACAAAAAGGATAATACATAGTGTATTGTAACCGGAGCGTTACTGCAATGAAAGCACCATGACTGAAAGTGGATGAACTCTTTCAAACAGTGTCGATGTCACTGGATCCGTATTTCAGACATACAGGTTAAGCAGTTACTCTCTTTTGGCAAAGCAGAGAGAAATGTACAGAAGGTATTGCAAATGCTTTTACTTAGTACACCCAACTTTCTACTAATGGGCAGTGAACTGAATTCCAATTTGTTACCCAAACAACATTCCATATTGATTCCTGGTTTAGGGGTAGTGTTAGGGTTAGTTTTACAGATAGATTGGATGATGTGAGCAAATTACTCTCACCATTTGTCAGAATCTTCTGAGTAGAATGTAGGCCAGTCCTAGAATTTGATGTAGCTTTCATTTCCTCTTCCCAGGAAGAATAGTTTAAACATACGGAGAGACAAAAAGGATAATACATAGTGTATTGTAACCGGAGCGTTACTGCAATGAAAGCACCATGACTGAAAGTGGATGAACTCTTTCAAAGAGTGCGGATGTCACTGGATCCGTATTTCAGACATACAGGTTAAGCAGTTACTCTCTTTTGGCAAAGCAGAGAGAAATGTACAGAAGGTATTGCAAATGCTTTTACTTAGTACAACCAACTTCTTACAAATGGGCAGTGAACTTAATTCCAATTTGTTACCCAAACAACATTCCATATTGATTCCTGGTTTAGGGGTAGTGTTAGGGTTAGTTTTACAGGTAGATTGGATGATGTGAGCAAATTACTCTCACCATTTGTAATAATCTTCGGAGTAGAATGTAGGCCGGGCCTAGAATTTGATGTAGCTTTCATTTCCTCTTCCCAGGAAGAATAGTTTAAACATACGGAGAGACAAAAAGGATAATACATAGTGTATTGTAACCGGAGCGTTACTGCAATGAAAGCACCATGACTGAAAGTGGATGAACTCTTTCAAACAGTGCGGATGTCACTGGATCCGTATTTCAGACATACAGGTTAAGCAGTTACTCTCTTTTGGCAAAGCAGAGAGAAATGTACAGAAGGTATTGCAAATGCTTTTACTTTGTACAACCAACTTCCTACAAATGGGCAATGAACTTAATTCCAATTTGTTACCCAAACAACATTCCATATTGATTCCTGGTTTAGGGGTAGTGTTAGGGTTAGTTTTACAGGTAGATTGGATGATGTGAGCAAATTACTCTCACCATTTGTCAGAATCTTCTGAGTAGAATGTAGGCCGGGCCTAGAATTTGATGTAGCTTTCATTTCCTCTTCCCAGGAAGAATAGTTTAAACATACGGAGAGACAAAAAGGATAATACATAGTGTATTGTAACCGGAGCGTTACTGCAATGAAAGAACCATGACTGAAAGTGGATGAACTCTTTCAAACAGTGCGGATGTCACTGGATCCGTATTTCAGACATACAGGTTAAGCAGTTACTCTCTTCTGGCAAAGCAGAGAGAAATGTTCAGAAGTTATTGCAAATGCTTTTACTTTGTACAACCAACTTCCTACAAATGGGCAGTGAACTTAATTCCAATTTGTTACCCAAACAACATTCCATATTGATTCCTGGTTTAGGGGTAGTGTTAGGGTTAGTTTTACAGGTAGATTGGATGATGTGAGCAAATTACTCTCACCATTTGTCAGAATCTTCTGAGTAGAATGTAGGCCGGGCCTAGAATATGATGTAGCTTTCATTTCCTCTTCCCAGGAAGAATAGTTTAAACATACGGAGAGACAAAAAGGATAATACATAGTGTATTGTAACCGGAGCGTTACAGCAATGAAAGTACCATCACTGAAAGTGGATGAACTCTTTCAAACAATGCGGATGTCACTGGATCCTTATATCAGATGTAAATGTTAAGCAGTTACTCTCTTTTGGCAAAGCAGAGAGAAATCTACAGAAGATATTGCAACTGCATTTACTTAGTACACCCAACTTCCTACTAATGAGCAATGAACTGAATTCCAATTTGTTACCCAAACAACATTCCATATTGATTCCTGGTTTAGGGGTAGTGTTAGGATTAGTTTTACAGATAGATTGGATGATGTGAGCAAATTACTCTCACCATTTGTCAGAATCTTCTGAGTAGAATGTAGGCCGGGCCTAGAATTTGATGTAGCTTTCATTTCCTCTTCCCAGGAAGAATAGTTTAAACATACGGAGAGACAAAAAGGATAATACATAGTGTATTGTAACCGGAGCGTTACTGCAATGAAAGCACCATGACTGAAAGTGGATGAACTCTTTCAAACAGTGTGGATGTCACTGGATCCGTATTTCAGACATACAGGTTAAGCAGTTACTCTCTTTTGGCAAAGCAGAGAGAAATGTACAGAAGGTATTGCAAATGCTTTTACTTAGTACACCCAACTTTCTACTAATGGGCAGTGAACTGAATTCCAATTTGTTACCCAAACAACATTCCATATTGATTCCTGGTTTAGGGGTAGTGTTAGGGTTAGTTTTACAGATAGATTGGATGATGTGAGCAAATTACTCTCACCATTTGTCAGAATCTTCTGAGTAGAATGTAGGCCAGGCCTAGAATTTGATGTAGCTTTCATTTCCTCTTCCCAGGAAGAATAGTTTAAACATACGGAGAGAAAAAAAGGATAATACATAGTGTATTGTAACCGGAGCGTTACTGCAATGAAAGCACCATGACTGAAAGTGGATGAACTCTTTCAAACAGTGCGGATGTCACTGGATCCGTATTTCAGACATACAGGTTAAGCAGTTACTCTCTTTTGGCAAAGCAGAGAGAAATGTACAGAAGGTATTGCAAATGCTTTTACTTAGTACACCCAACTTCCTACTAATGGGCAGTGAACTGAATTCCAATTTGTTACCCAAACAACATTCCATATTGATTCCTGGTTTAGGGGTAGTGTTAGGGTTAGTTTTACGGATAGATTGGATAATGTGAGCAAATTACTCTCACCATTTGTAATAATCTTCTGAGTAGAATGTAGTCCGGGCCTAGAATTTGAAGTGGCTTTCATTTCCTCTTCCCAGGAATAATAGTTTAAACATACGGAGAGAGAAAAAGGATAATAAATATTGTATTGTAACCGGAGCGTTACAGCAATGAAAGCACCATCACTGAAAGTGGATGAACTCTTTCAAACAATGCGGATGTCACTGGATTCTTATTTCAGACATACAGTTTAAGCAGTTACTCTCTTTTGGCAAAGCACAGAGAAATCTAGAGAAGGTATGGCAACTGCATTTACTTAGTACACCCAACTTCCTACTAATGGGCAGTGAACTGAATTCCAATTTGTTACTCAAACAACATTCCATATTGATTTCTGGTTTAGGGGTTGTGTTAGGGTCAGTTTTACAGATAGATTGGATGATGAGAGCAAATTACTCTCACCATTTGTCAGAATCTTCTGAGTAGAATGTAGGCCGGGCCTAGAATTTGATGTAGCTTTCATTTCCTCTTCCCAGGAAGAATAGTTTAAACATACGGAGAGACAAAAAGTATAATACATAGTGTATTGTAACCGGAGCGTTACAGCAATGAAAGTACCATCACTGAAAGTGGATGAACTCTTTCAAACAATGCGGATGTCACTGGATCCTTATATCAGATGTAAATGTTAAGCAGTTACTCTCTTTTGGCAAAGCAGAGAGAAATCTACAGAAGGTATTGCAACTGCATTTACTTAGTACACCCAACTTCCTACTAATGAGCAATGAACTGAATTCCAATTTGTTACCCAAACAACATTCCATATTGATTCCTGGTTTAGGGGTAGTGTTAGGATTAGTTTTACAGATAGATTGGATGATGTGAGCAAATTACTCTCACCATTTGTCAGAATCTTCTGAGTAGAATGTAGGCCGGGCCTAGAATTTGATGTAGCTTTCATTTCCTCTTCCCAGGAAGAATAGTTTAAACATACGGAGAGACAAAAAGGATAATACATAGTGTATTGTAACCGGAGCGTTACTGCAATGAAAGCACCATGACTGAAAGTGGATGAACTCTTTCAAACAGTGTGGATGTCACTGGATCCGTATTTCAGACATACAGGTTAAGCAGTTACTCTCTTTTGGCAAAGCAGAGAGAAATGTACAGAAGGTATTGCAAATGCTTTTACTTAGTACACCCAACTTTCTACTAATGGGCAGTGAACTGAATTCCAATTTGTTACCCAAACAACATTCCATATTGATTCCTGGTTTAGGGGTAGTGTTAGGGTTAGTTTTACAGATAGATTGGATGATGTGAGCAAATTACTCTCACCATTTGTCAGAATCTTCTGAGTAGAATGTAGGCCAGGCCTAGAATTTGATGTAGCTTTCATTTCCTCTTCCCAGGAAGAATAGTTTAAACATACGGAGAGACAAAAAGGATAATACATAGTGTATTGTAACCGGAGCGTTACTGCAATGAAAGCACCATGACTGAAAGTGGATGAACTCTTTCAAACAGTGCGGATGTCACTGGATCCGTATTTCAGACATACAGGTTAAGCAGTTACTCTCTTTTGGCAAAGCAGAGAGAAATGTACAGAAGGTATTGCAAATGCTTTTACTTAGTACACCCAACTTCCTACTAATGGGCAGTGAACTGAATTCCAATTTGTTACCCAAACAACATTCCATATTGATTCCTGGTTTAGGGGTAGTGTTAGGGTTAGTTTTACGGATAGATTGGATAATGTGAGCAAATTACTCTCACCATTTGTAATAATCTTCTGAGTAGAATGTAGTCCGGGCCTAGAATTTGAAGTGGCTTTCATTTCCTCTTCCCAGGAATAATAGTTTAAACATACGGAGAGAGAAAAAGGATAATAAATATTGTATTGTAACCGGAGCGTTACAGCAATGAAAGCACCATCACTGAAAGTGGATGAACTCTTTCAAACAATGCGGATGTCACTGGATTCTTATTTCAGACATACAGTTTAAGCAGTTACTCTCTTTTGGCAAAGCACAGAGAAATCTAGAGAAGGTATGGCAACTGCATTTACTTAGTACACCCAACTTCCTACTAATGGGCAGTGAACTGAATTCCAATTTGTTACTCAAACAACATACCATATTGATTTCTGGTTTAGGGGTTGTGTTAGGGTCAGTTTTACAGATAGATTGGATGATGAGAGCAAATTACTCTCACCATTTGTCAGAATCTTCTGAGTAGAATGTAGGCCGGGCCTAGAATTTGATGTAGCTTTCATTTCCTCTTCCCAGGAAGAATAGTTTAAACATACGGAGAGACAAAAAGTATAATACATAGTGTATTGTAACCGGAGCGTTACAGCAATGAAAGTACCATCACTGAAAGTGGATGAACTCTTTCAAACAATGCGGATGTCACTGGATCCTTATATCAGATGTAAATGTTAAGCAGTTACTCTCTTTTGGCAAAGCAGGGAGAAATCTACAGAAGGTATTGCAACTGCATTTACTTAGTACACCCAACTTCCTACTAATGAGCAATGAACTGAATTCCAATTTGTTACCCAAACAACATTCCATATTGATTCCTGGTTTAGGGGTAGTGTTAGGATTAGTTTTACAGATAGATTGGATGATGTGAGCAAATTACTCTCACCATTTGTCAGAATCTTCTGAGTAGAATGTAGGCCGGGCCTAGAATTTGATGTAGCTTTCATTTCCTCTTCCCAGGAAGAATAGTTTAAACATATGGAGAGACAAAAAGGATAATACATAGTGTATTGTAACTGGAGCGTTACTGCAATGAAAGCACCATGACTGAAAGTGGATGAACTCTTTCAAACAGTGTGGATGTCACTGGATCCGTATTTCAGACATACAGGTTAAGCAGTTACTCTCTTTTGGCAAAGCAGAGAGAAATGTACAGAAGGTATTGCAAATGCTTTTACTTAGTACACCCAACTTTCTACTAATGGGCAGTGAACTGAATTCCAATTTGTTACCCAAACAACATTCCATATTGATTCCTGGTTTAGGGGTAGTGTTAGGGTTAGTTTTACAGATAGATTGGATGATGTGAGCAAATTACTCTCACCATTTGTCAGAATCTTCTGAGTAGAATGTAGGCCAGGCCTAGAATTTGATGTAGCTTTCATTTCCTCTTCCCAGGAAGAATAGTTTAAACATACGGAGAGAAAAAAAGGATAATACATAGTGTATTGTAACCGGAGCGTTACTGCAATGAAAGCACCATGACTGAAAGTGGATGAACTCTTTCAAACAGTGCGGATGTCACTGGATCCGTATTTCAGACATACAGGTTAAGCAGTTACTCTCTTTTGGCAAAGCAGAGAGAAATGTACAGAAGGTATTGCAAATGCTTTTACTTAGTACACCCAACTTCCTACTAATGGGCAGTGAACTGAATTCCAATTTGTTACCCAAACAACATTCCATATTGATTCCTGGTTTAGGGGTAGTGTTAGGGTTAGTTTTACGGATAGATTGGATAATGTGAGCAAATTACTCTCACCATTTGTAATAATCTTCTGAGTAGAATGTAGTCCGGGCCTAGAATTTGAAGTGGCTTTCATTTCCTCTTCCCAGGAATAATAGTTTAAACATACGGAGAGAGAAAAAGGATAATAAATATTGTATTGTAACCGGAGCGTTACAGCAATGAAAGCACCATCACTGAAAGTGGATGAACTCTTTCAAACAATGCGGATGTCACTGGATTCTTATTTCAGACATACAGTTTAAGCAGTTACTCTCTTTTGGCAAAGCACAGAGAAATCTAGAGAAGGTATGGCAACTGCATTTACTTAGTACACCCAACTTCCTACTAATGGGCAGTGAACTGAATTCCAATTTGTTACTCAAACAACATTCCATATTGATTTCTGGTTTAGGGGTTGTGTTAGGGTCAGTTTTACAGATAGATTGGATGATGAGAGCAAATTACTCTCACCATTTGTCAGAATCTTCTGAGTAGAATGTAGGCCGGGCCTAGAATTTGATGTAGCTTTCATTTCCTCTTCCCAGGAAGAATAGTTTAAACATACGGAGAGACAAAAATGATAATACATAGTGTATTGTAACCGGAGCGTTACTGCAATGAAAGCACCATCACTGAAAGTGGATGGACTCTTTGAAACAACGCGGATGTCACTGGATCCGTATTTCAGACATACAGGTTAAGCAGTTACTCTCTTTTGGCAAAGCACAGAGAAATCTAGAGAAGGTATTGCAACTGCATTTACTTAGTACACCCAACTTCCTACTAATGAGCAGTGAACTGAATTCCAATTTGTTACCCAAACAACATTCCATATTGATTCCTGGTTTAGGGGTAGTGTTAGGGTTAGTTTTACAGATAGATTGGATGATGTGAGCAAATTACTCTCACCATTTGTCAGAATCTTCTGAGTAGAATGTAGGCCGGGCCTAGAATTTGATGTAGCTTTCATTTCCCCTTCCCAGGAATAATAGTTTAAACATACGGAGAGAAAAAAAGGATAATACATAGTGTATTGTAACCGGAGCGTTACTGCAATGAAAGCACCATGACTGAAAGTGGATGAACTCTTTCAAACAGTGCGGATGTCACTGGATCCGTATTTCAGACATACAGGTTAAGCAGTTACTCTCTTTTGGCAAAGCAGAGAGAAATGTACAGAAGGTATTGCAAATGCTTTTACTTAGTACAACCAACTTCCTACAAATGGGCAGTGAACTTAATTCCAATTTGTTACCCAAACAACATTCCATATTGATTCCTGGTTTAGGGGTAGTGTTAGGGTTAGTTTTACAGGTAGATTGGATGATGTGAGCAAATTACTCTCACCATTTGTCGGAATCTTCTGAGTAGAATGTAGGCCGGGCCTAGAATTTGATGTAGCTTTCATTTCCTCTTCCCAGGAAGAATAGTTTAAACATACGGAGAGACAAAAAGGATAATACATAGTGTATTGTAACCGGAGCGTTACTGCAATGAAAGAACCATGAATGAAAGTGGATGAACTCTTTCAAACAGTGCGGATGTCACTGGATCCGTATTTAGGACATACAGGTTAAGCAGTTACTCTCTTCTGGCAAAGCAGAGAGAAATGTTCAGAAGTTATTGCAAATGCTTTTACTTTGTACAACCAACTTCCTACAAATGGGCAGTGAACTTAATTCCAATTTGTTACCCAAACAACATTCCATATTGATTCCTGGTTTAGGGGTAGTGTTAGGGTTAGTTTTACAGGTAGATTGGATGATGTGAGCAAATTACTCTCACCATTTGTCAGAATCTTCTGAGTAGAATGTAGGCCGGGCCTAGAATATGATGTAGCTTTCATTTCCTCTTCCCAGGAAGAATAGTTTAAACATACGGAGAGACAAAAAGGATAATACATAGTGTATTGTAACCGGAGCGTTACAGCAATGAAAGTACCATCACTGAAAGTGGATGAACTCTTTCAAACAATGCGGATGTCACTGGATCCTTATATCAGATGTAAATGTTAAGCAGTTACTCTCTTTTGGCAAAGCAGAGAGAAATCTACAGAAGGTATTGCAACTGCATTTACTTAGTACACCCAACTTCCTACTAATGAGCAATGAACTGAATTCCAATTTGTTACCCAAACAACATTCCATATTGATTCCTGGTTTAGGGGTAGTGTTAGGGTTAGTTTTACAGATAGATTGGATGATGTGAGCAAATTACTCTCACCATTTGTCAGAATCTTCTGAGTAGAATGTAGGCCGGGCCTAGAATTTGATGTAGCTTTCATTTCCTCTTCCCAGGAAGAATAGTTTAAACATACGGAGAGACAAAAAGGATAATACATAGTGTATTGTAACCGGAGCGTTACTGCAATGAAAGCACCATGACCGAAAGTGGATGAACTCTTTCAAACAGTGTGGATGTCACTGGATCCGTATTTCAGACATACAGGTTAAGCAGTTACTCTCTTTTGGCAAAGCAGAGAGAAATGTACAGAAGGTATTGCAAATGCTTTTACTTAGTACACCCAACTTTCTACTAATGGGCAGTGAACTGAATTCCAATTTGTTACCCAAACAACATTCCATATTGATTCCTGGTTTAGGGGTAGTGTTAGGGTTAGTTTTACAGATAGATTGGATGATGTGAGCAAATTACTCTCACCATTTGTCAGAATCTTCTGAGTAGAATGTAGGCCAGTCCTAGAATTTGATGTAGCTTTCATTTCCTCTTCCCAGGAATAATAGTTTAAACATACGGAGAGAAAAAAAGGATAATACATAGTGTATTGTAACTGGAGCGTTACTGCAATGAAAGAACCATGACTGAAAGTGGATGAACTCTTTCAAACAGTGCGGATGTCACTGGATCCGTATTTCAGACATACAGGTTAAGCAGTTACTCTCTTCTGGCAAAGCAGAGAGAAATGTTCAGAAGTTATTGCAAATGCTTTTACTTTGTACAACCAACTTCCTACAAATGGGCAGTGAACTTAATTCCAATTTGTTACCCAAACAACATTCCATATTGATTCCTGGTTTAGGGGTAGTGTTAGGGTTAGTTTTACAGGTAGATTGGATGATGTGAGCAAATTACTCTCACCATTTGTCAGAATCTTCTGAGTAGAATGTAGGCCGGGCCTAGAATATGATGTAGCTTTCATTTCCTCTTCCCAGGAAGAATAGTTTAAACATACGGAGAGACAAAAAGGATAATACATAGTGTATTGTAACCGGAGCGTTACAGCAATGAAAGTACCATCACTGAAAGTGGATGAACTCTTTCAAACAATGCAGATGTCACTGGATCCTTATATCAGATGTAAATGTTAAGCAGTTACTCTCTTTTGGCAAAGCAGAGAGAAATCTACAGAAGGTATTGCAACTGCATTTACTTAGTACACCCAACTTCCTACTAATGAGCAATGAACTGAATTCCAATTTGTTACCCAAACAACATTCCATATTGATTCCTGGTTTAGGGGTAGTGTTAGGATTAGTTTTACAGATAGATTGGATGATGTGAGCAAATTACTCTCACCATTTGTCAGAATATTCTGAGTAGAATGTAGGCCGGGCCTAGAATTTGATGTAGCTTTCATTTCCTCTTCCCAGGAAGAATAGTTTAAACATACGGAGAGACAAAAAGGATAATACATAGTGTATTGTAACCGGAACGTTACTGCAATGAAAGCACCATGACTGAAAGTGGATGAACTCTTTAGAACAGTGTGGATGTCACTGGATCCGTATTTCAGACATACAGGTTAAGCAGTTACTCTCTTTTGGCAAAGCAGAGAGAAATGTACAGAAGGTATTGCAAATGCTTTTACTTAGTACACCCAACTTTCTACTAATGGGCAGTGAACTGAATTCCAATTTGTTACCCAAACAACATTCCATATTGATTCCTGGTTTAGGGGTAGTGTTAGGGTTAGTTTTACAGATAGATTGGATGATGTGAGCAAATTACTCTCACCATTTGTCAGAATCTTCTGAGTAGAATGTAGGCCAGGCCTAGAATTTGATGTAGCTTTCATTTCCTCTTCCCAGGAAGAATAGTTTAAACATACGGAGAGAAAAAAAAGGATAATACATAGTGTATTGTAACCGGAGCGTTACTGCAATGAAAGCACCATGACTGAAAGTGGATGAACTCTTTCAAACAGTGCGGATGTCACTGGATCCGTATTTCAGACATACAGGTTAAGCAGTTACTCTCTTTTGGCAAAGCAGAGAGAAATGTACAGAAGGTATTGCAAATGCTTTTACTTAGTACACCCAACTTCCTACTAATGGGCAGTGAACTGAATTCCAATTTGTTACCCAAACAACATTCCATATTGATTCCTGGTTTAGGGGTAGTGTTAGGGTTAGTTTTACGGATAGATTGGATAATGTGAGCAAATTACTCTCACCATTTGTAATAATCTTCTGAGTAGAATGTAGTCCGGGCCTAGAATTTGAAGTGGCTTTCATTTCCTCTTCCCAGGAATAATAGTTTAAACATACGGAGAGAGAAAAAGGATAATAAATATTGTATTGTAACCGGAGCGTTACAGCAATGAAAGCACCATCACTGAAAGTGGATGAACTCTTTCAAACAATGCGGATGTCACTGGATTCTTATTTCAGACATACAATTTAAGCAGTTACTCTCTTTTGGCAAAGCACAGAGAAATCTAGAGAAGGTGTGGCAACTGCATTTACTTAGTACACCCAACTTCCTACTAATGGGCAGTGAACTGAATTCCAATTTGTTATTCAAACAACATTCCATATTGATTTCTGGTTTAGGGGTTGTGTTAGGGTCAGTTTTACAGATAGATTGGATGATGAGAGCAAATTACTCTCACCATTTGTCAGAATCTTCTGAGTAGAATGTAGGCCGGGCCTAGAATTTGATGTAGCTTTCATTTCCTCTTCCCAGGAAGAATAGTTTAAACATACGGAGAGACAAAAATGATAATACATAGTGTATTGTAACCGGAGCGTTACTGCAATGAAAGCACCATCACTGAAAGTGGATGAACTCTTTGAAACAACGCGGATGTCACTGGATCCGTATTTCAGACATACAGGTTAAGCAGTTACTCTCTTTTGGCAAAGCAGAGAGAAATCTACAGAAGGTATTGCAACTGCATTTACTTAGTACACCCAACTTCCTACTAATGAGCAGTGAACTGAATTCCAATTTGTTACCCAAACAACATTCCATATTGATTCCTGGTTTAGGGGTAGTGTTAGGGTTAGTTTTACAGATAGATTGGATGATGTGAGCAAATTACTCTCACCATTTGTCAGAATCTTCTGAGTAGAATGTAGGCCGGGCCTAGAATTTGATGTAGCTTTCATTTCCCCTTCCCAGGAATAATAGTTTAAACATACGGAGAGAAAAAAAGGATAATACATAGTGTATTGTAACCGGAGCGTTACTGCAATGAAAGCACCATGACTGAAAGTGGATGAACTCTTTCAAACAGTGTGGATGTCACTGGATCCGTATTTCAGACATACAGGTTAAGCAGTTACTCTCTTTTGGCAAAGCAGAGAGAAATGTACAGAAGGTATTGCAAATGCTTTTACTTAGTACACCCAACTTTCTACTAATGGGCAGTGAACTGAATTCCAATTTGTTACCCAAACAACATTCCATATTGATTCCTGGTTTAGGGGTAGTGTTAGGGTTAGTTTTACAGATAGATTGGATGATGTGAGCAAATTACTCTCACCATTTGTCAGAATCTTATGAGTAGAATGTAGGCCAGTCCTAGAATTTGATGTAGCTTTCATTTCCTCTTCCCAGGAAGAATAGTTTAAACATACGGAGAGACAAAAAGGATAATACATAGTGTATTGTAACCGGAGCGTTACTGCAATGAAAGCACCATGACTGAAAGTGGATGAACTCTTTCAAAGAGTGCGGATGTCACTGGATCCGTATTTCAGACATACAGGTTAAGCAGTTACTCTCTTTTGGCAAAGCAGAGAGAAATGTACAGAAGGTATTGCAAATGCTTTTACTTAGTACAACCAACTTCCTACAAATGGGCAGTGAACTTAATTCCAATTTGTTACCCAAACAACATTCCATATTGATTCCTGGTTTAGGGGTAGTGTTAGGGTTAGTTTTACAGGTAGATTGGATGATGTGAGCAAATTACTCTCACCATTTGTCAGAATCTTCTGAGTAGAATGTAGGCCGGGCCTAGAATTTGATGTAGCTTTCATTTCCTCTTCCCAGGAAGAATAGTTTAAACATACGGAGAGACAAAAAGGATAATACATAGTGTATTGTAACCGGAGCGTTACTGCAATGAAAGAACCATGACTGAAAGTGGATGAACTCTTTCAAACAGTGCGGATGTCACTGGATCCGTATTTCAGACATACAGGTTAAGCAGTTACTCTCTTCTGGCAAAGCAGAGAGAAATGTTCAGAAGTTATTGCAAATGCTTTTACTTTGTACAACCAACTTCCTACAAATGGGCAGTGAACTTAATTCCAATTTGTTACCCAAACAACATTCCATATTGATTCCTGGTTTAGGGGTAGTGTTAGGGTTAGTTTTACAGGTAGATTGGATGATGTGAGCAAATTACTCTCACCATTTGTCAGAATCTTCTGAGTAGAATGTAGGCCGGGCCTAGAATTTGATGTAGCTTTCATTTCCCCTTCCCAGGAATAATAGTTTAAACATACGAAGAGAAAAAAAGGATAATACATAGTGTATTGTAACCGGAGCGTTACTGCAATGAAAGCACCATGACTGAAAGTGGATGAACTCTTTCAAACAATGCGGATGTCACTGGATTCTTATTTCAGACATACAATTTAAGCAGTTACTCTCTTTTGGCAAAGCACAGAGAAATCTAGAGAAGGTGTGGCAACTGCATTTACTTAGTACACCCAACTTCCTACTAATGGGCAGTGAACTGAATTCCAATTTGTTACTCAAACAACATTCCATATTGATTTCTGGTTTAGGGGTTGTGTTAGGGTCAGTTTTACAGATAGATTGGATGATGAGAGCAAATTACTCTCACCATTTGTCAGAATCTTCTGAGTAGAATGTAGGCCGGGCCTAGAATTTGATGTAGCTTTCATTTCCTCTTCCCAGGAAGAATAGTTTAAACATACGGAGAGACAAAAATGATAATACATAGTGTATTGTAACCGGAGCGTTACTGCAATGAAAGCACCATCACTGAAAGTGGATGAACTCTTTGAAACAACGCGGATGTCACTGGATCCGTATTTCAGACATACAGGTTAAGCAGTTACTCTCTTTTGGCAAAGCAGAGAGAAATCTACAGAAGGTATTGCAACTGCATTTACTTAGTACACCCAACTTCCTACTAATGAGCAGTGAACTGAATTCCAATTTGTTACCCAAACAACATTCCATATTGATTCCTGGTTTAGGGGTAGTGTTAGGGTTAGTTTTACAGATAGATTGGATGATGTGAGCAAATTACTCTCACCATTTGTCAGAATCTTCTGAGTAGAATGTAGGCCGGGCCTAGAATTTGATGTAGCTTTCATTTCCCCTTCCCAGGAATAATAGTTTAAACATACGGAGAGAAAAAAAGGATAATACATAGTGTATTGTAACCGGAGCGTTACTGCAATGAAAGCACCATGACTGAAAGTGGATGAACTCTTTCAAACAGTGTGGATGTCACTGGATCCGTATTTCAGACATACAGGTTAAGCAGTTACTCTCTTTTGGCAAAGCAGAGAGAAATGTACAGAAGGTATTGCAAATGCTTTTACTTAGTACACCCAACTTTCTACTAATGGGCAGTGAACTGAATTCCAATTTGTTACCCAAACAACATTCCATATTGATTCCTGGTTTAGGGGTAGTGTTAGGGTTAGTTTTACAGATAGATTGGATGATGTGAGCAAATTACTCTCACCATTTGTCAGAATCTTCTGAGTAGAATGTAGGCCAGGCCTAGAATTTGATGTAGCTTTCATTTCCTCTTCCCAGGAAGAATAGTTTAAACATACGGAGAGACAAAAAGGATAATACATAGTGTATTGTAACCGGAGCGTTACTGCAATGAAAGCACCATGACTGAAAGTGGATGAACTCTTTCAAAGAGTGCGGATGTCACTGGATCCGTATTTCAGACATACAGGTTAAGCAGTTACTCTCTTTTGGCAAAGCAGAGAGAAATGTACAGAAGGTATTGCAAATGCTTTTACTTAGTACAACCAACTTCCTACAAATGGGCAGTGAACTTAATTCCAATTTGTTACCCAAACAACATTCCATATTGATTCCTGGTTTAGGGGTAGTGTTAGGGTTAGTTTTACAGGTAGATTGGATGATGTGAGCAAATTACTCTCACCATTTGTCAGAATCTTCTGAGTAGAATGTAGGCCGGGCCTAGAATTTGATGTAGCTTTCATTTCCTCTTCCCAGGAAGAATAGTTTAAACATACGGAGAGACAAAAAGGATAATACATAGTGTATTGTAACCGGAGCGTTACTGCAATGAAAGAACCATGACTGAAAGTGGATGAACTCTTTCAAACAGTGCGGATGTCACTGGATCCGTATTTCAGACATACAGGTTAAGCAGTTACTCTCTTCTGGCAAAGCAGAGAGAAATGTTCAGAAGTTATTGCAAATGCTTTTACTTTGTACAACCAACTTCCTACAAATGGGCAGTGAACTTAATTCCAATTTGTTACCCAAACAACATTCCATATTGATTCCTGGTTTAGGGGTAGTGTTAGGGTTAGTTTTACAGGTAGATTGGATGATGTGAGCAAATTACTCTCACCATTTGTCAGAATCTTCTGAGTAGAATGTAGGCCGGGCCTAGAATATGATGTAGCTTTCATTTCCTCTTCCCAGGAAGAATAGTTTAAACATACGGAGAGACAAAAAGGATAATACATAGTGTATTGTAACCGGAGCGTTACAGCAATGAAAGTACCATCACTGAAAGTGGATGAACTCTTTCAAACAATGCGGATGTCACTGGATCCTTATATCAGATGTAAATGTTAAGCAGTTACTCTCTTTTGGCAAAGCAGAGAGAAATCTACAGAAGGTATTGCAACTGCATTTACTTAGTACACCCAACTTCCTACTAATGAGCAATGAACTGAATTCCAATTTGTTACCCAAACAACATTCCATATTGATTCCTGGTTTAGGGGTAGTGTTAGGGTTAGTTTTACAGATAGATTGGATGATGTGAGCAAATTACTCTCACCATTTGTCAGAATCTTCTGAGTAGAATGTAGGCCGGGCCTAGAATTTGATGTAGCTTTCATTTCCTCTTCCCAGGAAGAATAGTTTAAACATACGGAGAGACAAAAAGGATAATACATAGTGTATTGTAACCGGAGCGTTACTGCAATGAAAGCACCATGACTGAAAGTGGATGAACTCTTTCAAACAGTGTGGATGTCACTGGATCCGTATTTCAGACATACAGGTTAAGCAGTTACTCTCTTTTGGCAAAGCAGAGAGAAATGTACAGAAGGTATTGCAAATGCTTTTACTTAGTACACCCAACTTTCTACTAATGGGCAGTGAACTGAATTCCAATTTGTTACCCAAACAACATTCCATATTGATTCCTGGTTTAGGGGTAGTGTTAGGGTTAGTTTTACAGATAGATTGGATGATGTGAGCAAATTACTCTCACCATTTGTCAGAATCTTCTGAGTAGAATGTAGGCCAGTCCTAGAATTTGATGTAGCTTTCATTTCCTCTTCCCAGGAAGAATAGTTTAAACATACGGAGAGACAAAAAGGATAATACATAGTGTATTGTAACCGGAGCGTTACTGCAATGAAAGCACCATGACTGAAAGTGGATGAACTCTTTCAAAGAGTGCGGATGTCACTGGATCCGTATTTCAGACATACAGGTTAAGCAGTTACTCTCTTTTGGCAAAGCAGAGAGAAATGTACAGAAGGTATTGCAAATGCTTTTACTTAGTACAACCAACTTCCTACAAATGGGCAGTGAACTTAATTCCAATTTGTTACCCAAACAACATTCCATATTGATTCCTGGTTTAGGGGTAGTGTTAGGGTTAGTTTTACAGGTAGATTGGATGATGTGAGCAAATTACTCTCACCATTTGTAATAATCTTCTGAGTAGAATGTAGGCCGGGCCTAGAATTTGATGTAGCTTTCATTTCCTCTTCCCAGGAAGAATAGTTTAAACATACGGAGAGACAAAAAGGATAATACATAGTGTATTGTAACCGGAGCGTTACTGCAATGAAAGCACCATGACTGAAAGTGGATGAACTCTTTCAAACAGTGCGGATGTCACTGGATCCGTATTTCAGACATACAGGTTAAGCAGTTACTCTCTTTTGGCAAAGCAGAGAGAAATGTACAGAAGGTATTGCAAATGCTTTTACTTTGTACAACCAACTTCCTACAAATGGGCAATGAACTTAATTCCAATTTGTTACCCAAACAACATTCCATATTGATTCCTGGTTTAGGGGTAGTGTTAGGGTTAGTTTTACAGGTAGATTGGATGATGTGAGCAAATTACTCTCACCATTTGTAATATTCTTCTGAGTAGAATGTAGGCCGGGCCTAGAATTTGATGTAGCTTTCATTTCCTCTTCCCAGGAAGAATAGTTTAAACATACGGAGAGAAAAAAAGGATAATACATAGTGTATTGTAACCGGAGCGTTACTGCAATGAAAGCACCATGACTGAAAGTGGATGAACTCTTTCAAACAGTGCGGATGTCACTGGATCCGTATTTCAGACATACAGGTTAAGCAGTTACTCTCTTTTGGCAAAGCAGAGAGAAATGTACAGAAGGTATTGCAAATGCTTTTACTTAGTACAACCAACTTCCTACAAATGGGCAGTGAACTTAATTCCAATTTGTTACCCAAACAACATTCCATATTGATTCCTGGTTTAGGGGTAGTGTTAGGGTTAGTTTTACAGGTAGATTGGATGATGTGAGCAAATTACTCTCACCATTTGTCAGAATCTTCTGAGTAGAATGTAGGCCGGGCCTAGAATTTGATGTAGCTTTCATTTCCTCTTCCCAGGAAGAATAGTTTAAACATACGGAGAGACAAAAAGGATAATACATAGTGTATTGTAACCGGAGCGTTACTGCAATGAAAGCACCATGACTGAAAGTGGATGAACTCTTTCAAACAGTGCGGATGTCACTGGATCCGTATTTCAGACATACAGGTTAAGCAGTTACTCTCTTCTGGCAAAGCAGAGAGAAATGTTCAGAAGTTATTGCAAATGCTTTTACTTTGTACAACCAACTTCCTACAAATGGGCAGTGAACTTAATTCCAATTTGTTACCCAAACAACATTCCATATTGATTCCTGGTTTAGGGGTAGTGTTAGGGTTAGTTTTACAGGTAGATTGGATGATGTGAGCAAATTACTCTCACCATTTGTCAGAATCTTCTGAGTAGAATGTAGGCCGGGCCTAGAATATGATGTAGCTTTCATTTCCTCTTCCCAGGAAGAATAGTTTAAACATAAGGAGAGACAAAAAGGATAATACATAGTGTATTGTAATCGGAGCGTTACAGCAATGAAAGCACCATCACTGAAAGTGGATGAACTCTTTCAAACAGGGCGGATGTCACTGGATCCGTATTTCAGACATACAGGTTAAGCAGTTACTCTCTTTTGGCAAAGCAGAGAGAAATCTACAGAAGGTATTGCAAATGCTTTTACTTAGTACACCCAACTTCCTACTAGTGGGCAGTGAACAGAATTCCAATTTGTTACCCAAACAACATTCCATATTGATTCCTGGTTTAGGGGTAGTGTTAGGGTTAGTTTTACGGATAGATTGGATAATGTGAGCAAATTACTCTCACCATTTGTAATAATCTTCTGAGTAGAATGTAGGCCGGGCCTAGAATTTGAAGTAGCTTTCATTTCCTCTTACCAGGAATAATAGTTTAAACATACGGAGAGAGAAAAAGGATAATAAATATTGTATTGTAACCGGAGCGTTACAGCAATGAAAGCACCATCACTGAAAGTGGATGAACTCTTTCAAACAATGCGGATGTCACTGGATCCTTATTTCAGACATACAGTTTAAGCAGTTACTCTCTTTTGGCAAAGCAGAGAGAAATGTACAGAAGGTATTGCAAATGCTTTTACTTAGTACAACCAACTTCCTACTAATGGGCAGTGAACTGAATTCCAATTTGTTAACAAAAAAACATTCCATATTGATTTCTGGTTTAGGGGTAGTGTTAGGGTCAGTTTTACAGATAGATTGGATGATGTGAGCAAATTACTCTCACCATTTGTCAGAATCTTCTGAGTAGAATGTAGGCCGGGCCTAGAATTTGATGTAGCTTTCATTTCCTCTTCCCAGGAAGAATAGTTTAAACATACGGAGAGACAAAAATGATAATACATAGTGTATTGTAACCGGAGCGTTACTGCAATCAAAGCACCATCACTGAAAGTGGATGAACTCTTTGAAATAACGCGGATGTCACTGGATCCTTATATCAGATGTAAATGTTAAGCAGTTACTCTCTTTTGGCAAAGCAGAGAGAAATCTACAGAAGGTATTGCAACTGCATTTACTTAGTACACCCAACTTCCTACTAATGAGCAGTGAACTGAATTCCAATTTGTTACCCAAACAACATTCCATATTGATTCCTGGTTTAGGGGTAGTGTTAGGGTTAGTTTTACAGATAGATTGGATGATGTGAGCAAATTACTCTCACCATTTGTCAGAATCTTCTGAGTAGAATGTAGGCCGGGCCTAGAATTTGATGTAGCTTTCATTTCCCCTTCCCAGGAATAATAGTTTAAACATACGGAGAGAAAAAAAGGATAATACATAGTGTATTGTAACCGGAGCGTTACTGCAATGAAAGCACCATGACTGAAAGTGGATGAACTCTTTCAAACAGTGCGGATGTCACTGGATCCGTATTTCAGACATACAGGTTAAGCAGTTACTCTCTTTTGGCAAAGCAGAGAGAAATGTACAGAAGGTATTGCAAATGCTTTTACTTAGTACAACCAACTTCCTACAAATGGGCAGTGAACTTAATTCCAATTTGTTACCCAAACAACATTCCATATTGATTCCTGGTTTAGGGGTAGTGTTAGGGTTAGTTTTACAGGTAGATTGGATGATGTGAGCAAATTACTCTCACCATTTGTCAGAATCTTCTGAGTAGAATGTAGGCCGGGCCTAGAATTTGATGTAGCTTTCATTTCCTCTTCCCAGGAAGAATACTTTAAACATCCGGAGAGAAAAAAAGTATAATACATAATGCAATGTAACCGGAGCATTGCTGCACTTAAGGCTCAATCACTGAATATAAGTTTTATAGATAGATTGGATGATGTGAGCAAATTACTCTCACCATTTGTAATAATCTTCTGAGTAGAATGTAGGCCGGGCCTAGAATTTGAAGTAGCTTTCATTTCCTCTTCCCAGGAATAATAGTTTAAACATACGGAGAGAAAAAAAGGATAATACATAGTGTATTGTAACCGGAGCGTTACATCAATGAAAGCACCATCACTGAAAGTGGATGAACTCTTTCAAACAATGCGGATGTCACTGGATCCTTATATCAGATGTAAATGTTAAGCAGTTACTCTCTTTTGGCAAAGCAGAGAGAAATCTACAGAAGGTATTGCAACTGCATTTACTTAGTACAACCAACTTCCTACTAATGAGCAGTGAACTGAATTCCAATTTGTTACCCAAACAACATTCCATATTGATTCCTGGTTTAGGGGTAGTGTTAGGGTTAGTTTTACAGGTAGATTGGATGATGTGAGCAAATTACTCTCACCATTTGTAATAATCTTCTGAGTAGAATGTAGTCCGGGCCTAGAATTTGATGTAGCTTTCATTTCCTCTCCCAGGAAGAATAGTTTAAACATACGGAGAGAAAAAAAGGATAATACATAGTGTATTGTAACCGGAGCGTTACTGCAATGAAAGCACCATGACTGAAAGTGGATGAACTCTTTCAAACAGTGCGGATGTCACTGGATCCGTATTTCAGACATACAGGTTAAGCAGTTACTCTCTTTTGGCAAAGCAGAGAGAAATGTACAGAAGGTATTGCAAATACTTTTACTTAGTACAACCAACTTCCTACAAATGGGCAGTGAACTTAATTCCAATTTGTTACCCAAACAACATTCCATATTGATTCCTGGTTTAGGGGTAGTGTTAGGGTTAGTTTTACAGGTAGATTGGATGATGTGAGCAAATTACTCTCACCATTTGTCAGAATCTTCTGAGTAGAATGTAGGCCGGGCCTAGAATATGATGTAGCTTTCATTTCCTCTTCCCAGGAATAATAGTTTAAACATACGGAGAGAGAAAAAGGATAATAAATATTGTATTGTAACCGGAGCGTTACAGCAATGAAAGCACCATCACTGAAAGTGGATGAACTCTTTCAAACAATGCGGATGTCACTGGATTCTTATTTCAGACATACAGTTTAAGCAGTTACTCTCTTTTGGCAAAGCACAGAGAAATCTAGAGAAGGTATTGCAACTGCATTTACTTAGTACACCCAACTTCCTACTAATGGGCAGTGAACTGAATTCCAATTTGTTACTCAAACAACATTCCATATTGATTTCTGGTTTAGGGGTTGTGTTAGGGTCAGTTTTACAGATAGATTGGATGATGTGAGCAAATTACTCTCACCATTTGTCAGAATCTTCTGAGTAGAATGTAGGCCGGGCCTAGAATTTGATGTAGCTTTCATTTCCTCTTCCCAGGAAGAATAGTTTAAACATACGGAGAGACAAAAATGATAATACATAGTGTATTGTAACCGGAGCGTTACTGCAATGAAAGCACCATCACTGAAAGTGGATGAACTCTTTGAAACATCGCGGATGTCACTGGATCCGTATTTCAGACATACAGGTTAAGCAGTTACTCTCTTTTGGCAAAGCAGAGAGAAATCTACAGAAGGTATTGCAACTGCATTTACTTAGTACACCCAACTTCCTACTAATGAGCAGTGAACTGAATTCCAATTTGTTACCCAAACAACATTCCATATTGATTCCTGGTTTAGGGGTAGTGTTAGGGTTAGTTTTACAGATAGATTGGATGATGTGAGTAAATTACTCTCACCATTTGTCAGAATCTTCTGAGTAGAATGTAGGCCGGGCCTAGAATTTGATGTAGCTTTCATTTCCCCTTCCCAGGAATAATAGTTTAAACATACGGAGAGAAAAAAAGGATAATACATAATGTATTGTAACCGGAGCGTTACTGCAATGAAAGCACCATGACTGAAAGTGGATGAACTCTTTCAAACAGTGCGGATGTCACTGGATCCGTATTTCAGACATACAGGTTAAGCAGTTACTCTCTTTTGGCAAAGCAGAGAGAAATGTACAGAAGGTATTGCAAATGCTTTTACTTAGTACAACCAACTTCCTACAAATGGGCAGTGAACTTAATTCCAATTTGTTACCCAAACAACATTCCATATTGATTTCTGGTTTAGGGGTAGTGTTAGGGTCAATTTTACAGATAGATTGGATGATGTGAGCAAATTACTCTCACCATTTTTCAGAATCTTCTGAATAGAATTTAGGCCGGGCCTAGAATTTGATGTAGCTTTCATTTCCTCTTCCCAGGAAGAATAGTTTAAACATACGGAGAGACAAAAATGATAATACATAGTGTATTGTAACCGGAGCGTTACTGCAATGAAAGCACCATCACTGAAAGTGGATGAACTCTTTGAAACAACGCGGATGTCACTGGATCCTTATTTCAGACGTACAGGTTAAGCAGTTACTCTCTTTTAGCAAAGCAGAGAGAAATCTACAGAATTATTGCAAATGTATTTACTTAGTACAACCAAGTTCCTACAAATGGGCAATGAACTTAATTCCAATTTGTTACCCAAACAACCTTCCATATTGATTCCTAGTTTAGGGGTAGTGTTAGGCTTAGTTTTATAGATAGATTGGATGATGTGAGCAAATTACTCTCACCATTTGTAAGAATCTTCTGAGTAGAATGTATGCCGGGCCTAGAATTTGATGTAGTTTTCATTTCCTCTTCCCAGGAAGAATAGTTTAAACATACGGAGAGACAAAAAGGATAATACATAGTGTATTGTAACCGGAGCGTTACTGCAATGAAAGCACCATGACTGAAAGTGGATGAACTCTTTCAGACAGTGCGGATGTCACTGGATCCGTATTTCAGACATACAGGTTAAGCAGTTACTCTCTTTTGGCAAAGCAGAGAGAAATGTACAGAAGGTATTGCAAATGCTTTTACTTTGTACAACCAACTTCCTACAAATGGGCAGTGAACTTAAATCCAATTTGTTACCCAAACAACATTCCATATTGATTCCTGGTTTAGGGGTAGTGTTAGGGTTAGTTTTACAGGTAGATTGGATGATGTGAGCAAATTACTCTCACCATTTGTCAGAATCTTCTGAGTAGAATGTAGGCCGGGCCTAGAATTTGATGTAGCTTTCATTTCCTCTTCCCAGGAAGAATACTTTAAACATCCGGAGAGAAAAAAAGTATAATACATAATGCAATGTAACCGGAGCATTGCTGCACTTAAGGCTCAATCACTGAATATAAGTTTTATAGATAGATTGGATGATGTGAGCAAATTACTCTCACCATTTGTAATAATCTTCTGAGTAGAATGTAGGCCGGGCCTAGAATTTGAAGTAGCTTTCATTTCCTCTTCCCAGGAATAATAGTTTAAACATACGGAGAGAAAAAAAGGATAATACATAGTGTATTGTAACCGGAGCGTTACTGCAATGAAAGCACCATGACTGAAAGTGGATGAACTCTTTCAAACAGTGCGGATGTCACTGGATCCGTATTTCAGACATACAGGTTAAGCAGTTACTCTCTTTTGGCAAAGCAGAGAGAAATCTAGAGAAGGTATTGCAACTGCATTTACTTAGTACACCCAACTTCCTACTAATGGGCAGTGAACTGAATTCCAATTTGTTACCCAAACAACATTCCATATTGATTTCTGGTTTAGGGGTAGTGTTAGGGTCAATTTTACAGATAGATTGGATGATGTGAGCAAATTACTCTCACCATTTTTCAGAATCTTCTGAATAGAATTTAGGCCGGGCCTAGAATTTGATGTAGCTTTCATTTCCTCTTCCCAGGAAGAATAGTTTAAACATACGGAGAGACAAAAATGATAATACATAGTGTATTGTAACCGGAGCGTTACTGCAATGAAAGCACCATCACTGAAAGTGGATGAACTCTTTGAAACAACGCGGATGTCACTGGATCCTTATTTCAGACATACAGGTTAAGCAGTTACTCTCTTTTAGCAAAGCAGAGAGAAATCTACAGAATTATTGCAAATGTATTTACTTAGTACAACCAAGTTCCTACAAATGGGCAATGAACTTAATTCCAATTTGTTACCCAAACAACCTTCCATATTGATTCCTAGTTTAGGGGTAGTGTTAGGCTTAGTTTTATAGATAGATTGGATGATGTGAGCAAATTACTCTCACCATTTGTAAGAATCTTCTGAGTAGAATGTATGCCGGGCCTAGAATTTGATGTAGTTTTCATTTCCTCTTCCCAGGAAGAATAGTTTAAACATACGGAGAGACAAAAAGGATAATACATAGTGTATTGTAACCGGAGCGTTACTGCAATGAAAGCACCATGACTGAAAGTGGATGAACTCTTTCAGACAGTGCGGATGTCACTGGATTCGTATTTCAGACATACAGGTTAAGCAGTTACTCTCTTTTGGCAAAGCAGAGAGAAATGTACAGAAGGTATTGCAAATGCTTTTACTTTGTACAACCAACTTCCTACAAATGGGCAGTGAACTTAATTCCAATTTGTTACCCAAACAACATTCCATATTGATTCCTGGTTTAGGGGTAGTCTTAGGGTTACTTTTACAGGTAGATTGAATGATGTGAGCAAATTACTCTCACCATTTGTCAGAATCTTCTGAGTAGAATGTAGGCCGGGCCTAGAATTTGATGTAGCTTTCATTTCCTCTTCCCAGGAAGAATAGTTTAAACATACGGAGAGACAAAAAGGATAATACATAGTGTATTGTAACCGGAGCGTTACTGCAATGAAAGCACCATGACTGAAAGTGGATGAACTCTTTCAAACAGTGCGGATGTCACTGGATCCGTATTTCAGACATACAGGTTAAGCAGTTACTCTCTTTTGGCAAAGCAGAGAGAAATCTACAGAAGGTATTGCAACTGCATTTACTTAGTACACCCAACTTCCTACTAATGAGCAGTGAACTGAATTCCAATTTGGTACCCAAACAACATTCCATATTGATTCCTGGTTTAGGGGTAGTGTTAGGGTTAGTTTTACAGATAGATTGGATGATGTGAGCAAATTACTCTCACCATTTGTCAGAATCTTCTGAGTAGAATGTAGGCCGGGCCTAGAATTTGATGTAGCTTTCATTTCCCCTTCCCAGGAATAATAGTTTAAACATACGGAGAGAAAAAAAGGATAATACATAGTGTATTGTAACCGGAGCGTTACTGCAATGAAAGCACCATGACTGAAAGTGGATGAACTCTTTCAAACAGTGCGGATGTCACTGGATCTGTATTTCAGACATACAGGTTAAGCAGTTACTCTCTTTTGGCAAAGCAGAGAGAAATGTACAGAAGGTATTGCAAATGCTTTTACTTAGTACAACCAACTTCCTACAAATGGGCAGTGAACTTAATTCCAATTTGTTACCCAAACAACATTCCATATTGATTCCTGGTTTAGGGGTAGTGTTAGGATTAGTTTTACAGGTAGATTGGATGATGTGAGGAAATTACTCTCACCATTTGTCAGAATCTTCTGAGTAGAATGTAGGCCGGGCCTAGAATTTGATGTAGCTTTCATTTCCTCTTCCCAGGAAGAATACTTTAAACATCCGGAGAGAAAAAAAGTATAATACATAATGCAATGTAACCGGAGCATTGCTGCACTTAAGGCTCAATCACTGAATATAAGTTTTATAGATAGATTGGATGATGTGAGCAAATTACTCTCACCATTTTTAAGAATCTTCTGAGTAGAATGTAGGCCGGGCCTAGAATTTGAAGTAGCTTTCATTTCCTCTTCCCAGGAATAATAGTTTAAACATACGGAGAGAAAAAAAGGAGAATACATAGTGTATTGTAACCGGAGCGTTACAGCAATGAAAGCACCATCACTGAAAGTGGATGAACTCTTTCAAACAATGCGGATGTCACTGTATCCTTATATCAGATGTAAATGTTAAGCAGTTACTCTCTTTTGGCAAAGCAGAGAGAAATCTACAGAAGGTATTGCAACTGCATTTACTTAGTACACCCAACTTCCTACTAATGAGCAGTGAACTGAATTCCAATTTGTTACCCAAACAACATTCCATATTGATTCCTGGTTTAGGGGTATTGTTAGGGTTAGTTTTACAGATAGATTGGATGATGTGAGCAAATTACTCTCACCATTTGTCAGAATCTTCTGAGTAGAATGTAGGCCGGGCCTAGAATTTGATGTAGCTTTCATTTCCCCTTCCCAGGAATAATAGTTTAAACATACGGAGAGAAAAAAAGGATAATACATAGTGTATTGTAACCGGAGCGTTACTGCAATGAAAGCACCATGACTGAAAGTGGATGAACTCTTTCAAACAGTGCGGATGTCACTGGATCCGTATTTCAGACATACAGGTTAAGCAGTTACTCTCTTTTGGCAAAGCAGAGAGAAATGTACAGAAGGTATTGCAAATGCTTTTACTTAGTACAACCAACTTCCTACAAATGGGCAGTGAACTTAATTCCAATTTGTTACCCAAACAACATTCCATATTGATTCCTGGTTTAGGGGTAGTGTTAGGGTTAGTTTTACAGGTAGATTGGATGATGTGAGCAAATTACTCTCACCATTTGTCAGAATCTTCTGAGTAGAATGTAGGCCGGGCCTAGAATTTGATGTAGCTTTCATTTCCTCTTCCCAGGAAGAATAGTTTAAACATACGGAGAGACAAAAAGGATAATACATAGTGTATTGTAACCGGAGCGTTACAGCAATGAAAGCACCATCACTGAAAGTGGATGAACTCTTTCAAACAATGCGGATGTCACTGGATCCTTATATCAGATGTAAATGTTAAGCAGTTACTCTCTTTTGGCAAAGCAGAGAGTAATCTACAGAAGGTATTGCAACTGCATTTACTTAGTACACCCAACTTCCTACTAATGAGCAATGAACTGAATTCGAATTTGTTACCCAAACAACATTCCATATTGATTCCTGGTTTAGGGGTAGTGTTAGGGTTAGTTTTACAGATAGATTGGATGATGTGAGCAAATTACTCTCACCATTTGTCAGAATCTTCTGAGTAGAATGTAGGCCGGGCCTAGAATTTGATGGAGCTTTCATTTCCTCTTCCCAGGAAGAATAGTTTAAACATACGGAGAGACAAAAAGGATAATACATAGTGTATTGTAACCGGAGCGTTACAGCAATGAAAGCACCATCACTGAAAGTGGATGAACTCTTTCAAACAATGCGGATGTCACTGGTTCGGTATTTCAGACATACAGGTTAAGCAGTTACTCTCTTTTGGCAAAGCAGAGAGAAATGTACAGAAGGTATTGCAAATGCTTTTACTTAGTACACCCAACTTCCTACTAATGGGCAGTGAACTGAATTCCAATTTGTTACCCAAACAACATTCCATATTGATTTCTGGTTTAGGGGTAGTGTTAGGGTCAGTTTTACAGATAGATTGGATGATGTGAGCAAATTACTCTCACCATTTGTCAGAATCTTCTGAGTAGAATGTAGGCCGGGCCTAGAATTTGATGTAGCTTTCATTTCCTCTTCCCAGGAAGAATAGTTTAAACATACGGAGAGACAAAAATGATAATTCATAGTGTATTGTAACCAGAGGGTTACTGCAATGAAAGCACCATCACTGAAAGTGGATGAACTCTTTGAAACAATGCGGATGTCACTGGATCCTTATATCAGATGTAAATGTTAAGCAGTTACTCTCTTTTGGCAAAGCAGAGAGAAATCTACAGAAGGTATTGCAACTGCATTTACTTAGTACACCCAACTTCCTACTAATGAGCAGTGAACTGAATTCCAATTTGTTACCCAAACAACATTCCATATTGATTCCTGGTTTAGGGGTAGTGTTAGGGTTAGTTTTCCAGATAGATTGGATGATGTGAGCAAATTACTTTCACCATTTGTCAGAATCTTCTGAGTAGAATGTAGGCCGGGCCTAGAATTTGATGTAGCTTTCATTTCCTCTTCCCAGGAAGAATACTTTAAACATCCGGAGAGAAAAAAAGTATAATACATAATGCAATGTAACCGGAGCATTGCTGCACTTAAGGCTCAATCACTGAATATAAGTTTTATAGATAGATTGGATGATGTGAGCAAATTACTCTCACCATTTGTAATAATCTTCTGAGTAGAATGTAGGCCGGACCTAGAATTTGAAGTAGCTTTCATTTCCTCTTCCCAGGAATAATAGTTTAAACATACGGAGAGAGAAAAAGGATAATAAATATTGTATTGTAACCGGAGCGTTACAGCAATGAAAGCACCATCACTGAAAGTGGATGAACTCTTTCAAACAATGCGGATGTCACTGGATTCTTATTTCAGACATACAGTTTAAGCAGTTACTCTCTTTTGGCAAAACAGAGAGAAATCTAGAGAAGGTATTGCAACTGCATTTACTCAGTAAACCCAACTTCCTACTAATGGGCAGTGAACTGAATTCCAATTTGTTACTCAAACAACATTCCATATTGATTTCTGGTTTAGGGGTAGTGTTAGGGTCAGTTTTACAGATAGATTGGATGATGTGAGCAAATTACTCTCACCATTTGTCAGAATCTTCTGAGTAGAATGTAGGCCGGGCCTAGAATTTGATGTAGCTTTCATTTCCTCTTCCCAGGAAGAATAGTTTAAACATACGGAGAGACAAAAATGATAATACATAGTGTATTGTAACCGGAGCGTTACTGCAATGAAAGCACCATCACTGAAAGTGGATGAACTCTTTGAAACAACGTGGATGTCACTGGATCCTTATTTCAGACATACAGGTTAAGCAGTTACTCTCTTTTAGCAAAGCAGAGAGAAATTTACAGAATTATTGCAAATGTATTTACTGAGTACAACCAAGTTCCTACAAATGGGCAATGAACTTAATTCCAATTTGTTACCCAAACAACCTTCCATATTGATTCCTAGTTTAGGGGTAGTTTTAGGGTTAGTTTTATAGATAGATTGGATGATGTGAGCAAATTACTCTCACCATTTGTAAGAATCTTCTGAGTAGAATGTATGCCGGGCCTAGAATTTGATGTAGTTTTCATTTCCTCTTCCCAGGAAGAATAGTTTAAACATACGGAGAGACAAAAAGGATAATACATAGTGTATTGTAACCGGAGCGTTACTGCAATGAAAGCACCATGACTGAAAGTGGATGAACTCTTTCAGACAGTGCGGATGTCACTGGATCCGTATTTCAGACATACAGGTTAAGCAGTTACTCTCTTTTGGCAAAGCAGAGAGAAATGTACAGAAGGTATTGCAAATGCTTTTACTTTGTACAACCAACTTCCTACTAATGGGCAGTGAACTGAATTCCAATTTGTTACCCAAACAACATTCCATATTGATTCCTGGTTTAGGGGTAGTGTTAGGGTTACTTTTACAGGTAGATTGGATGATGTGAGCAAATTACTCTCACCATTTCTAAGAATCTTCTGAGTAGAATGTAGGCCGGGCCTAGAATTTGATGTAGCTTTCATTTCCTCTTCCCAGGAAGAATAGTTTAAACATACGGAGAGACTTAAAGGATAATACATAGTGTATTGTAACCGGAGCATTACAGCAATGAAAGCACCATCAATGAAAGTGGATGAACTCTTTCAAACAATGCGGATGTCACTGGATCCTTATATCAGATGTAAATGTTAAGCAGTTACTCTCTTTTGGCAAAGCAGAGAGAAATCTAGAGAAGGTATTGCAACTGCATTTATTTAGTACACCCAACTTCCTACTAATGGGCAGTGAACTGAATTCCAATTTGTTACCCAAACAACATTCCATATTGATTCCTGGTTTAGGGGTAGTGTTAGGGTTAGTTTTACAGGTAGATTGGATGATGTGAGCAAATTACTCTCACCATTTGTCAGAATCTTCTGAGTAGAATGTAGGCCGGGCCTAGAATTTGATTTAGCTTTCATTTCCTTTTCCCAGGAAGAATAGTTTAAACATACGGAGAGAAAAAAAGGATAATACATAGTGTATTGTAACCGGAGCGTTACTGCAATGAAAGCACCATGACTGAAAGTGGATGAACTCTTTCAAACAGTGCGGATGTCATTGGATCCGTATTTCAGACATACAGGTTAAGCAGTTACTCTCTTTTGGCAAAGCAGAGAGAAATGTACAGAAGGTATTGCAAATGCTTTTACTTAGTACAACCAACTTCCTACAAATGGGCAGTGAACTTAATTCCAATTTGTTACCCAAACAACATTCCATATTGATTCCTGGTTTAGGGGTATTGTTAGGGTTAGTTTTATAGATAGATTGGATGATGTGAGCAAATTACTCTCACCATTTGTAATAATCTTCTGAGTAGAATGTAGGCCGGGCCTAGAATTTGATGTAGCTTTCATTTCCTCTTCCCAGGAAGAATAGTTTAAACATACGGAGAGACAAAAAAGATAATACATAGTGTATTGTAACCGGAGCGTTACTGCAATGAAAGCACCATCACTGAAAGTGGATGAACTCTTTCAAACAGTGCGGATGTCACTGGATCCGTATTTCAGACATACAGGTTAAGCAGTTACTCTCTTTTGGCAAAGCAGAGAGAAATGTACAGAAGGTATTGCAAATGCTTTTACTTATTACACCCAACTTCCTACTAATGGGCAGTGAACTGAATTCCAATTTGTTACCCAAACAACATTCCATATTGATTCCTGGTTTAGGGTTAGGGTTAGTTTTACGGATAGATTGGATAATGTGAGCAAATTACTCTCACCATTTGTAATAATCTTCTGAGTAGAATGTAGGCCGGGCCTAGAATTTGAAGTAGCTTTCATTTCCTCTTCCCAGGAATAATAGTTTAAACATACGGAGAGAGAAAAAGGATAATACATAGTGTATTGTAACCGGAGCGTTACTGCAATGAAAGCACCATCACTGAAAGTGGATGAACTCTTTCAAACAGTGCGGATGTCACTGGATCCGTATTTCAGACATACAGGTTAAGCAGTTACTCTCTTTTGGCAAAGCAGAGAGAAATGTACAGAAGGTATTGCAAATGCTTTTACTTAGTACACCCAACTTCCTACTAATGGGCAGTGAACTGAATTCCAATTTGTTACCCAAACAACATTCCATATTGATTCCTGGTTTAGGGGTAGTGTTAGGGTTAGTTTTACGGATAGATTGGATAATGTGAGCAAATTACTCTCAACATTTGTAATAATCTTCTGAGTAGAATGTAGACAGGGCCTAGAATTTGAAGTAGCTTTCATTTCCTCTTCCCAGGAATAATAGTTTAAACATACGGAGAGAGAAAAAGGATAATAAATATTGTATTGTAACCGGAGCGTTACAGCAATGAAAGCACCATCACTGAAAGTGGATGAACTCTTTCAAACAATGCGGATGTCACTGGATTCTTATTTCAGACATACAGTTTAAGCACTTACTCTCTTTTGGCAAAGCAGAGAGAAATCTAGAGAAGGTATTGCAACTGCATTTACTTAGTACACCCAACTTCCTACTAATGGGGAGTGAACTGAATTCCAATTTGTTACTCAAACAACATTCCATATTGATTTCTGATTTAGGGGTAGTGTTAGGGTTAGTTTTACAGATAGATTGGATGATGTGAGCAAATTACTCTCACCATTTGTCAGAATCTTCTGAGTAGAATGTAGGCCGGGCCTAGAATTTGATGTAGCTTTCATTTCCTCTTCCCAGGAAGAATAGTTTAAACATACGGAGAGACAAAAATGATAATACATAGTGTATTGTAACCGGAGCATTACTGCAATGAAAGCACCATCACTGAAAGTCGATGAACTCTTTGAAACAACGCGGATGTCACTGGATCCTTATTTCAGACATACAGGTTAAGCAGTTACTCTCTTTTAGCAAAGCAGAGAGAAATCTACAGAATTATTGCAAATGTATTTACTTAGTACAACCAAGTTCCTACAAATGGGCAATGAACTTAATTCCAATTTGTTACCCAAACAACCTTCCATATTGATTCCTAGTTTAGGGGTAGTGTTAGGCTTAGTTTTATAGATAGATTGGATGATGTGAGCAAATTACTCTCACCATTTGTAAGAATCTTCTGAGTAGAATGTATGCCGGGCCTAGAATTTGATGTAGTTTTCATTTCCTCTTCCCAGGAAGAATAGTTTAAACATACGGAGAGACAAAAAGGATAATACATAGTGTATTGTAACCGGAGCGTTACTGCAATGAAAGCACCATGACTGAAAGTGGATGAACTCTTTCAAACAGTGCGGATGTCACTGGATCCGTATTTCAGACATACAGGTTAAGCAGTTACTCTCTTTTGGCAAAGCAGAGAGAAATGTACAGAAGGTATTGCAAATGCTTTTACTTAGTACAACCAACTTCCTACAAATGGGCAGTGAACTTAATTCCAATTTGTTACCCAAACAACATTCCATATTGATTCCTGGTTTAGGGGTAGTGTTAGGGTTAGTTTTACAGGTACATTGGATGATGTGAGCAAATTACTCTCACCATTTGTCAGAATCTTCTGAGTAGAATGTAGGCCGGGCCTAGAATTTGATGTAGCTTTCATTTCCTCTTCCCAGGAAGAATAGTTTAAACATACGGAGAGACAAAAAAGATAATACATAGTGTATTGTAACCGGAGCGTTACTGCAATGAAAGCACCATCACTGAAAGTGGATGAACTCTTTCAAACAGTGCGGATGTCACTGGATCCGTATTTCAGACATACAGGTTAAGCAGTTACTCTCTTTTGGCAAAGCAGAGAGAAATGTACAGAAGGTATTGCAAATGCTTTTACTTATTACACCCAACTTCCTACTAATGGGCAGTGAACTGAATTCCAATTTGTTACCCAAACAACATTCCATATTGATTCCTGGTTTAGGGTTAGTGTTAGGGTTAGTTTTACGGATAGATTGGATAATGTGAGCAAATTACTCTCACCATTTGTAATAATCTTCTGAGTAGAATGTAGGCCGGGCCTAGAATTTGAAGTAGCTTTCATTTCCTCTTCCCAGGAATAATAGTTTAAACATACGGAGAGAGAAAAAGGATAATACATAGTGTATTGTAACCGGAGCGTTACTGCAATGAAAGCACCATCACTGAAAGTGGATGAACTCTTTCAAACAGTGCGGATGTCACTGGATCCGTATTTCAGACATACAGGTTAAGCAGTTACTCTCTTTTGGCAAAGCAGAGAGAAATGTACAGAAGGTATTGCAAATGCTTTTACTTAGTACACCCAACTTCCTACTAATGGGCAGTGAACTGAATTCCAATTTGTTACCCAAACAACATTCCATATTGATTCCTGGTTTAGGGGTAGTGTTAGGGTTAGTTTTACGGATAGATTGGATAATGTGAGCAAATTACTCTCAACATTTGTAATAATCTTCTGAGTAGAATGTAGACAGGGCCTAGAATTTGAAGTAGCTTTCATTTCCTCTTCCCAGGAATAATAGTTTAAACATACGGAGAGAGAAAAAGGATAATAAATATTGTATTGTAACCGGAGCGTTACAGCAATGAAAGCACCATCACTGAAAGTGGATGAACTCTTTCAAACAATGCGGATGTCACTGGATTCTTATTTCAGACATACAGTTTAAGCACTTACTCTCTTTTGGCAAAGCAGAGAGAAATCTAGAGAAGGTATTGCAACTGCATTTACTTAGTACACCCAACTTCCTACTAATGGGGAGTGAACTGAATTCCAATTTGTTACTCAAACAACATTCCATATTGATTTCTGATTTAGGGGTAGTGTTAGGGTTAGTTTTACAGATAGATTGGATGATGTGAGCAAATTACTCTCACCATTTGTCAGAATCTTCTGAGTAGAATGTAGGCCGGGCCTAGAATTTGATGTAGCTTTCATTTCCTCTTCCCAGGAAGAATAGTTTAAACATACGGAGAGACAAAAATGATAATACATAGTGTATTGTAACCGGAGCATTACTGCAATGAAAGCACCATCACTGAAAGTCGATGAACTCTTTGAAACAACGCGGATGTCACTGGATCCTTATTTCAGACATACAGGTTAAGCAGTTACTCTCTTTTAGCAAAGCAGAGAGAAATCTACAGAATTATTGCAAATGTATTTACTTAGTACAACCAAGTTCCTACAAATGGGCAATGAACTTAATTCCAATTTGTTACCCAAACAACCTTCCATATTGATTCCTAGTTTAGGGGTAATGTTAGGGTTAGTTTTATAGATAGATTGGATGATGTGAGCAAATTACTCTCACCATTTGTAAGAATCTTCTGAGTAGAATGTATGCCGGGCCTAGAATTTGATGTAGTTTTCATTTCCTCTTCCCAGGAAGAATAGTTTAAACATACGGATAGACAAAAAGGATAATACATAGTGTATTGTAACCGGAGCGTTACTGCAATGAAAGCACCATGACTGAAAGTGGATGAACTCTTTCAAACAGTGCGGATGTCACTGGATCCGTATTTCAGACATACAGGTTAAGCAGTTACTCTCTTTTGGCAAAGCAGAGAGAAATGTACAGAAGGTATTGCAAATGCTTTTACTTAGTACAACCAACTTCCTACAAATGGGCAGTGAACTTAATTCCAATTTGTTACCCAAACAACATTCCATATTGATTCCTGGTTTAGGGGTAGTGTTAGGGTTAGTTTTACAGGTACATTGGATGATGTGAGCAAATTACTCTCACCATTTGTCAGAATCTTCTGAGTAGAATGTAGGCCGGGCCTAGAATTTGATGTAGCTTTCATTTCCTCTTCCCAGGAAGAATAGTTTAAACATACGGAGAGAAAAAAACGATAATACATAGTTTATTGTAACCGGAGCGTTACTGCAATGAAAGCACCATGACTGAAAGTGGATGAACTTTTTCAAACAGTGCGGATGTCACTGGATCCGTATTTCAGACATACAGGTTAAGCAGTTACTCTCTTTTGGCAAAGCAGAGAAAAATGTACAGAAGGTATTGCAAATGCTTTTACTTTGTACAACCAACTTCCTACAAATGGGCAATGAACTTAATTCCAATTTGTTACCCAAACAACATTCCATATTGATTCCTGGTTTAGGGGTAGTGTTAGGGTTAGTTTTACAGGTAGATTGGATGATGTGAGCAAATTACTCTCACCATTTGTCAGAATCTTCTGAGTAGAATGTAGGCCGGGCCTAGAATTTGATGTAGCTTTCATTTCCTCTTCCCAGGAAGAATAGTTTAAACATACGGAGAGACAAAAAGGATAATACATAGTGTATTGTAACCGGAGCGTTACAGCAATGAAAGCACAATCACTGAAAGTGGATGAACTCTTTCAAACAATGCGGATGTCACTGGATCCTTATTTCAGACATACAGGTTAAGCAGTTACTCTCTTTTAGCAAAGCAGAGAGAAATCTACAGAATTATTGCAACTGCATTTACTTAGTACACCCAACTTCCTACTAATGGGCAGTGAACTGAATTCCAATTTGTTACCCAAACAACATTCCATATTGATTCCTGGTTTAGGGGTAGTGTTAGGGTTAGTTTTATAGATAGATTGGATGATGTGAGCAAATTACTCTCACCATTTGTAAGAATCTTCTGAGTAGAATGTAGGCCGGGCCTAGAATTTGATGTAGCTTTCATTTCCTCTTCCCAGGAAGAATAGTTTAAACATACGGAGAGTAAAAAAGAATAATACATAGTGTATTGTAACCGGAGCGTTACTGCAATGAAAAAACCATCACGGAAAGTGGATGAACTCTTTCAAACAGGGCGGATGTCACTGGATCCGTATTTCAGACATACAGGTTAAGCAGTTACTCTCTTTTGGCAAAGCAGAGAGAAATCTACAGAAGGTATTGCAACTGCATTTACTTAGTACACCCAACTTCCTACTAATGGGCAGTGAACTGAATTCCAATTTGTTACCCAAACAACATTCCATATTGATTCCTGGTTTATGGGTAGTGTTAGGGTTAGTTTTACAGATAGATTGGATGATGTGGGCAAATTACTCTCACCATTTGTCAGAATCTTCTGAGTAGAATGTAGGCCGGGCCTAGAATTTGATGTAGCTTTCATTTCCTCTTCCCAGGAAGAATAGTTTAAACATACGGAGAGACAAAAAGGATAATACATAGTGTATTGTAACCGGAGCGTTACAGCAATGAAAGCAGCATCACTGAAAGTGGATGAACTCTTTCAAACAATGCGGATGTCACTGGATCCTTATTTCAGACATACAGGTTAAGCAGTTACTCTCTTTTAGCAAAGCAGAGAGAAATCTACAGAATTATTGCAACTGTATTTACTTAGTACACCCAACTTCCTACTAATGGGCAGTGAACTGAATTCCAATTTGTTACCCAAACAACATTCCATATTGATTCCTGGTTTAGGGGTAGTGTTAGGGTTAGTTTTATAGATAGATTGGATGATGTGAGCAAATTACTCTCACCATTTGTAAGAATCTTCTGAGTAGAATGTAGGCCGGGCCTAGAATTTGATGTAGCTTTCATTTCCTCTTCCCAGGAAGAATAGTTTAAACATACGGAGAGTAAAAAAGAATAATACATAGTGTATTGTAACCGGAGCGTTACTGCAATGAAAAAACCATCACTGAAAGTGGATGAACTCTTTCAAACAGGGCGGATGTCACTGGATCCGTATTTCAGACATACAGGTTAAGCAGTTACTCTCTTTTGGCAAAGCAGAGAAAAATCTACAGAAGGTTTTGCAACTGCATTTACTTAGTACACCCAACTTCCTACTAATGGGCAGTGAACTGAATTCCAATTTGTTACCCAAACAACATTCCATATTGATTGCTGGTTTAGGGGTAGTGTTAGGGTTAGTTTTACAGATAGATTGGATGATGTGAGCAAATTACTCTCACCATTTGTCAGAATCTTCTGAGTAGAATGTAGGCCAGGCCTAGAATTTGATGTAGCTTTCATTTCCTCTTCCCAGGAAGAATAGTTTAAACATACGGAGAGACAAAAAGGATAATACATAGTGTATTGTAACCGGAGCGTTACTGCAATGAAAGCACCATGACTGAAAGTGGATGAACTCTTTCAAACAGTGCGGATGTCACTTGATCCGTATTTCAGACATACAGGTTAAGCAGTTATTCTCTTTTGGCAAAGCAGAGAGAAATGTACAGAAGGTATTGCAAATGCTTTTACTTAGTACAACCAACTTCCTACAAATGGGCAGTGAACTTAATTCCAATTTGTTACCCAAACAACATTCCATATTGATTCCTGGTTTAGGGGTAGTGTTAGGGTTAGTTTTACAGGTAGATTGGATGATGTGAGCAAATTACTCTCACCATTTGTAATAATCTTCTGAGTAGAATGTAGGCCGGGCCTAGAATTTGATGTAGCTTTCATTTCCTCTTCCCAGGAAGAATAGTTTAAACATACGGAGAGAAAAAAAGGATAATACATAGTGTATTGTAACCGGAGCGTTACTGCAATGAAAGCACCATGACTGAAAGTGGATGAACTCTTTCAAACAGTGCGGATGTCACTGGATCCGTATTTCAGACATACAGGTTAAGCAGTTACTCTCTTTTGGCAAAGCAGAGAGAAATGTACAGAAGGAATTGCAAATGCTTTTACTTAGTACAACCAACTTCCTACAAATGGGCAGTGAACTTAATTCCAATTTGTTACCCAAACAACATTCCATATTGATTCCTGGTTTAGGGGTAGTGTTAGGGTTAGTTTTACAGGTAGATTGGATGATGTGAGCAAATTACTCTCACCATTTGTCAGAATCTTATGAGTAGAATGTAGGCCGGGCCTAGAATTTGAAGTAGCTTTCATTTCCTCTTCCCAGGAATAATAGTTTAAACATACGGAGAGAGAAAAAGGATAATAAATATTGTATTGTAACCGGAGCGTTACTGCAATGAAAGCACCATCACTGAAAGTGGATGAACTCTTTCAAACAGTGCGGATGTCACTGAATCCGTATTTCAGACATACAGGTTAAGCAGTTACTCTCTTTTAGCAAAGCAGAGAGAAATCTACAGAATTATTGCAAATGTATTTACTTAGTACACCCAACTTCCTACTAATGGGCAGTGAACTGAATTCCAATTTGTTACCCAAACAACATTCCATATTGATTGCTGGTTTAGGGGTAGTGTTAGGGTTAGTTTTACAGATAGATTGGATGATGTGAGCAAATTACTCTCACCATTTGTCAGAATCTTCTGAGTAGAATGTAGGCCGGGCCTAGAATTTGATGTAGCTTTCATTTCCTCTTCCCAGGAAGAATAGTTTAAACATACGGAGAGACAAAAAGGATAATACATAGTGTATTGTAACCGGAGCGTTACTGCAATGAAAGCACCATCACTGAAAGTGGATGAACTCTTTCAAACAGTGCGGATGTCACTGGATCCGTATTTCAGACATACAGGTTAAGCAGTTACTCTCTTTTGGCAAAGCAGAGAGAAATGTACAGAAGGTATTGCAAATGCTTTTACTTAGTACACCCAACTTCCTACTAATGGGCAGTGAACTGAATTCCAATTTGTTACCCAAACAACATTCCATATTGATTCCTGGTTTAGGGGTAGTGTTAGGGTTAGTTTTACGGATAGATTGGATAATGTGAGCAAATTACTCTCAGCATTTGTAATAATCTTCTGAGTAGAATGTAGGCAGGGCCTAGAATTTGAAGTAGCTTTCATTTCCTCTTCCCAGGAATAATAGTTTAAACATACGGAGAGAGAAAAAGGATAATAAATATTGTATTGTAACCGGAGCGTTACAGCAATGAAAGCACCATCACTGAAAGTGGATGAACTCTTTCAAACAGTGCGGATGTCACTGGATCCGTATTTCAGACATACAGGTTAAGCAGTTACTCTCTTTTGGCAAAGCAGAGAGAAATGTACAGAAGGAATTGCAAATGCTTTTACTTAGTACAACCAACTTCCTACAAATGGGCAGTGAACTTAATTCCAATTTGTTACCCAAACAACATTCCATATTGATTCCTGGTTTAGGGGTAGTGTTAGGGTTAGTTTTACAGGTAGATTGGATGATGTGAGCAAATTACTCTCACCATTTGTCAGAATCTTATGAGTAGAATGTAGGCCGGGCCTAGAATTTGAAGTAGCTTTCATTTCCTCTTCCCAGGAATAATAGTTTAAACATACGGAGAGAGAAAAAGGATAATAAATATTGTATTGTAACCGGAGCGTTACTGCAATGAAAGCACCATCACTGAAAGTGGATGAACTCTTTCAAACAGTGCGGATGTCACTGAATCCGTATTTCAGACATACAGGTTAAGCAGTTACTCTCTTTTAGCAAAGCAGAGAGAAATCTACAGAATTATTGCAAATGTATTTACTTAGTACACCCAACTTCCTACTAATGGGCAGTGAACTGAATTCCAATTTGTTACCCAAACAACATTCCATATTGATTGCTGGTTTAGGGGTAGTGTTAGGGTTAGTTTTACAGATAGATTGGATGATGTGAGCAAATTACTCTCACCATTTGTCAGAATCTTCTGAGTACAATGTAGGCCGGGCCTAGAATTTGATGTAGCTTTCATTTCCTCTTCCCAGGAAGAATAGTTTAAACATACGGAGAGACAAAAAGGATAATACATAGTGTATTGTAACCGGAGCGTTACTGCAATGAAAGCACCATCACTGAAAGTGGATGAACTCTTTCAAACAGTGCGGATGTCACTGGATCCGTATTTCAGACATACAGGTTAAGCAGTTACTCTCTTTTGGCAAAGCAGAGAGAAATGTACAGAAGGTATTGCAAATGCTTTTACTTAGTACACCCAACTTCCTACTAATGGGCAGTGAACTGAATTCCAATTTGTTACCCAAACAACATTCCATATTGATTCCTGGTTTAGGGGTAGTGTTAGGGTTAGTTTTACGGATAGATTGGATAATGTGAGCAAATTACTCTCAGCATTTGTAATAATCTTCTGAGTAGAATGTAGGCAGGGCCTAGAATTTGAAGTAGCTTTCATTTCCTCTTCCCAGGAATAATAGTTTAAACATACGGAGAGAGAAAAAGGATAATAAATATTGTATTGTAACCGGAGCGTTACAGCAATGAAAGCACCATCACTGAAAGTGGATGAACTCTTTCAAACAGTGCGGATGTCACTGGATCCGTATTTCAGACATACAGGTTAAGCAGTTACTCTCTTTTGGCAAAGCAGAGAGAAATGTACAGAAGGAATTGCAAATGCTTTTACTTAGTACAACCAACTTCCTACAAATGGGCAGTGAACTTAATTCCAATTTGTTACCCAAACAACATTCCATATTGATTCCTGGTTTAGGGGTAGTGTTAGGGTTAGTTTTACAGGTAGATTGGATGATGTGAGCAAATTACTCTCACCATTTGTCAGAATCTTATGAGTAGAATGTAGGCCGGGCCTAGAATTTGAAGTAGCTTTCATTTCCTCTTCCCAGGAATAATAGTTTAAACATACGGAGAGAGAAAAAGGATAATAAATATTGTATTGTAACCGGAGCGTTACTGCAATGAAAGCACCATCACTGAAAGTGGATGAACTCTTTCAAACAGTGCGGATGTCACTGAATCCGTATTTCAGACATACAGGTTAAGCAGTTACTCTCTTTTAGCAAAGCAGAGAGAAATCTACAGAATTATTGCAAATGTATTTACTTAGTACACCCAACTTCCTACTAATGGGCAGTGAACTGAATTCCAATTTGTTACCCAAACAACATTCCATATTGATTGCTGGTTTAGGGGTAGTGTTAGGGTTAGTTTTACAGATAGATTGGATGATGTGAGCAAATTACTCTCACCATTTGTCAGAATCTTCTGAGTACAATGTAGGCCGGGCCTAGAATTTGATGTAGCTTTCATTTCCTCTTCCCAGGAAGAATAGTTTAAACATACGGAGAGACAAAAAGGATAATACATAGTGTATTGTAACCGGAGCGTTACTGCAATGAAAGCACCATCACTGAAAGTGGATGAACTCTTTCAAACAGTGCGGATGTCACTGGATCCGTATTTCAGACATACAGGTTAAGCAGTTACTCTCTTTTGGCAAAGCAGAGAGAAATGTACAGAAGGTATTGCAAATGCTTTTATTTAGTACACCCAACTTCCTACTAATGGGCAGTGAACTGAATTCCAATTTGTTACCCAAACAACATTCCATATTGATTCCTGGTTTAGGGGTAGTGTTAGGGTTAGTTTTACGGATAGATTGGATAATGTGAGCAAATTACTCTCAGCATTTGTAATAATCTTCTGAGTAGAATGTAGGCAGGGCCTAGAATTTGAAGTAGCTTTCATTTCCTCTTCCCAGGAATAATAGTTTAAACATACGGAGAGAGAAAAAGGATAATAAATATTGTATTGTAACCGGAGCGTTACAGCAATGAAAGCACCATCACTGAAAGTGGATGAACTCTTTCAAACAATGCGGATGTCACTGGATTCTTATTTCAGACATACAGTTTAAGCACTTACTCTCTTTTGGCAAAGCAGAGAGAAATCTAGAGAAGGTATTGCAACTGCATTTACTTAGTACACCCAACTTCCTAATAATGGGCAGTGAACTGAATTCCAATTTGTTACCCAAACAACATTCCATATTGATTCCTGGTTTAGGGGTAGTGTTAGGGTTAGTTTTACAGATAGATTGGATGATGTGGGCAAATTACTCTCACCATTTGTCAGAATCTTCTGAGTAGAATGTAGGCCGGGCATAGAATTTGATGTAGCTTTCATTTCCTCTTCCCAGGAAGAATAGTTTAAACATACGGAGAGACAAAAAGGATAATACATAGTGTATTGTAACCGGAGCGTTACTGCGATGAAAGCACCATGACTGAAAGTGGATGAACTCTTTCAAACAGTGCGGATGTCACTGGATCCGTATTTCAGACATACAGGTTAAGCAGTTACTCTCTTTTGGCAAAGCAGAGAGAAATGTACAGAAGGTATTGCAAATGCTTTTACTTAGTACAACCAACTTCCTACAAATGGGCAGTGAACTTAATTCCAATTTGTTACCCAAACAACATTCCATATTGATTCCTGGTTTAGGGGTAGTGTTAGGGTTAGTTTTACAGGTAGATTGGATGATGTGAGCAAATTACTCTCACCATTTGTAATAATCTTCTGAGTAGAATGTAGGCCAGGCCTAGAATTTGATGTAGCTTTCATTTCCTCTTCCCAGGAAGAATAGTTTAAACATACGGAGAGACAAAAAGGATAATACATAGTGTATTGTAACCGGAGCGTTACTGCAATGAAAGCACCATGACTGAAAGTGGATGAACTCTTTCAAACAGTGCGGATGTCACTGGATCCGTATTTCAGACATACAGGTTAAGCAGTTACTCTCTTTTGGCAAAGCAGAGAGAAATGTACAGAAGGTATTGCAAATGCTTTTACTTTGTACAACCAACTTCCTACAAATGGGCAATGAACTTAATTCCAATTTGTTACCCAAACAACATTCCATATTGATTCCTGGTTTAGGGGTAGTGTTAGGGTGAGTTTTACAGGTAGATTGGATGATGTGAGCAAATTACTCTCACCATTTGTAATAATCTTCTGAGTAGAATGTAGGCCGGGCCTAGAATTTGATGTAGCTTTCATTTCCTCTTCCCAGGAAGAATAGTTTAAACATACGGAGAGAAAAAAAGGATAATACATAGTGTATTGTAACCGGAGCGTTACTGCAATGAAAGCACCATGACTGAAAGTGGATGAACTCTTTCAAACAATGCGGATGTCACTGGATCCGTATTTCAGACATACAGGTTAAGCAGTTATTCTCTTTTGGCAAAGCAGAGAGAAATGTACAGAAGGTATTGCAAATGCTTTTACTTAGTACAACCAACTTCCTACAAATGGGCAGTGAACTTAATTCCAATTTGTTACCCAAACAACATTCCATATTGATTCCTGGTTTAGGGGTAGTGTTAGGGTCAGTTTTACAGATAGATTGGATGATGTGAGCAAATTACTCTCACCATTTGTCAGAATCTTCTGAGTAGAATGTAGGCCGGGCCTAGAATTTGATGTAGCTTTCATTTCCTCTTCCCAGGAAGAATAGTTTAAACATACGGAGAGACAAAAATGATAATTCATAGTGTATTGTAACCGGAGCGTTACTGCAATGAAAGCACCATGACTGAAAGTGGATGAACTCTTTCAAACAGTGCGGATGTCACTGGATCCGTATTTCAGACATACAGGTTAAGCAGTTACTCTCTTTTGGCAAAGCAGAGAGAAATGTACAGAAGGTATTGCAAATGCTTTTACTTTGTACAACCAACTTCCTACAAATGGGCAATGAACTTAATTCCAATTTGTTATCCAAACAACATTCCATATTGATTCCTGGTTTAGGGGTAGTGTTAGGGTTAGTTTTACAGGTAGATTGGATGATGTGAGCAAATTACTCTCACCATTTGTAATAATCTTCTGAGTAGAATGTAGGCCGGGCCTAGAATTTGATGTAGCTTTCATTTCCTCTTCCCAGGAAGAATAGTTTAAACATACGGAGAGAAAAAAAGGATAATACATAGTGTATTGTAACCGGAGCGTTACTGCAATGAAAGCACCATGACTGAAAGTGGATGAACTCTTTCAAACAGTGCGGATGTCACTGGATCCGTATTTCAGACATACAGGTTAAGCAGTTACTCTCTTTTGGCAAAGCAGAGAGAAATGTACAGAAGGTATTGCAAATGCTTTTACTTAGTACACCCAACTTCCTACTAATGGGCAGTGAACAGAATTCCAATTTGTTACCCAAACAACATTCCATATTGATTCCTGGTTTAGGGGTAGTGTTAGGGTTAGTTTTATGTATAGATTGGATAATGTGAGCAAATTACTCTCACCATTTGTAATAATCTTCTGAGTAGAATGTAGGCCGGGCCTAGAATTTGAAGTAGCTTTCATTTCCTCTTCCCAGGAATAATAGTTTAAACATACGGAGAGAGAAAAAGGATAATAAATATTGTATTGTAACCGGAGCGTTACAGCAATGAAAGCACCATGACTGAAAGTGGATGAACTCTTTCAAACAGTGCGGATGTCACTGGATCCGTATTTCAGACATACAGGTTAAGCAGTTATTCTCTTTTGGCAAAGCAGAGAGAAATGTACAGAAGGTATTGCAAATGCTTTTACTTTGTACAACCAACTTCCTACAAATGGGCAATGAACTTAATTCCAATTTGTTACCCAAACAACATTCCATATTGATTCCTGGTTTAGGGGTAGTGTTAGGGTTAGTTTTACAGGTAGATTGGATGATGTGAGCAAATTACTCTCACCATTTGTCAGAATCTTCTGAGTAGAATGTAGGCCGGGCCTAGAATTTGATGTAGCTTTCATTTCCTCTTCCCAGGAAGAATAGTTTAAACATACGGAGAGAAAAAAAGGATAATACATAGTGTATTGTAACCGGAGCGTTACTGCAATGAAAGCACCATGACTGAAAGTGGATGAACTCTTTCAAACAATGCGGATGTCACTGGATCCGTATTTCAGACATACAGGTTAAGCAGTTATTCTCTTTTGGCAAAGCAGAGAGAAATGTACAGAAGGTATTGCAAATGCTTTTACTTAGTACAACCAACTTCCTACAAATGGGCAGTGAACTTAATTCCAATTTGTTACCCAAACAACATTCCATATTGATTCCTGGTTTAGGGGTAGTGTTAGGGTCAGTTTTACAGATAGATTGGATGATGTGAGCAAATTACTCTCACCATTTGTCAGAATCTTCTGAGTAGAATGTAGGCCGGGCCTAGAATTTGATGTAGCTTTCATTTCCTCTTCCCAGGAAGAATAGTTTAAACATACGGAGAGACAAAAATGATAATTCATAGTGTATTGTAACCGGAGCGTTACTGCAATGAAAGCACCATGACTGAAAGTGGATGAACTCTTTCAAACAGTGCGGATGTCACTGGATCCGTATTTCAGACATACAGGTTAAGCAGTTACTCTCTTTTGGCAAAGCAGAGAGAAATGTACAGAAGGTATTGCAAATGCTTTTACTTTGTACAACCAACTTCCTACAAATGGGCAATGAACTTAATTCCAATTTGTTATCCAAACAACATTCCATATTGATTCCTGGTTTAGGGGTAGTGTTAGGGTTAGTTTTACAGGTAGATTGGATGATGTGAGCAAATTACTCTCACCATTTGTAATAATCTTCTGAGTAGAATGTAGGCCGGGCCTAGAATTTGATGTAGCTTTCATTTCCTCTTCCCAGGAATAATAGTTTAAACATACGGAGAGAGAAAAAGGATAATAAATATTGTATTGTAACCGGAGCGTTACAGCAATGAAAGCACCATCACTGAAAGTGGATGAACTCTTTCAAACAGTGCGGATGTCACTGGATCCGTATTTCAGACATACAGGTTAAGCAGTTACTCTCTTTTGGCAAAGCAGAGAGAAATGTACAGAAGGAATTGCAAATGCTTTTACTTAGTACAACCAACTTCCTACAAATGGGCAGTGAACTTAATTCCAATTTGTTACCCAAACAACATTCCATATTGATTCCTGGTTTAGGGGTAGTGTTAGGGTTAGTTTTACAGGTAGATTGGATGATGTGAGCAAATTACTCTCACCATTTGTCAGAATCTTATGAGTAGAATGTAGGCCGGGCCTAGAATTTGAAGTAGCTTTCATTTCCTCTTCCCAGGAATAATAGTTTAAACATACGGAGAGAGAAAAAGGATAATAAATATTGTATTGTAACCGGAGCGTTACTGCAATGAAAGCACCATCACTGAAAGTGGATGAACTCTTTCAAACAGTGCGGATGTCACTGAATCCGTATTTCAGACATACAGGTTAAGCAGTTACTCTCTTTTAGCAAAGCAGAGAGAAATCTACAGAATTATTGCAAATGTATTTACTTAGTACACCCAACTTCCTACTAATGGGCAGTGAACTGAATTCCAATTTGTTACCCAAACAACATTCCATATTGATTGCTGGTTTAGGGGTAGTGTTAGGGTTAGTTTTACAGATAGATTGGATGATGTGAGCAAATTACTCTCACCATTTGTCAGAATCTTCTGAGTAGAATGTAGGCCGGGCCTAGAATTTGATGTAGCTTTCATTTCCTCTTCCCAGGAAGAATAGTTTAAACATACGGAGAGACAAAAAGGATAATACATAGTGTATTGTAACCGGAGCGTTACTGCAATGAAAGCACCATCACTGAAAGTGGATGAACTCTTTCAAACAGTGCGGATGTCACTGGATCCGTATTTCAGACATACAGGTTAAGCAGTTACTCTCTTTTGGCAAAGCAGAGAGAAATGTACAGAAGGTATTGCAAATGCTTTTATTTAGTACACCCAACTTCCTACTAATGGGCAGTGAACTGAATTCCAATTTGTTACCCAAACAACATTCCATATTGATTCCTGGTTTAGGGGTAGTGTTAGGGTTAGTTTTACGGATAGATTGGATAATGTGAGCAAATTACTCTCACCATTTGTAATAATCTTCTGAGTAGAATGTAGGCAGGGCCTAGAATTTGAAGTAGCTTTCATTTCCTCTTCCCAGGAATAATAGTTTAAACATACGGAGAGAGAAAAAGGATAATAAATATTGTATTGTAACCGGAGCGTTACAGCAATGAAAGCACCATCACTGAAAGTGGATGAACTCTTTCAAACAATGCGGATGTCACTGGATTCTTATTTCAGACATACAGTTTAAGCACTTACTCTCTTTTGGCAAAGCAGAGAGAAATCTAGAGAAGGTATTGCAACTGCATTTACTTAGTACACCCAACTTCCTAATAATGGGCAGTGAACTGAATTCCAATTTGTTACCCAAACAACATTCCATATTGATTCCTGGTTTAGGGGTAGTGTTAGGGTTAGTTTTACAGATAGATTGGATGATGTGGGCAAATTACTCTCACCATTTGTCAGAATCTTCTGAGTAGAATGTAGGCCGGGCATAGAATTTGATGTAGCTTTCATTTCCTCTTCCCAGGAAGAATAGTTTAAACATACGGAGAGACAAAAAGGATAATACATAGTGTATTGTAACCGGAGCGTTACTGCGATGAAAGCACCATGACTGAAAGTGGATGAACTCTTTCAAACAGTGCGGATGTCACTGGATCCGTATTTCAGACATACAGGTTAAGCAGTTACTCTCTTTTGGCAAAGCAGAGAGAAATGTACAGAAGGTATTGCAAATGCTTTTACTTAGTACAACCAACTTCCTACAAATGGGCAGTGAACTTAATTCCAATTTGTTACCCAAACAACATTCCATATTGATTCCTGGTTTAGGGGTAGTGTTAGGGTTAGTTTTACAGGTAGATTGGATGATGTGAGCAAATTACTCTCACCATTTGTAATAATCTTCTGAGTAGAATGTAGGCCAGGCCTAGAATTTGATGTAGCTTTCATTTCCTCTTCCCAGGAAGAATAGTTTAAACATACGGAGAGACAAAAAGGATAATACATAGTGTATTGTAACCGGAGCGTTACTGCAATGAAAGCACCATGACTGAAAGTGGATGAACTCTTTCAAACAGTGCGGATGTCACTGGATCCGTATTTCAGACATACAGGTTAAGCAGTTACTCTCTTTTGGCAAAGCAGAGAGAAATGTACAGAAGGTATTGCAAATGCTTTTACTTTGTACAACCAACTTCCTACAAATGGGCAATGAACTTAATTCCAATTTGTTACCCAAACAACATTCCATATTGATTCCTGGTTTAGGGGTAGTGTTAGGGTGAGTTTTACAGGTAGATTGGATGATGTGAGCAAATTACTCTCACCATTTGTAATAATCTTCTGAGTAGAATGTAGGCCGGGCCTAGAATTTGATGTAGCTTTCATTTCCTCTTCCCAGGAAGAATAGTTTAAACATACGGAGAGAAAAAAAGGATAATACATAGTGTATTGTAACCGGAGCGTTACTGCAATGAAAGCACCATGACTGAAAGTGGATGAACTCTTTCAAACAATGCGGATGTCACTGGATCCGTATTTCAGACATACAGGTTAAGCAGTTATTCTCTTTTGGCAAAGCAGAGAGAAATGTACAGAAGGTATTGCAAATGCTTTTACTTTGTACAACCAACTTCCTACAAATGGGCAATGAACTTAATTCCAATTTGTTACCCAAACAACATTCCATATTGATTCCTGGTTTAGGGGTAGTGTTAGGGTTAGTTTTACAGGTAGATTGGATGATGTGAGCAAATTACTCTCACCATTTGTCAGAATCTTCTGAGTAGAATGTAGGCCGGGCCTAGAATTTGATGTAGCTTTCATTTCCTCTTCCCAGGAAGAATAGTTTAAACATACGGAGAGAAAAAAAGGATAATACATAGTGTATTGTAACCGGAGCGTTACTGCAATGAAAGCACCATGACTGAAAGTGGATGAACTCTTTCAAACAATGCGGATGTCACTGGATCCGTATTTCAGACATACAGGTTAAGCAGTTATTCTCTTTTGGCAAAGCAGAGAGAAATGTACAGAAGGTATTGCAAATGCTTTTACTTAGTACAACCAACTTCCTACAAATGGGCAGTGAACTTAATTCCAATTTGTTACCCAAACAACATTCCATATTGATTCCTGGTTTAGGGGTAGTGTTAGGGTCAGTTTTACAGATAGATTGGATGATGTGAGCAAATTACTCTCACCATTTGTCAGAATCTTCTGAGTAGAATGTAGGCCGGGCCTAGAATTTGATGTAGCTTTCATTTCCTCTTCCCAGGAAGAATAGTTTAAACATACGGAGAGACAAAAATGATAATTCATAGTGTATTGTAACCGGAGCGTTACTGCAATGAAAGCACCATGACTGAAAGTGGATGAACTCTTTCAAACAGTGCGGATGTCACTGGATCCGTATTTCAGACATACAGGTTAAGCAGTTACTCTCTTTTGGCAAAGCAGAGAGAAATGTACAGAAGGTATTGCAAATGCTTTTACTTTGTACAACCAACTTCCTACAAATGGGCAATGAACTTAATTCCAATTTGTTATCCAAACAACATTCCATATTGATTCCTGGTTTAGGGGTAGTGTTAGGGTTAGTTTTACAGGTAGATTGGATGATGTGAGCAAATTACTCTCACCATTTGTAATAATCTTCTGAGTAGAATGTAGGCCGGGCCTAGAATTTGATGTAGCTTTCATTTCCTCTTCCCAGGAAGAATAGTTTAAACATACGGAGAGAAAAAAAGGATAATACATAGTGTATTGTAACCGGAGCGTTACTGCAATGAAAGCACCATGACTGAAAGTGGATGAACTCTTTCAAACAGTGCGGATGTCACTGGATCCGTATTTCAGACATACAGGTTAAGCAGTTACTCTCTTTTGGCAAAGCAGAGAGAAATGTACAGAAGGTATTGCAAATGCTTTTACTTAGTACACCCAACTTCCTACTAATGGGCAGTGAACAGAATTCCAATTTGTTACCCAAACAACATTCCATATTGATTCCTGGTTTAGGGGTAGTGTTAGGGTTAGTTTTATGTATAGATTGGATAATGTGAGCAAATTACTCTCACCATTTGTAATAATCTTCTGAGTAGAATGTAGGCCGGGCCTAGAATTTGAAGTAGCTTTCATTTCCTCTTCCCAGGAATAATAGTTTAAACATACGGAGAGAGAAAAAGGATAATAAATATTGTATTGTAACCGGAGCGTTACAGCAATGAAAGCACCATGACTGAAAGTGGATGAACTCTTTCAAACAGTGCGGATGTCACTGGATCCGTATTTCAGACATACAGGTTAAGCAGTTACTCTCTTTTGGCAAAGCAGAGAGAAATGTACAGAAGGTATTGCAAATGCTTTTACTTAGTACAACCAACTTCCTACAAATGGGCAGTGAACTTAATTCCAATTTGTTACCCAAACAACATTCCATATTGATTCCTGGTTTAGGGGTAGTGTTAGGGTTAGTTTTACAGATAGATTGGATGATGTGAGCAAATTACTCTCACCATTTGTCAGAATCTTCTGAGTAGAATGTAGGCCGGGCCTAGAATTTGATGTAGCTTTCATTTCCCCTTCCCAGGAATAATAGTTTAAACATACGGAGAGAAAAAAAGGATAATACATAGTGTATTGTAACTGGAGCGTTACTGCAATGAAAGCACCATGACTGAAAGTGGATGAACTCTTTCAAACAGTGCGGATGTCACTGGATCCGTATTTCAGACATACAGGTTAAGCAGTGACTCTCTTTTGGCAAAGCAGAGAGAAATGTACAGAAGGTATTGCAAATGCTTTTACTTAGTACAACCAACTTCCTACAAATGGGCAGTGAACTTAATTCCAATTTGTTACCCAAACAACATTCCATATTGATTCCTGGTTTAGGGGTAGTGTTAGGGTTAGTTTTACGGATAGATTGGATAATGTGAGCAAATTACTCTCACCATTTGTAATAATCTTCTGAGTAGAATGTAGGCAGGGCCTAGAATTTGAAGTAGCTTTCATTTCCTCTTCCCAGGAATAATAGTTTAAACATACGGAGAGAGAAAAAGGATAATAAATATTGTATTGTAACCGGAGCGTTACAGCAATGAAAGCACCATCACTGAAAGTGGATGAACTCTTTCAAACAATGCGGATGTCACTGGATTCTTATTTCAGACATACAGTTTAAGCACTTACTCTCTTTTGGCAAAGCAGAGAGAAATCTAGAGAAGGTATTGCAACTGCATTTACTTAGTACACCCAACTTCCTAATAATGGGCAGTGAACTGAATTCCAATTTGTTACCCAAACAACATTCTATATTGATTCCTGGTTTAGGGGTAGTGTTAGGGTTAGTTTTACAGATAGATTGGATGATGTGGGCAAATTACTCTCACCATTTGTCAGAATCTTCTGAGTAGAATGTAGGCCGGGCCTAGAATTTGATGTAGCTTTCATTTCCTCTTCCCAGGAAGAATAGTTTAAACATACGGAGAGACAAAAAGGATAATACATAGTGTATTGTAACCGGAGCGTTACAGCAATGAAAGCACCATCACTGAAAGTGGATGAACTCTTTCAAACAATGCGGATGTCACTGGATCATTATTTCAGACATACAGGTTAAGCAGTTACTCTCTTTTAGCAAAGCAGAGAGAAATCTACAGAATTATTGCAACTGCATTTACTTAGTACACCCAACTTCCTACTAATGGGCAGTGAACTGAATTCCAATTTGTTATCCAAACAACATTCCATATTGATTCCTGGTTTAGGGGTAGTGTTAGGGTTAGTTTTATAGATAGATTGGATGATGTGAGCAAATTACTCTCACCATTTGTAAGAATCTTCTGAGTAGAATGTAGGCCAGGCCTAGAATTTGATGTAGCTTTCATTTCCTCTTCCCAGGAAGAATAGTTTAAACATACGGAGAGAAAAAAAGGATAATACATAGTGTATTGTAACCGGAGCGTTACTGCAATGAAAAAACGATCACTGAAAGTGGATGAACACTTTCAAACAGGGCGGATGTCACTGGATCCGTATTTCAGACATACAGGTTAAGCAGTTACTCTCTTTTGGCAAAGCAGAGAAAAATCTACAGAAGGTTTTGCAACTGCATTTACTTAGTACACCCAACTTCCTACTAATGGGCAGTGAACTGAATTCCAATTTGTTACCCAAACAACATTCCATATTGATTCCTGGTTTAGGGGTAGTGTTAGGGTTAGTTTTACAGATAGATTGGATGATGTGAGCAAATTACTCTCACCATTTGTCAGAATCTTCTGAGTAGAATGTAGGCCAGGCCTAGAATTTGATGTAGCTTTCATTTCCCCTTCCCAGGAATAATAGTTTAAACATACGGAGAGACAAAAAGGATAATACATAGTGTATTGTAACCGGAGCGTTACTGCAATGAAAGCACCATGACTGAAAGTGGATGAACTCTTTCAAAGAGTGCGGATGTCACTGGATCCGTATTTCAGACATACAGGTTAAGCAGTTACTCTCTTTTGGCAAAGCAGAGAGAAATGTACAGAAGGTATTGCAAATGCTTTTACTTAGTACAACCAACTTCCTACAAATGGGCAGTGAACTTAATTCCAATTTGTTACCCAAACAACATTCCATATGGATTCCTGGTTTAGGGGTAGTGTTAGGGTTAGTTTTACAGGTAGATTGGATGATGTGAGCAAATTACTCTCACCATTTGTAATAATCTTCTGAGTAGAATGTAGGCCAGGCCTAGAATTTGATGTAGCTTTCATTTCCTCTTCCCAGGAAGAATAGTTTAAACATACGGAGAGACAAAAAGGATAATACATAGTGTATTGTAACCGGAGCGTTACTGCAATGAAAGCACCATGACTGAAAGTGGATGAACTCTTTCAAACAGTGCGGATGTCACTGGATCCGTATTTCAGACATACAGGTTAAGCAGTTACTCTCTTTTGGCAAAGCAGAGAGAAATGTACAGAAGGTATTGCAAATGCTTTTACTTAGTACAACCAACTTCCTACAAATGGGCAGTGAACTTAATTCCAATTTGTTACCCAAACAACATTCCATATTGATTCCTGGTTTAGGGGTAGTGTTAGGGTTAGTTTTACAGGTAGATTGGATGATGTGAGCAAATTACTCTCACCATTTGTAATAATCTTCTGAGTAGAATGTAGGCCAGGCCTAGAATTTGATGTAGCTTTCATTTCCTCTTCCCAGGAAGAATAGTTTAAACATACGGAGAGACAAAAAGGATAATACATAGTGTATTGTAACCGGAGCGTTACTGCAATGAAAGCACCATGACTGAAAGTGGATGAACTCTTTCAAACAGTGCGGATGTCACTGGATCCGTATTTCAGACATACAGGTTAAGCAGTTACTCTCTTTTGGCAAAGCAGAGAGAAATGTACAGAAGGTATTGCAAATGCTTTTACTTTGTACAACCAACTTCCTACAAATGGGCAATGAACTTAATTCCAATTTGTTACCCAAACAACATTCCATATTGATTCCTGGTTTAGGGGTAGTGTTAGGGTTAGTTTTACAGGTAGATTGGATGATGTGAGCAAATTACTCTCACCATTTGTAATAATCTTCTGAGTAGAATGTAGGCCGGGCCTAGAATTTGATGTAGCTTTCATTTCCTCTTCCCAGGAAGAATAGTTTAAACATACGGAGAGAAAAAAAGGATAATACATAGTGTATTGTAACCGGAGCGTTACTGCAATGAAAGCACCATGACTGAAAGTGGATGAACTCTTTCAAACAGTGCGGATGTCACTGGATCCGTATTTCAGACATACAGGTTAAGCAGTTATTCTCTTTTGGCAAAGCAGAGAGAAATGTACAGAAGGTATTGCAAATGCTTTTACTTAGTACAACCAACTTCCTACAAATGGGCAGTGAACTTAATTCCAATTTGTTACCCAAACAACATTCCATATTGATTCCTGGTTTAGGGGTAGTGTTAGGGTCAGTTTTACAGATAGATTGGATGATGTGAGCAAATTACTCTCACCATTTGTCAGAATCTTCTGAGTAGAATGTAGGCCGGGCCTAGAATTTGATGTAGCTTTCATTTCCTCTTCCCAGGAAGAATAGTTTAAACATACGGAGAGACAAAAATGATAATTCATAGTGTATTGTAACCGGAGCGTTACTGCAATGAAAGCACCATGACTGAAAGTGGATGAACTCTTTCAAACAGTGCGGATGTCACTGGATCCGTATTTCAGACATACAGGTTAAGCAGTTACTCTCTTTTGGCAAAGCAGAGAGAAATGTACAGAAGGTATTGCAAATGCTTTTACTTTGTACAACCAACTTCCTACAAATGGGCAATGAACTTAATTCCAATTTGTTATCCAAACAACATTCCATATTGATTCCTGGTTTAGGGGTAGTGTTAGGGTTAGTTTTACAGGTAGATTGGATGATGTGAGCAAATTACTCTCACCATTTGTAATAATCTTCTGAGTAGAATGTAGGCCGGGCCTAGATTTTGATGTAGCTTTCATTTCCTCTTCCCAGGAAGAATAGTTTAAACATACGGAGAGAAAAAAAGGATAATACATAGTGTATTGTAACCGGAGCGTTACTGCAATGAAAGCACCATGACTGAAAGTGGATGAACTCTTTCAAACAGTGCGGATGTCACTGGATCCGTATTTCAGACATACAGGTTAAGCAGTTACTCTCTTTTGGCAAAGCAGAGAGAAATGTACAGAAGGTATTGCAAATGCTTTTACTTAGTACACCCAACTTCCTACTAATGGGCAGTGAACAGAATTCCAATTTGTTACCCAAACAACATTCCATATTGATTCCTGGTTTAGGGGTAGTGTTAGGGTTAGTTTTATGTATTGATTGGATAATGTGAGCAAATTACTCTCACCATTTGTAATAATCTTCTGAGTAGAATGTAGGCCGGGCCTAGAATTTGAAGTAGCTTTCATTTCCTCTTCCCAGGAATAATAGTTTAAACATACGGAGAGAGAAAAAGGATAATAAATATTGTATTGTAACCGGAGCGTTACAGCAATGAAAGCACCATGACTGAAAGTGGATGAACTCTTTCAAACAGTGCGGATGTCACTGGATCCGTATTTCAGACATACAGGTTAAGCAGTTACTCTCTTTTGGCAAAGCAGAGAGAAATGTACAGAAGGTATTGCAAATGCTTTTACTTAGTACAACCAACTTCCTACAAATGGGCAGTGAACTTAATTCCAATTTGTTACCCAAACAACATTCCATATTGATTCCTGGTTTAGGGGTAGTGTTAGGGTTAGTTTTACAGATAGATTGGATGATGTGAGCAAATTACTCTCACCATTTGTCAGAATCTTCTGAGTAGAATGTAGGCCGGGCCTAGAATTTGATGTAGCTTTCATTTCCCCTTCCCAGGAATAATAGTTTAAACATACGGAGAGAAAAAAAGGATAATACATAGTGTATTGTAACTGGAGCGTTACTGCAATGAAAGCACCATGACTGAAAGTGGATGAACTCTTTCAAACAGTGCGGATGTCACTGGATCCGTATTTCAGACATACAGGTTAAGCAGTTACTCTCTTTTGGCAAAGCAGAGAGAAATGTACAGAAGGTATTGCAAATGCTTTTACTTAGTACAACCAACTTCCTACAAATGGGCAGTGAACTTAATTCCAATTTGTTACCCAAACAACATTCCATATTGATTCCTGGTTTAGGGGTAGTGTTAGGGTTAGTTTTATAGATAGATTGGATGATGTGAGCAAATTACTCTCACCATTTGTAAGAATCTTCTGAGTAGAATGTAGGCCGGGCCTAGAATTTGATGTAGCTTTCATTTCCTCTTCCCAGGAAGAATAGTTTAAACATACGGAGAGAAAAAAAGGATAATACATAGTGTATTGTAACCGGAGCATTGCTGCACTTAAGGCTCAATCACTGAATATAAGTTTTATAGATAGATTGGATGATGTGAGCAAATTACTCTCACCATTTTTAAGAATCTTCTGAGTAGAATGTAGGCCGGGCCTAGAATTTGATGTAGCTTTCATTTCCTCTTCCCAGGAAGAATACTTTAAACATCCGGAGAGAAAAAAAGTATAATACATAATGCAATGTAACCGGAGCATTGCTGCACTTAAGGCTCAATCACTGAATATAAGTTTTATAGATAGATTGGATGATGTGAGCAAATTACTCTCACCATTTTTAAGAATCTTCTGAGTAGAATGTAGGCCGGGCCTAGAATTTGAAGTAGCTTTCATTTCCTCTTTCCAGGAATAATAGTTTAAACATACGGAGAGAAAAAAAGGAGAATACATAGTGTATTGTAACCGGAGCGTTACAGCAATGAAAGCACCATCACTGAAAGTGGATGAACTCTTTCAAACAATGCGGATGTCACTGTATCCTTATATCAGATGTAAATGTTAAGCAGTTACTCTCTTTTGGCAAAGCAGAGAGAAATCTACAGAAGGTATTGCAACTGCATTTACTTAGTACACCCAACTTCCTACTAATGAGCAGTGAACTGAATTCCAATTTGTTAACCAAACAACATTCCATATTGATTCCTGGTTTAGGGGTATTGTTAGGGTTAGTTTTACAGATAGATTGGATGATGTGAGCAAATTACTCTCACCATTTGTCAGAATCTTCTGAGTAGAATGTAGGCCGGGCCTAGAATTTGATGTAGCTTTCATTTCCCCTTCCCAGGAATAATAGTTTAAACATACGGAGAGAAAAAAAGGATAATACATAGTGTATTGTAACCGGAGCGTTACTGCAATGAAAGCACCATGACTGAAAGTGGATGAACTCTTTCAAACAGTGCGGATGTCACTGGATCCGTATTTCAGACATACAGGTTAAGCAGTTACTCTCTTTTGGCAAAGCAGAGAGAAATGTACAGAAGGTATTGCAAATGCTTTTACTTAGTACAACCAACTTCTTACAAATGGGCAGTGAACTTAATTCCAATTTGTTACCCAAACAACATTCCATATTGATTCCTGGTTTAGGGGTAGTGTTAGGGTTAGTTTTACAGGTAGATTGGATGATGTGAGCAAATTACTCTCACCATTTGTCAGAATCTTCTGAGTAGAATGTAGGCCGGGCCTAGAATTTGATGTAGCTTTCATTTCCTCTTCCCAGGAAGAATAGTTTAAACATACGGAGAGACAAAAAGGATAATACATAGTGTATTGTAACCGGAGCGTTACTGCAATGAAAGCACCATGACTGAAAGTGGATGAACTCTTTCAAACAGTGCGGATGTCACTGAATCCGTATTTCAGACATACAGGTTAAGCAGTTACTCTTTTCTGGCAAAGCAGAGAGAAATGTACAGAAGTTATTGCAAATGCTTTTACTTTGTACAACCAACTTCCTACAAATGGGCAGTGAACTTAATTCCAATTTGTTACCCAAACAACATTCCATATTGATTCCTGGTTTAGGGGTAGTGTTAGGGTTAGTTTTACAGGTAGATTGGATGATGTGACCAAATTACTCTCACCATTTGTCAGAATCTTCTGAGTAGAATGTAGGCCGGGCCTAGAATATGATGTAGCTTTCATTTCCTCTTCCCAGGAAGAATAGTTTAAACATACGGAGAGACAAAAATGATAATACATAGTGTATTGTAACCGGAGCGTTACTGCAATGAAAGCACCATCACTGAAAGTGGATGAACTCTTTGAAACAACGCGGATGTCACTGGATCCTTATATCAGATGTAAATGTTAAGCAGTTACTCTCTTTTGGCAAAGCAGAGAGAAATCTACAGAAGGTATTGCAACTGCATTTACTTAGTACACCCAACTTCCTACTAATGAGCAGTGAACTGAATTCCAATTTGGTACCCAAACAACATTCCATATTGATTCCTGGTTTAGGGGTAGTGTTAGGGTTAGTTTTACAGATAGATTGGATGATGTGAGCAAATTACTCTCACCATTTGTCAGTATCTTCTGAGTAGAATGTAGGCCGGGCCTAGAATTTGATGTAGCTTTCATTTCCCCTTCCCAGGAATAATAGTTTAAACATACGGAGAGAAAAAAAGGATAATACATAGTGTATTGTAACCGGAGCGTTACTGCAATGAAAGCACCATGACTGAAAGTGGATGAACTCTTTCAAACAGTGCGGATGTCACTGGATCCGTATTTCAGACATACAGGTTAAGCAGTTACTCTCTTTTGGCAAAGCAGAGAGAAATGTACAGAAGGTATTGCAAATGCTTTTACTTAGTACAACCAACTTCCTACAAATGGGCAGTGAACTTAATTCCAATTTGTTACCCAAACAACATTCCATATTGATTCCTGGTTTAGGGGTAGTGTTAGGATTAGTTTTACAGGTAGATTGGATGATGTGAGGAAATTACTCTCACCATTTGTCAGAATCTTCTGAGTAGAATGTAGGCCGGGCCTAGAATTTGATGTAGCTTTCATTTCCTCTTCCCAGGAAGAATAGTTTAAACATACGGAGAGACAAAAAGGATAATACATAGTGTATTGTAACCGGAGCGTTACTGCAATGAAAGCACCATGACTGAAAGTGGATGAACTCTTTCAAACAGTGCGGATGTCACTGAATCCGTATTTCAGACATACAGGTTAAGCAGTTACTCTTTTCTGGCAAAGCAGAGAGAAATGTACAGAAGTTATTGCAAATGCTTTTACTTTGTACAACCAACTTCCTACAAATGGGCAGTGAACTTAATTCCAATTTGTTACCCAAACAACATTCCATATTGATTCCTGGTTTAGGGGTAGTGTTAGGGTTAGTTTTACAGGTAGATTGGATGATGTGAGCAAATTACTCTCACCATTTGTCAGAATCTTCTGAGTAGAATGTAGGCTGGGCCTAGAATATGATGTAGCTTTCATTTCCTCTTCCCAGGAAGAATAGTTTAAACATACGGAGAGACAAAAATGATAATACATAGTGTATTGTAACCGGAGCGTTACTGCAATGAAAGCACCATCACTGAAAGTGGATGAACTCTTTGAAACAACGCGGATGTCACTGGATCCTTATATCAGATGTAAATGTTAAGCAGTTACTCTCTTTTGGCAAAGCAGAGAGAAATCTACAGAAGGTATTGCAACTGCATTTACTTAGTACACCCAACTTCCTACTAATGAGCAGTGAACTGAATTCCAATTTGGTACCCAAACAACATTCCATATTGATTCCTGGTTTAGGGGTAGTGTTAGGGTTAGTTTTACAGATAGATTGGATGATGTGAGCAAATTACTCTCACCATTTGTCAGAATCTTCTGAGTAGAATGTAGGCCGGGCCTAGAATTTGATGTAGCTTTCATTTCCCCTTCCCAGGAATAATAGTTTAAACATACGGAGAGAAAAAAAGGATAATACATAGTGTATTGTAACCGGAGCGTTACTGCAATGAAAGCACCATGACTGAAAGTGGATGAACTCTTTCAAACAGTGCGGATGTCACTGGATCCGTATTTCAGACATACAGGTTAAGCAGTTACTCTCTTTTGGCAAAGCAGAGAGAAATGTACAGAAGGTATTGCAAATGCTTTTACTTAGTACAACCAACTTCCTACAAATGGGCAGTGAACTTAATTCCAATTTGTTACCCAAACAACATTCCATATTGATTCCTGGTTTAGGGGTAGTGTTAGGATTAGTTTTACAGGTAGATTGGATGATGTGAGGAAATTACTCTCACCATTTGTCAGAATCTTCTGAGTAGAATGTAGGCCGGGCCTAGAATTTGATGTAGCTTTCATTTCCTCTTCCCAGGAAGAATACTTTAAACATCCGGAGAGAAAAAAAGTATAATACATAATGCAATGTAACCGAAGCATTGCTGCACTTAAGGCTCAATCACTGAATATAAGTTTTATAGATAGATTGGATGATGTGAGCAAATTACTCTCACCATTTTTAAGAATCTTCTGAGTAGAATGTAGGCCGGGCCTAGAATTTGAAGTAGCTTTCATTTCCTCTTCCCAGGAATAATAGTTTAAACATACGGAGAGAAAAAAAGGAGAATACATAGTGTATTGTAACCGGAGCGTTACAGCAATGAAAGCACCATCACTGAAAGTGGATGAACTCTTTCAAACAATGCGGATGTCACTGTATCCTTATATCAGATGTAAATGTTAAGCAGTTACTCTCTTTTGGCAAAGCAGAGAGAAATCTACAGAAGGTATTGCAACTGCATTTACTTAGTACACCCAACTTCCTACTAATGAGCAGTGAACTGAATTCCAATTTGTTACCCAAACAACATTCCATATTGATTCCTGGTTTAGGGGTATTGTTAGGGTTAGTTTTACAGGTAGATTGGATGATGTGAGCAAATTACTCTCACCATTTGTCAGAATCTTCTGAGTAGAATGTAGGCCGGGCCTAGAATTTGATGTAGCTTTCATTTCCTCTTCCCAGGAAGAATAGTTTAAACATACGGAGAGAAAAAAAGGATAATACATAGTGTATTGTAACCGGAGCGTTACTGCAATGAAAGCACCATGACTGAAAGTGGATGAACTCTTTCAAACAATGCGGATGTCACTGGATCCGTATTTCAGACATACAGGTTAAGCAGTTACTCTCTTTTGGCAAAGCAGAGAGAAATGTACAGAAGGTATTGCAAATGCTTTTACTTAGTACACCCAACTTTCTACTAATGGGCAGTGAACTGAATTCCAATTTGTTACCCAAACAACATTCCATATTGATTCCTGGTTTAGGGGTAGTGTTAGGGTTAGTTTTACAGATAGATTGGATGATGTGAGCAAATTACTCTCACCATTTGTCAGAATCTTCTGAGTAGAATGTAGGCCAGGCCTAGAATTTGATGTAGCTTTCATTTCCTCTTCCCAGGAAGAATAGTTTAAACATACGGAGAGAAAAAAAGGATAATACATAGTGTATTGTAACCGGAGCGTTACTGCAATGAAAGCACCATGACTGAAAGTGGATGAACTTTTTCAAACAGTGCGGATGTCACTGGATCCGTATTTCAGACATACAGGTTAAGCAGTTACTCTCTTTTGGCAAAGCAGAGAAAAATGTACAGAAGGTATTGCAAATGCTTTTACTTTGTACAACCAACTTCCTACAAATGGGCAATGAACTTAATTCCAATTTGTTACCCAAACAACATTCCATATTGATTCCTGGTTTAGGGGTAGTGTTAGGGTTAGTTTTACAGGTAGATTGGATGATGTGAGCAAATTACTCTCACCATTTGTCAGAATCTTCTGAGTAGAATGTAGGCCGGGCCTAGAATTTGATGTAGCTTTCATTTCCTCTTCCCAGGAAGAATAGTTTAAACATACGGAGAGACAAAAAGGATAATACATAGTGTATTGTAACCGGAGCGTTACAGCAATGAAAGCACCATCACTGAAAGTGGATGAACTCTTTCAAACAATGCGGATGTCACTGGATCCTTATTTCAGACATACAGGTTAAGCAGTTACTCTCTTTTAGCAAAGCAGAGAGAAATCTACAGAATTATTGCAACTGCATTTACTTAGTACACCCAACTTCCTACTAATGGGCAGTGAACTGAATTCCAATTTGTTACCCAAACAACATTCCATATTGATTCCTGGTTTAGGGGTAGTGTTAGGGTTAGTTTTACAGGTAGATTGGATGATGTGAGCAAATTACTCTCACCATTTGTCAGAATCTTATGAGTAGAATGTAGGCCGGGCCTAGAATTTGAAGTAGCTTTCATTTCCTCTTCCCAGGAATAATAGTTTAAACATACGGAGAGAGAAAAAGGATAATAAATATTGTATTGTAACCGGAGCGTTACTGCAATGAAAGCACCATCACTGAAAGTGGATGAACTCTTTCAAACAGTGCGGATGTCACTGAATCCGTATTTCAGACATACAGGTTAAGCAGTTACTCTCTTTTAGCAAAGCAGAGAGAAATCTACAGAATTATTGCAAATGTATTTACTTAGTACAACCAAGTTCCTACAAATGGGCAATGAACTTAATTCCAATTTGTTACCCAAACAACCTTCCATATTGATTCCTAGTTTAGGGGTAGTTTTAGGGTTAGTTTTATAGATAGATTGGATGCTGTGAGCAAATTACTCTCACCATTTGTAAGAATCTTCTGAGTAGAATGTATGCCGGGCCTAGAATTTGATGTAGCTTTCATTTCCTCTTCCCAGGAAGAATAGTTTAAACATACGGAGAGACAAAAAGGATAATACATAGTGTATTGTAACCAGAGCGTTACAGCAATGAAAGCACCATCACTGAAAGTGGATGAACTCTTTCAAACAACGCGGATGTCACTGGATCCTTATATCAGATGTAAATGTTAAGCAGTTACTCTCTTTTGGCAAAGCAGAGAGAAATCTACAGAAGGTATTGCAACTGCATTTACTTAGTACACCCAACTTCCTACTAATGAGCAGTGAACTGAATTCCAATTTGTTACCCAAACAACATTCCATATTGATTCCTGGTTTAGGGGTAGTGTTAGGGTTAGTTTTACAGATAGATTGGATGATGTGAGGAAATTACTCTCACCATTTGTCAGAATCTTCTGAGTAGAATGTAGGCCAGGCCTAGAATTTGATGTAGCTTTCATTTCCTCTTCCCAGGAAGAATAGTTTAAACATACGGAGAGACAAAAAGGATAATACATAGTGTATTGTAACCGGAGCGTTACAGCAATGAAAGCACCATCACTGAAAGTGGATGAACTCTTTCAAACAATGCGGATGTCACTGGATCCTTATTTCAGACATACAGGTTAAGCAGTTACTCTCTTTTAGCAAAGCAGAGAGAAATCTACAGAATTATTGCAACTGCATTTACTTAGTACACCCAACTTCCTACTAATGGGCAGTGAACTGAATTCCAATTTGTTACCCAAACAACATTCCATATTGATTCCTGGTTTAGGGGTAGTGTTAGGGTTAGTTTTACAGGTAGATTGGATGATGTGAGCAAATTACTCTCACCATTTGTAAGAATCTTCTGAGTAGAATGTAGGCCGGGCCTAGAATTTGATGTAGCTTTCATTTCCTCTTCCCAGGAAGAATAGTTTAAACATACGGAGAGTAAAAAAGAATAATACATAGTGTATTGTAACCGGAGCGTTACTGCAATGAAAAAACCATCACTGAAAGTGGATGAACTCTTTCAAACAGGGCGGATGTCACTGGATCCGTATTTCAGACATACAGGTTAAGCAGTTACTCTCTTTTGGCAAAGCAGAGAAAAATCTACAGAAGGTTTTGCAACTGCATTTACTTAGTACACCCAACTTCCTACTAATGGGCAGTGAACTGAATTCCAATTTGTTACCCAAACAACATTCCATATTGATTGCTGGTTTAGGGGTAGTGTTAGGGTTAGTTTTACAGATAGATTGGATGATGTGAGCAAATTACTCTCACCATTTGTCAGAATCTTCTGAGTAGAATGTAGGCCAGGCCTAGAATTTGATGGAGCTTTCATTTCCTCTTCCCAGGAAGAATAGTTTAAACATACGGAGAGAGAAAAAGGATAATAAATATTGTATTGTAACCGGAGCGTTACTGCAATGAAAGCACCATGACTGAAAGTGGATAAACTCTTTCAAACAGTGCGGATGTCACTGGATCCGTATTTCAGACATACAGGTTAAGCAGTTACTCTCTTCTGGCAAAGCAGAGAGAAATGTACAGAAGTTATTGCAAATGCTTTTACTTTGTACAACCAACTTCCTACAAATGGGCAGTGAACTTAATTCCAATTTGTTACCCAAACAACATTCCATATTGATTCCTGGTTTAGGGGTAGTGTTAGGGTTAGTTTTACAGGTAGATTGGATGATGTGAGCAAATTACTCTAACCATTTGTCAGAATCTTCTGAGTAGAATGTAGGCCGGGCCTAGAATATGATGTAGCTTTCATTTCCTCTTCCCAGGAAGAATAGTTTAAACATACGGAGAGACAAAAAGGATAATACATAGTGTATTGTAATCGGAGCTTTACAGCAATGAAAACACCATCACTGAAAGTGGATGAACTCTTTCAAACAATGCGGATGTCACTGGATCCGTATTTCAGACATACAGGTTAAGCAGTTACTCTCTTTTGGCAAAGCAGAGAGAAATGTACAGAAGGTATTGCAAATGCTTTTACTTAGTACACCCAACTTCCTACTAATGAGCAGTGAACTGAATTCCAATTTGTTACCCAAACAACATTCCATATTGATTCCTGGTTTAGGGGTAGTGTTAGGGTTAGTTTTACGGATAGATTGGATAATGTGAGCAAATTACTCTCACCATTTGTAATAATCTTCTGAGTAGAATGTAGGCCGGGCCTAGAATTTGAAGTAGCTTTCATTTCCTCTTCCCAGGAATAATAGTTTAAACATACGGAGAGAGAAAAAGGATAATAAATATTGTATTGTAACCGGAGCGTTACTGCAATGAAAGCACCATCACTGAAAGTGGATGAACTCTTTCAAACAGTGCGGATGTCACTGGATTCTTATTTCAGATATACAGGTTAAGCAGTTACTCTCTTTTGGCAAAGCAGAGAGAAATCTAGAGAAGGTATTGCAACTGCATTTACTTAGTACACCCAACTTCCTACTAATGGGGAGTGAACTGAATTCCAATTTGTTACTCAAACAACATTCCATATTGATTTCTGGTTTAGGGGTAGTGTTAGGGTTAGTTTTACAGATAGATTGGATGATGTGAGCAAATTACTCTCACCATTTGTCAGAATCTTCTGAGTAGAATGTAGGCCGGGCCTAGAATTTGATGTAGCTTTCATTTCCTCTTCCCAGGAAGAATAGTTTAAACATACGGAGAGACAAAAAGGATAATACATAGTGTATTGTAACCGGAGCGTTACTGCAATGAAAGCACCATCACTGAAAGTGGATGAACTCTTTGAAACAACGCGGATGTCACTGGATCCTTATTTCAGACATACAGGTTAAGCAGTTACTCTCTTTTAGCAAAGCAGAGAGAAATCTACAGAATTATTGCAAATGTATTTACTTAGTACAACCAAGTTCCTACAAATGGGCAATGAACTTAATTCCAATTTGTTACCCAAACAACCTTCCATATTGATTCCTAGTTTAGGGGTAGTTTTAGGGTTAGTTTTATAGATAGATTGGATGCTGTGAGCAAATTACTCTCACCATTTGTAAGAATCTTCTGAGTAGAATGTATGCCGGGCCTAGAATTTGATGTAGCTTTCATTTCCTCTTCCCAGGAAGAATAGTTTAAACATACGGAGAGACAAAAATTATAATTCATAATGCAATGTAACCGGAGCATTGCTGCACTTAAGGCTCAATCACTGAATATAAGTTTTATAGATAGATTGGATGATGTGAGCAAATTACTCTCACCATTTGTCAGAATCTTCTGAGTAGAATGTAGGCCGGGCCTAGAATTTGATGTAGCTTTCATTTCCTCTTCCCAGGAAGAATAGTTTAAACATACGGAGAGACAAAAATGATAATACATAGTGTATTGTAACCGGAGCGTTACAGCAATGAAAGCACCATCACTGAAAGTGGATGAACTCTTTCAAACAGTGCGGATGTCACTGGATCCGTATTTCAGACATACAGGTTAAGCAGTTACTCTCTTTTGACAAAGCAGAGAGAAATGTACAGAAGGTATTGCAACTGCATTTACTTAGTACACCCAACTTCCTACTAATGGGCAGTGAACTGAATTCCAATTTGTTACCCAAACAATATTCCATATTGATTCCTGGTTTAGGGGTAGTGTTAGGGTTAGTTTTACAGATAGATTGGATGATGTGAGCAAATTACTCTCACCATTTGTCAGAATCTCATGAGTAGAATGTAGGCCGGGCCTAGAATTTGATGTAGCTTTCATTTCCAATTCCCAGGAAGAATAGTTTAAACATACGGAGAGACAAAAATGATAATACATAGTGTATTGTAACCGGAGCGTTACTGCAATGAAAGCACCATCACTGAAAGTGGATGAACTCTTTGAAACAACGCGGATGTCACTGGTTCCTTATTTCAGACATACAGGTTAAGCAGTTACTCTCTTTTAGCAAAGCAGAGAGAAATCTACAGAATTATTGCAAATGTATTTACTTAGTACAACCAAGTTCCTACAAATGGGGAATGAACTTAATTCCAATTTGTTACCCAAACAACCTTCCATATTGATTCCTGGTTTAGGGGTAGTGTTAGGGTTAGTTTTACAGATAGATTGGATGATGTGAGCAAATTACTCTCACCATTTGTAAGAATCTTCTGAGTAGAATGTATGCCGGGCCTAGAATTTGATGTAGTTTTCATTTCCTCTTCCCAGGAAGAATAGTTTAAATATACGGAGAGACAAAAAGGATAATACATAGTGTATTGTAACCGGAGCGTTACAGCAATGAAAGCACCATCACTGAAAGTGGATGAACTCTTTCAAACAGTGCGGATGTCACTGGATCCGTATTTCAGACATACAGGTTAAGGAGTTACTCTCTTTTGACAAAGCAGAGAGAAATGTACAGAAGGTATTGCAACTGCATTTACTTAGTACACCCAACTTCCTACTAATGGGCAGTGAACTGAATTCCAATTTGTTACCCAAACAATATTCCATATTGATTCCTGGTTTAGGGGTAGTGTTAGGGTTAGTTTTACAGATAGATTGGATGATGTGAGCAAATTACTCTCACCATTTGTCAGAATCTTCTGAGTAGAATGTAGGCCGGGCCTAGAATTTGATGTAGCTTTCATTTCCTTTTCCCAGGAAGAATAGTTTAAACATACGGAGAGACAAAAAGGATAATACATAGTGTATTGTAACCGGAGCGTTACTGCAATGAAAGCACCATGACTGAAAGTGGATGAACTCTTTCAAACAGTGCGGATGTCACTGGATCCGTATTTCAGACATACAGGTTAAGCAGTTACTCTCTTTTGGCAAAGAAGAGAGAAATGTACAGAAGGTATTGCAAATGCTTTTACTTAGTACAACCAACTTCCTACAAATGGGCAGTGAACTTAATTGCAATTTGTTACCCAAACAACCTTCCATATTGATTCCTGGTTTAGGGGTAGTGTTAGGGTTAGTTTTACAGATAGATTGGATGATGTGAGCAAATTACTCTCACCATTTGTAAGAATCTTCTGAGTAGAATGTAGGCCGGGCCTAGAATTTGATGTAGCTTTCATTTCCTCTTCCCAGGAAGAATAGTTTAAACATACGGAGAGACAAAAAGGATAATACATAGTGTATTGTAACCAGAGCGTTACTGCAATGAAAGCACCATGACTGAAAGTGGATGAACTCTTTCAAACAGTGCGGATGTCACTGGATCCGTATTTCAGACATACAGGTTAAGCAGTTACTCTCTTTTGGCAAAGCAGAGAGAAATGTACAGAAGGAATTGCAAATGCTTTTACTTAGTACAACCAACTTCTTAAAAATGGGCAATGAACTTAATTCCAATTTGTTACCCAAACAACATTCCATATTGATTCCTGGTTTAGGGGTAGTGTTAGGGTTAGTTTTACAGGTAGATTGGATGATGTGAGCAAATTACTCTAACCATTTGTCAGAATCTTCTGAGTAGAATGTAGGCCGGGCCTAGAATATGATGTAGCTTTCATTTCCTCTTCCCAGGAAGAATAGTTTAAACATACGGAGAGACAAAAAGGATAATACATAGTGTATTGTAATCGGAGCTTTACAGCAATGAAAACACCATCACTGAAAGTGGATGAACTCTTTCAAACAATGCGGATGTCACTGGATCCGTATTTCAGACATACAGGTTAAGCAGTTACTCTCTTTTGGCAAAGCAGAGAGAAATGTACAGAAGGTATTGCAAATGCTTTTACTTAGTACACCCAACTTCCTACTAATGAGCAGTGAACTGAATTCCAATTTGTTACCCAAACAACATTCCATATTGATTCCTGGTTTAGGGGTAGTGTTAGGGTTAGTTTTACGGATAGATTGGATAATGTGAGCAAATTACTCTCACCATTTGTAATAATCTTCTGAGTAGAATGTAGGCCGGGCCTAGAATTTGAAGTAGCTTTCATTTCCTCTTCCCAGGAATAATAGTTTAAACATACGGAGAGAGAAAAAGGATAATAAATATTGTATTGTAACCGGAGCGTTACTGCAATGAAAGCACCATCACTGAAAGTGGATGAACTCTTTCAAACAGTGCGGATGTCACTGGATTCTTATTTCAGATATACAGGTTAAGCAGTTACTCTCTTTTGGCAAAGCAGAGAGAAATCTAGAGAAGGTATTGCAACTGCATTTACTTAGTACACCCAACTTCCTACTAATGGGGAGTGAACTGAATTCCAATTTGTTACTCAAACAACATTCCATATTGATTTCTGGTTTAGGGGTAGTGTTAGGCTTAGTTTTACAGATAGATTGGATGATGTGAGCAAATTACTCTCACCATTTGTCAGAATCTTCTGAGTAGAATGTAGGCCGGGCCTAGAATTTGATGTAGCTTTCATTTCCTCTTCCCAGGAAGAATAGTTTAAACATACGGAGAGACAAAAAGGATAATACATAGTGTATTGTAACCGGAGCGTTACTGCAATGAAAGCACCATCACTGAAAGTGGATGAACTCTTTGAAACAACGCGGATGTCACTGGATCCTTATTTCAGACATACAGGTTAAGCAGTTACTCTCTTTTAGCAAAGCAGAGAGAAATCTACAGAATTATTGCAAATGTATTTACTTAGTACAACCAAGTTCCTACAAATGGGCAATGAACTTAATTCCAATTTGTTACCCAAACAACCTTCCATATTGATTCCTAGTTTAGGGGTAGTTTTAGGGTTAGTTTTATAGATAGATTGGATGCTGTGAGCAAATTACTCTCACCATTTGTAAGAATCTTCTGAGTAGAATGTATGCCGGGCCTAGAATTTGATGTAGCTTTCATTTCCTCTTCCCAGGAAGAATAGTTTAAACATACGGAGAGACAAAAATTATAATTCATAATGCAATGTAACCGGAGCATTGCTGCACTTAAGGCTCAATCACTGAATATAAGTTTTATAGATAGATTGGATGATGTGAGCAAATTACTCTCACCATTTGTAATAATCTTCTGAGTAGAATGTAGGCCGGGCCTAGAATTTGAAGTAGCTTTCATTTCCTCTTCCCAGGAATAATAGTTTAAACATACGGAGAGAAAAAAAGGATAATAAATGTATTGTAACCAGAGCGTTACAGCAATGAAAGCACCATCACTGAAAGTGGATGAACTCTTTCAAACAATGCGGATGTCACTGGATCCTTATTTCAGACATACAGGTTAAACAGTTACTCTCTATTGGCAAAGCAGAGAGAAATGTACAGAAGGTATTGCAAATGCTTTTACTTAGTACACCCAACTTTCTACTAATGGGCAGTGAACTGAATTCCAATTTGTTACCCAAACAACATTCCATATTGATTCCTGGTTTAGGGGTAGTGTTAGGGTTAGTTTTACGGATAGATTGGATAATGTGAGCAAATTACTCTCACCATTTGTAATAATCTTCTGAGTAGAATGTAGGCCGGGCCTAGAATTTGAAGTAGCTTTCATTTCCTCTTCCCAGGAATAAAAGTTTAAACATACGGAGAGAGAAAAAGGATAATTAATATTGTATTGTAACCGGAGCGTTACAGCAATGAAAGCACCATCACTGAAAGTGGATGAACTCTTTCAAACAACGCGGATGTCACTGGTTCCTTATTTCAGACATACAGGTTAAGCAGTTACTCTCTTTTAGCAAAGCAGAGAGAAATCTACAGAATTATTGCAAATGTATTTACTTAGTACAACCAAGTTCCTACAAATGGGGAATGAACTTAATTCCAATTTGTTACCCAAACAACCTTCCATATTGATTCCTGGTTTAGGGGTAGTGTTAGGGTTAGTTTTACAGATAGATTGGATGATGTGAGCAAATTACTCTCACCATTTGTAAGAATATTCTGAGTAGAATGTATGCCGGGCCTAGAATTTGATGTAGTTTTCATTTCCTCTTCCCAGGAAGAATAGTTTAAATATACGGAGAGACAAAAAGGATAATACATAGTGTATTGTAACCGGAGCGTTACAGCAATGAAAGCACCATCACTGAAAGTGGATGAACTCTTTCAAACAGTGCGGATGTCACTGGATCCGTATTTCAGACATACAGGTTAAGCAGTTACTCTCTTTTGACAAAGCAGAGAGAAATGTACAGAAGGTATTGCAACTGCATTTACTTAGTACACCCAACTTCCTACTAATGGGCAGTGAACTGAATTCCAATTTGTTACCCAAACAACCTTCCATATTGATTCCTGGTTTAGGGGTAGTGTTAGGGTTAGTTTTACAGATAGATTGGATGATGTGAGCAAATTACTCTCACCATTTGTAAGAATCTTCTGAGTAGAATGTAGGCCGGGCCTAGAATTTGATGTAGCTTTCATTTCCTCTTCCCAGGAAGAATAGTTTAAACATACGGAGAGACAAAAAGGATAATACATAGTGTATTGTAACCAGAGCGTTACTGCAATGAAAGCACCATGACTGAAAGTGGATGAACTCTTTCAAACAGTGCGGATGTCACTGGATCCGTATTTCAGACATACAGGTTAAGCAGTTACTCTCTTTTGGCAAAGCAGAGAGAAATGTACAGAAGGTATTGCAAATGCTTTTACTTAGTACAACCAACTTCCTACAAATGGGCAGTGAACTTAATTCCAATTTGTTACCCAAACAACTTTCCATATTGATTCCTGGTTTAGGGGTAGTGTTAGGGTTAGTTTTACAGGTAGATTGGATGATGTGAGCAAATTACTCTCACCATTTGTCAGAATCTTCTGAGTAGAATGTATGCCGGGCCTAGAATTTGATGTAGTTTTCATTTCCTCTTCCCAGGAAGAATAGTTTAAATATACGGAGAGACAAAAAGGATAATACATAGTGTATTGTAACCGGAGCGTTACAGCAATGAAAGCACCATCACTGAAAGTGGATGAACTCTTTGAAACAACGCGGATGTCACTGGATCCTTATTTCAGACATACAGGTTAAGCAGTTACTCTCTTTTAGCAAAGCAGAGAGAAATCTACAGAATTATTGCAAATGTATTTACTTAGTACAACCAAGTTCCTACAAATGGGCAATGAACTTAATTCCAATTTGTTACCCAAACAACCTTCCATATTGATTCCTAGTTTAGGGGTAGTTTTAGGGTTAGTTTTATAGATAGATTGGATGCTGTGAGCAAATTACTCTCACCATTTGTAAGAATCTTCTGAGTAGAATGTATGCCGGGCCTAGAATTTGATGTAGCTTTCATTTCCTCTTCCCAGGAAGAATAGTTTAAACATACGGAGAGACAAAAATTATAATTCATAATGCAATGTAACCGGAGCATTGCTGCACTTAAGGCTCAATCACTGAATATAAGTTTTATAGATAGATTGGATGATGTGAGCAAATTACTCTCACCATTTGTAATAATCTTCTGAGTAGAATGTAGGCCGGGCCTAGAATTTGAAGTAGCTTTCATTTCCTCTTCCCAGGAATAATAGTTTAAACATACGGAGAGAAAAAAAGGATAATAAATGTATTGTAACCAGAGCGTTACAGCAATGAAAGCACCATCACTGAAAGTGGATGAACTCTTTCAAACAATGCGGATGTCACTGGATCCTTATTTCAGACATACAGGTTAAACAGTTACTCTCTATTGGCAAAGCAGAGAGAAATGTACAGAAGGTATTGCAAATGCTTTTACTTAGTACACCCAACTTTCTACTAATGGGCAGTGAACTGAATTCCAATTTGTTACCCAAACAACATTCCATATTGATTCCTGGTTTAGGGGTAGTGTTAGGGTTAGTTTTACGGATAGATTGGATAATGTGAGCAAATTACTCTCACCATTTGTAATAATCTTCTGAGTAGAATGTAGGCCGGGCCTAGAATTTGAAGTAGCTTTCATTTCCTCTTCCCAGGAATAAAAGTTTAAACATACGGAGAGAGAAAAAGGATAATTAATATTGTATTGTAACCGGAGCGTTACAGCAATGAAAGCACCATCACTGAAAGTGGATGAACTCTTTCAAACAACGCGGATGTCACTGGTTCCTTATTTCAGACATACAGGTTAAGCAGTTACTCTCTTTTAGCAAAGCAGAGAGAAATCTACAGAATTATTGCAAATGTATTTACTTAGTACAACCAAGTTCCTACAAATGGGGAATGAACTTAATTCCAATTTGTTACCCAAACAACCTTCCATATTGATTCCTGGTTTAGGGGTAGTGTTAGGGTTAGTTTTACAGATAGATTGGATGATGTGAGCAAATTACTCTCACCATTTGTAAGAATATTCTGAGTAGAATGTATGCCGGGCCTAGAATTTGATGTAGTTTTCATTTCCTCTTCCCAGGAAGAATAGTTTAAATATACGGAGAGACAAAAAGGATAATACATAGTGTATTGTAACCGGAGCGTTACAGCAATGAAAGCACCATCACTGAAAGTGGATGAACTCTTTCAAACAGTGCGGATGTCACTGGATCCGTATTTCAGACATACAGGTTAAGCAGTTACTCTCTTTTGACAAAGCAGAGAGAAATGTACAGAAGGTATTGCAACTGCATTTACTTAGTACACCCAACTTCCTACTAATGGGCAGTGAACTGAATTCCAATTTGTTACCCAAACAACCTTCCATATTGATTCCTGGTTTAGGGGTAGTGTTAGGGTTAGTTTTACAGATAGATTGGATGATGTGAGCAAATTACTCTCACCATTTGTAAGAATCTTCTGAGTAGAATGTAGGCCGGGCCTAGAATTTGATGTAGCTTTCATTTCCTCTTCCCAGGAAGAATAGTTTAAACATACGGAGAGACAAAAAGGATAATACATAGTGTATTGTAACCAGAGCGTTACTGCAATGAAAGCACCATGACTGAAAGTGGATGAACTCTTTCAAACAGTGCGGATGTCACTGGATCCGTATTTCAGACATACAGGTTAAGCAGTTACTCTCTTTTGGCAAAGCAGAGAGAAATGTACAGAAGGTATTGCAAATGCTTTTACTTAGTACAACCAACTTCCTACAAATGGGCAGTGAACTTAATTCCAATTTGTTACCCAAACAACTTTCCATATTGATTCCTGGTTTAGGGGTAGTGTTAGGGTTAGTTTTACAGGTAGATTGGATGATGTGAGCAAATTACTCTCACCATTTGTCAGAATCTTCTGAGTAGAATGTATGCCGGGCCTAGAATTTGATGTAGTTTTCATTTCCTCTTCCCAGGAAGAATAGTTTAAATATACGGAGAGACAAAAAGGATAATACATAGTGTATTGTAACCGGAGCGTTACAGCAATGAAAGCACCATCACTGAAAGTGGATGAACTCTTTCAAACAGTGCGGATGTCACTGGATCCGTATTTCAGACATACAGGTTAAGCAGTTACTCTCTTTTGACAAAGCAGAGAGAAATGTACAGAAGGTATTGCAACTGCATTTACTTAGTACACCCAACTTCCTACTAATGGGCAGTGAACTGAATTCCAATTTGTTACCCAAACAATATTCCATATTGATTCCTGGTTTAGGGGTAGTGTTAGGGTTAGTTTTACAGATAGATTGGATGATGTGAGCAAATTACTCTCACCATTTGTCAGAATCTTCTGAGTAGAATGTAGGCCGGGCCTAGAATTTGATGTAGCTTTCATTTCCTCTTCCCAGGAAGAATAGTTTAAACATACGGAGAGACAAAAAGGATAATACATAGTGTATTGTAACCGGAGCGTTACTGCAATGAAAGCACCATGACTGAAAGTGGATGAACTCTTTCAAACAGTGCGGATGTCACTGGATCCGTATTTCAGACATACAGGTTAAGCAGTTACTCTCTTTTGGCAAAGCAGAGAGAAATGTACAGAAGGTATTGCAAATGCTTTTACTTAGTACAACCAACTTCCTACAAATGGGCAGTGAACTTAATTCCAATTTGTTACCCAAACAACATTCCATATTGATTCCTGGTTTAGGGGTAGTGTTAGGGTTAGTTTTACAGGTAGATTGGATGATGTGAGCAAATTACTCTCACCATTTGTCAGAATCTTCTGAGTAGAATGTAGGCCGGGCCTAGAATTTGATGTAGCTTTCATTTCCTCTTCCCAGGTAGAATAGTTTAAACATACGGAGAGACAAAAAGCATAATACATAGTGTATTGTAACCGGAGCGTTACTGCAATGAAAGCACCATGACTGAAAGTGGATGAACTCTTTCAAACAGTGCGGATGTCACTGGATCCGTATTTCAGACATACAGGTTAAGCAGTTACTCTCTTTTGGCAAAGCAGAGAGAAATGTACAGAAGGAATTGCAAATGCTTTTACTTAGTACAACCAACTTCTTAAAAATGGGCAATGAACTTAATTCCAATTTGTTACCCAAACAACATTCCATATTGATTCCTGGTTTAGGGGTAGTGTTAGGGTTAGTTTTACAGGTAGATTGGATGATGTGAGCAAATTACTCTAACCATTTGTCAGAATCTTCTGAGTAGAATGTAGGCCGGGCCTAGAATATGATGTAGCTTTCATTTCCTCTTCCCAGGAAGAATAGTTTAAACATACGGAGAGACAAAAAGGATAATACATAGTGTATTGTAATCGGAGCTTTACAGCAATGAAAGCACCATGACTGAAAGTGGATGAACTCTTTCAAACAGTGCGGATGTCACTGGATCCGTATTTCAGACATACAGGTTAAGCAGTTACTCTCTTTTGGCAAAGCAGAGAGAAATGTACAGAAGGTATTGCAAATGCTTTTACTTAGTACAACCAACTTCCTACAAATGGGCAGTGAACTTAATTCCAATTTGTTACCCAAACAACTTTCCATATTGATTCCTGGTTTAGGGGTAGTGTTAGGGTTAGTTTTACAGGTAGATTGGATGATGTGAGCAAATTACTCTCACCATTTGTCAGAATCTTCTGAGTAGAATGTAGGCCGGGCCTAGAATATGATGTAGCTTTCATTTCCTCTTCCCAGGAAGAATAGTTTAAACATAGGAAGAGACAAAAAGGATAATACATAGTGTATTGTAACCGTAGCGTTACAGCAATGAAAGCACCATCACTGAAAGTGGGTGAACTCTTTCAAACAATGCGGATGCCACTGGATCCTTATATCAGATGTAAATGTTAAGCAGTTACTCTCTTTTGGCAAAGCAGAGAGAAATCTACAGAAGGTATTGCAACTGCATTTACTTAGTACAACCAACTTCCTACTAATGAGCAGTGAACTGAATTCCAATTTGTTACCCAAACAACATTCCATATTGATTCCTGGTTTAGGGGTAGTGTTAGGGTTAGTTTTACAGATAGATTGGATGATGTGAGCAAATTACTCTCACCATTTGTCAGAATCTTTTGAGTAGAATGTAGGCCGGGCCTAGAATTTGATGTAGCTTTCATTTCCTCTTCCCAGGAAGAATAGTTTAAACATACGGAGAGACAAAAATGATAATACATAGTGTATTGTAACTGTTGCGTTACTGCAATGAAAGCACCATCACTGAAAGTGGATGAACTCTTTGAAACAACGCGGATGTCACTGGATCCTTATTTCAGACATACAGGTTAAGCAGTTACTCTCTTTTAGCAAAGCAGAGAGAAATCTACAGAATTATTGCAAATGTATTTACTTAGTACAACCAAGTTCCTACAAATGGGCAATGAACTTAATTCCAATTTGTTACCCAAACAACCTTCCATATTGATTCCTGGTTTAGGGGTAGTGTTAGGGTTAGTTTTATAGATAGATTGGATGATGTGAGCAAATTACTCTCACCATTTGTAAGAATCTTCTGAGTAGAATGTATGCCGGGCCTAGAATTTGATGTAGTTTTCATTTCCTCTTCCCAGGAAGAATAGTTTAAACATACGGATAGACAAAAAACATAATATATAGTGTATTATAACCGGAGGATTACTGCAATGAAAGCACCATCACTGAAAGTGGTTGAACTCTGTCAGACAATGCGGATGTCACTGGATCCTTATTTCAGACATACAGGTTAAGCAGTTACTCTCTTTTGGCAAAGCAGAGAGAAATGTACAGAAGGTATTCCAACTGCTTTTACTTAGTACAACCAACTTCCTACAAATGGGCAGTGAACTTAATTCCAATTTGTTACCCAAACAACATTCCATATTGATTCCTGGTTTAGGGGTCGTGTTAGGGTTAGTTTTATAGATAGATTGGATGATGTGAGCAAATTACTCTCACCATTTCTAAGAATCTTCTGAGTAGAATGTAGGCCGGGCCTAGAATTTGATGTAGCTTTCATTTCTTCTTCCCAAGAAGAATAGTTTAAATATACGGAGAGGAAAAAAGAATAATACATAATGCAATGTAACCGGAGCATTGCTGCACTTAAGGCTCAATCACTGAATATTAGTTCTATAGATAGATTGGATTATGTGAGCAAATTACTCTCACCATTTGTAATAATCTTCTGAGTAGAATGTAGGCGGGGTCTAGAATTTGATGTAGTTTTCATTTCCTCTTCCCAGGAAGAATAGTTTAAACATACGGAGAGAAAAAAGGGATAATACATAGTGTATTGTAACCGGAGCGTTACAGCAATGAAAGCACCATCACTTAAAGTGGATGAACTCTTTGAAACAATGGGGATGTCACTGGATCCTTATTTCAGACATACAGGTTAAGCAGTTACTCTCTTTTAGCAAATCAGAGAGAAATGTACAGAAGGTATTGCAAATGCATTTACTTAGTACAACCAACTTCTTACAAATGGGCAGTGAACTTAATTCCAATTTGTTACCCAAACAACATTCCCTATTGATTCCTGGTTTAGGGGTAATGTTAGGGTTAGTTTTACAGGTAGATTGGATGATGTGAGCAAATTACTCTCACCATTTGTCAGAATCTTCTGAGTAGAATGTAGGCCGGGCCTAGAATTTGATGTAGCTTTCATTTCCTCTTCCCAGGAAGAATAGTTTAAACATACGGAGAGAAAAAAAGGATAATACATAGTGTACTGTAACCGGAGCGTTACTGCAAAGAAAGCACCATGACTGAAAGTGAATGAACTCTTTGAAACAGTGCGGATGTCACTGGATCCGTATTTCAGACATACAGGTTAAGCAGTTACTCTCTTTTAGCAAAGCAGAGAGAAATGAACAGAAGGTATTGCAAATGCGTTTACTTAGTACAACCAACTTCTTACAAATGGGCAGTGAACTTAATTCCAATTTGTTACCCAAACAACATTCCCTATTGATTCCTGGTTTAGGGGTAATGTTAGGGTTAGTTTTACAGGTAGATTGGATGATGTGAGCAAATTACTGTCACCATTTGTCAGAATCTTCTGAGTAGAATGTAGGCCGGGCCTAGAATTTGATGTAGCTTTCATTTCCTCTTCCCAGGAAGAATAGTTTAAACATCCGGAGAGAAAAAAAGGATAATACATAGTGTACTGTAACCGGAGCGTTACTGCAATGAAAGCTCCATGACTGAAAGTGGATGAACTCTTTGAAACAATGCGGATGTCACTGGATCCTTATTTCAGACATACAGGTTAAGCAATTACTCTCTTTTAGCAAAGCAGAGAGAAATGTACAGAAGGTATTGCAAATGCGTTTACTTAGTACAACCCATTTCCTACAAAGGGGCAGTGAACTTAATTCCAATTTGTTACCCAAACAACATTCCATATTGATTCCTGGTTTAGGGGTAGTGTTAGGGTTAGTTTTACAGGTAGATTGGATGATGTGAGCAAATTACTCTCACCATTTGTCAGAATCTTCTGAGTAGAATGTAGGCCAGGCCTAGAATTTGATGTAGCTTTCATTTCCTCTTCCCAGGAAGAATGGTTTAAACATACGGAGAGACAAAAAGGATAATACATAGTGTATTGTAACCGGAGCGTTACTGCAATGAAAGCACCATGACTGAAAGTGGATGAACTCTTTCAAACAGTGCGGATGTTACTGGATCCGTATTTCAGACATACAGGTTAAGCAGTTACTCTCTTTTGGCAAAGCAGAGAGAAATGTACAGAAGTTATTGCAAATGCTTTTACTTAGTACAACCAACTTCCTACAAATGGGCAGTGAACTTAATTCCAATTTGTTACCCAAACAACATTCCATATTGATTCCTGGTTTAGGGGTAGTGTTAGGGTTAGTTTTACAGGTAGATTGGATGATGTGAGCAAATTACTCTCACCATTTGTCAGAATCTTCTGAGTAGAATGTATGCCGGGCCTAGAATTTGATGTAGTTTTCATTTCCTCTTCCCAGGAAGAATAGTTTAAACATACGGATAGACAAAAAAGATAACATATAGTGTATTATAACCGGAGGATTACTGCAATGAAAGCACCATCACTGAAAGTGGTTGAACTCTGTCAGACAATGCGGATGTCACTGGATCCGTATTTCAGACATACAGGTTAAGCAGTTACTCTCTTTTGGCAAAGCAGAGAGAAATGTACAGAAGGTATTCCAACTGCTTTTACTTAGTACATCCAACTTCCTACAAATGGGCAGTGAACTTAATTCCAATTTGTTACCCAAACAACATTCCATATTGATTCCTGGTTTAGGGGTCGTGTTAGGGTTAGTTTTATAGATAGATTGGATAATGTGAGCAAATTACTCTCACCATTTCTAAGAATCTTCTGAGTAGAATGTAGGCCGGGCCTAGAATTTGATGTAGCTTTCATTTCCTCTTCCCAAGAAGAATAGTTTAAATATACGGAGAGAAAAAAGGGATAATACATAGTGTATTGTAACCGGAGCGTTACAGCAATGAAAGCACCATCACTTAAAGTGGATGAACTCTTTGAAACAATGGGGATGTCACTGGATCCTGATTTCACACATACAGGTTAAGCAGTTACTTTTTTTTGCAAAGCAGAGAGAAATGTACAGAAGGTATTGCAACTGCATTTACTTAGTACACCCAACTTCCTACTAATGGGCAGTGAACTGAATTCCAATTTGTTACCCAAACAACATTCCATATTGATTCCTGGTTTAGGGGTAGTGTTAGGGTTAATTTTACAGGTAGCTTGGATGATGTGAGCAAATTACTCTCACCATTTGTCAGAATCTTCTGAGTAGAATGTTGGCCGGGCCTAGAATTTGATGTAGCTTTCATTTCCTCTTCCCATGAAGAATAGTTTAAACATACGGAGAGACAAAAAGAATAATACATAGTGTACTGTAACCGGAGCGTTACTGCAATGAAAGCACCATGACCGAAAGTGGATGAACTCTTTGAAAAAATGTAGATGTCACTGGATCCTTATTTCAGACATACAGGTTAAGCAGTTACTCTCTTTTGGCAAAGCAGAGAGAAATGTACAGAAGGTATTGCAAATGCTTTTACTTAGTACAACCAACTTCCTACAAATGGGCAGTGAACTGAATTCCAATTTGTTACCCAAACAACATTCCATATGGATTCCTGGTTTAGGGGTAGTGTTAGGGTTAGTTTTACGGATAGATTGGATAATGTGAGCAAATTACTCTCACCATTTGTAATAATCTTCTGAGTAGAATGTAGGCCGGGCCTAGAATTTGAAGTAGCTTTCATTTCCTCTTGCCAGGAATAATAGTTTAAACATACGGAGAGAAAAAAAGGATAATACATAGTGTATTGTAACCGGAGCGTTACTGCAATGAAAAAACCATCACTGAAAGTGGATGAACTCTTTCAAACAGTGCGGATGTTACTGGATCCGTATTTCAGACATACAGGTTAAGCAGTTACTCTCTTTTGGCAAAGCAGAGAAAAATCTACAGAAGGTTTTGCAACTGCATTTACTTAGTACACCCAACTTCCTACTAATGGGCAGTGAACTGAATTCCAATTTGTTACCCAAACAACATTCCATATTGATTCCTGGTTTAGGGGTAGTGTTAGGGTTAGTTTTACAGGTAGATTGGATGATGTGAGCAAATTACTCTCACCATTTGTCAGAATCTTCTGAGTAGAATGTAGGCCGGGCCTAGAATTTGATGTAGCTTTCATTTCCTCTTCCCAGGAAGAATAGTTTAAACATACGGAGAGAAAAAAAGGATCATACATAGTGTATTGTAACCGGAGCGTTACAGCAATGAAAGCATCATCACTGAAAGTGGATGAACTCTTTCAAACAATGCGGATGTCACTGGATCCTTTTTTAAGATGTAAATGTTAAGCAGTTACTCTCTTTTGGCAAAGCAGAGAGAAATCTACAGAAGGTATTGCAACTGCATTTACTTAGTACACCCAACTTCCTACTAATGAGCAGTGAACTGAATTCCAATTTGTTACCCAAACAACATTCCATATTGATTCCCGGTTTAGGGGTAGTGTTAGGGTTAGTTTTACAGATAGATTGGATGATGTGAGCAAATTACTCTCACCATTTGTCAGAATCTTCTGAGTAGAATGTAGGCCGGGCCTAGAATTTGAAGTAGCTTTCATTTCCTCTTCCCAGGAAGAATAGTTTAAACATACGGAGAGACAAAAATGATAATACATAGTGTATTGTAACTGGAGCGTTACTGCAATGAAAGCACCATGACTGAAAGTGGATGAACTCTTTCAAACAGTGCGGATGTCACTGGATCCGTATTTCAGACATACAGGTTAAGCAGTTACTCTCTTCTGGCAAAGCAGAGAGAAATGTACAGAAGGTATTGCAAATGCTTTTACTTAGTACAACCAACTTCCTACAAATGGGCAGTGAACTTAATTCCAATTTGTTACCCAAACAACATTCCATATTGATTCCTGGTTTAGGGGTAGTGTTAGGGTTAGTTTTACAGGTAGATTGGATGATGTGAGCAAATTACTCTCACCATTTGTCAGAATCTTCTGAGTAGAATGTAGGCCGGGCCTAGAATATGATGTAGCTTTCATTTCCTCTTCCCAGGAAGAATAGTTTAAACATACGGAGAGACAAAGAGGATAATACATAGTGTATTGTAACCAGAGCGTTACAGCAATGAAAGCACCATCACTGAAAGTGGATGAACTCTTTCAAACAACGCGGATGTCACTGGATCCTTATATCAGATGTAAATGTTAAGCAGTTACTCTCTTTTAGCAAAGCAGAGAGAAATCTACAGAATTATTGCAAATGTATTTACTTAGTACAACCAAGTTCCTACAAATGGGGAATGAACTTAATTCCAATTTGTTACCCAAACAACCTTCCATATTGATTCCTAGTTTAGGGGTAGTGTTAGGGTTAGTTTTATAGATAGATTGGATGATGTGAGCAAATTACTCTCACCATTTGTAAGAATCTTCTGAGTAGAATGTATGCCGGGCCTAGAATTTGATGTAGTTTTCATTTCCTCTTCCCAGGAAGAATAGTTTAAACATACGGAGAGACAAAAAGGATAATACATAGTGTATTGTAACCGGAGCGTTACAGCAATGAAAGCACCATCACTGAAAGTGGATGAACTCTTTCAAACAGTGCGGATGTCACTGGATCCGTATTTCAGACATACAGGTTAAGCAGTTACTCTCTTTTGACAAAGCAGAGAGAAATGTACAGAAGGTATTGCAAATGCTTTTACTTAGTACACCCAACTTCCTACTAATGGGCAGTGAACTGAATTCCAATTTGTTACCCAAACAATATTCCATATTGATTCCTGGTTTAGGGGTAGTGTTAGGGTTAGTTTTACAGATAGATTGGATGATGTGAGCAAATTACTCTCACCATTTGTCAGAATCTTCTGAGTAGAATGTAGGCCGGGCCTAGAATTTGATGTAGCTTTCATTTCCTTTTCCCAGGAAGAATAGTTTAAACATACGGAGAGACAAAAAGGATAATACATAGTGTATTGTAACCGGAGCGTTACTGCAATGAAAGCACCATGACTGAAAGTGGATGAACTCTTTCAAACAGTGCGGATGTCACTGGATCCGTATTTCAGACATACAGGTTAAGCAGTTACTCTCTTTTGGCAAAGCAGAGAGAAATGTACAGAAGGTATTGCAAATGCTTTTACTTAGTACAACCAACTTCCTACAAATGGGCAGTGAACTTAATTCCAATTTGTTACCCAAACAACATTCCATATTGATTCCTGGTTTAGGGGTAGTGTTAGGGTTAGTTTTACAGGTAGATTGGATGATGTGAGCAAATTACTCTCACCATTTGTCAGAATCTTCTGAGTAGAATGTAGGCCGGGCCTAGAATATGATGTAGCTTTCATTTCCTCTTCCCAGGAAGAATAGTTTAAACATACGGAGAGACAAAAAGGATAATACATAGTGTATTGTAACCGGAGCGTTACAGCAATGAAAGCAACATCACTGAAAGTGGATGAACTCTTTTAAACAATGCGGATGTCACTGGATCCTTATATCAGATGTAAATGTTAAGCAGTTACTCTCTTTTGGCAAAGCAGAGAGAAATCTACAGAAGGTATTGCAACTGCATTTACTTAGTACAACCAACTTCCTACTAATGAGCAGTGAACTGAATTCCAATTTGTTACCCAAACAACATTCCATATTGATTCCTGGTTTAGGGCTAGTGTTAGGGTTAGTTTTACAGATAGATTGGATGATGTGAGCAAATTACTCTCACCCTTTGTCAGAATCTTTTGAGTAGAATGTAGGCCGGGCCTAGAATTTGATGTAGCTTTCATTTCCTCTTCCCAGGAAGAATAGTTTAAACATACGGAGAGAAAAAAAGGATAATACATAGTGTATTGTAACCGGAGCGTTACTGCAATGAAAGCACCATGACTGAAAGTGGATGAACTCTTTCAAACAGTGCGGATGTCACTGGATCCGTATTTCAGACATACAGGTTAAGCAGTTACTCTCTTTTGGCAAAGCAGAGAGAAATGTACAGAAGGTATTGCAAATGCTTTTACTTAGTACAACCAACTTCCTACAAATGGGCAGTGAACTTAATTCCAATTTGTTACCCAAACAACATTCCATATTGATTCCTGGTTTAGGGGTAGTGTTAGGGTTAGTTTTACAGGTAGATTGGATGATGTGAGCAAATTACTCTCACCATTTGTCAGAATCTTCTGAGTAGAATGTAAGCCGGGCCTAGAATTTGATGTAGCTTTCATTTCCTCTTCCCAGGAAGAATACTTTAAACATCCGGAGAGAAAAAAAGTATAATACATAATGCAATGTAACCGGAGCATTGCTGCACTTAAGGCTCAATCACTGAATATAAGTTTTATAGATAGATTGGATGATGTGAGCAAATTACTCTCACCATTTGTAATAATCTTCTGAGTAGAATGTAGGCCGGGCCTAGAATTTGAAGTAGCTTTCATTTCCTCTTGCCAGGAATAATAGTTTAAACATACGGAGAGAAAAAAAGGATAATACATAGTGTATTGTAACCGGAGCGTTACTGCAATGAAAAAACCATCACTGAAAGTGGATGAACTCTTTCAAACAGTGCGGATGTCACTGGATCCGTATTTCAGACATACAGGTTAAGCAGTTACTCTCTTTTGGCAAAGCAGAGAAAAATCTACAGAAGGTTTTGCAACTGCATTTACTTAGTACAACCAACTTCCTACTAATGGGCAGTGAACTGAATTCCAATTTGTTACCCAAACAACATTCCATATTGATTCCTGGTTTAGGGGTAGTGTTAGGGTTAGTTTTACAGGTAGATTGGATGATGTGAGCAAATTACTCTCACCATTTGTCAGAATCTTCTGAGTAGAATGTAGGCCGGGCCTAGAATTTGATGTAGCTTTCATTTCCTCTTCTCAGGAAGAATAGTTTAAACATACGGAGAGAAAAAAAGGATCATACATAGTGTATTGTAACCGGAGCGTTACAGCAATGAAAGCATCATCACTGAAAGTGGATGAACTCTTTCAAACAATGCGGATGTCACTGGATCCTTTTTTAAGATGTAAATGTTAAGCAGTTACTCTCTTTTGGCAAAGCAGAGAGAAATCTACAGAAGGTATTGCAACTGCATTTACTTAGTACACCCAACTTCCTACTAATGAGCAGTGAACTTAATTCCAATTTGTTACCCAAACAACATTCCATATTGATTCCTGGTTTAGGGGTAGTGTTAGGGTTAGTTTTACAGGTAGATTGGATGATGTGAGCAAATTACTCTCACCATTTGTCAGAATCTTCTGAGTAGAATGTAGGCCGGGCCTAGAATTTGATGTAGCTTTCATTTCCTCTTCCCAGGAAGAATACTTTAAACATCCGGAGAGAAAAAAAGTATAATACATAATGCAATGTAACCGGAGCATTGCTGCACTTAAGGCTCAATCACTGAATATAAGTTTTATAGATAGATTGGATGATGTGAGCAAATTACTCTCACCATTTGTAATAATCTTCTGAGTAGAATGTAGGCCGGGCCTAGAATTTGATGTAGCTTTCATTTCCTCTTCCCAGGAAGAATAGTTTAAACATACGGAGAGAAAAAAAGGATAATACATAGTGTATTGTAACCGGAGCGTTACTGCAATGAAAGCACCATGACTGAAAGTGGATGAACTCTTTCAAACAGTGCGGATGTCACTGGATCCGTATTTCAGACATACAGGTTAAGCAGTTACTCTCTTTTGGCAAAGCAGAGAGAAATGTACAGAAGGTATTGCAAATGCTTTTACTTAGTACACCCAACTTCCTACTAATGGGCATTGAACTGAATTCCAATTTGTTACCCAAACAACATTCCATATTGATTCCTGGTTTAGGGGTAGTGTTAGGGTTAGTTTTACGGATAGATTGGATAATGTGAGCAAATTACTCTCACCATTTGTTATAATCTTCTGAGTAGAATGTAGGCCGGGCCTAGAATTTGAAGTAGCTTTCATTTCCTCTTCCCAGGAATAATAGTTTAAACATACGGAGAGAAAAAAAGGATAATAAATAGTGTATTGTAACCGGAGCGTTACAGCAATGAAAGCACCATCACTGAAAGTGGATGAACTCTTTCAAACAATGCGGATATCACTGGATCCTTATATCAGATGTAAATGTTAAGCAGTTACTCTCTTTTGGCAAAGCAGAGAGAAATCTACAGAAGGTATTGCAACTGCATTTACTTAGTACAACCAACTTCCTACAAATGGGCAGTGAATTTAATTCCAATTTGTTACTCAAACAACATTCCATATTGATTCCTGGTTTAGGGGTAGTGTTAGGGTTAGTTTTACAGATGGATTGGATGATGTGAGCAAATTACTCTCACCATTTGTCAGAATCTTCTGAGTAGAATGTAGGCCGGGCCTAGAATTTGATGTAGCTTTCATTTCCTCTTCCTAGGAAGAATAGTTTAAACATACGGAGAGAAAAAAACGATCATACATAGTGTATTGTAACCGGAGCGTTACAGCAATGAAAGCATCATCACTGAAAGGGGATGAACTCTTTCAAACAGTGCGGATGTCACTGAATCCGTATTTCAGACATACAGGTTAAGCAGTTACTCTCTTTTGGCAAAGCAGAGAGAAATGTACAGAAGGTATTGCAAATGCTTTTACTTAGTACACCCAACTTCCTACTAATGGGCATTGAACTGAATTCCAATTTGTTACCCAAACAACATTCCATATTGATTCCTGGTTTAGGGGTAGTGTTAGGTTTAGTTTTATAGATAGATTGGATGATGTGAGCAAATTACTCTCACCATTTGTAAGAATCTTCTGAGTAGAATGTATGCCGGGCCTAGAATTTGATGTAGTTTTCATTTCCTCTTCCCAGGAAGAATAGTTTAAACATACGGATAGACAAAAAAGATAATATATAGTGTATTACAACCGGAGGATTACTGCAATGAAAGCACCATCACTGAAAGTGGTTGAACTCTGTCAGACAATGCGGATGTCACAGGCTCCTTATTTCACACATACAGGTTAAGCAGTTACTCTCTTTTGGCAAAGCAGAGAGAAATGTACGGAAGGTATTGCAACTGCATTTACTTACTACACCCAACTTCCTACTAATGGGCAGTGAACTGAATTCCAGTTTGTTACTCAAACAACATTCCATATTGATTCCTGGTTTAGGGGTAGTGTTAGGGTTAGTTTTACAGATAGATTGGATGATGTGAGCAAATTACTCTCACCATTTGTCTGAATCTTCTGAGTAGAATGTAGGCCGGGCCTAGAATTTGATGTAGCTTTCATTTCCTCTTCCCAGGAATAATAGTTTAAACATACGGAGAGACAAAAAGGATAATACATAGTGTATTGTAACCGGAGCGTTACTGCAATGAAAGCACCATCACTGAAAGGGGATGAACTCTTTCAAACAGTGCGGATGTCACTGGATCCGTATTTCAGACATACAGGTTAAGCAGTTACTCTCTTTTGGCAAAGCAGAGAAAAATCTACAGAAGGTTTTGCAACTGCATTTACTTAGTACACCCAACTTCCTACTAATGGGCAGTGAACTGAATTCCAATTTGTTACCCAAACAACATTCCATATTGATTCCTGGTTTAGGGGTAGTGTTAGGGTTAGTTTTACAGGTAGATTGGATGATGTGAGCAAATTACTCTCACCATTTGTCAGAATCTTCTGAGTAGAATGTAGGCCGGGCCTAGAATTTGAAGTAGCTTTCATTTCCTCTTCCCAGGAATAATAGTTTAAACATACGGAGAGAAAAAAAGGATAATAAATAGTGTATTGTAACCGGAGCGTTACAGCAATGAAAGCACCATCACTGAAAGTGGATGAACTCTTTCAAACAATGCGGATGTCACTGGATCCTTATTTCAGACATACAGTTTAAGCAGTTACTCTCTTTTGGCAAAGCGGAGAGAAATGTACAGAAGGTATTGCAACTGCTTTTACTTAGTACAACCAACTTCCTACAAATGGGCAGTGAACTTAATTCCAATTTGTTACTCAAACAACATTCCATATTGATTCCTGGTTTAGGGGTAGTGTTAGGGTTAGTTTTACAGATGGATTGGATGATGTGAGCAAATTACTCTCACCATTTGTCAGAATCTTCTGAGTAGAATGTAGGCCGGGCCTAGAATTTGATGTAGCTTTCATTTCCTCTTCCCAGGAAGAATAGTTTAAACATACGGAGAGACAAAAATGATAATACATAGTGTATTGTAACCGGAGCGTTACTGCAATGAAAGCACCATCACTGAAAGGGGATGAACTCTTTCAAACAGTGCGGATGTCACTGGATCCGTATTTCAGACATACAGGTTAAGCAGTTACTCTCTTTTGGCAAAGCAGAGAGAAATGTACAGAAGGTATTGCAAATGCTTTTACTTAGTACACCCAACTTCCTACTAATGGGCAGTGAACTGAATTCCAGTTTGTTACTCAAACAACATTCCATATTGATTCCTGGTTTAGGGGTAGTGTTAGGGTTAGTTTTACAGATAGATTGGATGATGTGAGCAAATTACTCTCACCATTTGTCAGAATCTTCTGAGTAGAATGTAGGCCGGGCCTAGAATTTGATGTAGCTTTCATTTCCTCTTCCCAGGAAGAATAGTTTAAACATACGGAGAGACAAAAAAGGATAATACATAGTGTATTGTAACCGGAGCGTTACTGCAATGAAAGCACCATCACTGAAAGTGGATGAACTCTTTGAAACAACGCGGATGTCACTGGATCCTTATTTCAGACATACAGGTTAAGCAGTTACTCTCTTTTAGCAAAGCAGAGAGAAATCTACAGAATTATTGCAAATGTATTTACTTAGTACAACCAAGTTCCTACAAATGGGCAATGAACTTAATTCCAATTTGTTACCCAAACAACCTTCCATATTGATTCCTAGTTTAGGGGTAGTGTTAGGCTTAGTTTTATAGATAGATTGGATGATGTGAGCAAATTACTCTCACCATTTGTAAGAATCTTCTGAGTAGAATGTATGCCGGGCCTAGAATTTGATGTAGTTTTCATTTCCTCTTCCCAGGAAGAATAGTTTAAACATACGGATAGACAAAAAAGATAATATATAGTGTATTACAACCGGAGGATTACTGCAATGAAAGCACCATCACTGAAAGTGGTTGAACTCTGTCAGACAATGCGGATGTCACTGGATCCTTATTTCAGACATACAGGTTAAGCAGTTATTCTCTTTTGGCAAAGCAGAGAGAAATGTACAGAAGGTATTGCAACTGCATTTACTTACTACACCCAACTTCCTACTAATGGGCAGTGAACTGAATTCCAGTTTGTTACTCAAACAACATTCCATATTGATTCCCGGTTTAGGGGTAGTGTTAGGGTTAGTTTTACAGATAGATTGGATGATGTGAGCAAATTACTCTCACCATTTGTCAGAATCTTCTGAGTAGAATGTAGGCCGGGCCTAGAATTTGATGTAGCTTTCATTTCCTCTTCCCAGGAAGAATAGTTTAAACATACGGAGAGAAAAAAAGCATAATACATAGTGTATTGTGACCGGAGTGTTACAGCAATGAAAGCACCATCACTGAAAGTGGATGAACTCTTTCAAACAATGCGGATGTCACTGGATCCTTTTTTAAGATGTAAATGTTAAGCAGTTACTCTCTTTTGGCAAAGCAGAGAGAAATCTACAGAAGGTATTGCAACTGCATTTACTTAGTACACCCAACTTCCTACTAATGAGCAGTGAACTGAATTCCAATTTGTTACCCAAACAACATTCCATATTGATTCCCGGTTTAGGGGTAGTGTTAGGGTTAGTTTTACAGATAGATTGGATGATGTGAGCAAATTACTCTCACCATTTGTCAGAATTTTCTGAGTAGAATGTAGGCCGGGCCTAGAATTTGATGTAGCTTTCATTTCCTCTTCCCAGGAATAATAGTTTAAACATACGGAGAGACAAAAAGGATAATACATAGTGTATTGTAACCGGAGCGTTACTGCAATGAAAGCACCATCACTGAAAGGGGATGAACTCTTTCAAACAGTGCGGATGTCACTGGATCCGTATTTCAGACATACAGGTTAAGCAGTTACTCTCTTTTGGCAAAGCGGAGAGAAATGTACAGAAGGTATTGCAACTGCTTTTACTTAGTACAACCAACTTCCTACAAATGGGCAGTGAACTTAATTCCAATTTGTTACTCAAACAACATTCCATATTGATTCCTGGTTTAGGGGTAGTGTTAGGGTTAGTTTTACAGATGGATTGGATGATGTGAGCAAATTACTCTCACCATTTGTCAGAATCTTCTGAGTAGAATGTAGGCCGGGCCTAGAATTTGATGTAGCTTTCATTTCCTCTTCCCAGGAAGAATAGTTTAAACATACGGAGAGACAAAAATGATAATACATAGTGTATTGTAACCGGAGCGTTACTGCAATGAAAGCACCATCACTGAAAGGGGATGAACTCTTTCAAACAGTGCGGATGTCACTGGATCCGTATTTCAGACATACAGGTTAAGCAGTTACTCTCTTTTGGCAAAGCAGAGAGAAATGTACAGAAGGTATTGCAAATGCTTTTACTTAGTACACCCAACTTCCTACTAATGGGCAGTGAACTGAATTCCAGTTTGTTACTCAAACAACATTCCATATTGATTCCTGGTTTAGGGGTAGTGTTAGGGTTAGTTTTACAGATAGATTGGATGATGTGAGCAAATTACTCTCACCATTTGTCAGAATCTTCTGAGTAGAATGTAGGCCGGGCCTAGAATTTGATGTAGCTTTCATTTCCTCTTCCCAGGAAGAATAGTTTAAACATACGGAGAGACAAAAATGATAATACATAGTGTATTGTAACCGGAGCGTTACTGCAATGAAAGCACCATCACTGAAAGTGGATGAACTCTTTGAAACAACGCGGATGTCACTGGATCCTTATTTCAGACATACAGGTTAAGCAGTTACTCTCTTTTAGCAAAGCAGAGAGAAATCTACAGAATTATTGCAAATGTATTTACTTAGTACAACCAAGTTCCTACAAATGGGCAATGAACTTAATTCCAATTTGTTACCCAAACAACCTTCCATATTGATTCCTAGTTTAGGGGTAGTGTTAGGCTTAGTTTTATAGATAGATTGGATGATGTGAGCAAATTACTCTCACCATTTGTAAGAATCTTCTGAGTAGAATGTATGCCGGGCCTAGAATTTGATGTAGTTTTCATTTCCTCTTCCCAGGAAGAATAGTTTAAACATACGGATAGACAAAAAAGATAATATATAGTGTATTACAACCGGAGGATTACTGCAATGAAAGCACCATCACTGAAAGTGGTTGAACTCTGTCAGACAATGCGGATGTCACTGGATCCTTATTTCAGACATACAGGTTAAGCAGTTATTCTCTTTTGGCAAAGCAGAGAGAAATGTACAGAAGGTATTGCAACTGCATTTACTTACTACACCCAACTTCCTACTAATGGGCAGTGAACTGAATTCCAGTTTGTTACTCAAACAACATTCCATATTGATTCCCGGTTTAGGGGTAGTGTTAGGGTTAGTTTTACAGATAGATTGGATGATGTGAGCAAATTACTCTCACCATTTGTCAGAATCTTCTGAGTAGAATGTAGGCCGGGCCTAGAATTTGATGTAGCTTTCATTTCCTCTTCCCAGGAAGAATAGTTTAAACATACGGAGAGAAAAAAAGGATAATACATAGTGTATTGTAACTGGAGCGTTACTGCAATGAAAGCACCATGACTGAAAGTGGATGAACTCTTTCAAACAGTGCGGATGTCACTGGATCCGTATTTCAGACATACAGGTTAAGCAGTTACTCTCTTTTGGCAAAGCAGATAGAAATGTACAGAAGGTATTGCAAATGCTTTTACTTAGTACACCCAACTTCCTACTAATGAGCAGTGAACTTAATTCCAATTTGTTACCCAAACAACATTCCATATTGATTCCTGGTTTAGGGGTAGTGTTAGGGTTAGTTTTACAGGTAGATTGGATGATGTGAGCAAATTACTCTCACCATTTGTCAGAATCTTCTGAGTAGAATGTAGGCCGGGCCTAGAATTTGATGTAGCTTTCATTTCCTCTTCCCAGGAAGAATACTTTAAACATCCGGAGAGAAAAAAAGTATAATACATAATGCAATGTAACCGGAGCATTGCTGCACTTAAGGCTCAATCACTGAATATAAGTTTTATAGATAGATTGGATGATGTGAGCAAATTACTCTCACCATTTGTAATAATCTTCTGAGTAGAATGTAGGCCGGGCCTAGAATTTGAAGTAGCTTTCATTTCCTCTTCCCAGGAATAATAGTTTAAACATACGGAGAGAAAAAAAGGATAATAAATAGTGTATTGTAACCGGAGCGTTACAGCAATGAAAGCACCATCACTGAAAGTGGATGAACTCTTTCAAACAATGCGGATGTCACTGGATCCTTATTTCAGACATACAGTTTAAGCAGTTACTCTCTTTTGGCAAAGCAGAGAGAAATGTACAGAAGGTATTGCAACTGCTTTTACTTAGTACAACCAACTTCCTACAAATGGGCAGTGAACTTAATTCCAATTTGTTACTCAAACAACATTCCATATTGATTCCTGGTTTAGGGGTAGTGTTAGGGTTAGTTTTACAGATGGATTGGATGATGTGAGCAAATTACTCTCACCATTTGTCAGAATCTTCTGAGTAGAATGTAGGCCGGGCCTAGAATTTGATGTAGCTTTCATTTCCTCTTCCCAGGAAGAATACTTTAAACATCCGGAGAGAAAAAAAGTATAATACATAATGCAATGTAACCGGAGCATTGCTGCACTTAAGGCTCAATCACTGAATATAAGTTTTATAGATAGATTGGATGATGTGAGCAAATTACTCTCACCATTTGTAATAATCTTCTGAGTAGAATGTAGGCCGGGCCTAGAATTTGAAGTAGCTTTCATTTCCTCTTCCCAGGAATAATAGTTTAAACATACGGAGAGAAAAAAAGGATAATAAATAGTGTATTGTAACCGGAGCGTTACAGCAATGAAAGCACCATCACTGAAAGTGGATGTACTCTTTCAAACAATGCGGATGTCACTGGATCCGTATTTCAGACATACAGTTTAAGCAGTTACTCTCTTTTGGCAAAGCAGAGAGAAATGTACAGAAGGTATTGCAAGTGCTTTTACTTAGTACAACCAACTTCCTACAAATGGGCAGTGAACTTAATTCCAATTTGTTACTCAAACAACATTCCATATTGATTCCTGGTTTAGGGGTAGTGTTAGGGTTAGTTTTACAGATGGATTGGATGATGTGAGCAAATTACTCTCACCATTTGTCAGAATCTTCTGAGTAGAATGTAGGCCGGGCCTAGAATTTGATGTAGCTTTCATTTCCTCTTCCCAGGAAGAATAGTTTAAACATACGGAGAGAAAAAAAGGATAATACATAGTGTATTGTAACCGGAGCGTTACTGCAATGAAAGCACCATGACTGAAAGTGGATGAACTCTTTCAAACAGTGCGGATGTCACTGGATCCGTATTTCAGACATACAGGTTAAGCAGTTACTCTCTTTTGGCAAAGCAGAGAGAAATGTACAGAAGGTATTGCAAATGCTTTTACTTAGTACACCCAACTTCCTACTAATGGGCATTGAACTGAATTCCAATTTGTTACCCAAACAACATTCCATATTGATTCCTGGTTTAGGGGTAGTGTTAGGGTTAGTTTTACGGATAGATTGGATAATGTGAGCAAATTACTCTCACCATTTGTTATAATCTTCTGAGTAGAATGTAGGCCGGGCCTAGAATTTGAAGTAGCTTTCATTTCCTCTTCCCAGGAATAATAGTTTAAACATACGGAGAGAGAAAAAGGATAATAAATATTGTATTGTAACCGGAGCGTTACAGCAATGAAAGCACCATCACTGAAAGTGGATGAACTCTTTCTAACAATGCGGATGTCACTGCATTCTTATTTCAGACATACAGTTTAAGCAGTTACTCTCTTTTGGCAAAGCAGAGAGAAATCTAGAGAAGGTATTGCAACTGCATTTACTTACTACACCCAACTTCCTACTAATGGGCAGTGAACTGAATTCCAGTTTGTTACTCAAACAACATTCCATATTGATTCCTGGTTTAGGGGTAGTGTTAGGGTTAGTTTTACAGATAGATTGGATGATGTGAGCAAATTACTCTCACCATTTGTCAGAATCTTCTGAGTAGAATGTAGGCCGGGCCTAGAATTTGATGTAGCTTTCATTTCCTCTTCCCAGGAAGAATAGTTTAAACATACGGAGAGAAAAAAAGGATCATACATAGTGTATTGTAACCGGAGCGTTACAGCAATGAAAGCACCATGACTGAAAGTGGATGAACTCTTTCAAACAGTGCGGATGTCACTGGATCCGTATTTCAGACGTACAGGTTAAGCAGTTATATGAAAAAATTTAAAATTTTTGAAAATTCAAAAATGGGCTTGCAGTAGCAGAATAAAATTGGAAATATGAAAAATAGAATAGGTTTATAGGTACCAATGTAATAAATATATTATTAATATAAACTAAAAATATAAAATTTTCGACGTGAAAAATACCCTGATGTATAGTACAGGTGAAAATGTCAAAAAATGAAAATATTTTTAAAATTCTAAAAATGGGCTTGCAGTAGCAGAATAAAATTGGAAATATGAAAAATGGAATACGTTTAAAGGTACGAATGTAATAAATATATTATCAATCGGAACTAAAAATATAAAATTTTTGACCTGAAAAATACCATGATGCCGGGTACAGGTGAAAATGTCAAAAAATTTAAATATTTTTAAAATTCTAAAAATGGGCTTGCAGTAGCAGAATAAAATTGGAAATATGAAAAATGGAATACGTTTAAAGGTAGGAATGTAATAAATATATTATCAATTTAAACTAAAAATATAAAATTTTCGACGTGAAAAATACCATGATGCCGGGTACAGGTGAAAATATGAAAAAATTTAAAATTTTTGAAAATTCAAAAATGGGCTTGCAGTAGCAGAATAAAATTGGAAATATGAAAAATGGAATACGTTTAAATGTACGAATGTAATAAATATATTATCAATTGGAACTATAAATATAAAATTTTCGACGTGAAAAATACCATGATGAAAATACCACAGGTGAAAATGTCAAAAAATGAAAATATTTTTAAAATTCTAAAAATGGGCTTGCAGTAGCAGAATAAAATTGGAAATATGAAAAATGGAATACGTTTAAAGGTACGAATGTAATAAATATATTATTAACTTAAACTAAAAATATAAAATTTTCGACCTGAAAAATACCCTGATGTATAGTACAGGTGAAAATGTCAAAAAATGAAAATATTTTTAAAATTCTAAAAATGGGCTTGCAGTAGCAGAATAAAATTGGAAATATGAAAAATGGAATACGTTTAAAGGTACGAATGTAATAAATATATTATCAATCGGAACTATAAATATAAAATTTTCGACGTGAAAAATACCATGATGAAAATACCACAGGTGAAAATGTCAAAAAATGAAAATATTTTTAAAATTCTAAAAATGGGCTTGCAGTAGCAGAATAAAATTGGAAATATGAAAAATGAAATACGTTTAAAGGTAAAAATGTAATAAATATATTATTAACTTAAAATAAAAATATAAAATTTTGGACCAGAAAAATACCATGATGCCGGGTACAGGTGAAAATGTCAATAAATTAAAATATTTTTAAAATTCTAAAAATGGGCTTGCAGTAGCAGAATAAAATTGGAAATATGAAAAATGGAATACGTTTAAAGTACCTATGTAATAAATATATTATTAACTTAAAATAAAAATATAAAATTTTCAACGTGAAAAATACCATGATGCCGGGTACAGGTGAAAATATGAAAAAATTTAAAATTTTTGAAAATTCAAAAATGGGCTTGCAGTAGCAGAATAAAATTGGAAATATGAAAAATGGAATACGTTTAAAGGTACGAATGTAATAAATATATTATCAATTTGAACTAAAAATATAAAATTTTCGACGTGAAAAATACCATGATGCCGGGTACAGGTGAAAATATGAAAAAATTTAAAATTTTTGAAAATTCAAAAATGGGCTTGCAGTAGCAGAATAAATTTGGAAATATGAAAAATGGAATACGTTTAAAGGTACGAAGGTAATCAATATATTATTAACTTAAACTAAAAATATAAAATTTTCGACCTGAAAAATACCCTGATGTATAGTACAGGTGAAAATGTCAAAAAATGAAAATATTTTTAAAATTGTAAAAATGGGCTTGCAGTAGCAGAATAAAATTGGAAATATGAAAAATGGAATACGTTTAAAGGTACGAATGTAATAAATATATTATTAACTTAAACTAAAAATATAAAATTTTCGACGTGAAAAATACCCTGATGTATAGTACAGGTGAAAATGTCAGAAATTTATAATATTTTTAAAATTCTAAAAATGGGCTTGCAGTAGCAGAATAAAATTGGAAATATGAAAAATGGAATACGTTTAAAGGTACGAATGTAATAAATATATTATCAATTTGAACTAAAAATATAAAATTTTCGACGTGAAAAATACCATGATGCCGGGTACAGGTGAAAATATGACAAAATTTAAAATTTTTGAAAATTCAAAAATGGGCTTGCAGTAGCAGAATAAAATTGGAAATATGAAAAATGGAATACGTTTAAAGGTACGAATGTAATGAATATATTATTAACTTAAACCAAAAATATAAAATTTTCGACCTGAAAAATACCCTGATGTATAGTACAGGTGAAAATGTCAAAAAATGAAAATATTTTTAAAATTGTAAAAATGGGCTTGCAGTAGCAGAATAAAATTGGAAATATGAAAAATGGAATACGTTTAAAGGTACGAATGTAATAAATATATTATTAACTTAAACTAAAAATATAAAATTTTCGACCTGAAAAATACCCTGATGTATAGTACAGGTGAAAATGTCAAAAAATGAAAATATTTTTAAAATTCTAAAAATGGGCTTGCAGTAGCAGAATAAAATTGGAAATATGAAAAATGGAATACGTTTAAAGGTACGAATGTAATAAATATATTATTAACTTAAACTAAAAATATAAAATTTTCGACCTGAAAAATACCCTGATGTATAGTACAGGTGAAAATGTCAGAAATTTATAATATTTTTAAAATTCTAAAAATGGGCTTGCAGTAGCAGAATAAAATTTAAAATATGAAAAATAGAATAGGTTTAAACGTACCAATGTAATAAATATATTATTAACTTAAACTAAAAATATAAAATTTTCAACGTGAAAAATACCATGATGCCGGGTACAGGTGAAAATATGACAAAATTTAAAATTTTTGAAAATTCAGAAATGGGCTTGCAGTAGCAGAATAAAATTGGAAATATGAAAAATGGAATACGTTTAAAGGTACGAATGTAATAAATATATTATTAACTTAAACTAAAAATATAAAATTTTCGACCTGAAAAATACCCTGATGTATAGTACAGGTGAAAATGTCAGAAATTTATAATATTTTTAAAATTCTAAAAATGGGCTTGCAGTAGCAGAATAAAATTTAAAATATGAAAAATAGAATAGGTTTAAACGTACCAATGTAATAAATATATTATCAATTGGAACTAAAAATATAAAATTTTCGACGTGAAAAATACCATGATGCCGGGTACAGGTGAAAATATGACAAAATTAAAAATTTTTGAAAATTCAAAAATGGGCTTGCAGTAGCAGAATAAAATTGGAAATATGAAAAATGGAATACGTTTAAAGGTACGAATGTAATGAATATATTATTAACTTAAAGTAAAAATATAAAATTTTCGACCTGAAAAATACCCTGATGTATAGTACAGGTGAAAATGTCAAAAAATGAAAATATTTTTAAAATTGTAAAAATGGGCTTGCAGTAGCAGAATAAAATTGGAAATATGAAAAATGGAATACGTTTAAAGGTACGAATGTAATAAATATATTATTAACTTAAATTAAAAATATAAAATTTTTGACGTGAAAAATACCCTGATGTATAGTACAGGTGAAAATGTCAAAAAATGAAAATATTTTTAAAATTCTAAAAATGGGCTTGCAGTAGCAGAATAAAATTGGAAATATGAAAAATGGAATACGTTTAAAGGTACGAATGTATTAAATATATTATTAACTTAAACTAAAAATATAAAATTTTCGACCTGAAAAATACCCTGATGTATAGTACAGGTGAAAATGTCAAAAAATGAAAATATTTTTAAAATTCTAAAAATGGGCTTGCAGTAGCAGAATAAAATTGGAAATATGAAAAATGGAATACGTTTAAAGGTACGAATGTAATAAATATATTATTAACTTAAAATAAAAATATAAAATTTTCGACCTGAAAAATACCATGATGCCGGGTACAGGTGAAAATGTCAAAAAATTTAAATATTTTTAAAATTCTAAAAATGGGCTTGCAGTAGCAGAATAAAATTGGAAATATGAAAAATGGAATACGTTTAAAGGTACGAATGTAATAAATATATTATCAATTTGAACTAAAAATATAAAATTTTCGACGTGAAAAATACCATGATGCCGGGTACAGGTGAAAATATGAAAAAATTTAAAATTTTTGAAAATTCAAAAATGGGCTTGCAGTAGCAGAATAAAATTGGAAATATGAAAAATGGAATAAGTTTAAAGGTACGAATGTAATGAATATATTATTAACTTAAACTAAAAATATAAAATTTTCGACCTGAAAAATACCCTGATGTATAGTACAGGTGAAAATGTCAAAAAATGAAAATATTTTTAAAATTCTAAAAATGGGCTTGCAGTAGCAGAATAAAATTGGAAATATGAAAAATGGAATACGTTTAAAGGTACGAATGTAATAAATATATTATTAACTTAAACTAAAATATAAAATTTTCGACCTGAAAAATACCCTGATGTATAGTACAGGTGAAAATGTCAAAAAATTAAAATATTTTTAAAATTCTAAAAGTGGGCTTGCAGTAGCAGAATAAAATTGGAAATATGAAAAATGGAATACGTTTAAAGGTACGAATGTAATAAATATATTATCAATTTGAACTAAAAATATAAAATTTTCGAAGTGAAAAATACCATGATGCCGGGTACAGGTGAAAATATGAAAAAATTTAAAATTTTTGAAAATTCAAAAATGGGCTTGCAGTAGCAGAATAAAATTGGAAATATGAAAAATGTAATACGTTTAAAGGTACGAATGTAATAAATATATTATTAACTTAAACTAAAAATATAAAATTTTCGACCTGGAAAATACCCTGATGTATAGTACAGGTGAAAATGTCAAAAAATGAAAATATTTTTAAAATTCTAAAAATGGGCTTGCAGTAGCAGAATAAAATTGGAAATATGAAAAATAGAATAGGTTTAAATGTACCAATGTAATAAATATATTATTAATATAAACTAAAAATATAAAATTTTCAACGTGAAAAACACCATGATGCCGGGTATATGTGAAAATATGAAAAAATTTAAAATTTTTGAAAATTCAAAAATGGGCTTGCAGTAGCAGAATAAAATTGGAAATATGAAAAATGGAATACGTTTAAAGGTACGAATGTAATAAATATATTATCAATTTGAACTAAAAATATAAAATTTTCGACCTGAAAAATACCATGATGCCGGGTACAGGTGAAAATGTTAAAAAATTTAAATATTTTTAAAATTCTAAAAATGGGCTTGCAGTAGCAGAATAAAATTGGAAATATGAAAAATGGAATACCTTTAAAGGTACGAATGTAATAAATATATTATCAATTTGAACTAAAAATATAAAATTTTCGACATGAAAAATACCATGATGCCGGGTACAGGTGAAAATATGAAAAAATTTAAAATTTTTGAAAATTCAAAAATGGGCTTGCAGTAGCAGAATAAAATTGGAAATATGAAAAATGGAATACGTTTAAAGGTACGAATGTAATAAATATATTATCAATTTGAACTAAAAATATAAAATTTTCGACGTAAAAAATACCATGATGCCGGGTACAGGTGAAAATATGAAAAAATTTAAAATTTTTGAAAATTCAAAAATGGGCTTGCAGTAGCAGAATAAAATTGGAAATATGAAAAATGGAATACGTTTAAAGGTACGAATGTAATGAATATATTATTAACTTAAACTAAAAATATAAAATTTTCGACCTGAAAAATACACTGATGTATAGTACAGGTGAAAATGTCAAAAAATGAAAATATTTTTAAAATTCTAAAAATGGGCTTGCAGTAGCAGAATTAAATTGGAAATATGAAAGGTACAAATGTAATAAATATATTATTAACTTAAACTAAAAATATAAAATTTTCGACCTGAAAAATACCATGATGCTGGGTACAGGTGAAAATGTCAAAAAATTTAAATATTTTTAAAATTCTAAAAATGGGCTTGCAGTAGCAGAATAAAATTGGAAATATGAAAAATGGAATACGTTTAAAGGTACGAATGTAATAAATATATTATCAATTTGAACTAAAAATATAAAATTTTCGATGTCAAAAATACCATGATGCCGGGTACAGGTGAAAATATGAAAAAATTTAAAATTTTTGAAAATTCAAAAATGGGCTTGCAGTAGCAGAATAAAATTGGAAATATGAAAAATGGAATACGTTTAAAGGTACGAATGTAATAAATATATTATCAATTTGAACTAAAAATATAAAATTTTCGACCTGAAAAATACCCTGATGTATAGTACAGGTGAAAATGTCAAAAAATGAAAATATTTTTAAAATTCTAAAAATGGGCTTGCAGTAGCAGAATAAAATTGGAAATATGAAAAATGGAATACGTTTAAAGGTACGAATGTAATAAATATATTATTAACTTAAACTAAAAATATAAAATTTTCGACATGAAAAATACCCTGATGGGCTGTGAACTTAATTCCAATTTGTTACCCAAACAACATTCCATATTGATTCCTGGTTTAGGGGTAGTGTTAGGGTTAGTTTTATAGCTAGATTGGATGATGTGAGTAAATTACACTCACCATTTGAAAGAATCTTCTGAGTAGAATGTAGGCCAGGCCTAGAATTTCATGTAGCTTTCATTTCCTCTTCCCAGGAAGAATAGTTTAAACATACGGAGAGACAAAAAGGATAATACATAGTGTACTGTAACCGGAGCGTTACTGCAATGAAAGCACCATCACTGAAAGTGGATGAACTCTTTCAAACAATGCGGATGTCACTGGATCCTTATTTCAGACATACAGGTTAAGCAGTTACTCTCTTTTGGCAAAGCAGAGAAAAATCTACAGAAGGTTTTGCAACTGCATTTACTTAGTACACCCAACTTCCAACTAATGGGCAGTGAACTGAATTCCAATTTGTTACCCAAACAACATTCCATATTGATTCCTGGTTTAGGGGTAGTGTTAGGGTTAGTTTTACAGATAGATTGGATAATGTGAGCAAATTACTCTCACCATTTGTAAGAATCTTCTGAGTAGAATGTAGGCCGGGCCTAGAATTTGATGTAGCTTTCATTTCCTCTTCCCAGGAAGAATAGTTTAAATATACGGAGAGAAAAAAAGTATAATACATAATGCAATGTAACCAGAGCGTTGCTGCACTCAAGGCTCCATCACTGAATATTAGTTTTATAGATAGATTGGATAATGTGAGCAAATTACTCTCACCATTTGTAATAATTTTCTGAGTAGAATGTAGGCCGGGCCTAGAATTTGATGTAGCTTTAATTTCCTCTTCCCAGAAAGAATAGTTTAAACATTCGGAGAGAAAAAAAGCATAATACATAGTGTATTGTGACCGGAGTGTTACTGCAATGAAAGCACCATCACTGAAAGTGGATGAACTGTTTCAAACAATGCGGATGTCAATGGATCCTTATTTCAGACATAAAGGTTAAGCAGTTACTCTCTTTTGGCAAAGCAGAGAGAAATCTACAGAAGGTATTGCAACTGCATTTACTTAGTACAACCAACTTCCTACAAATGGGCAGTGAACTGAATTCCAATTTGTTACCCAAACAACATTCCATACTGATTCCTGGTTTAGGGGTAGTGTTAGGGTTAGTTTTATAGATAGATTGGATGATGTGAGGAAATTACTCTCACCATTTGTCAGAATCTTCTGAGTAGAATGTAGGCCGGGCCGAGAATTTGATGTAGCTTTCATTTCCTCTTCCCAGGAAGAATAGTTTAAATATTCGGAGAGAAAAAAAGGATAATACATAATGCAATGTAACTGGAGCGTTGCTGCACTTAAGGCTCCATCACTGTATAATAGTTTTATAGATATATTGGATGATGTGAGCAAATTACTCTCACCATTTGTAAGAATCTTCTGAGTAGAATGTATGCCGGGCCTAGAATTTGATGTAGCTTTCATTTCCTCCTCCCACGAAGCATAGTTTAAACATACGGAGAGAAAAAAAGGATAATACATAGTGTATTGTAACCGGAGCGTTACTGCAATGAAAGCACCATGACTGAAAGTGGATGAACTCTTTCAAACAGTGCGGATGTCATTGGATCCGTATTTCAGACATACAGGTTAAGCAATTACTCTCTTTTGGCAAAGCAGAGAGAAATGTACAGAAGGTATTGCAAATGCGTTTACTTAGTACAACCAACTTCTTACAAATGGGCAGTGAACTTAATTCCAATTTGTTACCCAAACAATATTCCATAATCATTCCTGGGTTAGGGTTAGTGTTTGCGTTAGTTTTAGGGATAGATTGGATGATGTGAGCAAATTTGTCTAACCATTTGTAACAATCTTCTGAATAGAATGTACGCTGGGCCTAGAATTTGATGTCGTTTTCATTTCCTCTTCCCAGGAAGAATAGTTTAAACATACGGAGAGACAAAAAGGACATTACATAGTGCATTGTGACCGTAGCGTTACTGCGATGAAGGCAAACATTGAATGTGGATGAACGCTTTCACACAATGCGGATGTCACTGGATCTTGATTTCAGACATACAAGTCAAGCAAAAACTCTCTTTTAGCAAAGCAGAGAGAAATCGACAGAAGTTAGTGCAACTGCATTTACTTAGTACAACCAACTTCCTTCAGATGGGTAGTGAACAATTCCAATTTGTTACCCAAACAACATTTCATATTGATTCCTGGGTTAGGGTTAGTGTTTGCGTTAGTTTTATAGATAGATTGGATGATGTGAGCAAATTAGTCTAACCATTTGTAATAATCTTCTGAGTACAATGTAGGCCGGGCTTCGAATTTGATGTAGCTTTCATTTCCTCTTACCAGGAAGAATAGTTTAAACATATGGAGAGACAAAAAGGATAATACATAGTGCATTGTAACTGGAGCGTTACTGCCATGAAGGCACCATCACTGAAAGTGGATGAACTCTTTCACACAATGTGCGGATATCACTGGATCCTTATTTCAGACATACAAGTTAAGCAGTTACTCTCTTTTGGCAAAGCAGAGAGAAATCTACAGAAGGTATTGCAACTGCATTTACTTAGTACAACCAACTTCCTACAATTGGGCAGTGAACTTAATTCCAATTTTTTACCCAAACAATATTCCATATTGATTCCTGGGTTAGGGTTAGTGTTTGCGTTAGTTTTATAGATAGATTGGATGATGTGAGCAAATTTGTCTAACCATTTGTAATAATCTTCTGAGTAGAATGTAGGCTGGCCCTAGAATTTGATGTAGCTTTCATTTCCTCTTCCCAGGAAGAATAGTTTAAACATACGGAGAGACAAAAAGGATAATACATAGTGCATTTTAACCGGAGCATTAGTGCAATGAAGGCACCATCATTGAATGTTAGTTTTATACATAGATTGGATGATGTGAGCAAATTAGTCTAACCATTTGTAATATATAATTTCTATATATCTTTCCATATATATTTCCAATCATCCTATCTTTTAATCATTTTATCCCTCCACAATAAGATTCTTTAACATAAATTGAGTCCACTTTAATGGTTAGGGTTAGTGCTAGGGAATCATGGGGATTGTTTTTTTCTGAGTCATTGAGCCTTCTCGGTCAGAGAGCTCTGGTGCCACAATAAAATGCAGTTCCCATGATTCCCTAACCTTAACCCTAACCCATAAAGTGGACTCAATTTTCACTATTCCTGGCAGTCTGCAAAGTCTTCCTTTTGTATTTCTTCATTTATTCTTTTGTAAAATTCAGCTGTTTCTCTGCTGGGGCATAAATCCCAACCAAAAGATATTTAGATTTTTCTATTTGTATCTTGACACCAATATAATGACCATTTCGGTCCTTAAAAATTTCTTTTGCTCCATATTTATTCTGAACATACATTACCACTCCGCCCCCTTTTTTTCATTTGCTGCAATGAACATCTGACCGAGTTTTGGATTATTCAAATAATTTATTTCCTTTTTCTTAATCTTAATTTCTTATAAACAGATCACATCCAATTTCTTTTTGATTAAGTAATGGAAAACTTTACTTCTTTTAAATTTCAAATTCAGGCCCTTCACATTCCATGAGATGATTTTGGTCGCCATTTTTTATTTCTTATTTCTATTAATTAACCAATATATTATTCTATATCTTCCCCTCCAGGATATTTTTCTATACTTTTGTCTTTTTCTGAAAACAGCTCTCCCATTATATTTACTTGGGAATCTTCCTCTTTCTTATTTTGCCTTCTTGATTCCATGTCTTCCTCTACTCTCATCTTTTGTTTTCCTTCATGCTCTTCTTCAAACTTCTCTGAACTTTCTAGCTTTCATAATGGAGTTTATTCTATATCTTCTTTGGTTGTACCAGAGCAGAACTCCTTCAATTCTATCCCACGCATATCTAATTTGCCTTCAGGTCAATTCCTGAGTTAAAAACATGTAATCTTTTCTTCTCAATACTGCCATTGGAACATCTTTATAAATTTTTATAGTTTTCCCTTCAACTTGAAGATCTTGATAACTCCTTTGCAAAATCTGCTCCTTCACCCTACTTCTAACAAATGAAATCACTATATCTCTGGGTACATTTTTCTCCCTCACCACCACAGAGCTGATTCTGAAAACTTTATCAATATCTCTCATTATCTCTTCTTATCTCTTCTTTGGATATTCCAATAAAGTCTGATAAACAGATGTGACTCTTTCATATGGATCTTGTGCTGGTTCTTCAGGTAGTCCTCTCATCTTTAGGCATTTCCCCCTATAACAGACCTCTTGCAATAAATTTAAATTGCTCTCCTGTTTTTGTTGCTCAGTTAGCTCTGTTGTTGTCCTCCTCAATTCATTTGTTTTGCCTTTGAAATCCTCCACATCTGTCCTTAAACCTTCAACTTCATTGGAAATCTTGTCCAGCTTCTTTCCAAATTCTCCTAACTCTCTCTGTAGATCCTCCTTTGCTTCTTTTCTAGATTGCTTCAATTCATTCTTCACTTCCACCCTAAGTTTCTGAAACTCCTCTAACAAAACTTGCATAGGATCTGTTGTTTTAATCGCCATGTCTGTGGATCCTCTTCTCTGAAGCGTGGCTCCACTAGGAGTCAGTTTTTAAATTCCAGACGCAGTTACAGCCACCATTTCTTCTGTATCTTTGACAGGCCTTTGCCTTTTAATTCCAATATTTTACTTCTTTTAAATTCTTTTCTTCATCATCTTCTTACTCTACTAACTTTTAAAAAGGTCTTCCATATAATTAAATGCTCAAAAATATTTATTAAGATTAAATATTCAAAATTCACTCCTGGTGTCCCATTCAATATCAATATCAAATTCAATAGTTTTAACCAATTAATTTCATTGGTTTAACAATCTTTCCCTCTCAATTCATTCAATATTAATATCCTATATATCCAATAACCAACAATAATCAATTCTAATCAATTTGTCAATTATACTCTCAATTCAATTCATGTATATATCAATCCTTTAATTGTTAATAATTAATTCTAGTCAATTATTAATTAATCAAGTTATTTAATTGTTCATCATTAAATCATAGTCTAATTAAAATTGTTTCTAACCTTTTTTGATTCTTAATTTCAATCTAGTTGTATATAGAATCAGAATGGATACTTAAATTAAAGGAAATACTGTATTTCCTGGTGTATAAGACTACTATTTATTTATTTATTTATTTTATTATAACATAAATATTTTACAAAGCTATATATCAAGAGCTACAACATTATTGTTTATCAGCATTACAGATTTCGGTATTACCAATACATCTCTGTTTTCGGCTATTACACAAATCACTGTCATTGACATATCCCATCTATATGATGTTAATTAGTTTTATCATTTACCACTTCTTATTTTACAAGATTCTCTTGTCGTCTCTAACTTCAATTATTCTTTTTAAGTGTCTTTCTCCATATACTATTTCTGTTAAAGCAAATCCTCTTAGTATGTTATGTTCCCCATCTTTTTTTTACAATAAATGAATAACGAATTCCACCCATTGTTTATCTCAGTTCTTGTATTTCCTTCCTGTAACTGTTCTTTTCTGTCTAATTCTGCGATATCTATTAACCTAAGCAACCAATTATCAATGGTTGGTATTTCCTCTGTTTTCCATTTGCTAGCTACCAATATTCTAGCCATTGTTATCATATATAAAATTAATTTCCATTTTTCTTTCTTTTCTGAGCCTTTTATCATATGTACCATGTTTAACAAAAATATTTCAGGACTAAGATCAAATGTTATATTAGTTATTTCCATGATTATTTTATGTACAATTTGCCAAAATTTGACTATAACCGGACAAGACCACCACATATGAATCCAGGTACCATGATTTTTTTTTACATTTCCAACAAATATCATTGTTATTTTTATACATTTTTGCCAATCTCACCGGGATAAGATACCATCTAGTTTCTAACTTAAAGAAATTTTCTCGTAATGTTTGATTGCTTGTAAACTTGTACGTTGCTTTCCTGGCTTTATTCCAATTTTCCAAGGAAATTTCGTTGCCAATATCCCTTGCCCAGTATAGCATATGTTCTTTAACAACTTCTTCCTCTAATTCTCTTTGTAATAATGTCTTATAGAAGTTAGCTATTTGCTTTGGTTTATCTGCTATAAGAATGTTATCTAATTTGTTTTTTACAAGATGTATTCCTTGTGTTTTAAGATCAGTTATCATCATATTTTGTAATTGATGGTATTGAAACCATGTCAAGTCTGGGTCTCTATTTCTGATTACCCCCAATTCTTTTAGTCTAACTGTTCCATCACACGGCTCCTGTATAATAATTTCCTTGTATTTTAACCAATTCATCACTGTTTAAAATCTACCTAGCATAGCTTCTTGTGGTGACATCCACCCTGCAATGCCCCTGTAAAAGTTAGATTTTATTTTTGCCCATGTTTTTATAAGTGCTCTTCTTAATATATGATGCGAAAATCTTTGGTGAACCTTTTCTTTATCGTACCATAAGTACGCATGCCAACCGTATCTCAAAACGTGGCCCTCCAAGTCTAACAATCTTTTATTTTTAATCTTAATCCATTCTTGTATCCATGTTAATACACATGCCTGAAAATATAGTTCCAAGTCTGGTACCTCACATCCTCCATTATCTTTAATATCAGTTAGAATTTTCCATTTAATTCAAGGTTTTTTCCCTTCCCAAATGAATTTTTTCAATTCTTTATTCCATACCGAGAATGGTTTAGTATTATGAATTATTGGCAAATTAGTGAATAGAAAGATTAATTTTGGTAGCGCAAACATTTTAAATGCTGCTGTTCTTCCATAAAATGAAAGCTTTAGTCGTGTCCACCTTACCAAGTATTTTAAAATTTCATTCCATGTTTTTGTATAGTTTAGATCGAATAACTCCGTGTTTCTGTTAGAAATATAAATTCCTAAATATTTAGCCCTTTTAACAATCATGCATGATGTTTTTTGTTTCAGAATTTCCTCTTCTTTACTTGATAGGTTTTTGGTGTTGATTACTGATTTATCTTTATTTAATTTAAACCCCATATATTCCCCAAATTCTTCCAGGATATTCATCAATTTCTCTATACTGGATAAAGGGTCTTCCAGAAATACAATTAAATCATCGGCGTATGCCTTAATCTTGAATTCCGAACCTCTAACTTTAGAGCCTTTTATTCCTTTATTCTGTCTAATATTGTTATTAAGTAGTTCTATTATTATCACAAACAGTAAAGGGCATCCTTGTCTTACACCCCTAAAAATACTGAATTCTTTAGTCTTTTCCCTGTTTACAATTACTCTGGCTTTTGGATCTGCATATATACTTTTGATCCATGTTATAAATTTATCACCAAAGTTTAGATTTTCTAGAATGAAAAACATAGTATCCCAATTCACGGCATCAAAAGCTTTCTCAGTGTCAATTAATAACAATGCCAATTTCTTTTCATTATTTTTCTCATAATACTCTATAGTATCAATCACAGTTCTAATATTTTGCTTAATTTGCCTTTGTGGTAAAAAACCTGCTTGATCCTCATGTGCTCTTTCTTTCAACACCTCTTTTAGTCTAGTCGCCAAAATACTGGTGAATATCTTATAATCTATATTCATCAGGGAGATTGGTCGATAATTCTCAATCTTTGTATTGTCCTTTCCTTCTTTAGGAATTAACACAATATTTGCGAATTTCCATGATTTGGGAATTCCATTTATTACTATATCATTGATTGTATTTTTTAAAGGTTCTGTTAACTGATCTACCAACTTAATATAATATTCTGAAGTAAAGCCGTCTGGTCCTGGAGATTTTTTTATTTTAAGTTTCCGGATAGCCTCCTCTATTTCTTTTTCCGTTATATCCTTATTTAACTTGTCTCTTACAGTATCACTCAGTTTCTTTTTTTTAAAAAATAATTTTTATTGAATTTTATAACACAACTCCGTCCAATCCATAAAGAAACATATCCAACATAGTATTTCATTATTCTACAATATTCACTTCCTATCTTAATATAGAATAGTTTTATTTACATTGCTTTTTTGTCTTCTTATTGCTTCTTGCTAACAGAACAAACACAGTCTCTCAATTTTCTTATAATAAAAAATAAGGAATAAAATAATAATTCTAATAATAATAGGAGTCCTTAAAACAAACTTTCTTCCAGATTATGTAAACTCGACATATTCTCCAAAATTATAATATATCTAATCTTGTTTTAAGCCAAGAGAGAGCAAAGTGTCCTGGATTATTTTCAATATCCTAACCTTCAAAAATCATCTCAGCCAGTTTTTTATCCAGACACCACCTTTTCTTAAGAAACGTCCTTATCTGCTTCCATTCATTTTCCAATTTCTCCACCTTCTTATCCTTTAGCTTATAAGAGAGAATATCCAGTTTTCTAATTTCATCTAATTTCATTAACCAGTCTTCTAATTGTAATTTTTTATCTTCCTTCCAATGCTTTGCTATAATCAATCTGGCCAAGGTTATCATATATAACAAAACCGTCCCATACTTCTTCTCGTCCTCTACTTTTAAAAAGTAAGCCATATTTAATATATATATCTCTGGTCTTTTTTTTAAAAGCTTATTCCCAATATCTCTTGTATTATAGCATGTATCTCATTCCAAAAATCCTTCACTTTTTCACACTTCCACCACATGTGGATTGTCGTTCCTTTCTCTTTGCCACATTTCCAACAACGATCATTACTTTGCTTAAATATTTTATTTAATCTGGCAGGTTTAATTACAAACTTTCAGAAAATTCTCCTTTAGATCTTGGCATCTAGTGAAAGAATTTGTTCTAACCCATGCTTTTTCCCACGCTTCTAAGGGTATTTCCCGTCCTAAATCTTTTGCCCAATCAATCATGTATTGTTTTATTGGTTCTCTTTCCAACTCTCTCTCTCTAAACAAATTATAGTATTTAGTTATCTTTCTGTCTTCATTTTCCAAAATTACTTTATCCAAATCCGTCAGTTTTAATTCAATTCCCAAAAACTTAACATCTTCATTAAATCTTGTTCTTATTTGACAATAACTAAACCAATTTACGTCTTTCCCTTCACCAATTATTTCTTCTCTAGTCTTTATACTTAACTCACCTTTGTCATTAGTCTTTATAATATCTTTATATCTTAGCCAATTATCTTGTCTATCCCACCTATTTGCAAACGCTTCTTGGGTGGACACCCATCCTGGAATTTTAAAATAAAAAAGTGACTTAACTATTTCCCATGTCCCCAATAGTGCCCTTCAAAAGGGATTATTATAAAAGTCTTTATGAATTTGTGCTTTTTTGTACCAAAGGTACCCGTGCCAGCCAAAACGTAGGGAATCACCCTCCAAATTCAAAACAAATTGTCTTTTAACTTTATCCAATCCTCTAACCATTGCATATTACATGCCCATCTATATAGTTTAAAGTCTGGCATGGCACACCCTCCTTTTTCCTTTTTTTCTTTAAGATTATTCCACCTAATTCTTGCCTTTCCCCCTTTCCAAATAAATTTTCTAATTTCTTTGTTCCAATTATCTATTTCATATAATCTATATTCTGTAAAAATTTTCCAAAATTCGTAATCTTTAAGTCTCTATTCTTTTGTTTCTTGTAAAAATTTGCAAAATAATGATGAAATTTCTTTTGAATTTCTTTTTGAACTGTTGTTTTACCTTCTTCATCAATTATTTCTATAATGGTTTTTGCCCCTGATTTTTTTTATTTAATTTGTTTGCGAGCCACTTCCCTGACTTATTATCCATTTCAAATATATCTTGTCTCTCTCTCCTCCTTTTCTGTTTGATTTCTTTATTCAAGATATTTTCAAGTTTCTTCTGCCAGTATTCCATTTGATTTAATATATCTATTGAGGAGGGATCTTTTGTCAGCTTCATTTCTGTTTCTTTTATTTTTGTTTCCAACCATTTAATTTCTTCCCCTTGCACAATTTTTACCTCCTTAGATTTTTTCAAGAATATTCCCCTTAACACTGCTTTGTGTGCATCGCAAATCAATTTAATTTGCATCTGTTCCACACTATTTTCTTTAAAATAATTTTTAATATTTCTTTTCAAATCTTCCACAAAGCCGTCCTCACAGAGGAGTTCCGCTTTTAGTTTCCAATTATATTGTTTTTGGCCTATTTCCAAACTCATTAGAATTGGGTTATGATTGGAGACTACTTTTTAACCCAGGAAAATCTTTTCCAAAGTCAGGATTGTCTTATACGTCGGGTGGAGGAGGAGGGGGAAGAAGGGGTGGTGTAGCGCAAGGCAGAAGGATGAAGCAGCAGCGGATAAGAGGTGAAGGAGGCAGCAGCAGATAGGTGAACTCCTATCCTGGGGTTTTCTTGGCAAGACTGGTTCAGAGGAGGTTTGCCATTGCCTTCCCCTGAGGCTGAGAGTGTGTGAGTTGTCCAAGTTCACCCAGTTGGTTTCATGGCAGAATGGGAATGAAACCCAGGTATCGAGAGTGGTAGTCCAAACCACTCAAACCACTACACCATGTTGGCTCCTATTCCCATGTACTACCTATGAAACAATTGCAGACCCTAAGGCAACCTTATCATGGGGTTTTCTTGGCATGTTTCTTCCAATGGGGTTGCCATTACCTTCGTCTGAGGCTGAGAGTGTGTGACATGACCAGGGTCACTTACTTGGCCACAAATTGTACATACCCCAGAATGCATCACCTAGTATATTGGCAGTCCTTCCCCCAACACTTTCTCCCCATTGGAAGAGGAGTAGTCTTATACGGCGAGTATATCCTAAACTCTATATTTTAACTGGAAAAGTTGGGGGTCGTCTTATAAGCCCAGTCGTCTTATACACTTGGAAATATGGGTATATACAAGCCTCTTATCCTTAAATTCATTCCATTCTTTTACTGTATCTTCATCTCTTTCAGTTATTTATATGAAGACCATTTTCATTTAGTCCACTTCTTGCAATTCCTCCCTTGCCTCTTTGTTGCTATTATCGTTACTATTATCGTTGTCTCCTCCTTCCGTCGGTTCTTTCTTTCTGTCCTCTATTTGTTGCTTTCCAATCTACCTTCTCTCCTTAAATCAGGACCCTTCTTTGGACTTTATATTCAATGTTTGATGCCTACTCTCCTGTCCTCCTTCCGTTGGACCTTTCTCTCATTAAGGCTGCCTCTGGTCTTTTTTTCTCCTTCCGATGTCCTATCCTCCTCCCGTTGTGCCTTTCTCTCTTTAAACAAGCTCTATTCTCCCTGCATTGCTTCTAAGTACCTCATCCTCCTGTCCTCCTTCCACCAGGTCTCTTTTGCCACTCTTCAAATTCTAAAAAACTTTAAAAAACTTTTAAAACCTTGCCTCAGGTCTTCCCAGCTGCTTTCTACTCATTCCCTCTTACCAACTTTCATACTGCCACCATCTTCCCTTCTTCATCAGTTCTTATCTAGCCCCCCTTACCAACATTTCTCTGTTTCACTTTGCCACTTTTACAGATACTCCTGCCTTTTTCTCCTTCCTCTCTTCCAATATTCCCCCATCAATTATCCCCCGACTGTTACTTACAATGTTATAAATTCTTTGTCTGTCTCCACTTTCTTTCAATCCCAGCCTGATCTTGATGTTCCCAAATGACTCAGGTTGCCAAATTCCATTGCAATAAACTTGCGGTTTGGTTAAAACAATGTAGCAAGCATCTTTTTTTAAAGTCCACTTAAAGTCCACTTCACTCAGTTCAAAGAGGGTGTGGTAATTGCTGTCTCCACTTTTTTTTAGCAGCCTGTCTCTCCCCCTCAGATAAAAAACAGCAGGCAGGACTAAGTGCCTAAATGGCAGCCATTCCAGGATCAGCTGCTCTGCGACCCTGTCTCTCCCCCAATACAAAATCCTCTCTGAGGACTTTGATCAGGCTCCAGGCAAGGGTCTCCGGAGCAAGGATGAAAGAGGGTCATAAGATCCCCCACACCCTAGAATGGCAGTCCTGTGAGAAGCCCTAAATCACAATACTGGTCACCCTGCCATCACCACCGGAAGTTCTGGTGCCTGTAATTTTAATGGTTGTGTGGAAGTTCAGCAGGTACTCCAGGTAACAAGCAACACTTGCTGAAATCCCCAGTTTTACACAACCATTAAATATTTAGGAACTCTCATAATCATGATCATGACTAGCTGTAATTCTGCAAATTAGTTCTGCAAATCAAGTTTTAGAATGACAGGGAGATGAGACAAACAAACAACATACCTTCATTTCAGCCAACAGGCCATTAGGCAACAGAGTGTACATAAAACACGATAAAATAGCACAATAAAACAAATATTCATAACATACTCATAATAGGTACATATGTATATAAATATATACATATACAAAGTCGCTCACAGATACATTAGGTGATACTAGGCCATATGACACTGGGACAAGGTGAATAATTGTACAGGTATTTAAGGAACAATAGAAAGGGCTGTTACATGGGTCATAATCTTACGGGTTTTAGTAGCAGAGAGGAAAAACTTTGCCACTGCTTCTATTTTACTTTTCTCAGAGTCATTTAAGAAATACACCAGGTACCAATTAGTTGGTCTGCCTGGAAACTTAAGCAGGAGGGGTGAAATTAATCTTAACCTCTCATACTTATAAAAAGTACAGAAAAATAGGACATGCTCTAGAGACTCAACAGAACCTTCACTGCAAGGGCAGACCCGTTTGTTATAAGGGGTTCCCTTAAAGTGGCCTTCTAACAAGGCAGAGGGGATAACATTAAATCTTGTTTTAGTAAACACAGCTTGGTATTTTGGGATGGTCAAATTTTGTAAATAGTTTGTAAATTTCAAGATTGAACTACAACCCTAAACTGATGGGAGAACAGGTAGTGCGGGCAGAGGATAAAGAATATTGTATATCAATATCTTTTATACGGTGTTCCAGAATCTGCTGCGCCCTGGACAAATCATGTGTAATGAGGAAGTTGTTTGAAAAGCCCACTCTCTGAAATTTTTCTTTGATATTTTTAGACCAAAGGGTGGTATAATTGTCTTTCATTACAAGATACAAATATCCTGACTCAGGGCCAGCATAAAAAAGTTTAAGCCAATACTTTAGGGCCCACGTCCAGGCAGTACATTCAAGTGAATGACAACCTGCTTCAAGCCATAAAACTGCTGATAGAACACAATTGGGTACTCCAAATAATTTCTGAAGGTAGGCTGAAAGGATCCGTTCTAATGCTAAAGAAAAACCTAGGATCCAAATAGGAATACCAAATAACAATTGTGGCAAGACCTTGGCTTGGAACATCCTAAATGCAGCAGGTAAAAATTGGCCTCCTTTAGTGTAAACCCCCCCAAACAGCACTATTATTTGCTGACTGAATAGCAGCAGACTGCTGGGATGCCCAGCCAGTATTTAACTTGCTCTAATTTATGTCCATTTATAACTCAATTGGACTGACTTTGATTCTTGGAAAAAAACATGATTTTAGTTTTACTATAATTGATGATTAAATGGTTTTCTTCACAGTAACCCCCCAAAACTCTCAGCATTTGTTTCAGTCCTATTTTAGTAAATGAGAGGAGAATTGCATCGTCTGCATACAGAAATAAAAGAATTCTAACCGAGCCCAGTTGGGTGGGTGATGGGCTTCTAAGGTTATAAAGGCTGAAAGATCTTTAAGATATAGGTTGAATAATAAAGGTGCTAAAATGCAACCTTGATGTGCACCCTTATCAACAAAAATAGATTTTGTGAGGTTACCCTGGATACCACATCTCACTTGTATAGTCGTGTTTCAAATAGATAATCAGCCATAATAATCTCCTGTCAATAGAAGAGGCAAGAAGTTTGATCCATAGTCTTTCTCTTGGGATTAAATCAAAAGTTGATTTCAGGTCAATGAATGCAGCATATAAACCCTTACTTTGGGAGTTAGAATATTTCTCACCCAGATGGTTCAAGACCAGGCAGTGATCATAGGTTGACTTACCCTTTGTAAAGCCAATTTGTTCATCACCAATAATGTTCTCATTCTCTATCCATTCAGTAAGACAATTGTTAAGAAATTGGCCATAGAGTTTACCCACAACTGAAAGTAAACTTATAGGATGGTAGTTGGAAGGATCGTTCCTATCTCCCTTCTTGTAAATAGGGATTATAATTGCTTTTGACAATACCTAAATGGCTTGGGTCCAAACTATCTCAGGGACCACCTTCTCCCATACAATCCTCCCCACACACTCCGGTCCTCTGGGAGGAACTTGCTGCAACCTCAAAAATCAAGGCTTGTGGCTACCTCCCAGAGGGCTTTTTCAGTTGTCGCCCCCAGACTCTGGAATGGCCTGCCGGATGAGATCGTCAATTAACATCGTTAAACAGCTTCAAAAGGGCTGTCAAGACGGATCTCTTCTGCCAGGCCTTTCCAGACTAATTTTCCCGGCCTCGGGTACTCCCACCCCAATGTTCTTCTCGTGGCCCTATCTACTGATGGAATGAAGAATATTGCTATGGGCCAATGTTATGTTTTTGTATTATGTTTTAAATTTTCTGATTGTGATTTTAAATTTTATTGATTTAATACTGTTTTAAGGGGGGAGGGAAATGCTTTTGACTTTATGTATGATTTTACTGTTGTGAGCCGCCCGGATTGGGTTTCCCAAAGGGCAGGATACAAATAAATTTTATCATTATTATTATTATGAATTAAGGAGTACTGAAATCTCTCTGTGGAGATTTTCTGTCCACCATAGCCTTTTCTGACTGAGCACCATGGCTGAGTCAATAAGGTGGGGTTGTATCTGAGAGTGTATATTAGTGGAGATCTCAAAGGAGAGGGAAAGAGGGAGATGATCACTGTCAAGCCTGGTAGCTACAGAGAATCTAACTATAAAATCAAAAAGGGCATGAGAAACTAATGCATGATCACTGACTGGTTTGAGATATACATGTGTACTCGCCGATATACATGTGTACTCGCCACATGGGTCAAATAAAGAATTCCCATTGAGCATTCTTAAAGCAAGACGCTCCACCATCTGAACAAAGCATATGCCAGCTTATTTAATCCCCCGATCTTTGGAATGTCTATCATTATTCAAGATATATTCCTCCATCTCTTCTAAATACCAAGCATGGGAAGAAAAAAGAGCCTCATTTTTGTGGACAATTCGGGAGTTAAAATCCCCCATCAGAACTAAAAGGGCTGAGGGGAATTGCCCCTCTAATTTGACAATGTAATTTTCTAATGTTTCCCACACCTGTAAATGGAATGTATACATTTATCATCAGCAAACACAGGGTATCAAAATCAATTAAACAGGCCATAGCAATTGGTTCACAATGTGGCAGGCACTTAATAATGGCTTTAAGTGCTGTAGAAATCAGGATAGCAAGTCCTGCACTTGGTCTTCCTCTGTCAGAGGGTGGAATAGCTGGCAAATCAAATATGTATATCCATTACAATCGAATCCAGATGTGCACCATGTCTCTTGGAGAAAGATCACATCAAACTTATTGATGTACTCTATCACATCAAAATAATTGATCTTAGAATTCCACCCAGCTATATTCCAAGATATGCACTTTAATAGAGATTTTGTTGGTGGAAATGCTTTTGCATTATTAGGGGCTAGGGCATCTGCCTCAGAGCCAAAAGATTGTACAATTTTAGGTGTTACACCCTGATGCTTGTATTGTCAGTCAGTTTTTTGTCGCTGTTTCCATTGTCCCACTTCATTATCGAATGCGGTCCCCTTGATCAAAATACACTCACTGTCCTGGGTGTCTTCCCTGGAACTCTTATGGTCACTTGTTGATATGCAATTGATTATTTCCTTCCTTACTCTAGGTACATTATATGTGCCCTGTGAATATCAGTGATGATTGTGAGTGGCTGTATATCCATATCAAGGGCTATTTGAGGGGAGCTAGAGATATTATTTGCCTTTGGGTTCTTCATCTCAAACCAGTCAGTGATCTTATCATTCTTGTCCTTATCTGTTGTTGTTCTAGTTCTCAGATTGGGAGAATTTGTCAGTCTCTGTTCGTTCTTCCCCTGGAGACTAAGTAAAATCACTCTCAAGGAAGATGGTTTGCAGACTGCCAGAAATAGTGCAAATTGAATCCAATTTTAGGGTTAGGGTTAGTGCTAGGGAATCATGGGAATTTTTTTTCTGAGACATATAGCCTTCTCTGTCAGAGAGCTCTGGTGCCACAATAAAATCCAGTTCCCATGATTCCCTAACCCTAACCCTTAAAGTGGACTCAATTTGCACTATTTCTGGCAGTCTGCAACCCCCCGAAGTTAGTCTATCTATGATATCGGACTGAGCTGTTGGGGGCAACATTTGAAATGTATTCATGAGAGACTCCTCCTCAGCAGTCATTAAACAGGGATGACTGACATTTTAGTTCAGATTTGTTCCTCATACCAGCAATGATTTGAGCTGGATACTGTATCTTCTAGATTAATAAGATTATCATTCATGTTATCATTTATGTTACTATGAAGAGTTAGTCTAGGGCCTGCAGATTTGAATAAAGGCATTGGCGGGGCTTTCTGCAGGACTTTATCCCAGGGATCCTGGGAATCTAGTTCTTCAGTGCCACTGCACAAAGGATGTGGAGAAACCAGCAGATTTTCAGTAGGCAGCTGTTTGTGATCAGAGTGAATTACCATTTTATCACTCAATTCCTGAAATGTAACAGATTTATTGGCTTTATTATTTGTCGAGTTAATCAGTTTTGTGGGATTTCTTTTGTTATGCTTTGATGTCTCTCTTCTTTTTGGTCTTGATTTTATAGCACTTTTACTTTTCTTAGCTATCTTTGGCTTCTTTAAACATAGGGGGGATGCAGACGGGCGGCCCTGGGACTGACCAAGCTCCAATTAAAGTATGAAATCTTTTATTTACAAAATAAGCAAACATCCAAATGTGGCACACACACACACACACACCCTAGAGGAATAAGCGGGGAAGAGAGAGAGTGGGGAAGGCAAAGAGGGAAACCAGGACAGAGGGAGATATACTCATACCCGAGGGACTCCTCTGGGCTTTGGCGGTGAATGAAGATGAGTTCCATGGAAGGGGCACAACTGGCAAGAGGGGGGTCACGGGAACTATCTCAGAGTACAGACCGACAGAGTTTCAGCATGCACTTCCAAGGTAGCACGATGTCTGCTAAAATCCAGGGGTTCTTATAGGGAAATTCTGCCTTCTAGCCATGGGCCGGACAATAGCTAGACAAAGGTGGGCTTTTCATTGTTTACTTAAGTCTGGGCATAGTCTAAACAATGCATGTGGTATCAAAGCAATCAAGGAAAGGAAGCTAGAGAAAGGAGGTGCCATCAAATCTAATCACTGTCTCATCAAGTGTGAGACTGAGACAAACAAACACTATTAGGTATCTTTTCCAACATAACGGGATATTCCCAAGGGCAACTCCCCAAACCTGCCTGTCCAGGAAATCCTTAGTGGTCTTAAGCAATTTTTAGCTTGCTTACCTGACCTCACATCTAGGGGATTATGGCTGCCATCTCCCAAGGGTCAGGCTGGGGTCATAGGGAACTCCACATGGCTAAAATATATAATAAAAATGGAGGACGTCTGCTAACAGTGTCCAGCTGCCCCTCCCCTTCTTGGGATTGAAGATGGCGTTTTTCGCCATCTGCATCCCCCCAATAGTTTGCTCTCTAATGGAAGGTTTCCTTTTGTTGGGGTGCAGTGAGTTCATATTCGAAACTAATGACTTGGTTTCAAGATCAGAATCTAGCTTTACCAAGGATTCAACAATCACTGTTAATAAAGAATTGTATTCAGAGAGGAAGGACTTGATTGTAAATCCTTATTGATATTGCTAACCTTTTCAGTGAGGTTTGGGGGTTTCTCCTCTTGCCATTCCTCCTGAAGTAATCTACATTGCTGCATGCCACCCCCAGTTTTGTTTCCATTTGAGATCTCTGAGGTAATCCCTTCTCTCCATGTTATTGAGTGATTAGAATTCTCAGACTTTTTATCAAAAGCTGAGTCAACCACAGTATTTATGTGAACCACATCATAAAGGTCAAACAGGATTTGTCTGTGATTCAGGAACCAGTCAACAACAGAGTTAGAGGACAGTTCTGGGTCTGTATTCTTTATCACTACAATTGGCAAAACAAGCAGAGATTTCCTCTTGTAATATTCTGTGTTGTTGCATTACACCCTTGCTTTCAGCCTTCTCAGCAGTAGTAATTTCAGCTGACAAGTTATTCCGTAGTTGTCTGGAGAAACACATGAAAGCTGTCTGTTGCTCAAAGACCAATCAGCAGTCAGGTCTAAAAGTGATATGTGTTCCATATCTTTTGTTTGGTTATTTGATTCTACAGCTGAAGAAAAGTAAGTGGTGATTTTGGCTTGTTTTCCTTTTTTTTTTTTTTTTTTTTACAAGGGAGAGAGTTTAATTCATTAGGATTTAAAGGAGTGAAGCCCAGGTTCTTGTCAAAACCACCATTATGACTTTTAGATTTAAAGTTCAAAGGAGACAACTTCTTGTGCTTGGTGACTCAGTCCCTTCCCTTTTTTCCTTGCTGTAATTTTATTTCCCAAGAGAATAAAAAATTACTGTCCTTTTAACTGGTCTGGCTCAGGAGTTCAGCTGCTTGCAGCCTCCTGCAGCAAAATAATTAGTAAGTTCCTTTTGTAGCAAATATCTTACCTGTTGGTAGCAAATACCTTCCTGCTGAGGCAGTGTGGAGGACAGATGGAGGACTCTCTCTGTGCCCATTGACGACACCTGGGCTGCCCTGCATCGGCCTCAGAAGCAGCCAGAGCTGGGAGAACTCAGGCATAAAAGCCTGCTGGAACATCCTTCCCAGCACCAGCAGCGGCTGAAGCAGTGTGGAGGACAGATGGAGGACTCTCTCTGTGCCTATTGACGACACCTGGGCTGCCCTGCATCGGCCTCAGAAGCAGCCAGAGCTGGGAGAACTCAGGCATAAAAGCCTGCTGGAACATCCTTCCCAGCACCAGCAGCGGCTGAGGCAGTGTGGAGGACAGACTGTAGGTGGTCGCTGGAAGGCCCTGCCTATTATCTTTTGCTGTGGTTATGACAACAGCTTCTGTGACACAGCAATTGTCATGTTTCCTCTCCTGCTATAGCCTTAGAGAACTCGAGGTTTAAATGTCATTCATTGAAGATGTGCTTTGTGAATTTTTAATTGCTTTTTAATTTGTTTTGTTTGTTTTGGTTTTTAGGGGTGGGAATGAGGGATGGGAATTTGATTGTATTTGTTTTGATGTTTATACGTTGTCCGCCACCCCGATTGCTTGGCAGAGGGGCGGGATATAAATAAAAATTATTATTAAATTATTATTGTTTTAATGTGTTCCTCTTCAGTTTCTCAAAGGATTGTATCACAGGGAGTAATTTAAGATATGAACAGGGTGGAAGTTGGGGAACATTTGAATTCCATTCTTAGGTTGCAGGGACAAAGCAATTCTCTTTTAGCCTCAGCTTCATTACGGTTCCCTCTTCCCAAGGGTGTATTCCCCTATATTTCCTCCACTTGAGTTATTTGCTTTGCTTTGCTTTTTTGTCCTTTTCTTTTCTATCCCTTTCTTACTACTTCTTGTCTCTTCGTTTCCAGGAAAGGTTAACCAGAAAGAACTGTGCTAGCATAGTCCAGGGAAATGAGACAGGACTACCACTGAATCTAACTCCATGGCCTCTTAATTGTAGCATTCTACCTAGTTCAGCTGGCTATTTATTGAAAGTCTGAATATGCCTTTCTTTCCTATGCTGCTGGTCTGCTCAAGTTCTGTTCAATCTTCTTCTTTCCCTCATCTACATTTAAATCATCCATAAAAATCTGCTCTTTAGATGATCGACCATCAGTGAATTCTCAGAAGAAACGTCAGTGCTTTCTAAGAGATATGCAGCTTTGCAGTGAGCAAACTCAAGAAAACCATTAACAAGAAAGCAGCAATATTATAAATAACTTATGGCACTGTAAACACACAGAAAGGCTATCTATCTTACAGTATGAGGAGAACAGCACACACTTCTTCAGCTGTAAAGCTCTTCTTTTCATACAATCTTCACAGAAGTGGCATATAAACATGAAATACTGCCACCATCAGCGTTCATTTCAGCCATCTATTCCCTTCTTATGCAGTTTTTATAGTTCACAGAGATGGCTCTTTAAAGAGGCAATTCTGTTGTTCTGAAGCCAAATAAAGATTTATGCTGTAAAGTGTAAAGTAAGCAGTTCTGTCCAATCCCTCTTTTTCACTTAGACAAAGTCTACAAGTGTAACCACTCACAAATGATAAAACTAACAAGCCTACAGCTTTCAATATTATATGTAATGTGGTAGTATATATGCATTGGTACTTCCTCCATTCCATCCCCTTCATGTTTCTTTACTTGGTCCTGTCTTGCATTCTGCTCCTTTTGAATTCTGATTTTAGTTAGGAGAAATTCTAAAGATTTCAGAACTGGAGCATGTATAGTTTTGCAGCAACTATTATTTGCTTCCGATCTCTCCTGCACATACATGGTACTGATATACAAATGTGTAAACCCAGGGCAGAGGTAGAGATTTGGTAGATGCCCAGATGTTTGCTGGGAACAGACAGAGGGGAAAAGCCAGCTTACCTCCAGGATTTCCTGATTTGTGAGGAAAACCCACCACTTCCCACAATGGACCAGCAACTAACGTGCAAGCCACACCACCCTCTCCCAATGTGAGGAAGGATCCACAAAAGTGCTCCATGCCATTTTCCCCTGTTCCATCACAAGCACAGTTATTCCCCACCAGCAGCTGCAGATCCCTCTGTCTCACCCAGCCTCTGTCTCATTGGACCTTCCACATGACCAGCTGCTGGATCGCACAATTGATTGATTGTCCATACCAGTGCATTGGTACACCCAGTGACATGTTGGCCCTATCCGCCATATGGTCCACTTTTGGAGCAGCCAATTTGTTAATGTTTTTATTAATTCCATTGTATTGTTGGTAACCTGAAAGATTTGTTGTCATTACATTCCATGGAGTGTGTAAGGGGTTGATGGTGCCACTGACTACTCATGCACTTGTGTGATCAATAAACAGGTGGGTGAATCCAATGCTCAGACTACTATACCACACTGGCTCACACATTACTTTTATTTCTTTAAAAATAAGTCAGCTAGCATAAATACAACTTTGACATGAATATTGGAACTGTACAAATGTTCTTTTAAAAGTACACAAAGTTTAGGGTTATATATTCTTTTATAAAGTCACCCTCTTTCAGATCCCCCATTACCCTACCCTTTCAAGGTCTTGGAACCTGGAACCCTCTGAATACAGAATATGGTCCTTGCCATACATGGTCCTTGCTATAAAGCTACAATCCACACTGCTTTCAGATCCATTTTTTTTTCTAAAAAGAAGAACACAAGATAAAATATAGCCCCTGATGTTCCCTATTACATATGGTCTATTGCCAGTTATGAGATGATTGCCCTGAGGGTGTATTTTTTATCATGCAGATTAATTCTGTGGGTGCCTCATGGTTGGCTTTCCATCTGTTCTCACTGCAAACTTTGTCCAGGAGCCAAAACAGCAGAAATTGTCAAATATTTCACAGCTGTTTAGCTATTTTGGTGATGTACACTTTGGAAACACCTGCCAAAGGAGGTGTAGTACAGCTATCCTCCAGTGGCCTTTTTCCTCTTGAGCATAAGAGAAACAGCTGTTGCAAGTAGCGTTACAATTTCTGCTAGAACAATACGATCTATGAACACAAAAGGAGGGTTTCTCTAGATTAGAGTAATTGGCAATGTAATGAAAGGAGGATTTAGGAAGCATAATTCCAGAACTATAATTCATAGCAGAAGCTGACACCATCTGACACAGTTTAAAATGCTAGGAGAGTTCTTGTACTGACAGGTGAATGAGGTGACAATAAAACTTTTAAGTTTTATCATTGTTCATACTGGAATATCATAGAGGAAGGTAGAGAATAAAGGGCAACATCCTTGGAGCTTTATCACATGCTGCTTTTAAACTGCCATAGTAGTTGGATAATAGCACCTTTGGCCATAACTATCACACAACACATGCTCCCTCTCATCGCTATCTTGTCCTGATAGTATGGTTAGCCCACACCTTGCCACTGCATAAAAACCTGTTAATAAGATCCCAATAGCGGATATAGTGCTAGTCTGCGATTTCAGTAAATTACTGTCATGGCATTGTAATGAAGACCTTGAACCTGGGGAATTACTAAAGTAAAGGCCTAAGCAGACTGCCAGAAATAGTGCACATTAAATTGAGGCACTGCTCTGGCTCAGTGCTAGGGAATCATGGGAACTGTATTTTTTTCTGGGACATTGAGCCTTCTCTGTCAGAGAGCTCTGGTGCCACAATAAATTACAGTTCCCATGATTCCCTAGCACTGAGCCAGGGCATTGCCTCAATTTAATGTGCACTATTTCTGGCAGTCTGCTTAGGCCCTATGTCCTCTATGGGATCTTTTATCCTGTGTTTATGGAGGTGGCTAGGGAATAGACTGATAGAGACAAAGCTTTCCAATGAACTGTTGTTTGGAGATTCCAACATACAAAGACACTCATACAACCATACACACAAGAACTCAGGAGTAAAGCAGTTAGATTGGATAGGAAACAAAAGGCTTTCTAATGGTGATAATTACCTGAAGGAGGCTGCTCCAATGATGAATGAAGATGAATAGACTTATGAAAGGAAAGGACAATGGAAAGAGCTGGAACTCTAGTCAGAATTCATAGTGGTGCAGTATCACCATGAAATCTAGCCAGACCCCAATGTGCCTGAGATTTTGGGGAGCATTTATATCTTTAAACCTAGCTGAGGTGAAGAGTTGCTATTGTATCTCGAAAGATTCCAATTGCTATGCTTTGAAGTAGGCAATTTCCAAGGGGAGGAGATAGGATGTTAATGTTATCTCATCTTCAGCTGGACACATCCTGGCTGCCGCTCATAAATCCTCTAGGTATGAATAGCCTGCTTAGCAGCTCCTAGGCCTGGCCCTTTTGATCTGCAAATTGCTGTGGAAGAGGAGGGGAGAGGAAGAACTTGGCGGGAGGCTCCAAAATTGCCCACCCACCTGCCCTCTGAGTCTTCCAGCTGCTGTGGAAGAGGAGGGGAGAGGAAGAACTCGGTGGGAGGCTACAAAACCACCCGCCTGCCTGCCGTCTTCCAGCTACTGTGGAAGAGGAGGGAGAGGAAGAACTCAGCGGGAGGCTTCAAAACCACCTGCCTGCCTGCCCTCTGAGCCCTCCAGTTGGTGTGGAAGAGGAGGGGAGAGGAAGCACTCAGTGTGGTGGACTCAAAACATTTTGGCGGAGGCTCTGGGAGCCCGCTCCACCTGTTACCATCCTGCAGCGATTCTGTGTTATGTGGTGGCAGCAGCGGCAGGGCTGCAGAGAGCTTGGGCGGAGGCTCAGGAGCCCACCCAAACACCACCACCTCCCTGGGGAAGCTGCAGAGAGGCAGGATGGAGTATAAAAGCCTGCTCCATCTCCTCCAGCAGCGTGGTAACGGCAGCAGTGTGGGGCCGCAGAGAGGTCAGATGGAGGCTCAAGAGCCCATACAAACAACATCACCTCCGGTGGTGTGGAGTTTCCATCCAGTCCGTCTAGTCCTTCCACCATTAATAGAGCCATGGCACTGATGCTAAGGGCCAGGCGGATAATTAAGACTGGACAGAGACTCTTAGCCCCCACCCATCCTCCTGCCCTTAATAGTAAATAGCCCCTCCTCGAGCTGGCCACTGAAGCCCTCCATTTCGGAACGATCATGAGTATGTAGGGTGGGAAATTAATTTGGATTCTTTGACATCTCCATCTTGCATAGTGGCTGGGAATGATCTGGGAGTGGGAATTGAGGTTGTGCGGGGGAAGGGAAGGTATGGTGGCAACAGAGTGAAGAGTTGTTACAAAGGAAGGCGGGATCGATGTTTGAAAGCTATCCCGCCTTCAGTTCACTCTGTTCCCTGGAATGGCTTGGAGAGCACACCAACCATTCCACAAAACCTTACCTTGCTCCTCTGCAATGCCAGGTCAGTCAAAAATAAGACCCATATTATTTATGATCTCCTCATAGATGAGGATGCCGACCTGGCTTGCTTTACAGAGACCTGGCTGGGAGAGGATAGTGCTATTACGTGGACTCAGGCCCTCCCAGCCGGGTACTCTGTCAATGAGCAGGTAAGTGGAAGTGGGCAGGGGGGTGGCTATGGTTCATAAAAATAAGCTTACCTGTCCAGAACAGAGTTCACTGTGAGTGTATGTACCTGAGCCTGAGGACCAGGATAGTTTGGGGATTCTGCTAGTACACTGGCCACCACGTTGTCTAGCAGACTCCCTAACCGAGCTGACACAACTGGTCTCAGAGTTGTTGTTGGAGTCACCTAGACTTCTAGTTTTGGGCGACTTCAACATTCCACTCGAGACCAGTTTTTCAAGTCTAACAGGTGTGGCTCGGGAGTTCATGGAATCTATGCCAAACATGGGCCTATCCTAATTGGTCATCAGGCCACTCATTGTGTGGGTCATACTCTCGAAGCAGTCTTCAGTATGGAACAGGAATATCCATGGGCGGAGATAATAAATACCTCCACATTGTCAATGACAGATCATTTCCTGATCAAGGCTGAACTGAGAACCACTGTCCACCCCAACCTATTAGAATGGTCTGCCCTTGAAGGCTGATGGAGCCAACTGGATTCCAGAAAGCCTTAGAGGGTTTAATGGTTGGCAATGCCAGTGATTCTGTCGAAGCTTTGGTTAACACCTGGAACACCAGTCTTACCAAGGCTATCGACACAATCGCCCCCAAGCATCCTTTCCAACCTGCTTCCAACCGAAAGCCATGGTATACAGCAGAGCTTAGGCAGATGAAGATGAAGCAGGCTGGACAATGACTGGAGTGCATCTGGTGGAGAACTCAACTCTTATCTGACAAGACTCGTCATAGGAACTTTCTTCATTCCTACCGAGAGGCAATACGTGCAGCGCAGAGATCCTTCTACTCTGCACGTATTGCGTCTGCAGAGTCCCGTCCAACAGAACAGTTTAGGGTGGTAGGGGAACTGAAGCGGATCTCACCTGTGCAGAATCCACTACTTAACCCTATAACAGCCTGCTTAACAACTTTTTTTACAGATTTGGAGGATTTTTTACAGGATTTGGAGTTGAGACTGCCATGGGGGCTTGGCTGATAGCCTTCGTCTGAGCATTGACAGGGATAGTGTGATCCTGTTGGTGCTCTTAGACCTCTCAGCAGCTTTTGATACAATAGATCACAACATTCTCTTGGATCGCCTGAGCAGGTTAAGAATTGGAGGTACTGCATTGCAGTGGTTCAGTTCCTTCCTCTCTGGGAAGATTCCAGAGGGTGTTGCTTGGGGACAGTTGCTCCACTAAAAAGGAACTTAATTATGGTGTCCCACAAGGTGCCATCCTGTCCCCAACGTTGTTCAATATGAAGAAAGAATATGAAGCCACTGGGAGAGATCATCCGAGGCATGGGGTGGGGTGTTATCATCTGATCTTCTAGATTTCTAGATTCTAATGATGATTCGCTATTTTATTTTATTTTATTTTATTTTATTCCATTTTTATTTTATTTTATTTTATTATATTCTATGCTCTTATAATTTATTACTGTTGTTTCATTTCACTATTTTATTGTTTGTATTTTGCATATTGTATTCATTTAATTGTGTAATCCCACCTCGATCCGTAGGGAGAGGCGGGAAATATAAACAAACAAATAAATAAATAAATAATAATAATAATAATAATAATAATAATCAGTATGCTGATGACACCCAGATATATTTCAGCCATGACTTCAGATGCCGTCTCTCCTCTCAATGACTGTCTTAGAGTGGTAATGGGATGGATGCGAAAAAACAGATTGAGACTGAATCCAGATAAAATGGAGGTACTAACAGTAGCGGCCCCGAAACTAGGTATTGGGATACAACCTCCAGTCCTGGATGGGGTCACGCTCTCTGTGAAGGACTGTGTTCGCAGTCTTGGGGGTACTCCTAGACCTGTCGCTCCAGATGTCAAATCAGGTAAATGCGACGGTCAGGAGTGCCTGTTATCAGCTTTGGCTGATTCACCAGCTGTGCCCTTTCCTGGAAGTAAGGGATCTTGAAACTGTGATACATGCGCTGGTGACCTCTCGTCTTGATTTCTGCAATACACTCTATATGGGGCTAAAAACTAAACTGAAGGGTTCTGCCCAAAAAATATAACCAGGATAAAATAATTCTACTTTCAATTACAAAATGGCAACAATATGAAGAAATAAAAGAGTAATTAAATTGTTGCTTTTGAACTGAGCAGAGTCACATAGTGTGAGCTGAGGAGTTGTTTTATATATATATCTTTGAATGCTTGCAGGCCACTGAGGAAGACTGTTGTCGAAATGCATCTGGCCTTGAGTTTTTACTATTTACTATTATTTTATTTTATTTTCTGCATTTGCACACTTTTCAGTGGGGTATTGTTACCCTTTTAGAAATTTTACTGACTTATCTACTTCAGGGTTCAGTTTTTTTTTTTTTTTTGGCCCTGAGTTTTGAATTTTTTTAATTATCATTATAATATTTACTTTCTGCATTTGCATACTTTTCAGTGGGGTATTTTTACCCTTTCAGAAATTTTATTAGCTTTTCTGCTCCAGGGTTTAGTTATTCTTTTATTTCTTCATATTGTTGCCTTTTTGTAATTGGAAGTAGGATTATTTTATCCTGGTTATATTTTTTGGCAGAACCCTTCAGTTTGGTTTTTTAAAATAAATCTTGGGTTTTCTGGCTGTAGGGACTTTTGTTGGTTTGCTCTACATGGGGCTACCATTATGCTTAGTCTGAAACTTCAATTAGTACAGAATATGGCAGCCAGACTGGTCTCTGGTACATCTAGGAGAGACCATATATCACTTGTCCTGAAAAGACTCCACTGGCTGCCGATCAGTTTCTGGGCTCAATACAAGGTGTTGGTTATTACCTTTAAAGCCATAAATGGTTTGGGTCCATCCTATGTTTGGGACTGCCTCCTTCCTTATATCCCAATTGGCACACTTTGGTCCTCTGGGAGGAATTTGCTTCAGCTGGTTAAAACTAGGCTATCTGAAACCTCCAGAGGGTCTTCTCGGCAACCGGTCCCAGATTATGGAACAGCCTGCTGGACGAGATCCATCAGATTACCAGCTTCAAAAAAGCTGTAAAGACTGATCTCTTCCAGCAGGCCTTTGCTGACTAGTTTTTCCTGGCCTAAGGAAAAATCCTATCTCTACCCTCTGCTACATTTATAACTGTTGCTATTAGGACTCTGTAATTGTTATTGTTGGCTCTTCTTTTACTGTTTTAAAATATTTGATGTTTAATACTATTTTAAGGGGTGGGTGGTTCCCCCCCTGGGATTGTACATTGTGGTATTTTATTGTTGTAAGCCACTCTGATTGCTTCGGCAGAGGGGCGGGATAGAAATAAATTTTATGATTATTATTTATTGTAAATGCAGATGTGACCTTGCAGGCGATAGGGGCTCATCCCAGCCCAAGGCCATGACAGGGACCCAAAAAGGAGTTTTTATATCAAATCAGTTATTGTAACAGCAGTTCCAGGATTGCATAATCATGTGGTGTTAGTTTCACCTCATCTACTCCCTCCCATTCTCTATTCCAGAACAGCCTTTTTTGTTTTTTTAAATGTTATTTTTCTTCTTTATTTTTGTTTTTAAACTGCATTGACATAACTCCACAATTACGTAAACAGAAGGCATGCTGGGTAGGGCTAAAGGCAAGGAGATAGTGTTAAGGAACAGAGTGGAAGAGAGCATGAGGGGACAATAACAAAGGGAATGTTCCCAATGGCATGTATTCACTTCCCTTCATTCGCTCTTTCAGTGAGAATGTGTGTGTCTGTGTATCTGTGTGTAATTTTTTTTCATTATTTAAGTTTATTTAAGCAAACCTATGGCAATCCTCGAGTGCCACAGTGTAAAAGAGAAATTGTCATTAGAAAAAGTTGTAAAAGAACAACAACAAAAATAATAGCCTCCCTCTTTTTCTCATTTCCTTCATTTTTCACCATTACCATTACATTATTTTTTCCCTCTAACTGTAACAGAGACCCAGGATGTTTTTTGAAGAATATGACTTCAATTATTTATTTGTGTTCATCAAATTAACAGTTATAATTCCAGGTGCTACATTCCTCTCCTATGGCAGAAATGGGGATCATGTAGCCATCCAGCTGCTATTAGACTGCCAGTTATGGTGTAATATGCCTTTAAACAACACAAAAATATTTTAATTGACTGAATGATGACTCACAGCCAACATTCTATTTTAGTGGACCAGGAGACTGGTCACATGTCATGTCATATGACAGTTGGAAGGTTCGATTGGTTGTGAGCATTTGTTGGAGCAGCAGGTTATTGCTGTGAGCTACTCTGTTTTTAGTTTGTAGCTGTGAAACAGATGTTGAAGTTGATTGAAAGTCAGAAAGAGTGTATATATATGTATGCTGTTTTATATTGTATATATTATGACTGAAGATAAAAACCTCCAGGACTTGGATGAATCAACTGTATGTGACTGTTTCTTTTGAGTGTGGAAAGTGGTCAGTGTACTGCCAATACCAATAGCTGGGCTTTTTTTTTTTTGCTGTGACTGAGTGATTTTTACCCAGACTGCACCGGGAATTGGCCTTCATCCCAATTTGATATACTGGTCGACACCACTCACAGTGTAGACTGCCAAAGTCAAAGGTTGTGGAATGTTAGGATTTTCAGTCCAACAAGATAAGCTAGCATTTACACAAATTTGGCTAAAAGTTTGAATTTTGTAATTTTGTAAGCTTTCCATTATTTTATGTGGATTTCATATTTTGTCCATTTGAAAATTTTCACTTTCTATGGAATTACATTGGTATTACAGATTATTACAAAGTATTACAGATGTTACTGACAGCAAGACTCTTTCAGGCCCTAGTTTAATTTAGGAAATGTTTGGACTGGGGGTGTTAACAACAATCCAACATGGCTGATGTCTAATAATGAGAGGAGCCTGGCTTCAATAACATTTTGAATAACTGAAGCATTTTTCAACAACAGATCCTAAAACTTTTACCTACCAAGAGAGCCCTAATGCAAGGGACAAAACACTTGGTGGAACTTAGACAATCCTCTGATGAGACAGATTCATCAGAGGAATCAAAGATGGTGTTTGGCCCTAAGAGAATGAGCAAAGGAGGGAAGAACGGACACCCTACACCAGCAGACCTCTCTTTTCCAGACTTATTGGAGAAACTAGGGGCTGATACAGATACATGCCATGGCCCCGATCCTCCTTTTTGCTGTCCCCAAAAGAGCTCCTTTTTGGGGTGGCAAAAGGCTGCCCTTTCAGCCGCAGTGTGCATGCTGTGTCAAGAGGGTGTCTTGATGCCATGCACCATGCGAATGGGTGTGTGGCATCAGGACAAGGTTGTGGTGGAGTCAGGGCAGCTGGTGTGTGGCTGCCCCAACTCCACGCCCAGGCTGGCCCTGCAAAGCCTCTAAGAGAGAATTTAGTGAAAGACCCCCAAATGGATTGGGCTTCTGCCCTTGAGCCGGTAGATGCCAAGCTATCAGTCCTAACAAGACAGACTGGAGCCACAGAAGAGGCTGCAAATGCAGCTCTGCAGCAAATTTCATCCCACTCTTGTAGGAATGAAATATTAGAAAACTCTCTTGATTACCTTCAAACCAAAATTGAGGATCTGGAAAACAGAGATTGCTGCCTGAAAATTCTCTTGAGAAGTGTGGAGGAGCACGAAGGATCAGTTAAACTTCTGTCCCTCATGATTAAGTGGATTAATGACATCTGCCCTAATTTAAGCCTCAAAAACTCAGTCATAGAATGGATTCATAGATTACTTGCCCCAAGCAGCCATGGAACATACTGATCTGATTTGCACAGTACCCCACAAAATCTCTATCATTATTATTATTATTCTGTTTATTTATATCCGGTCTTCCTCCCAATACAGAGACTCAAGACGGCTAACAAATCTAAAACAGTCCAAGTTAAAACAGTACAAAATATTAAAAATACAAAGTTTAAAAAACAATTAAACAATTCAAACAATTAAAAACATTACATTATTAAAATTTACAGTTTACAATTCTTTGAAACAAAAACAAAAACTAAACAGCATTTACGTCATGTGAAGGTCTGCCGCTGAAAGGACAGCAGGGATGGAGCCATCCTGGCCTCCCTAGGGAGGGAGTTCCAGCACTTGGGAGCAGCCACTGAGAAGGCCCTTTCTCTTGTTCCCACCAAACACACCTGAGAAGATAGTGGGACAGAGAGAGGGGCCTCTCTCAATGACCTCAATACTCTGGGGGGCTCATACAGGGAGATACAGTTGTTCAAATAGCCTGGACCCAAGCTGCTCTAGTTCTGAGCAACCTTTCATCTATTAAGTACTTATCATAAAAGTCCAGATATACCAGGATCTCTCACCTGAGATGCTAAAGTGAAGACGTGACCTCAAACCACTCACCTCCCTTCTACAAGAAGCTGGGATAAAATACAGATGGGGCTTCCCATTTAAGCTAATTGTCACCCACAAGAACAGCAACATGATCTCATCAATTAAAAGCCAATTGATCATGATCTGTGAAGTTCTAGACATAAGAGTACCCAGGGACCTAGCGGAAGAGGCAAAAGGTGAAGATAAACCCAGATTGAACCAAAATACCTCTGAATGGAAGATGGTCACTAAAGGAAAAAGAAATGCAAGTATGAAGTAATCACTTCTAACAGACTGAGGGACATCCTTTAAGCTGGATCTGTCAAGCACTGATGAAATGGAGTAGATTAACAAACACTGACTCACCCTGGATGTTGGATAATTAACTTCAGATTCAAAGATAAGCCAAGTGGGAAGCTATCTTGGTTTTTTTTTGTTCTCTTGTTGCAGAGGGGGCCTTCTGAGCCTCTATTTTATTGTACATTACTATTCCATCTTTCCTGCTTTTATTACGGTACAAAAGGACTACTCCCATCTCACCTGCTCCCCCGGTGGAGCCCATCACATAGTGCATCAATTTCTTTATTATTAATATGTATGAAAAGTTATGAAAATTTATTACACTGCTTCAATGTGTTTATATTGATGTTCAACCTCCATATGTCATTTGGGTAGGCTCCTTGAAGATCACTCTACCCCTCTACCCCCCACCCCATTTCCCACATGAGGAGTTCAGCATTGCTTGCACTGACTGGGTTCCATGGTGGAGTACATGAGCTCGTCCTCTGGTAATGATGTTTTTAAAGTTTAATGTTGATATGTTTTTGTTATTTGCATTGCAGCCTTGGGGAACAGTCTCAGTTGTGCCTATGTATGCTAAACCCCACTCACTTGTAAGGAATAGACTTGTGTTAGTGTATATGCAACTTCCCCACCCCTGCCCTGGATAACTTTAAGATAGTCTCACTTAATGTTAAGGGGCTGGGCTCTGCCCCTAAATGTACAATAATTACAAACTACCTGAAGAAATTAAAACCCAACATCACATTTCTGCAGAGACCCACAGAAAGGGAACAGGGAATATACTCTCCAATTCAATGTTCCTACCACAATACACAGTGGGAGACTTTATCAAAGCCAGAGGGGTAGCAATTATGTTTGATAACTCATGCCCTTTTACAGAAGAACATGTGATAAAAGACCCAGCTGGTCACTTTATAATTTTGCAGGGCTCTATTGTAGGCAGCAAAGTCACCTTTGGTACTTTTTATTCTCCCAATAATGATCAACATACTTTTTAATTTATTAAGACCCTTCAGTGAAGTTTGTGGTGGTAGTGATGGTGGTGGTGACCATTGGTGCTGATGCGAATGAAGTCTTCGACTATGATCTAGACAAGTTTTGTCACCCCACCAAGAAGAGAGTGAGAGACTCCTCCCTACCAAAGATCATTGTCAAAGCTGCCCTTATTGATCCCTGGAGAGCCATGCACCCACAATATAGGCAATATATTTTCTTCTCTAATGCCCATAAATCTAGGATTGATTATTTTTTCATTTCTAAAGTGCTCCTTCCTGAAGTCACTGATATAAAAATCAATCCTATCTCCCATTCCCATTTACTGATATCCCGAAAACATGGATTGGGAGATTCAACTCCTCCCTCCTATTCGATGTAGACTTTCAAAACCGAGTTAAAGAGGCCATTAAGAATTTTTACAAAGAAAATACAAAAACAGACACATCAGAGGCCCTTTTGTGGGACACTCTAAAAGCAGTATTCAGGGCCTTACTCATCCAAGTGGGATCTTGGAAAAAGGAATTTAGAGATTTGGATAGACAAATCCTTATGTCTGAGATTCAACATTACAACAGGCACACATAAACACCAAAAGCCCAACCATATATGCTACACTTCTTAAAAAAAAAGAACTAGTAGACTTAGACCATAGGAAGATCCAAGTCTCACTATAATATACCAAAGCATATTACTATGAATTTAGCAACAAAAACTCATGCCTATTAGCCAAAGCAGTTAAAAAGAAAGTGAATAAAAGATTAATCACTACAGTATCCTCCAGCAAAGGTGACTTGGAGGGGGTGCAGATGGGCAGCCCTGGGCTGCCCTGGAAAATGGAGGATCAGGACTGAGGCTGCTGGACGCATCAGCCCCAATCCTCCCTTTTGATGTCCTGGAAAAGAGCAGCAAAATGCTGCATCAAAAGCTGCACCAGAAGTACGTCCTGACACTGCGCACCATGTGTAACAGCGCGTGGCATCAGGATGTCTTCGGGGAGGGGTTGAGGCAGCTGGCGTGCAGCTGCCCCTCTCCATCCCTGCCTCCAGGACGGCCCAAAGGGCCCGTCTGTAGAGGCTCTTAATCACCTTCCCAAGGGTATTGTTAATGAATTCCACAGATTCTATAAATATCTGTAGACATCAGAAAACATGTGATTAATCTACAATTGATTTTATAAAATCATTAAATATAAAGAAACTCTCCAAATCACATTGTTCTTTTTGAACAAACCAATAGAATTGGAGGAAGTAAAAAAGACTATAGGCAAACTGAAATCATTCAAATCCCCAGGTCCAGATGGCTTCTCTGGTGAATTCTATAAACTCCTTACAGATGGATTAACCCCTTCACTATTTAATTTGTTTAATGAAGTCAGGGGTGGTGGTCTCCCTTCCAGCAGTTGGCACAGGTCTAGAATCATTGCCATACCAAAGACACAAGATGAGAACCCTCCAGTCAAAGCATTCAGGCTGATAGCTTTATTAAACCAAGATGCAAAATTATTCACATCTATTATGGCAAACAGACTTAGGGGCTATGCAGATGGGCAAAAAGAGGTGCTTTGAGGGTGACTTGTAGATGTAGCCTTTAGATGACACACGCCTAAAAGTCTCCAGGAAAGCACCCTCTAGTCGTCTTATGCCAAGAAAAGCCACTCCAAAAAGGAGCCGATTTTTGCTGCTCCTTTGGTGAAGATGCGCAGCGACACTGATACACCAGAAAATGGCCGTATAAATGCACTGTTGCACATGTGACGGAAATTGACTCAGCAATCCAGAGCATGCGCCCTACAATGCAAGCTTTAATTGAAAGCACCCTATGCTTCCAGGTGCGGATGCACTGGCGCAGGTGTGCTTGAATATTAGAACCCTAACTCTAACCCTAATTGTAACCCTACGCATGCGTCCTAGCCTCTGTTATGACAATAAATGCATTCTGTTGCATGTATGCTTGCTGTCAGCATGCACAGCAATTTCCATGAAAGAGGCTTTTGTGACCTCTTCTGTGAAGGTGTGCAGGTGTGCATAAGACCTGCACACCACTTCCTGGCATGATATGGGGGGGGGGGCTCCTGGAGTAATGTTTGTCCATGTGCCCTGTTGACTATGTCCCTTGCATGACAACTAGCTGCATGTATCCAGTCTGTCCACACAAACCTTTCTTGCATGTACCTCTCCCCTCCCCCCCCCCCCGATCTGTGTGGGACATGTTTTATGGAGGATGATGGAGTGTCTTTTCAGTTGACAAACCCATTCCTTCACCCCAAGGGTGGCAGAATCTGACAGTGGCACCTGTCTACTGCACCCACTCCTGGGGGGGGGAGCAGAGGCCAGCAAATCCTTGCATGATATGTGGGTGTATGACAGATCCTGTGCAGGTGCACAGGGATGCCGAACTTCAGTCACTGTGCAGTGGCACTGTATACCACCCTATAACGGGTCCTGTGCAGGTGCACAGGGATGTTTTCCTGCACAGATGTGCAGGTGTGGAGGGATGGTCCTGCACACCTGTGCATGCATTTGAGAAAAAAAAATTAAAGCAACCGCTGCCGGCCCATGCGGTTGCTCCTTCTTCCTTTGCAGCATCCTTGGGGCTGGCGATGCAGTTGCTGGGGCTTCAATACAACCTCGGTAAAGCTTCATTGACTCCCCCCAGTGTGGTTGCTCTGTCCCCATTTAGGGCAACCTCAGGGTTGCTGCAGCTTAGGGAAAAGGCAACTTCAGGTCACCTTATCCTGCCTGTCTGCATAGCCCTTAAATGAATTTATATCCACCCAGATTATGCCAGGTAGGAGAATGTCAGATTTGATCTGAAAAGTTCTTAACCTTTGACACTTTTCTCACTGGATGTATTAAAGGTATTTGACAGGGTTGAATGGAATTTCCTATTCACCATACTAAAGGAAATGAATTTTGGCAATAGATTTATATCTATCTTAGAATATCTATATAAACACTCAGAAGTGACAGTGTTGGTTAATGGGGTAGATTCAGATCGCTTCAACTTACACAGAGGCATTAAGCAGAGATGTCCCCTCTCACCAATACTATTCACACCTTTTATTGAACCCCTAGCTGAACTAATTAGGTCAAACCCAAATGTTGCTGGGCCCTGTATCATTGACCACCATCATAAAATATTGCTGTATGCAGATGACATTCTGCCTGGAGTGCAAAAATGTGAAACATCATTTCCTGAAATAAAAAAACACAAACATATTGGACACCTTTGGAAAGCACTCAGGGCTTAAGATCAATTATCAAAAATCTAAACTGATGTATCTGAATGCTCCATCTTCAGACCAGGACAAGCTGACAAACATCTCTTGATTAGAACTATGTCCCTCTGGATTCATGTATCTAGGCATTCTTATCACAAAAGATTTATCTTAATTGGTGCCCAGGAACTATAACCCAGTCACTAAATGGAAGAAAGTAAAAATAAAGGAGTGGAAACACTTAAACCTCTCCATTCTTGGTAGAGATGTTTTTTGTCTCACACTTATTTTTTTTCTATTCCAATCTATACTTATTTGTCCAACTCCCCTCAAATTCAAATTCTGGCAAAAGATTATTAATAACTACATATTCAACAGAAAAAGACCCAGATTCCCTAAATCTGTTAGATATACTAACACTGGGGAAGGAGGGTTAGCAATCTCAGATGTGAAATTCTATGATCATGCCTTCCAACTAAATCAACTCTCCCAACTTGTCATGGAGCATTATTCCACCAAATGAGTACCCATGAAACTAGATAGTTATAGTTTAGCTGAACTTAATTTTCTCTATAAGGACACGGAGGGTGTTGAAGGAGATTCAAAAACTGTTTCTCTACAACTTCCTCCTTATTTGGAAGCAATGGGTTCACATACTAGCTCTGATCCTTCCCCTATTTGCCCATTCCTATTACACCCCTATTTTTATGAAGTGGATAAATTAGCTCAATTCAAATGTTGGAAAGAGTGTGGCCTATACAGAATTATGGATTATTTGAATGTGGAAAGCTCCAAATGACAGATAATTTGCTCAGTGCTTTGGGACACACCAAATCCTCCTGGTTCCAAATACTGCAAATGTTCTTCTTTGCAAAAAACAAAATGATAAAAGATGGTTGCCCCATCCCTTGACCTTTTACAAACACATTATATAAAAACCTAATATAATTTTGCCCAGGTCTTCTAATGCTATCGATTTACAGCAAGGACAATAGCCACCTGAAAAAATAAAAAACTTGTCACATTCCTCATCTCAGTGGCCAGAGCTGATATTGCAAGATGTTAGAAAACAGGAGATGTTCAACTGAGCAACAGATGGAAGAGAATTTGGGACACAAGGAAAAGCTCTCCTACACATTCAGGTCTTGCAATGGACAAAATAAAGCACACACATTTTTTTGAGGATTCATCTGTTTTTGTTGAGTATATTAATAACTACATGAATAATGCTGGGCCTCCAACCCATCAAACTATCTTTTGGAGAGACACTCTGGACTCGGTTCCATCAGCTGCCACAGAGTGAGATGATGCCCTGGATTCTGAATGTTACTGCTATCCCAGGATAAATCATCTTTCTGTAAAACTCTTTTTGTTGACCCCAAGGCTTATAGAATGGATTTTGTGTTGATTATATTAATTGTTTGCAAAGCTATTAATAAAATCCATTAAAAATCCATTAAAAACTGAAAAAAATGCTTGAAACGATTTGGAACTAGTTCCCTTTGACTTTGTCAGTCTGATAGTTTGTCTGTCCTACTGCTTATTACTTTGGGAGGAAGAAAAAGTTGTACTTTGAGTTCTCTTTGGTATAACTGGTTAAAATAAAAAGCATACTATGACTTCTGGTTGGGTATGGCGGATCATTAAGATGCCTTCATGGGAGGCTCCGTGAACCTGTCGGCAGAACGCAGTGTTAAAGATATTTAGAGAAAGAAAAATAGCTGAAACAGCTGAAATAATCTTTGGGAACGAAGATTTCAGAGGGGGTTCCATTACACCCATGTTTGCCTAACTAAACAATCTCTAGAAGACAAAGGATTTGAACCAGCCACAGCTGCGTCCATTGCAGCGGGTCTCCCCGTAAAGAAATGCCTCCAACTTTTAATTTTGAATAAAATGAAGAAGCGTCTTTTTGGTGAAAGAAACTTATCTCCAATTATCAGGGTTTCCAATACGGACTGTCAACCAACTAATTCCAATTTAAACTGTGCTTATAAGTTTGAATAGTTGGAAAAGGACACTATTTAATCAACTATAAGGGCTATATGTAGACACTTTGCTCAAAGAAAAAAGAAGACTAAAATAAGACTAATCAACAAATAACTGGTGAGTGAGCTTCACTTGCCTATATTATTTACATTTAAGAGGATATATCTTTTATTTAAGGTAAAAATGAAAGCTCTTACTGTTCCAGAAATGCACTTTTGGTAACAAGAGGTTCATTATCATCTGCCTGCTGGTTGTTGTTGTGGTTGCTGCTGCTGCTGCTGCTGCTGCTGGCCTCACCTTACCTGGAGGACTCTGTGAGCTGCTCCCTGCCAGAAACAGGCCCAGTCACTCAGCTAATTCCTGGCTACATAGCCAGGGAGGAACACCTGGCCCCTGGGAAAGGAGATATAAGCTGGGTGCTGGTTGAGACTGAGGGGAGCTCAGCAGTAATCTGCTGGCTTCACCTTTCCTGGAAGACAGTAATTATCTGGAGGACAGCAGTAATTTGAGGGGATTTGGAAGGTTTTGTAAGAGACAGGCATATGTGGCCAGGAGGGATCTGGGAGGGGAAATTGAGGTCATGCTGGGAGGGGAAATTGAGGTCATGCAGGGGAAAGGAAGGTATGGCAGGAACAGAGTGAAGGGTTGTTACAAAAGAAGGGATTGATGTTTGAAAGCTATCCTGCCTTCAGTTCACTCTGTTTCCTGGAATGGACTGGAGAGCGTACAAATCATTCTCAGAACCTTACCTTCTTTGCAATGCCAAGTCGGTCAAAAATAAGACCCATAAAAATAAGCCCTCCCTCCATTCCATCCGATGTCATCTGGGGGAGAGACACCAGGCCCAGCACCATCGGGCCTAGGATAAGAAGAAGAGCCCTCCCTCCATTCCATCCGATGTCATCTGGGGGAGAGGCAACAGGCCCAGCACCATTGGGCCTAGACTATCTTTTAAAACTTACCTTTTAAGGGGAGGGTGGATTTCTGGATTTTTAGGTTCTGTTTACATTGTAGTAACATATCTTTATGTAAATTTAATGTTGTAAGCCACCCCGATTGGTCTGCAGAGGGGCGGGATATTAATAATAATAATAATAATAATAATAATAATAATAATAATAATTTCCTCCTCTTAGATTAGGATGCCGACCTGGCTTGCTTTACAGAGACCTGGCTGGGAGGATAGCGCTATAACATGGACGCAGGCCCTCTCAGCTGGGTATTCTGTTAGGGCCTTTGCAGACAGCCAGAAATAGTGGAAATTGAGTCCACTTTAACTGTCCTGACTCAGTGCTAGGGAATCATGGGAACTATAGTTTATTGTGGCACCAGAGCTCTCTGACAGAGAAGGCTCAATGTCTCAGAAAAATATACAATTCCCATGATTCCCTAGCACTGAGCCAGGACTGTTAAAGTGGACACAATTTGCACTATTTCTAGCAGTCTGCAAAGGCCCTTAGTGAGGGGAAGTGGGCAGGGGGGGCGGAGTGGCTCTGGTTCACAAGAACAACCTCACCTTGACCAGGATAGCTGTTTGGAACACAGTCCACTTCGAGTTTATGTACCTGAGCCTGAGGACTAAGGATAGTTTGGGGATTCTGTTAGTATACCATCCATCCTGTTGTCTAACAGACTCCCTAACCGTGCTGACACAACTGATCTGAGAGTTGCTATTGGAGTCGCCCAGACTTTTAGTCTTGGCCGACTTCAACATTCCACTCGAGACCAGTTTGTCAAATTCTAGTCCAAGAATGATGTACTTCAGAAAAAAAAGTAAATTCCTTTGCTTTATCATATTTTGTTCTCCATATATCTAACATATTAAAATGTTTGTCATACCCTCAATGCGGTCTTCAGTACGGAACAGGAATATCAGTGGGCGGAAGTTATTAAAACCACCGCATTGTCATGGACAGATCATTTCCTGATCAAGGCTGACCTAAGAACCCATTAGAATGGTCCGCCCCCAAAGGCTAATGGAACCAATTGGATTCCAGAAAGCCTTAGGGGGGATGCAGACAGGCAGCCGTGGGATGCCCTGGGAAGTGGAGGATTGGGGCCACGTGTCTCTTCTGCATCTCTTCCGGCACAGCACATCAAGACGCTGTGCCGGAAGGACGTTTTGATGGCACATGCCGTATGTAATGGCGTGCACCATCATGACATCCTCGGGGAGGTGTTGAGGTGGCCGCCATGTGGCTGCCCTTCCCCTTCCCCTTCCCCTTCCCTGTCTCCAAGATGGCACTTTGCGTCATCTGCAGCAGCCCTTAGAGGGTTTAATGGTTGGTTTAATGTCAAAGCTTTGGTTAATACCTGGAACACCGATCTCACCAAGGCTATTGACACAATCGCTCCCAAGCGTCCTTTCCAACCCGCTTCAAATCGTAAACCATGGTATACCGAAGAGCTTAGGAAGATGAAACTAGATTGTCTGCAACTGCCCAGAGGACCTTTTTGGCAATTGCTCTCAGATTATGGAATGACCTGCTGGATGAGATCCATCATATTTCCACCCAGAATAGCTTTAAGAAGGCTGTCAAGACAGATCTCTTCTAGAAGGTCTTTCCCGAATATATATCCCAGCCAACAAAAGACAGCCCAACCTGCTCCCCTGATTCTGCTGCAGTTATTGTTTATTTGTATTATTATTTTAAGTGTGCTTTAAATTGTCATTGTTTAATAGTATTTTAAGAGGTGGGTGGGATTGTGGAATATGAAATGTATGTTTTAATGTTGTAAGCCGCTCTGGTTGTGTTACACAGATGGGTGAGATAAAAATAAATTTTATTATTATTTATCATTTATTATTATTATTCAAACTTTAAGACAGCACAATAAGACACCGTTTGAGATTGAGAGACAAGAAATTCAGATTTTTAAAGATGTCCCAATAAAGGTGTTGAAAAAAGAAAGGAATATAATTTCTTGACTGCAGAGTTAAAGCAAAACAATACTCCTTATCAATGGATCCTCTGAGAAGGAATTATTTTTTGGTTTACAAAGAAGAAATAGAATTAAGATTGGTCCAACAAGCAAATTTTTTCTGGGAACAGTACTTCAAAAATAAGAATAAAACAAGGCAACAAGATAATAAAGACCAAGCTAATGAAGTTCAAATTGACAAAAATACAATATCAAGAAAAAAAATTCATTTGAAAAGTAAAAAAACAGACCAACACGATGATATTTACAATAAGGATAGAACTAATGGAATACAAAATGAGGATAGTAACAACTCAACCAATCACCTAGAAATAAGACAGTTAACTAACAAAACTAAACCGGATGAGCAGGCTACGTTAACCATATGGAAAAGAGATAACGAAGAAGAAGTCTCCAATGAAGAAGAAGAAAATAAAAGTTGTAACTCAGAAGAGGATCTTGTTTTAGATGATGAATAAAGGTTTAAAAGCTCTGACATGGAATGTGAAGGGAATAAATAGAATAATAAAAAGAAAAAAGATCTTTCATTTTTTGCAACAACAAAGATGTAATCTATATTGTATTCAAGAAACCCATGTTAAAAGGGAATATGTAAAGTTTCTTAAAAATTCAAGATTAGGAATAGGTTTCATATTGGCGTCGAGAAAAGAAAGAAAGGGGTGGCTCTTTATATAAATTCAGAGTTAAATCCTGTGGAAATTTTGAATGACCCTAAAGGCCATTATGTAGGAATCATAGTACAGATTCAGAGACCAAAAACACTCATTTTGGGAATATATGCTCCCATTGAGGAAAAAGATTTATTTTATGCAAATCTACTAATTTTTTTTTTAAAGAAATAGCCTTTGATAATATTATATGCATGGGAGATTGGAATGGAGTTATAAATCCCCAACTAGATAAAGCTTCAACTAAAAGAATAAAACAAAGTCAGGGGAAGCTGCCCAAATCTTTTATTTATTTATTTAATGGAATATTTTAATATGTTAGATATATGGAGAACAAAATATGATAAAGCAAAGGAATTTACTTTTTTTTTTCTGAAGTACATCATTCTTGGACTAGAATCAATATGTTTTTAATCTCTACAATATTAAGTCCAAAGATAAAAGAAATTGAAGTGTTACCCAGGATCACATTGGACCACAATCTGGTGATGATGAAATTACTACCACTAGATAAAAAAATATAATTGGAGATTAAAGATATATTACTAAAAGATGAGTAAACAGTGAAAGAAGCAAAACAGATATTGATAAACTACTTTAAAGAAAACTCTAGTCCAGAAATCAATCCAGATATTATTTCAGATGCCTCGAAAGTGGTTATTAGTGGTTTCTTTATTCAAAAAGGGTCAGAAAGAAAGAAGGCAAAACTAAAAAAGTTAAAAGACTTACAAGATGACCTGAAAAACAAAGAAAATTTATTATTAAAGGACTCAAATAACAAATTAATTAAAAAGGAAATTAAATATATTCAGAAACAAATCTCCACAATTTTAGTGGAGCAAATAAATAAGATGAAAATAGTGAGTCAAAGATTTTTTTGAGGAAGCAAACAAACCAAGTAAAATATTAGCTTATAAATTAAGAGAAAAAAACTAAAAAGAATTCTATTACAATGATAAAGGGTATGGGGAAGAACAGAACAGAAAGATATAAAACAAATCTTTGTTAACTATTATACAATACTTTTCTGTAAAGACAATATTCAAATAGAATAAATCTCAGAATTTCTGAAAGATAAAAAAGTTATGACATTCTTAGAAGAATAGAGGAAAATGTTAAATCAAAGAATTATAATACAAGAGGTAAGAGAGGCAATTTTCAGGAGTAAAAATGGCAAAGCTACAGGTCCAGATAGCTTCCCCTCGGAACATTATAAAGTTTTTAAAGACCAACTAGAACATCGGTCCCCAAACTATGGCCCGCGGGCCAGACCCAGTCTGTTGAGGCCTTTTAACCAGCCTGCTGCTGGTCCTACCACCGCCGCCGCTGCTGCCACCACTGCTCATGCGTCATTTTGTGTTTCAAAATGGCGTCCATAGTCGTGCGCATGTGCGTGCGACACCGGGTGCATGCGCACGACTCTGGACACCATTTTGAAACACAAATGCCTCCAGAGTTGCGTACATGCACTCGTGCATACCTCCTTTTTTTAAAAACCGGCCCGCGGCTGTTCTGGGGGATATCGAACCGGCCCCCAGCCAGAAAAGTGTGGGGACCCCTGAACTAGAAAATCATCTCCAAATGGTAATGAATAACATACTAGAAAAGAATATCCCAGACTCATGGAAAAATTCAATATAGTATTAATACCAAAACAAGATAAGGAGATTCAGACCCATCAAATTATCACCCTATAGCTTTACTGAATGTAGACTAGAAATTATTTACATCAATTTTAGCTAGAAGACTAAAAACAATTCTTAAAGATTTGATTAATAAAGACCAATGTGGATTTTTGCCCAATGTTAGATATATCTTAAATGTAGTGGAACTACATGAAAAAAGAATTGAAAAAATAGCTTTGATTTTCATAGACTTTCAGAAAGCTTTTGATAATGTAAATTAGCTATTTATAAAAGAAGTAATAAAAAGATGTGTGTAATGCTGGGCACTCCGATGATGTCCTTGGGAAGGGGTTGGGGCATCCGGCGTCTGGCTGCCCCTCCCCTTCCCTGGCTCCAATGCTTTCCCTGGCTCCCTGGTTCCAATGTTTTGTGCCGTCTGCAGAGCCCCAATATAAATACCTTCTCTCTCTAGAAATTCAAGAAGAGATTATTAAGAAATCCATGATAAGATGGGCACAAGATGTACCAACAAATATCTCATTACAACAATGGGAATACAATTGGAACAGAAGACTAAAAATACAATTAGCTATGAACTGAGGGAGAACTACTAAAAGATGCAGTACTGTTGGTATCTGACTTCAACAAAATTAGCAAAAATTTATAAAAATATGGATTCTAAATGTTGGAAAACCCCAGGCACCTTTTTCCACCTATGGTGGAATTGTGAGTATGCTATAAGATTTTGGAAAAAAAATACAGTGCTGGACCCAAAAAAATATTAGACTGTAAATTCTCAATGGAGCCTACTTTTTACCTCTTAGGTATAGTTACAAATGAGGAACTGGAAAAAAATATGGAAAACTGATATTTTATTTAACAACGGCTGCAAGAATAATTTATGCAGCAAATTGGAAAAATAAAGACCCAATTAATTATGACAAATGGTTAATAAAACATCTAGATATTTCGGAAATGGACAAATTGACCTGTTTAATGTGAGGTGACTCATGAGAAATTTGTAAAAAGGTATGGAATCCAGTAATACATTTTCTACAAATAGAAGAAAATATACATTATACATTAGATTAAAGACAAAAGATTATGAAAGGGGAGAACAGTAAGAAAATAAGATAAATAAAACAATTTTTGGGATTTTTCAATCTAATTTCTTCTTAGTTGTAAATAGAAATCTACATATTGGTATAAAGGAAAGTGTTAAAAGAAAAAAGGTAATGAATTAAGCTGCAAGTAGGTTCAAATTAAAAGATACAATTTGAATTATTATTTATTGATATACAAATGAAGGAAGTATTGGAACCCAGGAACTTTATATGTTTTAATGGTGATGGGTATATGTCAGTATAGTTGTAGGTATTGGTGTTTAGAGGGATACTCTATAGTCTATAGTGTGTATAGTGTATATTGTAGTTGTTAAATGTTGTTTAAATGTTGTTCTTGTTGTTTTAATGCAATAAATAAATTATTTAAAAAATAAAAATAAAAAGCATACTATGGCCTTAGGACATTTTACCAGACAAACTGCAGACAAATATGTGCAGGCATTCTTGCATATTTAAAAAAAGTTTGATATTTTTTCTTTGCAGAATTGGAAGAATTTGTAAGCATATTCTATGAAGAGAAGACAGGCTATCAAGCTTCAAGATAGATATAACAATATGTGTATCATAAAATTGGATGATATCAAAAAAGGACACACTAACTTCTTCTGGGTTCCTTGTGAATGCTGAAAATGTTCTAAAAAAGGATAGGTTCTATGGAGTGGAACTGAGGAACAAACCTGGAAAAATCAGAAGGATAGGTATATTATTTTTGTAGATGGTAGGTAGAAATCCTTACATTTGGGAAAACGGATTAACTCTCTTTTCACTCCCGCCATAATTTCATGTGGGGGGGGGGGGAATTACATGGAGATGTTGCATATCATAAAGCTGTCCCAAGGTAAGAAATGACAGATTTTCAGAAGGGTAACAGTAGGGAGTTATAATGCTTGAAAAAAGGAGATAGGCCAATGGTTCTAACTTGGTGTAAAGAAGATGCATATATGTATGAACCTTATTTACCATATATGCATATCATCTAAAAATTAAGATTTGAGAGTCCCAGACAGAAGAGGGAGAACACTAAGAACAAAGGTGCAATGTGACTTCTAACATTATAATGCTATAATAGTTTGCTTGTTCACAGTCATTATTTTTTGTAGAAATGTCATTGGAATATATCAGTATGAATCTATGAATTCTCAAGGATTGCTGAAACAAGAATACAAGTGAGAACAATGCAACTCATGAATAACTCTTAATACATCAGTATCCCTGATATAAAGAATGTCGTCTTCTTCCTAATGATTCCAGTAATAGATTTAAAATTATTAAGTCATTCAAGTTCTATTCCAGAAAAGTTGTACATTGGATGAAAATAACTACAATAGAAGACCTCATGACGCATTCACCTGAAGGTCAGAATGGAGCCTTAATGCACACAGAATCCCTATTTTTATGTTCACCTCATACACTAAAGCAGGAAACAATAACACCATGGGTAAGGAATGCCTTTGGTTTCCCTCTCCTTCGACTTCCGTGTTGCTGAGTGCTTAGTGTACAGTTGCAAACCTATCAAAGTAAAAGCATATTTCAGTAATTTGTATTTAGAGCAAATGAGTCCAAATTAGAAATGAAAAAGAAATATGCTTTAAAGCTAACTGGTACAATTTGATTATTTTAAATAGTGCCCACATAAGCTGTAGAATTTAAACTATTTTTAAACCCAGCCTCAAAGAGGCACAGATTTTAAGTCAGCCCCTTTCAGAATGACATCTAGTCATGTAATAGGTGCAGTTGTTCATCATTAAGGACAGGTACATTAAAGGTCTGTATTTATACCTAGGTGGATCAATGCAAGGGCCTATTCACACATGCACCCTATTCAGTGCCCAGGGAAGGGTGGTGGTAGAAACAGGATGCAATTAGACAGAGAGACTGGCTCTTATTCTTTCAGTGACTGCAGGAAGATGTTGTCATCCTCTTGGACCTCTGGAGGATCCCCAGGAAGTCAAGAAAGATACTTTTGTCTTTCTAGGGGCAGCTGCACCTACAGAACAGCTGATTAACTTTCTGAGGGCACCTAGTACTCCCCATGACCTCCCTGGCCATACAATGGCTGCGGAGGGGGGTGTTCAGCATGCAGATATGCAGAATCAAACTACTACACCATGCTGTCTCTTTGTCATTGTTGTTCCTCTGCCATCATGTCCACTTCAACTTATGGCAACCCTATAACTGAGAGAATTCCAACAGTCCTCAGATCCTGCACACTCAAGGATATAGCTTCCTTGATTGAGTCTTTCCAACTGTAGTGGGGGGTCTCCCTCTTTTCCTATTGCCTCTCACTTTACAAAGTATTCTCATAGTTTCCAAAGAGTTGCATTTTCTCATGATATAGCCAAATTATGATAGCTTCAGTTTGGTCTTTTTGACCTCTAGGTATAACTGGCAGTAGGACACATTTATTTTGGCAGTCTGTGGTATCCAAAGAACTCTCCTCCAACACCATATTCCATATTCAGCTACAGTGACAAACTGCATTATTCTTTCTAGGAAACTACTAAAACATCTGATAAACATCATGTACCACAAACAAGATAAGATCAAAAAGGAAATCCCCTATGTAGAAGCACTAGTAAGGAACCAGCTCTCTTCATAAGTTATCAATGAACATAATTTCTCAGATATCAGGAACACCATCTATGAGATACATTTCTCATCCTGATGAAAAAGAAGGAGAATAAACTTATCTTCCTACTGAAAGACTCCACAACCAACAAAAAAAAGTGCCATGATTCTGGACAAAAATATTATAAATTTATCAAGCCACAACCTGAGTCAGGCAGAGGAGTTGTTTTGTCAAGGGGCTTATCCTTCTGTCCCTCCAAACCCACACACATGATAGATTTTTGCAGTAATCTAGAAGCCTTCTTCTGATGCCTACTCCTCAAGGAATACTTCAAAAACTATAACACCACTCATGAGAACAACACAGAAGGATCACCCCATCTCCTCAACACTACTGTAGAAACTACAACAATATACCTCAGACCCAGAAAAAGTAGAACTCCACATGGACTCCTCCTGATGGCCGATGCACAGAATTAGACATCTACATAGAACGTTTCCTTCGCCATGCCGAAACAGAAATAATCAAAAAGAGATGCATTTTACAACATAATCTGTCATGAAGAACAAGATGCCATACACCAGGGGTAGGAACCTTTCCCCTTTAAAGGCTGAGGGACTTCAGCTCCCAGAATCCCAGGAGCTATTGGCCAACATGGGACTATTGGCCAACATGGCTGAGGCTTCTGGGAGCTGAAGTCCCTCAGCCCTTAAAGGGGAAAGGTTGCCTACCCCTGCCATACACAATGTCAAGAACAACCCAATATTGTCATCAAAGAGGCTGACAAAGGAGGAGCGGTAGTCATCACAGATGGATGATGGATCAGGTTTGGCCTGATGTGTGCAGTCATCATTGTGGCCAATCTAGGACCAGATGTCTTAATCACAAAGGAGGACAAGGCACCATAAAATGTAGAGCATTCAAAAAAAATATAGGACATAACCAAATAAAAGCTAAAAGCAATGATATAAATGTAAACTCATGCTTCTTAGTCATGTTAAAAATGGAGGACATTTTGAAATTCCTCCTGGACAGAAAGTTGAAATGTAGGACATGTTCTGGAAAAGGAGGATGTCTGGTCACTTGGTGCCAGAGCATAAAGCTTTTTACTGACTCCAGACTTTTGATTATTGCAGATGATGAAGATACTGAAAGATACAATCTAACACACTTGGAAGACATCCATTTGGAAATGGTTTCCTCTACTTTTCATCTTGAATGCTAACTTGAGCAGTCTTTGTCTTACTATGACGATGATGACTGTTGCCTTCTGTATCCAGAATAAATAAAAGCAGCAATGTGCATTGTTGCTTTTATTTATTCTGGATACAGAAGGCAAGTCCTGCTATGGACACCACTTTCTTTGATATTTAATTCTTTATTGATTTAATCTATAAATATGTTATATCTCAATAAACAATGATACAATCATACATTAAATTACAAATCTTACATTCTCTTCACATACTCTTCACCCTTTATTCCTTAATCTTTCCTATTCTCTTCCTTTCTTTCCTCCCCATCCTACTTCTACTCCTCTTTCTCATTCTTCCCTTCATTCTTCTTTCCCTTTCTCTCTCCTCTCAGTTCTTCCACTCTATCTACCTCTACCCTCTACACACACTTACCCTTACCCTCAACTACATACTTTAACCTTCTTACTTTCCATCCATATATAATCCTTCTTCTTTTAAACTTACCACTTCATCCTTTCTTAAAAAGAGAAACATTCTTCTCAACTTCTTCACTTCTGATTTACCTTTATCCTTGCAATATGTCTTGACCTTCCTATTATCTCCTATTCTTATCCTCTTTGCTACTACGCTTCATTCGCATGTCTTTTTCCTTATTATTTTCTTCTATTCTATCCCTTAAACCCCTTTTATTATTCAATTTTGTCTCTATGTCATTGTTCTATAACTTTATATTTTCTTTAATAATTTAACCTCTATTCTGTCAAGCTTATTGTTGCCAATTCTCCCCATTGTTCTCTCATAAATTTAATTATCAATTCCCAATCTCTATTAAATTTCTCTACTGTATTGTCTCTCATTAATTGTGTTAGTTTGTTTCCATAATGTTGTATAGTTTCTACATCCAGTCATCTTTCATGGGAATCTCTTTCTTTTTCCAGTTTTGGGCAAAGGCAACCCTAGCCACAGTAATTAAATAAAATAGAATTTCCCCATTTTCTTCTCTATTTTATTGTCAAATATTCCAAGAAGGTTTTGGATGGAAAAAGAAATTGAATTGGAATAAGTTTTATTTGTTTAAATATATAAAAGAATATATATTATTTGATTTTCTTAGGGAAAGAAGACTTAAATATTTTTGGGAAAGCAATAAAGAATCATGAAGTGATAAATGGGAAATTGTGATTAAGAAAGTAGAAGGTAAAATGGGGTATGAAGAAATAAAAAATATAATTAATGATATTTTCCACATCTCTGAAAATGATTGTTAAATTTTGTTAATCAAATGATTGTTAATTTAAATGAAATGTATTTTCTCCAAATGCTGTTTGTGGGGGGGGGGGGACAGGGGAGAAAAGGATATTATGAATTATGGATTGAATAATTTGTATTATGTACAGCTTTAATAAAATTTTAAAAATAAATCAAAAAAATCAAAAAAATCCAAGAAGGTAGATTTCAGGCTTCATTTCCATTTTTATATCTAATATCTTATTGATAGTTTCACTAATCATTTTCCAGTATTTTGTGACAAAGCTACATGTTCATGCGCAATGACTGAAAATTCCAGGTGTTTCGTTACACATCCAGCAATTATTATTTACTTTTAAAATAAATTTTGGCTAGTTTATCTGGGGATAGGTATCATCTATGGTACATTTTGTACCAATTTTCTTTTAGATTCTGTGTCACTGTATTTCAACCCTTTGCTCCATGCTTTCTCCCACTGATTCATTTGTATGGTTTGTCCTACATAATTCACCCATTTTATCATTGTATCTTTAACCACCTCATCTTCCATTTGAATTTCCAATAATTTTTTATATATTGATACTATCATTTTTAATTTCTCCCCACGTAATATTCCTTCTATCTCCATTTTCCCTTTGGCAAACCCCTGAGTTATTCATCATTGCCTTCTCATAGATCTGTCTGTATTGAAACCATCCCAGATTGAATCCCTTATTCTGTAAGATCTCTTGTTTTACTATTTTTATCTTCCCTTCTTGTTTCTCCACTATATCTTTATATGTGCATCAATTATCCTCTCTATCCATTTCTTTTCTGTAAAAGGCCTCCTGCGGGGATAACCACATAGTGATTTTGTTCATAGAATCATAGAGTTGGTAGAGACCACAAGGGCCATCCAGTCCAACCACCTGCAGTTCAGGAACTCTCAATCAAAGCACAGCTGATAGATAGCCATCTAGTCTCTATTTAAAAACCTCCAAAGAAGGAGACTCCCACCACTCTCTGAGGGAGAGTATTCCATTGTTGAATAAACCTTACAGTCAGGAAGTGCCGCCTAATGTTGAGGTGGAATCTCTTTTCCTGTAGCTTGCATCCATTGCTCCAGGTCCTGTTCTCTGGAGCAGCAGAAAATAAGCTTGCTCCCTCCTCAATATGACACCCTTTCAAATACTTAAACACATCACCTCTTAACCACCTATTCTCCAGGCTAAACATACCCAGTTCTCTAAGTCGTTCCTCAAAGGCATGGTTTCTAGACCCTTCACCATTTTAGTTACCCTCCTTTGGACACACTCCAGTTTCTCAACATCCTTTTTGAATTGTGGTGCCCAGAACTGGACACAGTATTCCAGTTGGGGCCTGATCAGAGCAGAATACAGTGGCACTATTGCTTCCCTTGATCTAGACACTATACTTCTATTGATGCAGCCTAAAATCACATTGGCCTTTTTAGCTGTGGTATCACACTGTTGACTCATGTTCAACTTGTGGTCTACTAGGACTCCTAGATCCCTTTCACACATAGTCACATTAAGCCGGATGTCCCCCATCCTATATCTATGCATTTCATTTTTCCTCCCTATAACTAGCAGAAACCTGCAAAAAGTTATATCTGGACAGGCTTGGTATCCCATTACATTTCTCCATGTTGAAATTCATTTTATTAGCTTTGGCCTAACTTTCTAATCTATTAAAGTCATTTTGAATTTTCATCCTGTCCTCAGGGATATTAGCTATTCCTCCTAATTTGGTGTCATCTGCAAATTTGATAAATATGCCCCGTATTCTTTCATCCAAGTCATTGATAAAGATGTTGAAGAGCACTGGGCCCAGGACTGGTCACTCCTCTTCAGGATGAAGAAGAGCCATTGTTGAGCACACTTTAGGTTCGACTGGTCAACCAATTACAAATCTATGTAATAGTTACTTTGTCTAGCCCACATTTTACTAGCTTGTTTGCCAGAATGTCATGGGGAACCTTGTCAAAGGCCTTACTGAAATCAAGATATGCTATATCCACAGCATTCCCATCATCTACCAAGCTGTTCATTATTTTATTTTTGTACTTTTCCCATACTTTCAGAAGGGCCTTCCTTATACAGTGGTTATTAAATGCCTGATTTGTCTTTTCTTTATCATAAGCCAGGTAGGCATGTAAGCCAAAACTTATTCCTTCTCCCTCTAATTCTAGCAATCTCTTATCCTCTAATTTCAACCAATCCTTAATCCAATCTAGGCCACATGATTCAAAATATAATTTTAGGTCTGGTAATGCCAATTCTCCTCTTTCACAGGGATTTAGAAGTATTTTAAACCTTATCCTAGACTTCTTTCCCTGCCATATGAATCTTGAAATATCTCTATGCCATTTCACAAATGGTTCTTTATTACTTATAATTGGTATCATTTGAAACACGCTGATATTCTGTCTAAAAGAGAAAGATTCAAGTTATTCCAATTCAGTAAGGGCTGATGCAGACTGGCCTAAAGGGGCGGCAACTGCATGCCAAGGCCCCGATCCTCCCTTTTTCCACCCCCAAAAGAGCGGCAAAATTCTGTTCCTTTTAGGTGCGGCAAAAAGCCACCCTTTCAGCCACGGTGGCAGCTTTTTCATGCCCTTTTGGCACAGCATATGTGAACACTGTGCCAAGAGGGTGTCCTGATGTCACACGCCATGTGAACAGGCGTGCAGCATCAGGACAGGGTTAGGGTGGTTGGCCCTTCAGTCTTTTTAATCTCTTTCCATAATCTTGTATAATTGTTTTCAACTAATTCATTTGTTTTTTTAGTAATTTGGATTCCTAAATATTTCACCTTTTTCTTTATATCCATCCCATTCTTTCTCGTTTTTTCCTCTTTCAAATCCACTTTTTTCGTGATAATCACTGATTTCTTCTTATTTATCTTGCATCCTGTCATATCTACAAATTCTTTTATTATCTCCATTAATATTTCTATATTTTCAATTGGGTTGTCCAGATTAACTATCAAGTCATCAGCATATGCCTTAATTTTGTATGTATGCTTTTTGATTTTTATCCCTTGTAATTTATCTTCTTTGTTAATTCTCCTAATTAACAATTCTATTACCATCAAAAAAATTAGGAGTGACAAGGGACATCCTTGTCTTGTTCCTCTACATATTTGCACCAATTTGGTTTTATTTCCACTAACAATTATATGTGCTCTTTGATTATTATATATTTCCCTCATCCATATTAGAAAACGTTTCCCTAATTTTATTTGTAATTTCCAATAGTGCCACCCAATTAGCTGAGTTGAATGCTTTTTTTGGATCTCCAATTTAATCAGAACTTCTTGATTCTCTCGTTGTTGTGTTAAACTTTTACATTCATCCATTTTACATTCCCTCTGCTTGGAGTTACTTTCGAGTTTTCCTATTTTATTTGTAATTTCCCCCATATTGGATGTTATCTTTTCCAAGGTCTGTTTCATAGCAGTAATTTAATTTATAATCTCTTGTTTCACTTCCTGTTTCATCTCCAGTTTCAGTTTCAAATTATCCTCTCTCATTTAATCACAGATTTGTCTCATCTCCTCCAACATCATCTCATTCTGCTCTGACAGTCTTATAGGCTCTACTGAAGGGCTCCTCTGGTTAATTGTAGATACTTGTGTGAGTGCTTTCCTACCTGCTGCCATTTTGTGTCCTTTTTACAATTTCCACCTTCTTATCAAATTATCAGGTTATTCCACTTTATGTCTATATAATAAAATTTCTAAATAATCCCCTTTAAAACTCTCTTTGTTCCCATGCAATTTATCAATTTCCCCTCTTTAACTTAATTATCCTTATTACATTCAATTAAATCAAATCATTAATGAAGTATTTCCCTGTCCAGAAGTAAGAGAAAAAACCCAACACGATTTAGTTCGCTGCTCCAATTTGTTTCATCACTAGAGGTCACCTTGTCTTCTCGTTCACTCCCTCTTCTTACTTAATTATCCCCAGACTAAACAAAGAGAAACATTTATATATTTCAAACCCTCTTATCTATTCTGCTGGCATTTTCAAGATTACTCTATCTTCACCCCGGACCTCTATCTTTCACCAATAGCTCTGGATAATCCAATTAATTCAACCTAATTTAATCTCAATAAATTCTAATTAGCAGCTCTTAATAAACAAAATCTACCAGCAATCAGAAATAATAAAAAATAATAAAATAATAATCAAATCAAATAATTAAATAATCAAAACCTAGAAAATAAATATGCAATACACTTACAATTACAGTTACAATCCTTCTACATCCTCTATATATTCAGATTATAAATCTATAATATCTACTATATGTAAATATGTATTATTAAATATAAATCAGTTAGAGAAAGTTAATTACAATTAATTAATTATAAGTAAATTAGAGAAAATTGAAAAGTCAAAATATTTCCTTTGTGAGTTGATTTCTTTTATCATTTAGTAGAACACTGTTCTTCTTTCTCTTTGTTCTTTTCTTTTTCTTTTTTCTCCTATTGTTGTATCCTAAATGTCTTTTTCTTCGTATTGTCCAGATTGTAGTTTAGTTTAATTTAGTCAAATTCAGGTGGACTTCTAAAATTCCTATATATTCAAAAATGATTCCAATTCACATAGTCCAGGCCTGATTCCAAAATCTTTCTAGTGTTTAACAGTCCAGCCCAAGTTTAATAATATCTTAATAATCCAAGCTCAATAGTCAAATTTTAATAGTCCAGTCCATAGAATCATAGAATCATAGAGTTGGAAGAGACCACAACCAGTCCAACCCCTTGCCATGCAGGAACTCCCAATTAAAGCATCCCCAACAGATGGCCATCCAGCCTCTGCTTAAAGACCTCCAAGGAAGGAGACTCCACCACACTCCGAGGGAGTGTGTTCCACTGTCGAACAGCCCTTACTGTCAGGTTATAATCCAATTCATTTATTTTCAGTTAAAGTCAAATTCCTTTTAACTTTCTTAAATCTCTTCTAAATTAATTAAATCCAATTCAGTCAGTTTATTTAATAATACCTCTATTATTATATATTAAGCTTATTTATTTATTTATTTCAAATCTGTTTATTTCAAGTTCATTCCTTATTTCTTCCTTAGTCTCTTATCTTTTAAACCCCCACCCAAGTTACAGTCCAATCTTTTCAAAATAAAGTCTCTTCTTTCTGATATTTTCCTCTTTTCCTCCTCTATGATCGTGGACACTCTTTCTCTTATTTGTTTTGGGGTCCAAGTATTAAATTAACTGCTAGTAATGCTCCCTGTGTAGCAAAGTTCTTTTTGTAGAAAGTACCTCTAATCGGCAGTGTCTGATGCTTTTCTTCAGCTCGCTTACTTTCTCCCAATATTAAAAAGTGGTGGTGATGCTTAAGCCCTGAAATAGTCACTTGCCACAGATGTGGCTTGCCCTCCGTAGACCCGATTCCCTTTCGTGCTGTCCTCAGTCTTCGTTACCTTCTCCTACTTATTGGACATACTGGAATCAATCTGACTACAACTGTGGGCCCCTCTCTTTCCCCCTTTATTGGGGGGAACAAATTCTCTGCCCCCAAATCCTTGAGGCAAAGAAAGTCCCTGAGACAAGAGATCATCTTACAGAGCAATCCTATATGAAGATCATTGCACCCGCCATTCTGCTGGAAGTGCCCCAAAACACTTATGGAGACTGCTTTCTGAACCACTCCTAGAGCTGTTGCTTGGCTGACACAGAAGCTGAAACTCCTTCATTTCATGCCAATTATCCAGGCTGGTTGCCTTTTACACCTCATGACACAGGCGCATCAAGATAATTGGGTTTAATATCCCATGCTCTTCCTTTAAACAAAAAAGAGACACTCTTAATCAACAATAAAATACAAATATAACTTGATTGCTCTTACAAGCAATTAAACTGTTCACTTTGCTTCACTGCAGGCTGCATTCCCTGACAAGGGCTCATTTTTTAGATCACAGCATTTATTGGCTTGAATAGCTAGGTTTTTTCCACCTTAAGCTCTTTTATTCAGGAGGGACATCTGATATGGCCTGACAGCTTTATTTGTCTTTTAAAAGTGGTTATTGGTAGATAACACTGATACAGGATGCCTCCCCTTTCATCTATTGCATCAGCTGTTGAAGGCTGATTGGCAAACCTCTGCAAATACCTTAGTTAAGATGATATGGAGGAGCATATCTTGCAGGCTGGCACCTCCTCCTCCTGGCCATATGACAACTTGAAGATTCTCAAGTCCAGGAAATGTAACATCCATTTGCATCACAAAAAAGATACTTCCTTTGCAATCTCCATCCTTTGTGAGGCCACAGGCCCCTTTGTAGGCAGAAGATACTGGATTTATCAAGAAGCCTTTATGCTTTTAAGAAGAGAAACAGCAAAATGCAGGCCTGTGACTAACATCTTCATTTTTTTTCCTCCTGTTTGGTTTGTAACATCTTGTCTGATGAAGAAGCCAGGGAAGCTTTGAAAGCTTGCAACATGTATACTGTGCATTTGGGGTGGCCAATAAAGGTGTCACTGTTTGGTGGATTTTTGAATGAAGGTAATACATTTTTTCTCCTTAAATTTGGACTGGATTGGCATGTTTTACCTCAACACCACCTAAAGTTTTCCTGATGCAAAAGCATGAAGGCTCCTTGAGAAATCCAGTGTCCACCACCTACAAAGTTTGACACCACTTTAAGTGCTGTAGCTCCATCCTATGGAATCCTGGGGTTTGTAGTTTGACAAGGTCTTTAGCCTTCTCTGTTGAAGAGTGCTTGTGCCACACAAAATTACAGGATTTTTAAGGATGGAGCCATGAGAGTTAAAGTGGTGTCTAAGTGTAATTTCTACAGTGTAGATGCACTCTATGGGTGTGATGTTATGCTGAAAGCTCTCCACAGATACAAAAGTGTCCAAGGAGATTCCTTCCAGCTCACTAGACATAGAGGGTGGCTGAGTTTCAGATCCCACATACTCCAAACTGACTGCACCCCCTGCACTAATTTTTGGCCTTTGAGATGTTTTGGCATACAATTCACATGACCCTTGTTAATAATAAGAGACTTTAAACAATTTTTTAAAAAATAATAAAACTATAAGTACAGAGAGCCTTCAATATCTGCTGGGGTTTGGTTCCAGGACCCACTCCCATGGATGAGCAACTCCCTTTCCATTCAATGCTGTAAGAAATGGCATTCCTTGTATAAAACACCAAATTCAAGGGTTGCTTTTGGGGAGGGGGGGATTGTGAATATTTTCAAAATGTAGTTTATTGAATCTGTGGGTGCAGAAGATACCATGGATACCAAGAGCCAACTGTAAGAAGTACAGACCAAAAATTAGCAAACAACAAAGGTAAAATCAATATCACTGTGTAAAGACTATATGGATTATATACTAAAATATCATCCCAAATTATGCATTTTCTCCAAATGCAGTATTTGTTTTTTTTCCATTCAGAGGGAAAAAGCATCAGATTCCCTTGAAAAATAGTTAATTTCTGGGGTCCAGATGGATGACCACAAGGGACCCCATTTTCTATGCTGAAGGATGAGGTTACCGGGAAGCTTCTAGCTAGGTTGGAAAGAAAGTACCAGTGAATGGAGCTAGGTGACCATGGCCTGATGTAAGTTATAAAGCTGAATGAAATATACATTAAACATATGTTAAGAAATTAGAAATTCACTTAGCTTATAAAAGCTTGCATTTAAGTTTTGCTTTTAGCCAGGTTGCAAGAACAGCTTATACATTCCTAAACTGTAAGAGTCTGCAAATGTATCACTACACAAGGTCATGAAGCTAGCCTGTGTAGAGTAAGCCTTTGTCTGTTAACTTTCGTTAAGTTTCAAGGTTCTGCAACTGTCTGCTTCACTAATTAAGAGAAATCTTTGTTCTTGCCATGAGTGAAAGGGGCCCCAAAAAGGGGGGGCTCTCATAATGCACATGTTTATTATGTGATAAATGTTTGTAAATATACATTTATGATTGCAAGACTGCAAAACAGCTTAATAGAATTGAATAATAGAATTTAGCTTGCAAAACTATAAAGTTATAAAGTTTAGTGTTTTTTACAAAAGTTTAAAAGGAGATAAGATGAGCTGGAGATGTGCAGCTGGAAATAGGTAGCTATGGCAACCAAAAAGATAAGGAGGAAGACAGGAATTTCTAAAGTGACCTTGCCAAGCTGTAAGCTCATATTCTCCAATTAGAGCAATTTCTGTTTTTTTAAGTTTCATTTCCAAGTCTGTTTTTCTGCGCATGTCTTCTATGGTCAAAATATTTCTATAAAAGTTTGAGAGAACAAAGAAAGGTGGGCAGTTCTGTTTTTACTTTTGAAAGTAAGCTGCCCCTCAGCTGAATAAACTGAGTTTTGCTTTGAAGCCAAAGAGAGCTGAGTTTTCAATTATTTTCACTAACCTACACTCTAAAACCCATATATGATCAGGGGATAAATTCCCTAACATATTTTGGGGGCTCGTGTCCGGGATGGGATTTGAGTGATGAGGTTAGGATTTAATTGAAAACAGATGTTTGGTCTCCTTGACGACCCACGATTGCAGGGATCGACAAAACTGGCATTTGACGAGATGGGCCCATAAATAAAGACCGTTGGTGTTATTTTTGCCGGTTCCAGCGACTGTTGAAAGTCACTGTCAGACGCAGTTGGCCAAAGCAACCTCAGAGGGGATCCGGACGTCTGGCAGGAATAAGGCAAGTATGGTGAATTAAAGAAACAAAGGGAGGGGGGTGGTAGAACGTCTTGTGTGAATGGTGAATGTATGGCTGTCCGGTTCCCTGGTCTTACCCTTGAGTTTCGGGCGAGAAGGGCGACAGCGAGTGAATCCACAGGTCAACCTCCTTTTCCATAGGTTGGCTTGATCCCTGTCTACCCTTTGTTTGTCTGGACAGGAAATTGTGGGAGGAAATACAGCTGTTAAAGACGGACTAGTGAGGGTGCCCCAAGAACTAGATCCGCAATAGGTTCAGGACAATCCAAGGGTTTGACCCTTTTAGATTGTATGGTATATATATCTCTGCAGGAGGTAGTGGGAAATAATCCAGTTGTTAAAGACGGAATAGTGAGGGTGCCCCAAGAACTATATCCGCAATAGGTACAGGACAATCCAAGGGTTTGACCCCTTTAGATTGTATGGCAGGAGATAGTGGAAAATAATTCAACTATCTAAAGACAGACTAGTGAGGGTGCCCCAAGAACTAGATCTGCAATGGGTTCAGGACAGTCTAAGGATTTGACTCCTTTAGATTGTATGTTACACAATTGGAAGGAATATAAGATATATATCTGCAGGTAGTAAGAAAGCAGGAAAATTAAGGACTTTTTTTGTGAAATTAAGTGGCCAGGAATGAGGTGGCCAGCTATAGGTTCTTAGACAGAACATGAAGAGGAACAGGGGAGCCCTGGCAAAGAGACAAGTGGACAGGCTTTGCCAGATCCTCCAAAAGAACAGTATAAAGATAAACTGAGGTCAGGATCACAAAAGGATGAGGGAACCTCAGTAGGAACTTATCCACTCCGTTTGGTGGATCAAGTGGTCCCAGATGACCAAGGGGAATATAAAATTGAAGGAATATATCAGCATGTTCCCTTCACCAGTAATGACTTGCTAATTTGGAAAGCATCTAGACCCCCATGGATGGAAGACCCGACAGGAATGGCTAATTTAGTAGAAGGCATAATGGGAACACATAATCCCAATTGGGTGGATTGTCAGCAACTTTTGAACATTCTGCTGACAGCAGAAGAGAAAACCTTGGTGTTAACTAATGCTAGAGAAGCTGCCAAGGAATATGAGAAGGTTGGAGAAAATAAAGCAGGACTAATACCATATCAGGAAGAAGTTTGTCCCTAAACTAAACCTCCCTGAGATCCTAACACATCAGCTGGACAGGATGCATTAAAATATTATCAGGAATTGTTGATAAAAGGCATGAAAAAAGGACCCCCAAAACAAGTCAATTTAAAGAAAATCCATGATTTGACCCAAGATAAAAATCAAACACCAGGATCATTTATGGATGAGGCTGGGGAGGAAGCCTCAGGCACACAATCCCTTAAGAACGCTTTCATCAGTCAGTGTGCCCCAGATATCAGAAGGAAGATACAAAAAGGAACCAGGCATAGGACACATGTCCTTAGGAAGATTGTTGGAAATAGCTGCCAAAGCTTATGCAGCCAGAGAAGATGAAGAAGGGAAGTTCAAGAGGTGCACCCAAATACTGGCTACCGCCATGGGTGTAGGACCTGAGAGAGGACGAGGAAGAAGAAGAGAAGGAAGAGGTAGAGGAAGGTGAGACAGAGAAAGTTTAACAAAGGATCAGTGTGCCAGATGCAAGCAAACTGGACACTGGAAGAACGAATGTCCCAATAAACAGGGAGAAGGAAGAGGTCAAGGACTAAGTTGAGAAGGTCTGAGAAGAGAAGGTCCAAGAGAAAAAGGAGTAGGAAGAAAAGGAGGAGGTCGTGGCTGGATGCCTACAGCCGCAACAGAGGTGTTGAGAAAAGATGGAGAAGGAGTAATGGTAATAGAGACTTAAAATAATAATAATAATAATAATAATAATAATAATAATAATAACAACAACAACAACAACAATAATAATAATATTCACTACCTTTGATAGAGCCCACCCTTCCTCATAAGGGAGGATGAAGCAAGGAAGAGTGAATTAGAAAAATAAATAAATAAAGCAGAGCTGGCTTCAACTGCTGTTATCAGAGAAAAAGAATTTGCAAGCCAGAAGGAGAAGGAGGGGCAACAGTGCCCAGAGAAAAAGAAAGGAGAGCTTTGGAACTCATGAAAGCATCTTGGTGGACAACCCTAATGTAAAGATATCAATATGTACCGCCCTAAATCCAGCAACTTTGTTACCAGTAGAAGAGGGAACTTTGATGCAACATGACTGTTTGCAAGTGATGGATGAGGTATATTCAAGCAGACCAGATTTGAAAGATCAGCCCCTCACCAAACCTGAGATTACTTTGTTCACAGATGGGAGTAGCATTGTACACAATGGGCAGAGAAAAGCAGGATATGCAGTGGTAAATGATCAGGATGAAATCATAGAAGCCCAGTCACTCCCCCCAGGAACTTCAGCACAGAAGGCTGAACTGATTGCCTTAACACAAGCACTGAAGATAGCAAAAGGGAAAAAGGCAAACATATACACAGACTCAAAATATGCCTTTTTGACTATCCAAGCTCATGGAGCAATATATAAAGAAAGAGGCCTTTTAACATCAGCAGGATCAACAGTAAAACATGCTAAGGAGATTACAGCCCTACTTGAAGCTGTATGGGAACCCAAACAATTGTCAGTGATGCATTGTAGGGGATATCAACATGGGAATGATCCAGTTGTGAGAGGAAATAGGAAGGCTGATGAGGCTGCTAGGCAAGCAGCCCTGGACTCTGAGGAACAGACTGTTTGTCCATTACAATTAGCAGATTACATCCCATCGACAGTGAAGTACATGAAAGGTTTAGAAGCAATTACCAGGAAGGTAGTCTTGAGATGTGAAACTTGTGCAAAGAACAATCCAAGAGTAGGACCCCTACAACCCCCAGGAATACAATTAATGGGCCATTCCCCATGGGAATCCATTGTTGTAGACTTCACAGACATGCCCAAATGTGGTAGATATGCCCACATGCTAGTGTCAGTATGTACTTTTTCAGGATGGGTGGATGCATGGCCAGTTACTAATGAAAAAGCAGAACAAGTGATAAAAGCCTTGATGAGAAGTATGGTATCCCTAGACTCATGGGATTGGCATTGAAACATCCTTTGTACAAACTTTGTCAAAAACTTTGAAAATTATTTGAAAAGTACATTGTGTTTATCATCCCCAAACTTCTGGAAAGGTTGGAAGAATGAATAGAACCTTAAAGGGCACTATATCTAAGATGTGTTATGAAACTGGATTAGACTGGACTGTGATATTGTCAATGGCATTGTTAAAAATCAGATGCACCCCTACAAAATTGTTGGGCTTGTCACCTTATGAATTAATATATGAGAGACTACCTTTGGGTTTTGAACGCATGCTTGGGGATCCAGCACAAATGGGGAGGGTAGATTTGATAAAAACTATTCAATTGTTGGGATCCACTGTTAGTGAGTTACATAAATATGTGGGTATGATACAGTCCTTTGCCCTTGTTACTGCTGTACATGATTTCTCCCCAGGTGATACTGTGTGGCTGAAAGACTGGAGCCCCTATGAGATCTTTTTGACCATGCCCACTGTCGTCAAGCTAGCAAGACTAAAACCTTAGATCCATTACACCAGAGTCGAGAGAGACTATACCAAGTGACCCATGATGACTCTGATCTTCTAAAGACAAAGATTTCCAAGAAGCAAGCTGCAAGAGGAAAGGAGGGCAGCATCTCAACGTGAGCCCCCTCCTTGAGGTCAGGTGGCCAAGCACCCGCCTCGAAGTCTAGGAGCCTGGTCACCAGAGGACCATGGCAAAAGACCAGAAGGGACACTCCTCAGAAATGAGGAAGTTAAATAAAGACACACAAACCATAAATAGAGATTGTTGTGAGATAGAAATCCGTGATAAACCATTTGCCCCACCACCACCTATTTGTCCTCCTAGTAGTCACATGACTAAGTTAACATGTACTCATTTATTGGCTTGAATAGCTAGGTTTTTTCCACCTTAAGCTCTTTTATTCAGGAGGGACATCTGATATGGCCTGACAGCTTTATTTGTCTTTTAAAAGTGGTTATTGGTAGATAACACTGATACAGGATGCCTCCCCTTTCATCTATTGCATCAGCTGTTGAAGGCTGATTGGCAAACCTCTGCAAATACCTTAGTTAAGATGATATGGAGGAGCATATCTTGCAGGCTGGCACCTCCTCCTCCTGGCCATATGACAACTTGAAGATTCTCAAGTCCAGGAAATGTAACATCCATTTGCATCACAAAAAAGATACTTCCTTTGCAATCTCCATCCTTTGTGAGGCCACAGGCCCCTTTGTAGGCAGAAGATACTGGATTTATCAAGAAGCCTTTATGCTTTTAAGAAGAGAAACAGCAAAATGCAGGCCTGTGACTAACATCTTCATTTTTTTTCCTCCTGTTTGGTTTGTAACATCTTGTCTGATGAAGAAGCCAGGGAAGCTTTGAAAGCTTGCAACATGTATACTGTGCATTTGGGGTGGCCAATAAAGGTGTCACTGTTTGGTGGATTTTTGAATGAAGGTAATACATTTTTTCTCCTTAAATTTGGACTGGATTGGCATGTTTTACCTCAACACCACCTAAAGTTTTCCTGATGCAAAAGCATGAAGGCTCCTTGAGAAATCCAGTGTCCACCACCTACAAAGTTTGACACCACTTTAAGTGCTGTAGCTCCATCCTATGGAATCCTGGGGTTTGTAGTTTGACAAGGTCTTTAGCCTTCTCTGTTGAAGAGTGCTTGTGCCACACAAAATTACAGGATTTTTAAGGATGGAGCCATGAGAGTTAAAGTGGTGTCTAAGTGTAATTTCTACAGTGTAGATGCACTCTATGGGTGTGATGTTATGCTGAAAGCTCTCCACAGATACAAAAGTGTCCAAGGAGATTCCTTCCAGCTCACTAGACATAGAGGGTGGCTGAGTTTCAGATCCCACATACTCCAAACTGACTGCACCCCCTGCACTAATTTTTGGCCTTTGAGATGTTTTGGCATACAATTCACATGACCCTTGTTAATAATAAGAGACTTTAAACAATTTTTTAAAAAATAATAAAACTATAAGTACAGAGAGCCTTCAATATCTGCTGGGGTTTGGTTCCAGGACCCACTCCCATGGATGAGCAACTCCCTTTCCATTCAATGCTGTAAGAAATGGCATTCCTTGTATAAAACACCAAATTCAAGGGTTGCTTTTGGGGAGGGGGGGATTGTGAATATTTTCAAAATGTAGTTTATTGAATCTGTGGGTGCAGAAGATACCATGGATACCAAGAGCCAACTGTAAGAAGTACAGACCAAAAATTAGCAAACAACAAAGGTAAAATCAATATCACTGTGTAAAGACTATATGGATTATATACTAAAATATCATCCCAAATTATGCATTTTCTCCAAATGCAGTATTTGTTTTTTTTCCATTCAGAGGGAAAAAGCATCAGATTCCCTTGAAAAATAGTTAATTTCTGGGGTCCAGATGGATGACCACAAGGGACCCCATTTTCTATGCTGAAGGATGAGGTTACCGGGAAGCTTCTAGCTAGGTTGGAAAGAAAGTACCAGTGAATGGAGCTAGGTGACCATGGCCTGATGTAAGTTATAAAGCTGAATGAAATATACATTAAACATATGTTAAGAAATTAGAAATTCACTTAGCTTATAAAAGCTTGCATTTAAGTTTTGCTTTTAGCCAGGTTGCAAGAACAGCTTATACATTCCTAAACTGTAAGAGTCTGCAAATGTATCACTACACAAGGTCATGAAGCTAGCCTGTGTAGAGTAAGCCTTTGTCTGTTAACTTTCGTTAAGTTTCAAGGTTCTGCAACTGTCTGCTTCACTAATTAAGAGAAATCTTTGTTCTTGCCATGAGTGAAAGGGGCCCCAAAAAGGGGGGGCTCTCATAATGCACATGTTTATTATGTGATAAATGTTTGTAAATATACATTTATGATTGCAAGACTGCAAAACAGCTTAATAGAATTGAATAATAGAATTTAGCTTGCAAAACTATAAAGTTATAAAGTTTAGTGTTTTTTACAAAAGTTTAAAAGGAGATAAGATGAGCTGGAGATGTGCAGCTGGAAATAGGTAGCTATGGCAACCAAAAAGATAAGGAGGAAGACAGGAATTTCTAAAGTGACCTTGCCAAGCTGTAAGCTCATATTCTCCAATTAGAGCAATTTCTGTTTTTTTAAGTTTCATTTCCAAGTCTGTTTTTCTGCGCATGTCTTCTATGGTCAAAATATTTCTATAAAAGTTTGAGAGAACAAAGAAAGGTGGGCAGTTCTGTTTTTACTTTTGAAAGTAAGCTGCCCCTCAGCTGAATAAACTGAGTTTTGCTTTGAAGCCAAAGAGAGCTGAGTTTTCAATTATTTTCACTAACCTACACTCTAAAACCCATATATGATCAGGGGATAAATTCCCTAACACCATGAGGTGTAACATTTTGCCTCCGTGTGTCCCTCTGATTATTATTACAGCTAATAAAAGGAAGCTAATTTCTGTAAAGTTATGTCTGAATTCAATTCTTGAATGTTAAATGTAAGTTTCTTTATTTTTCCCCACACTAGGTGACTGTTGTAGTAAAAAAAATATCTTATATTTTTGTTTTGTACACTTTATTCTAGTGCACAACCCACTTTAACATACATCCTACCTGTTGTCAGGTATTTTCTAATATACTAACTTGAATTCTTTGCTTGCAGGTTTTGTTTCCGTATTTTAAGAAAATATCTGGCAGTCTTTCCAGACTTGAAATACAATCAAGTTCTGTTTTTTCTTTTTTTGCAAGACAGAAAATGGCCAGAGACTCTCACAGATCTTATTCTACCATCTATATGTATTACCAAGACATTTAATTATATTTAAATATTTTAATGTATATGCATAGGCTAAGGAGATGCCAACTAAAAATTGTCTGGATTATAACAGTTCCCTTCTGCAAAACTGTGAATCCTATGAATATTACATCACAAACATTTTATTATAAAACAGTCTCTTTTGTAGAGAGTTCTTGGTGAGACTTTCCAGCTGTTGTAGCCATCATCTGGATTTCTTTCATTTTTAAAAATTAAAAATGTTTAATATTTTAAACAGGGAGGGATGTGGGTTGTTGATGTATTGGTTTTTAACGCTGTAAGCAGCCACGATTGACCTCAAAGGGGTGGGGTATAAATAAATTTTATTATTATTATTATTATTATTATTATTACATATAAAATATATTATAAATCATATTACTTATCTATTCTTAATTAACTTATCTAAATCCTATTGACACTAAACCATTTAATATTAATTAAACCAATAATTTAAAAACCCACAAAAATATTAATATCTTCATTCTTATTTCTATATTTTTTAAACATATGCTATTCATAATTCCACTAAAATGCAATACTATTAATTTATCACTAATTAACTTATCTTTATAACCAAGTGCACCCCATCACCAGAGCCTAACATCTTCATGTTATTCTACCCTTCAAAATTGTAACTCATCCTGTGTAGGTAAATCACCTTCCTCTTTTACTAGAAATTTTGTCCAAATATCTTCCATATTGCTTCAAAATCATTCCTCTTCATTATTCCTTTTTTACCTTAATTTCACATGTTAACTTATCATTAATTGCCATTTGCCATACTGCTTTATATCAATCATGTATTTGCAGATCTTCCTCAACTTTCCAGTTTTTTTGTGTGTGTGCTATAATTAGTATTGCTATCGTTAATAAATTTGTAATTAAATTCTTCATAGCCTGGGTGCAGTTAATCTTATCATATATAGAAAATAATGCTATCTTTGGGCATATTTTTAACTCAATTTCTGTTATCTCTTTTATCTCTTTAAATATTATTTGCCAAAATTTCTTGACAGATTTATAGCCCCACATATGAGTATAAGTACCAATTTGTTGATAACCCCTAGAACATATCCTTGAATAATTCTTATTTATATGATTTAACCTTACGTGCTAAATATCACCTCCAAATTAATTTATAGTTATCCTTTATCTGTATAAATTTTTAAAATGGCGTCGATTCCAAATTTCCTCCCATTTATGAATGTTTATAATTTGTACTAAATCATCTTCCCATATTTTTCTAAGATGTTCTTCTTTCTCTTTATGTTGAGGCCAAAAGTCTGAAAAACAGAATAAAATACATGGGTACAAGGTACACAAACATTCATCAAATGATACAGGAAAGTGTCATGAAGCTTGTGTACTGTATGTCATAGAACATGTCTGACATATTCACAAAAGCATGAAGTGGCCATGCTTGGGTTAGAAAAATGTAGTGAATGAACATGCTATATAAAAAAAGTAACAGTATGTAACCTATATATTTGCATTCTCTATGATGTAAATAAGATATCATATCAAAATATTTTGGAGGGGATTGTTGGTGTTATATGCTTTAAACAATTGACTGTTGGCAGTTAGAATGTTCGGTTGGTTGAGAGTTATGGCTCAACAGCAGCGTGTGTTTATTGCTCTGTGTGTATGGTTGTGAAGCAGACTTTGAAGTTGATCATAAATCAGATAAACAAATGAAGGTAAAAGCCTCCAGGAACATTGGATGAATCAACTGTCTGTGATTGTTTCTTTTAAGTGTGAAAAGTGATCAGTGCACTACCAATGCCAATAGCTTGTTGTTGTTTTTTGCTTTTATACTCTGTTGTGTACATGTTTTTGGCTGTAGCTGGGTGATTTTTACCCAGACTGCACCAGTAGTTGGCTTTGCCCAAATTATTACTGGTCAACAAAAACATGTCCAATTCTAGATATTAGTTAAAAAGGTAAGGTAAAGCTTTCCCCTTGACATGACTGTCTAGTTGTAATTGAGTGTAGGAAGCGGTGCTTATCTCTGTTACTAAGCCAAAGAGCCAGTGTTGTCCAAAGACGACTCCACTGGTTATCTGGCCAGCATGGCTGCGCCAAATGCTGTTACCTTCAAAGTAGTACACATTTTTCTATTTGCATTTGTATGCTTTTGAACTATTAGGTTGGCAGAAGCTGGGACTAGCGGCAGGAGCTCATCATATCACATGGCACTTGGTTATGAACTACCAACCTTCCGACCTTACAATCGTCAGTATGCTGATGACACCCAGATATATTTCTCCATGTCTCAGTCTTCAGCTCTGACTTCAGATGGCATCTGTCAGATCTGAGAAGATTCAGAACTCTGTGTAGCCAGTAAACCAGCCAATTGATGCAATTAAGAGTTTACTGAAGAACACAAACCCAGCAATCTACCAGATAACATTTAAGTCAGAACTGCCCCCTTCTCCATCAAGCACCTAATTAAACCCTATTAAACTAATAAGCTCCACCCCTCCTTCACTGGCACGAAATCTAGCACCCATCTACAATTCCCACAGCTCTCCTTCCCCCCAACTAATCAGCCCTCCTTCTTATCATCTTTCACTCACACCAACTAGCTCTTTCCCAGACGCAGCTTTCACCCAGCCGTACCATCCTCCTCCCACCAGCCTTGCATTCCAGAGAGCCTATTTTCTCAAAACCATTCCCAGCCTTATCTTCTCCCATTCCCCCACCACTAACAGCCTACTATTCTAGAAGCCTACTTTACCAGCTACCTTGCTAACACAACTACTACCCAACCATCATCCCCACCAAACTACTTTTCCCAGCAACCCAGCAAATATCTGGCAGAACATATGCACGCAGGCATAGTTCTGACAGTGTTTCTCCTCTCAATGATTGTCTTAAAGCAGTAATGGACTGGATGAGGAAAAACAGATTGAGACTGAATCCAGACAAAATAGAGGTACTTACAGTAGTGGACCCTACAGGTATTGGGTTGCAACCTTCAGTCCTGGATGGGGTCACTCTCTCCTCTAAGGACTATGTTCTCAGTCTGGGGGTGCTCCTGGATCCGTCACTCCAGATGATAAATCAGGTAAATGTGACGGTTAGGAGTGCCTGTTATCAGTTTCGGTTGATACGCCAGCTGTGCCCTTTTCTGAAAACTTCCTTGAAACTGTGGTGCACACGCTGGGTAACCTCTCATCTTGATTTCAGTAATGCACTCTACATGGGCTACCCTTGTACTTGGTCCGGAAACTTCAACTAGTACAGAATATGGCAGCCAGGTTGGTCTCAGGAACAACGAGAAGAGATCACATAACACTACTCTTAAGATCACTTCACTGGCTGCCCATTAGTTTCTGGGCCCAGTACAAGGTGTTAGTCATCACCTTTAAAGTCCTAAATGACTTGGGTCTAACCTATCTTCCGGACCGCCTCCTCCCATATAATCCATCCCGTGCACTCAGTTCCTTTGGGAGGAATCTGTTGCAGCCTATAAAAACTAGGCTGTCTGCAACTGCCCAGAGGACCTTTTCAGCAACCACTCCCAGATTATGGAATGGCCTGCTGGATGAGATCCGTCATATTACCACCTTGAAAAGCTTTAAAAAGGCTGTCAAGACAGATCTCTTCTGGCAGGACTTTCCTGAATAGATATCCCGGCCATCAAGAGACAGCCCAATCTGCTCCCCTGATTCTGCTGCAGTTATTCTTTGTTTATTTGTATTTTATTTTAAGTGTGTTTTAAATTGTTCATTGTTTATTAGTATTTTAAGGGGTGGGTGGGATTGTGGGATATATAAAGTATATTTTTAATGTTGTAAGCCGCCCCGGTTGCGTTACACAGAGGGGTGGGATAAAAATAATTTAAAAAAAAGACACTTCTCCAATAGACAATTTTTCATTAATCAAATGGTTATAACCACTTTCTGAAAGATTGTGGTTTTAAGGAATTTGTCTCAATGGACTTTTACTGGCTTCAAACTGGGGATCAATAGTGGGTTATATTCTGATCAAGTTTTTTATCACGTGCATTATGTTTGCATCCTAGCACCATATATATCATTTGTACAGGAAGAACTCATTATAATGGTCATTTAAGTTGTAGAACATCTTGTACGTAAATTTGTCTATGGTCCAAAACACACTGCAGAAATAATCCAGTTTGAGACCACTTTAAGTGCCCTGGCTCAATGCTAGAGAATTTTGGGAACTGTAGTTTTGTAAAACATTTAGCCTTCTCTGTCAGAGATCTCTGGCACTAGAATAAACTGCAATTCCCAGGATTCCCTAGTACTGAGTTAGGGTATTTAAAGCAATCTCAAACTGGATTATTTCTGCAGTGTGTTTCAGACCTTGGTTGCCACCTTCAGCCTATGCTTGAAATTTAGCACCCATTTTTCTCAAAATGTAGTGCCCTATATATATACTATTTGCACATGCCCTGAGGTTAATCTATTATTCCTGTTTTACCATTCCTGTTATTCTCTGTGCAGGAGTTTTTCATCTTACTGTGTTCAGACGTATGACTGAATACTTCACCCTGCTACACACTATAACAGGGGTAGGCAACCACCGCTGTCCCCCCCGCCGCCGCCACCCGCCATGATGATATTGATTATTGTTGTTATTACTTGTTCTTGGGGTTTTCTTGGCAAAATCTTCACAGGGGTTTTGGCATGGCTTTTCTGGGGCTGAGAGAGTGTGCATGCATATTTTTTTAATTTTTAATTTTTTAAGATTTATTTATTTATTTATTTATTTTTGGTGCTTCACCCCCCTGTTGTCTGAGGGACAGCAACCCAGCCCCTGGCTCAAAAAGGTTGCCTACCCCTGCACTATAGATTGATATACCTGTTTAATTTCCATTTACATTGTAGTGGTATAATGATAATTGTTATTATTTGGAACCTATTTCATTATTTGGAACCCATTTTATTAATTGAGGCTTAAGCCATATATGTAATTTATTCACTTATTTTCTCAAAGTTGTTTCTTCTGCTGTGGCATTGAATATTCAGCATGTTGCAGCATATCTGCTTACTTTTTATTTTTAGCTGGCTAAAATTTGTCTGGCCTGTAACAGTCTGAAAAACCAGTAGGCCTTTTCTGAATTTTGTTTTGGTTTATATGCTCACATCATTTGCTTTGATATAAATTAGCCATTAGCCATCCTCAGAATTATGGGGAAAAAGACAAATCTGAACATCTCAGGATCTCATCTGAAGAATGTCAGGGCAGAGAGGCTGTAAACTATTAATTCCACAAGATTTGCCACAAAGCAATTCCCAGTGCTCTGAGAAATGTTCAAAATCTACTTCAATTTCTTCTTTATCAAGTTTCTATATATTACTTGAAACATACTGATGGTAGACTGATCTACAAAACTCAAAAATTTATTGTCATCAATCTCTCTCTCCAATAATTAATATTTCAATGCAGTATGTTTAAGGCTGAAGTTTTTTTTATGTTCAGTTAATCTAGTTCAATTAAATTTTTAGTGTCTTTTCTTGATCATAGAATATACTCCTGTTATCTGAGAGGAGGCAACTGACATATGTTTCTAAGTGCAAAGAAACAATTTCATCTCCTGCATATTATTAATTTATTTTATTTCCAGGATTTATATCCCGCCTTTCTCCCACAGTGGGATTCAAGGCAAGTTACAATATATTAAAAAAGACAAAGCTTTTTGATTTGATTACAAAAGTTAAAAAATAAATTAAATAATACTAACATTAAAACACAGATTAAAAACAGCATCGTTTAAAACAGTACAAAATAATTAACCACTAAAAATCATTAAACATTAAAACAGCACTCAAATAAAATCTACCCACCAAACCAAACATCTGCCTAAATAAAAAAAAGTCTGGTTCCACTCCATGGGAGGGGATGCTTAGGAGCAATTGTGTCCACTGCCCTGCCATTTCCCTATTCCAGAAATCAGCCAAGGCTTCAACAGGATCACCTGCCAAGGCAACAGGAAACTCCCCAAGAGCCATGAAGAATCGATCTGGATCTATAAGCCTTCTGAGGTGGACAGTCTTAATTGCCCCCCACCTCTGCAGAGGCTTTGAGTTCCAGTGAGTCTAAACCCCACTAGGTAATTATCTGTCCCTGACAACAGAACTTCTGAAAGCTCCTCCACATCCTGTCCTGCACAAAAAACTAGGTCTAGAGTGTGTCCAGCAACATGGGTGGCACCAGATACTACTTGGGACAGCCCCATGGTCCTGAAGTCAGACATGAAGTCCTGAGTCTCTCCTGACAGAACAGTCTCCGCATGGATGCTGAAGTCCCCCCGCACAACCAGCCATGGAGACTCCAACACCACTGCCGAGACTAATTCAGCCAGCTCAGAAAGGGAGACTGTTGAACAGTTGGGTGGACGATACACCAACAGAATCCCTATTGTGTCCTGGCCACCCACCTTTAAATACCTAGTAGATTGTGGGACATGACCCCTAATGAGGGAGATGGAATCGCAATAGACCACTGCAACTCCACCTCCCTGCCCCCAGGCCTTGCCTGCTACTGTATGGAGAACCCTGGGGGAAAAAACTGGGAGAGATTAGCCCCCCCCAGCTTCATCCAGCCAGGTCTCTGTAATACAAGCCAGGTCAGCATGCTCATCCAGTATCAAGCCCTTGATCAGTGGTGTCTTTCCATTCACCGACCTGGCATTGAGCAGCAGCATTTTCAAGCCCAAAGGGCCTGTTGCCAAGGTTATCCAGGCTATCTGAAGTGGGGGACCCTTTAGGGACAACCAACATTCTAAGGCTCTCCCATCTTTTCTGTTGATGGCATTGTTTCCCCATACTATATCTCCCCATACCTGTTACAATTCCAATGCCTGCTCCCTTGGCAGCTCCTCCTCCTAAACTCTCTGAAAACACCATAGCTATTGCAAATAAAGCAGCTAAAATAGTTTTAAAAGAGAAAGAGTAAAATATAGCATCATGTTCCCACTATCCAGACAAATAATTGACCCTTGCCCTCACACCACCCCCAAAGTGGCAAGCCCACCACCCAGGCAATCCTTTATATCCCTGTTAGGGAGGGAGGCAGGTGTTGCTCAAAAGTCCTGGGGGAAACCTAGAGCCTGTTCCTGCCAGTAACTAGATATCCTCTTCAGGGATCAGGCAGACAGTCAGTAGCCTTGTAGAAGAGGACTAGGAGGATACTGGAACTCTCTTCTCTGTGATGTCTTGGTGGTGGTGGTGGTGGTGTTTTCCTTGCAGGGGTGATGGTTTTCCCTACTTCACAGCTGGTGTTGTTACCTCCAAAGAGTGCTGCTCTTATGAATCTGAATGTTGAGATTCAAATCCATTTCTTAATCCTGATATTTTTTAAGCAGAAATAATTATTGTTTATTATGATACTATTATTATGAGCTAGCATAGAGGGGAGAGAAGAACTGCCATCCCCACTGCCCAGGAAGAGGTTCATTACCACCTGCCTGCTGGTTGCTGCTGTTTCTGCTGGCCTCACCTTACCTGGAGGACTCTGTGAGCTGCTCCCTGCCAGAAACAGGGCCCAGGCACTCAGCTAGTTCATGGCTACATAGCCAGGGAGAAACACCTGGCCCCTGGGAAAGGGGATATAAGCTGACTGCTAGTTGGGACTGAGGGGAACTAGCATAGAGGGGACAGAAGAATTGCCACCCCCACACTCCAGGAAGAGGTTCATTACCATCTGCCTGCTGATTTCTGCTGCTGCTGCTTCTGGCATCACCTACAGTAGGCCCACCACCACCAGGGTTGCCACCAAAGCAGCATCACTCGGGAAATGAGGTCTCATGAGGTGAATTCCACAAAGGTACCCGCGACTCTTCCTGGAACATTAAGCCCATCATTATTCTCAGAGGACTGTGGAATTACTTCCCCTGCCCAGTAACATCAAGGCCAGCTGTGTGGCAGAGGAGGAGCGCAGAGGGTGTAAAAGCGCAGGGACCCAAACTGCAGTGCTGGCTTCTATTTGGGACATCTTGTTAGAATCATAGAATTATAGAGTTGGAAGAGACCACAAGGGCCATCCAGTCCAACCCCCCTGCCATGCAGGAACTCCCAATCAAAGCATCCCTGACAGATGGCCATCCAGCCTCTGTTTAAAGACCTCCAAGGAAGGAGACTCCACTACTCTCCGAGGGAGTGTGTTCCACTGTCAAACAGTCCTTACTGTCAGGAAGTTCTTCCTAATGTTGAGATGGAATCTCTTTTCCTGGAGCTTGCACCCATTGTTCCAGGTCCTAGTCTCTGGAGCAGCAGAAAACAAGCTTGTTCCCTCCTCAACATGACATCCCTTCAACTATTTAAACAAGGCTATCATATCACCTCTTAACCTTCTCTTCTCCAGGCTAAACATCCCCAGCTCCCTAAGTCGTTCCTCATACAGCTTGGTTTCCAGATCCTTCACCATTTTAGTTGCCCTCCTTTGGACATGCTCCAGTTTCTCCACATCTGTTTTGAATTGTGGTGCCCAGAACTGGACACAGTATTCCAGGTGAGGCCTGACCAAACCAGAATAGAATGGCACCACTACTTCTCTTGATCTAGACACTATACTTCTATTGATGCAGCATAAAATTGCATTGGCCTTTTTAGCTGCTGTATCACACTGTTGACTCATGTTCAACTTGTGGTCTACCTGGATTCCTAGACCCCTTTCACACGTAGTCTCATTCAGCCAGGTGTCCTCCATCATATATCTGTGCTTTTCGTTTTTTCGCCCAAAGTGCAATACCTTATATTTCTCCGTGTTTAATTTAATTTTGTTAGCTTTGGCCCAGCTTTCTAATAATAATAATAATAATAATAATAATAATAATAATAATAATAATAATAATAATAATACATTTTTATTTATAGCCCGCCCCTCAGCTCAGCAATCGGGGCGGGTTACAACATATTAAAAGAACAGCAAAGTTAAAAAGCATTCCCTCACTCAACAACCCTCTAGTCTGTTCAAGTCATTTTGAATTTTGATCCTGTCTTCTGGGGTATTAGCTACTCCTCCTAATTTGGTGTTGTCTGCAAATTTGATAACTATGCCCCCAATACTGTCATCCAAGTCATTGATAAAGATGTTGAATAGCACTGGGCCCAGGACAGAACCTTGTGGTACCCCACTGGTCACTTCTTTCCAGGTTGAAAAGGAGCCATTGTTGAGCACCCTTTGGGTTTGGCCAGTCAACCAATTACAAATCCATGTAACAGTTACTTTGTCTAGCCCACATTTTACCAACTTGTTTGCAAGAATGTTGGAAGAGAACCTTGTCAAAGGCCTTACTGAAATCAACATATACTGTATCCACAGCATTCCCTTCATCTGCCAAGTTGGTAATTTTATCAAAAAAAAAAGAAAAAAAAAAGAGATCAGATTTGTCTGGCATGACTTGTTTCTCTGAAACCCATGTTGACTTTTTGTGATTATGGAATTACCTTCCAGGTGTTCACAGACTCTCTGTTTAATGATCTGCTCCAGAATCTTTCCCGGTATTGATGTCAGACTAACTGGACGATAATGATTCCAATATTACATTTGCCAGTTCTTTTAGTACCCTTGGATGTAATTCGTCTGGTCCTGGAAACTTAAATTCATTTAGATTAACCAGGTATTCCTGTACTATCTCTACTTATTCTGTGCTGAAATTCTCCTATTCTGTCCTCTGCTCCAATATCCTCAGGTTGAGCACCCTTTGCCTTTTCTGAGAAGACTGAAGCAAAGAAGGTTGCCTTACTTATAACCTGCCTAGAGTTGACAGATTATGTATCAAAATGAGTCAGGCTATGGTCCTGCTCTTCTTCTCTCATACTCTTCTAGAAGAACTAAGGCAGCTCCAATGAGGTATAGCAGAATTTTTATCCGCATATGTCCTAGACAGAATGAGGTGATAAGATGGAGGCGGGGGGATGATGAGGGAAGTTGTTCTCGAGTTGTCAGAGGGGGATGATAAATGTTGGGAAGGGTGCAGCTATACAAGTAGTGCGGAGTAACAGAAGATACGGCATTGACAGGGTGAAATGTCATAACAGAGGAAGACAGGATTGATGTTTGATATCCATCCCATCTTCTGCTCACCCTGTTACCCCAAAGGAGCTAGAGAGCAGGCCTAAGCAGCCACTGAACATAACCTTGCTCTTGTGTAAGGCCAGGTCGGTTAAGAATATTATCTTATTCCATATTATCCACGATCTGTTGGTGGACCAAGAAGCCAACCTGGCATGTATTACGGAGACCTGGCTAGGAGCAGATACCCCTGTAACTTGGGCCCAGGCCCTACCAGCTGAGTACTCCGTCAATGAGCAGGTTAGGGAATGTGGGTGGGTGGGGGAGTGGCTATGGTCCACAAGAGTAATCTCACTTTGGCCAGGATACCTATTCTTAAACTGGACCACGCCGAGTGTATTTACCTTAGCCTGAAGAGTAGGGAGAGTCTAGGGATTCTGTTGGTATACCGTCCACCCCATTGCCTAACAGACTCCCTAGCTGAGCTGACACAACTGGTCTCAGAGCTGCTATTGGAGTCACCCAGGTTGTTAGTCCTGAGTGACTTCAACATCCCCTTCAAGGCTGGTTTAACAAACTTAACCGGCACAGCTTGACTCTACTCTTATCTGACAAGCATGTCATAGGACTTTTCTTAAAGCCTATTGAGTGGCAATAGAGGCAGCTAAGAAGTCTTTCTATTCTGCTTCTATTGCGTCTGCGAAGTCTTGTCCAGCAGAGCTGTTCAGGGTGGTGAGGGATCTAATACAAATACCCCCCACTCAAAAGTCTCTAGTAGAACCAACTATAGCCTGCTGTGACACTTTTAATAATCACTTCTCAGATAAAAACTCTCAGATAAGAGCCGACTTAGACACCAACATTACTACAGAGGCAATACGAGAGGTATCCAGTACCTCCGCCAAATTTATTATACTGGATAAATTTGAGTTGATTAGTACTGAGGATGTGGACAAGCTCCTTGGTAGAGTGAAAAAGATGACCTGCTCTCTTGATCCTTGTCCATCTTGGCTGACTGTCCAGGGGAAGATGCCATTAAGGTATTGTTGAGACATATAATCAATGCATCCTTTAGGGAAGACTGACTTCCACTATGCCTAAAAGAGGCAGTGGTTAGACCACTTTTTAAAAAGCCCTCCCTAGACCCCCTGGACAAAAATAACTATAGGCTGATATCACTTTTACCATTCTTTAGTGACGTTATCAAGAGAGTGGTCACCATTCAACTCCAAGCAGTCCTGGATAAAACTGATTTTCTAGATCCATTTCAAACCAGATTTAGGACGGGATATGGAGTTGAGACTGCCATGGTCACCTTAGTCAATGATCTCCATCTGGCCATTGACAGGGGAAGTGTGACCTTGTTGGTGCTCTTGGACCTCTCAGTGGCCTTCGATACCATCGACCATGGTACCTTTCTGGAACTCTTGGGAGAGTTGGGAATCAAAGGCTCTGCTTTGTAGTGGTTCCCTTCCTACTTCTCAGGCAGATTCCAGATGGTGATGCTGGGAGACAGCTGCTCTACTAAAAGAGAACTAAAATCGGGCGTCCCCCAGGGCACCATCCTGTCTTCCATGCTGTTTAGCATTTACATGAAGCCACTGGGTGAGATCATCCGGAGACATGGGGTGGGGTGTTATCAGTACGTTGATGACACCCAAATATATTTCTCTATGTCTCGACTGATACAGATGGCATCTCTCCTCTGAATGACTGTCTTAGGGTGCTAATGGGCTGGATGAGGGAAAATAAACTCAAACTGAATCCAGACAAGACAGAGGTACTTGCTATAGGGACCCCCAACCCAGGAATGGAGATATGTCAACCAGTTCTGGATGGGGTCACACTACCCCTGAAGGATTCTGTCTGCAGTCTGGGGGTGCTCTTAGATTTGTTGCTTCACCTGATTGCTAAGTTGGATGCGACGGTCAGGAGCACCTGTTATCAGCTTTGCCTGATATGCCAGCTGGAGCCGGGTGACCTAGAAATAGTGGTACATGTGCTGGTAATCTCTCGACTTGACTTCTGCAATGCGCTCTACATGGGGATACCCTCATGCCAAGTTCGGAAAACTTCAACTGGTACAGAATATGGCAGCCAGCCTGGTCACAGGGACATCTAGAACTGACCACATAACACCTGTTTTAAAATCTCTACAATGGCTGCCAATTAGTTTCTGGGTGCAGTACAAGCTGCTGGTTATAACCATTAAAGCCCTACATGGCTTGGGTCCTGACTACCTGCAGGGGTGCCTTCTTCCACATAATCCACCCTGCATACTAAGGTCCTCTGGGAAAAATCTTCTGCAGCCTAAAAAAATCTAGATTGGTTGCAGTAACCCAGAGGGCCTTCTCAACTGCCACCTCTAGGTTATGGTATGATCTGCTTGAAGAGATCCATCACATCACCACCTTAACAGCCTTTTAAAAGGCAGTTAAGACGGATCTCTTCCAGCAGACCTTCCCAGAATAGTCCCCCTCTGTGTACATGAACATAACGGCCCCTCTACCCTATGATCACAACTATCTTCACTCTATGTTCTTCTGCAAGTTTTGGATGACATTTTAGTCAATTTTATTGGGATCATTTTGTAATTAATTTAACTTTATATTTTAATTGTTTGGTTAATGTTGGGATTCAGGGGTTGGGAAGGAGATTGCTTCTTATGTAACTTTTGTTTTCTTATTGTATTCATTTACTTTTATGTTGTAACCTGCTTTGATTCCTTTGGATATAGGCAGGCTAGAAATAATAATAATAATAATAATAATAATAATAATAATAATAATAATAATAATAATAATAATAATAATAATAATAATATACAAACAATTAAAGAAATGTGAACAGCAATGCACTTACATATCCCGGGTGGTGACGTTTCCTGTGCAGGGGGATCATGAATTAGGGCAACCTGCACACCAGATGGCCCTGGTTGCTCTTCAAGAGGTGAACTGGGTTGTTATGTTTACATAAAAATAATTTGGTTAGTAAATCTGGTATTGAAATGTTTTGCAGAGCCTATATGTATGGATATATTAATATTATACATACATACATATATGCATTGGTTACCAAAGAAAGGTACATCCATACCAAAACATTTCAAGGCATGCATTTATCTACTTGCATTTGCATGCTTTTGAACTGAAGATTGGCAGAAGCTGAGATTAATGACAGGAGTCACCCCATTCTGCAGCACCCAGGCCTCAAACTGCCAACCTGCTGAACTTGCAATCAACAGAGTCAGCGTCTTAACTACTTGAGCCACTGCATCCCCTGAATAGCAGATATACATTACAAAATATATATGTATGAGAGATACATACACACAAGATATGAGTGCCACATATACATTACACAATATATAAATATTTATTGTACTATATATACTATAAGGTGATGCAATGGCTCAAATGGTTAAGATGCTGACTCTGTTGATTGCAAGATTGGCTGGTTGGCAGTTTGAGGCCCAGGTGTCATGTGATGGGATGAGCTCCCATCACTAGTCCTAGCTTCTGGCAAGCTAGCAGTTAGAAAGCATGCAAATGCAAGTAGATAAATAGGTACCACTTCAGTGGGAAGGTGAACAGTGTTCTGTGCAATCATGCTGGCCACATGATCACAACGTTGGCTCTATGGCTTAGTAACGGAGATGAGCACTACCCCCTATGGTCAGACACGACGACAACAGGGAATACCTTTACCATTTTTACTTTATGACATTATATATATATATATATATATATATATAATTAGTACAGTGCATATATATTATTTACATAGTACATATATACATTGTATATTTAAGTAGCATATGGAATAGAGTATATTCATGTTTTTACATACAGTGTGTATATATATATATATATATATATATAGTATTCATTACAAATATGTTATTATTATATGTAAATATACAATGTATATACTATACTACTATATATATATATATATATATATATATATACACACTTTGCATTATTTAGACTATATATTTAATTCTTATATATATTACATTTAGACATATTGTATTCCAAATTGTACCTGTAATTGTGCTTATGTCAATGAGTATGTACAGTACACACATATATATAGTGCTGTGTGTTTGCTTATGTAATAACTTTATATATTATTAGTAAAATATGTAAAATTTTAAATTCAGATATGTAAATGAGTACCTATACAGAGAGAGATAGAGAGAGAGAGAGAAAGAGAGAACATTTGCTGCTTTTTTAGGAAGCAAGTCTGACTTACCTGTCAGAGGCATAGCTTGGGCTCTTTGGGATGAGCTTCCAGCTTCTTCCTCAACAGCTGAGGAAAAAAAGAATAAGAAGATATTATTTAAACCAGCTAATAAACATTGAGAATATTGTTACCCATGAAAATGTAAATATATATGTAGATTGCTGTGTAGCTTACTATTACTAATCACAATGATGTATGTAAAATGCACGTGCATAGATATATAGATATATACTCATACATACATTTATATTGAATGTATGCTATGTATTTATGACATGCATATGCATATGTGTGAGTGTGTGTGTATTCTTGTGTATATGCACGCATATACATCTGAACACAAACATATATACATATGAATGTCTATAATACTGTAGCCAAAAGTCTAGTATGGAGAATTTTATTTAGCTCAAACTGAGAGGGGTCGGCTATAAAGACCCTGAGAGACCATCTCTCACTTGTATACCAATTCTTAATTGATGCAGAGACAGAATTCTCCAATTAAAGTATTATTTTATAAAGGAGAAAATCACACAGTAATTCACACTCATACACTCATTCATTCAAGGCTCAGGAAATCAGGGGTTAGCTTGGAAAAGATCTTGAGGCAGAACTATGGGTGATACTTACTACAGATGAGGCTTCCAATTGGGTGAAGTGGCATGGGACACAGCCGTTCTGAGAGGATTGGTTTGAACAGAGGTGCTGGTAACTAAACTAGAGATCACAGTGATGTACCCCCTCTGCAGACCAGGGCGTCGGGCGCACTTTCCCTGACTCAAACGCCGCGGCGCGTCCAGTCGCTGTGGCGTGAGGTCATCCCCGGAGCGCCGGCCATGCGGACGGCTGGCAACTCCGAGGGCGACCTCAGGAAGAGGAAGGGGCGCCACTTGTACGGCTGCCCCTCCTCTTCCGGGCCCAGAAGACGGCTCAATTAGCCGTCTGTCGAGGCCCGTAGTCTCCCCATGAACTCCAAACTAGCACACTGAGGGGAAAAATCCAGGAGTTTTTAAGGGCTAAAACTGCCTGCAGGGCAAAGGTGTGAGATTGTATGAGTGAGGTAATCCGGTCTGGCAATATTAAAGGTGAATGGGAAAAGGATTAAGTCATTAGTTGGCCCATCAGGTGAGACATGGAGGCAATTATCATCCATTCTTTCTGATTATGGAGGTGATGATGGTCCATTTGCAACTCCCACACTACCTGTCTGTCCTTCAGATGGTTTCTTTCAGTCTTCCAAGTGACCTTGGTATGACCTGTCTGTCATTGCCCAGGTGGCACTTGGGGTCAACTGCAGGGTACATCTGGGGTCATGTGGAATGCCACACACACACCAAAATTCAGAAAAATGCACTTTGGCTAACAATACATAACATATATGAAGTAAAATACACAAATAAATACATACATATGATTTATAATTGTAGATATCCATGAATATGAGTAATGTGCATATACTATCTTGCTGATGAACAGTGGAGTGCCTGTGGGGCAAACCCTCAATCTCTCCTCCTTCATCTGAAGGAGAGGATGAGGGTGGAGATGAAGAGTCCTCCTCTCTCCTCCTCCTAAATCTTGCTCCTAGAATTGAAGTAAGAGAATTTTATTTATTTCAGCACATATTTACAAGTTAGAAGTTAATGCTGATTCTTCAACACTGGAATCTTAAATTAAAAACATGGAAACAAAAAGTAAACACATAGAACCCCCCCAATCATATATATGTGTGTGTGTGTGTGTGTGTGTGTGTGTTTATACGCACACATTGTGGAATGAGTTATTTGGTGTTTATATATTGGATACAAACACACACACACACGCATATTTACACAATATATATACTATGTAATACACACACACACACATATATATGAGAGAGCTTACCATGTTGAGAAGATGCTTGCCCCTGAGATCTGTATGTGTATATATATATCTATATATCTATATATATATGGGAGAGATGAGATGATATATATATATATATATATATATATATATATATATATATATACACACACACACACACACACATATACACTGTATATATATATATATATATATATATATATATATATATATATGATTGGGGGTTTTCTATGTGTTTACTTTTTGTTTCCATGTTTTTAATTTAAGATTCCAGTGTTGAAGAATCAGCATTAACTTCTAACTTGTAAATATGTGCTGAAATAAATAATGTATACACACACACACACACACATATATATATATGAGATTTTATACACACACACCCACACACTAAAAAGAGAGCTTACTTTGTTGAGAAGAAGCTTGCCCCTGAGATGAACCCTCACCTCTTCCTTCCCCTTCCTCTGGTGATGAGGATGAAGACGATGAGGAGTCATCTTCCCTCCTCCTCCTGTATCAGGCTCCTAGAATACAACATGATAATTAACAAAAATATGCGAGTATAATTTGGAAATATGCAGGTATAACTTGAAAAATTTAAAAATAAATGATTTTTTTTAATTTACCTGCAGGTCTCCTCTCTCTCCAGTATGGTCTCCCTGCTAATTCCCAGAGAGCTTTGGGTTTTTTGGAGGGTGGAGGGTTGCCATTAAAATTTCACATGGCAGAGTAAAATGTGCCTTTGAGGTTTTTAAACTAGTTACGGCCCTGCTCAGACATACAAGCGTATTCCTGAAGGCCCAGTTGCCTTGAGGCAACCTGATAAAGGTTTATGTTCCTCCTATTGCTGGAATGCACTAGCCTCCCAGCAGCACTGTGCTGCTCACCTATGCTTTCCAGTACTCAATTCTGGCAACTCTCCATTCTGCCATGATTCCCAACTGACCAAATATTTATTGGGCTGCTGTATTTTATAACAGCATGTTTTGAAAACATTCTATTCTATTCTCTTAATCTATTATTATTGTTCTGATTTTTATTACTTTATTGTTTATATTTTGTACATTGTATTCATTTTATTGTGTAATCCCGCCTTGATCCATAGGGAGAGGCGGGAAATATAAATAAAACAACTTCTTCTTCTTCTGTACCAAAATGATTTTGACCAACATAATGCAAGTGTGCACTTAACAGACAACAATTTTGATACTTTGTGTAAAATATTTCAACTTTAGGTGCCATGCTATCAGGGGGCATCATTGCAAGAATTTCATTGGTTAGGAAGGAGAAGTATGGTAGCTGCGGAGGGTAAATTTGCTAGATTGATTTCACAAATCATCAATTTACCGGAAGGAGCAGTGGTACTGGTTTTCTTAAAGATAACTATTAAAATTATCTCCAATGAAGTGGTTATTGAACAACTGAAATTATTTTTTGTTGTGGTTATGCACTGACATCTTCATTGCCATGTATGTATGCCAAAAATGATGGCAACAGATTGAAGCCGAATCAGCTTATCGGATTTGTGGAGCATTGTTATGGGGCCCCATTAGGAATATGGATATGGTGCTTTCCTAAATCTTTAGTTGAACATCCAATTTTAGCATAGTTACTATTATACATTGTAGAAGTTTGTTTTTTTATGTTATGATAACACAGTGTTTTCTGGTTTCTTCAAAAAAGAAAACATACTTCGTGGGGAGGTGAATGAAAAGATTTGCAAAATGTTAATATTGAGGCTCAATGAAAGGGATAACTTTGCAGGATTATCACTGAAGGAATGCAAAATATGAGTTCAAAACAGTGCCACTTGCATAGACAGGGAATTTTTTATTGCTCCTTGGAATGGGGGGCTGGCTGTGGCCTGGATTGTTAGTGGAAATATAACAGAGGAAAGGTGGCAGAGATCTGCCTTGAGTTGTTAGCCCTAAACGAATATCATTTTGTATTTAAATCATTCTTAACTACCAATTTAAGTTAAGTTAACTGCCAAGTTAAGGAGTCAACATTCCTGAGAAAGATCATAGGAAACAAACTGTCCATTTTTGGTGATGCAGCCTTTTGGCTGGAGGGGGTCTTAACATGATGCTGTGTGAAGGAGACAAGAAAAAGAGATCCACATGTATATGTATGTTAATTTCTGGGTCGAAGTGATCTGAAGAATGTGTATGTAATAGCTGGAATTGAAGCCCCATTTTTTAGAACGAATTGTTAAGGCAGATGTCCTGCTCTATTGTGAAGAACAGCAGACAAAAGATACCCCAACTTTTATTTTTTGCCATCCTTTCTTTGACCGTAACTAAATCCAAATAAAAAAATTCCCAGTTATATGTGTTGCATCAATGGAGGGGCGTGTTGGGAATGGAGATATTGGCTCTATCAAAAATCATAATAATAAAATAATGAAATGGAATAGCACAGCAACCTCGGGTAAATGCATTGAACCTCAATCTTCGGAAAGCAATTGCATGCACCCTTTGAAAAAAGCTTCAAATTAAAGCATTTTTAGGGTTCAGGTGTGGGTGAACCACCCCATCTGCATCAGAACCCTAGCCCTAACCCTAATTTTCACAGTGCGCACGCGCCAGAGTGAGAAGGTGAAACTATTGCTACTGGATGTTACATTGTGTAAAAGAGATAAAGGGAAAGTTTCACTTTTAAGCTGGACACCCCACACATTCCAGCGCCATTTTGCCAGTGCAACTATGGTTGCTGCAGATCTCCACAGCTGTCCACTTCAGGGCTCCTCTTGTCCACTGTGGGAACAATGGCAGAGCCATCCATAAGCGGAGAGCCAAAAAATAGGGAGAGGGATGTCATGGTCCCATGCGGAGATGGCTGACCTCATAGCTCTGTGGTCGCAGCCACACATTCTGGAAAAATTGAGAAATTACTTCTTAAATGCCGATACATTTAAGGAGTTGGACAAGCCATGAGGGTGAAGGGCCACCAAAGCACTTGGCCAGCATGTCGTCAGAAGACCAAAAACCTCAGGTCCGATTACAAGAAGTTTAGGGATCACAAGGCCAAAAGCGGATGGGGTCCCTCCTCTATGCCCTTCTACAAGGAACTCCATGCTTTCCTTGCCAGGGACAGTAGCATATGGCCCAGCAGAATATGCACCAGCAGTGAAGTCGTGAGGGTCCCAATGGGCCAGCCAGAGCGGAAACTGTGGAGGACATCTCTGAGGGAGAATGCGTCCAGGAGCTTTTGAGCCCTCAAGGTAAGATGCGCCAGGGGTCCTGACAAGGGGTACAGGGGACAGTACTAGGGTGGCCAGAGAGCAGAAATGACCCCATCCCTTGTCACTTTTAGATGACCAGGAGGAACACCCCGACTCAGATGAGGCATCCTGCAGTCAGAGAGCTATGGACATCTCTGACATGAGACCACTGTCCCACGCCTCTATATCTTCCACCATCAGGCCACCATCTCATGGTTCCGAGTGGACCACTGTATCTTCCAGGATCAGTAGCCACTGTGACCATTCCCCTGTCCCACAGACAAGTACAGCAGTCAGTGACAATGAGAGTGAGGGCGAGGAGAGGGCATGTCCTGGACAATTTACCCAGCTGATACAGCAGGTCCAGGCTGCACACGGTAACTTCTCTGTTATGACAAAGCAATTACATTGCATGTACACCAGCACCCCAAAAACTTGCATGGCTTTTGTGACATTTTTTGCGTAGGTTCGCAGGTTTGCAGAATCCCCCCACACGCTGCTTTTGCACCCTAGCATGTGGGGGGGGGGGGCGTGGAGGAACGTTTGTCTGTGTGTCCCATTCACCACGCCCCTCATATGACCACCACCTGCATGTATCCAGTGTGCCTACACAAACCTCCCTGGCATGTACCTCTCCCCTCCCCTCTGATATGTGTGGGAGATGTTGTGTGTGCAAATGGTGCCCTCTGCCATATATGTCCCTAGAATGAGAAGTAGCATGAGAGAGAGAGAGGAGGATGAAATAGATAATGTCAGAGCTGCAATGGCACCGGCAGCCTGATTGGCTGGCATCAGAGGGAAGAGGACACGTTACTCAACAGCTGCAGCAAATACGAGTGCCCAGCAGCAGTTCATGGAATGCAGCACAGAACAAATGGACAAATCTCTAGAACAGGATGAACGTTCATATCAACTCACTGAACGTTCTTATCAACTCGCTGAACATTCCTATCAGCTGAGGCAGAGCGAGACAGAGGACTGGAGGGAGTTCCAGCAGCAATGCATCCACCATCAGCAACGCATCGCCCACGAGGACTGATGTGTCGCTGACTCCCTACAAGTGCAGACCGGTCTGCTGGCCCAGATTGTGGATGTCATAGAGGGGCCCTGGAGGGCCATTGGTGGCAGCAGGGAGGGTGTGCAGGAGGGTGGAAGAAGGAGGGGGATCCCCCAGGGTCATATCTGCTACAGATAGGGTTTCTGGCTCCCCCCAACTCCCTCCCTCTGTGTCCCTGCCACTCTTACCCTGCTCATGGTCCTGCTCCTGGCTGGTGTGGATCACAGCCAGGTGGGCAACACCAAGGAGGCCTGCAGTTCTCCATCTGGAAGTGGCTGTGGTGCTGGGCAGAAGAAGGAGGGGTCACTCTCCACTCGTGGAGGTTGAGGGTGCTGTGGGCAGAGGGAGGAGGGAGGCTGAGGAGGAGGAGGAGGAGGAGGAGGGGGGGAGGGGGAACTGGCAGGGTCCCTCCTCCGTCTCTGTCGCAGCCTCCGCTGCACGCCTGCATTTGGGGAGAAGAGAAACACCATTAACACCCATCGGATGGGGACAAGACGGAGGGGAGGGATAGGGAAGGTTGAGGGGGAGGTAAGGATGGGCATGAGGGACCATGGCAGGGGCCCGACACTTACCCGGAGGATGTCGATCCTGCCATCTAGGGTGGCTGGCCCTGATCCATAGGGTGGGCGCTTCCTAACTGGAGAATACTCCCCCAAATCCTTCAGGGCTTCAAAGAAGACTCCCCTCAGTGCCTTAAACTTGGTTTGGCACTGTTGAGGGGTCCTCCTGAAGCCCTGCTGGTGGAGGGCTTGGGAGGCCTGGATGAAGTACCCCCGCTTAGGCTGGTTGGTACTTGCCATCACCCTTCTTGCAGCTGGCTCCGAGGTCAGGGGATGGAGGAGAATGCTCACCTCTTCATTGGTCCAATATGCGATCTGGATGGGCACTCTCCTCCTGGCTGCCATATTTGTCCTGGGGATCTACGGAGGTCTGCAGGGGCATTTATGGGCAATTGTTGAGGGGCAGATGGCCTTACCTGGCTCCTAGTCAATGGGGACCCTCATAAGAGCAGTTTGTATGTAGGCCCCAATGGTAGCCCTCTGGGCTACCACTTGTTACAATTGAATGGGCCATTAGGAAAGCTGACTGTTGGGAATTTTGTAACACTGTCAGAGATTACAGTTGCACTGTATCTTTCTATTGCCAGGAAATCTGGCGCCAGGTGACCCTCCCCCTCATGCCCTTTTGTGTGTGTGTCTCTGTGTGTCTGTGTGTGACTCCCTTAGGCACATGTTCAAGGATAACTGCATAAAAGCAGGAATGCTATCAATACACAGAGTGGGGATAATAGGATCTCATCATGCAGTAGTGTCCTACATAAATGCTGTGTTCAGGTGCTTATTATCATGGCATAGTGCAGTAGTGCCCTAGGCTCACAGATGGAGGAGAGGGGATACTTCAAATCCTCCTGGTCTCAAAGAACTCTGCCAGGGCTTCCCTCACAGCCTTCCCTTCTCTCTGCTTCACAAGGTCATTGTCCTCCATGGGTGGCCCCAGGGTGGGCAGCACAAAGCGGTGCCTGTAGCGCCCTCCCCTCATCCAGGACCCTTCCTTTGGTCTTGCAGATGTTGTGGAGGATGACACATGAGGCGATGATGGGGATGACATTCTCCTCTGCCACAAGGAATGGGGCAGTGAGGCACCTCAACTGAGCCTTCAGCCTCCCGAAGCCCCTTTCCACCACATTCCTGGCACAATTCAGCTTCCTGTTGAATCCTTTCTGCCTGGCATTGGTGGTGCCCTCGTACGGCTTCATGAACCATTTCCAAATTGGGTAGGTGCTATCGGCAAGCAGGAGAGGGCTGATCTGCTGGCCCCTCAGGTTGATGGTGGGGTTACCTGGCACGTAGATGCAGGCATCCATGGCCTGAAAGATGATGGAATTCCTTGCTACCCTTGCATCATGAGTCGATCCAGCCCAGCCCAATTCCAAATCAACAAACTGTCCTCGATGATTCGATGTCGCCTGGAGGATGACAGAGAAGTTGTCCTTTCGGTTGACAAACATTTCTCCTCCCCAAAGGTGGCACGATCAGACAGTGGCACCTGTCTACGGCATCCACTACTTGGGGGAAGCCGAGGTCAGCGAATCCTTGCATGATCTGTGGGTGACAAGAAGGGGGAGAAGCGGGGGATGAATGATAAAAAGTCACGCCATTTGCCAACTGATGACGTTTTTTGCGTACCTGCGTAGATTCAATGGCCCTAGCAGCCGAATCCATACAGTAGGAGCCACACTGTATGCCAGGTCATGACGTAATAGGCATACCTGCGCAGGTTCAATGGCCCTAACAGCCGAATCTATACAGTGACAGCCACACTGTATGCCAGGTCATGACGCATTCTGCGCAAGAGGGAAAAATGACAAGTGTGTGACTGTCCTTACCTGAGCGGTGTCCCCCAGGTACACTGTCTGTGACAGCAGCAGATTCTCCATGGTGAGGGTGAACTCCACCAATACTTCCCCCACAGTGGTTTAGCCAACCCCAAGCTGCTCTGAAGCCTGCTTGTAGCTGGCTCTGTGGGCGACCCTCTTCTCTACCGGGATGGCCTTCCTCATCATGGTATCTGCCCACTGCATTTGCGGATGCAGTACTTCTGCAGAATATTTAAGATAAGTGAAGGCTTCTCTTTCTCAATTGTGGAAGAGGGCACAGGGCATCCGAAAGAACATCCTCCATTGCTCATCGGACCAGATGTATGTGACGAACCTGTCCCACCAGTCGGTGCTTCTGGGGAACATCCACCAGTGGTGCGGGGCTCTCTCGGGTGGCATCAGAGCGGTGGCGGCGGCGGCGGCAGTACACCGTGCGATGCATCTTGCGGCACCTGCTCTACCAGGTCTCACTTCTGGGTCCTCCGAGTGATCACTGCAGTCTTGCATGAATGCACCTGCAACAGGAACCATGGCGGAGCTCCTGTGGCCGTGCATTGCAGGCTGAGTACCAGTGCGGACCACTCGATTGCCGTGGCATCCATGATTTCTCTACAGTGCACAATGCGCAGGTCCTTTAGCAATGGCAACATTTCTGTTATAGGGGCCGTGTTGTGCCTGTGCAAAGCCACCGCTGCCAGCCCGTGTGTACTCCATTCCTATTTAGAGAAACCTTGGAGCCGGCAGTGCGGGTGATGAGGCTTCACTGCAGCCTTGGAAAAGCTGCATTAACTGACCCCCAGTGTGGTTGATCCATCCCCATTTAGGGCAACTTCAGGGCAGGTGATGCGGTTGCTGCAGTTTGGGGAAAAGGCAACTTCAGGTCACCTTTTCCTGCCCGTCTGCATAGTCCCAAGACACAGAGATGAAAAGAAAAGACAGGAATACACTTTAGAGCTTTCTCTGTCCCTAATTGCTAAATACAAGTATTGATGCTTCTTTGTTTTCAACACTAACAAACTTAAGAGTATCCTGAAGATTAGCACAATGTATGCTGTAGAAGGGTCTGCAGAGGTTGGGGGAAAAACATAAGCAGAGAATGGAAATGTTTCAAGTGTGAGAAAAGAGTGAAGACCACCATTGCCTTTTCCCACTCTAAAACATTCCCTCTTCCATGTCTCTAAATCTAAAAGGCACCTCATCTTTGACTTTGCAGGCTGTCCTTGACAGTCCCTTGCCATGGATATTAAATATGGTTATTGGTGGTTGTGGAAGCTAGGCTTGCAGGTGCAGCTGGATTGAAAAGAGTGTGTGTGTGGCAGAGATAGCAGAGATGAATCTCAAGGTCAATCCGATAGGAAAGGAATGTGAATCTGGTGGTGGTGGGGGGACAGAACTCTGGGACTGGAATGTCAGGAAGGGGAGGAGAGACTGGGCTGGCTAGCATTGATATTATTGGTATTGAGGATTTTTCTTCAGTCTGAGCAATGTTTGTCTTCCTGTGCATATCTACTTCAATGAATCCTTTCTGGTTGAACCAAGAAGTCTGATCATTGAATTGATAGAGACAGGACTTTACAGTTTGCTCAGACTCATCCTTCAGAATTCTGCCTGGGAGAACCATGTCCTCATAGAGAATATCTGATCATAAAGCAGCTATAGAGACTGCTGTGGCTGGAGCCAAGACTAAGAACCCTCAATGTTAGGATGGGCCCCGGTGGAAAGGGACCTAAGGTGAAACATCATAAGCCTGTCAGCTTACAACCCCATGTGGAGGAGCCTTGAAGGAGGTACACTGAATGGAGGCAGTTGGAGAGATGGGATGCCTGACCAAGTAGAGCTCTGAGGTGGAGGGAGGGCAGCTGAGAAGATCTGAAGGGTGAGCTGGCATGTGGGCAAAGCTTCAAGAGCTCAACGTTTTCATGCAGGTGCTATTGGAGAGGCAGGAGCAAAAGGAGCCAGTGGCCAATTCAGATGGAGGTGATGGTGGTGAGACCTTGGGGGAGAGGTCAGGAACTGATGGAGCATTGGAGAAGGAGAGTGTGGCTGACAACAAGGAGTCTGAGGAAACTCGCTTATGGAGGGTGTCTCAGGGTCAGAGAGAACTTTGCCTATACCCAGATAGAGGCTTGAAGGCAGCATTCGATGGAGATGCAAAGAAACTACCATTCTTCTTGGCTCAAGTGGGAGGCTTCATGAAAGATTGGGAGTGCACTTTCTGGTCAGAAAAGGCAAAGGTGCTCTATGTGTCAGCCCAACTGGAACAGGTGCCACTGAACTAGAGAACATGGACACATTTATGATTAGCCTTTGGGTGTGGTTCATGGACACATTCTGGCAGGAGAAGGCATGCATAGAGATTCAACAGCTGTGCCAGGGCCCCAGGTTAGTGGCTGATTATGTAGCAGAACCCAGGTGCTTGGCCAGTCACATACCAGACTGGTTGGAGACCACCAAGATCCAGCAATTCCAAGATGGTGTCAACCCTGATGTTCTAGAATGGGCTCTGCCACAGAGGAGCCCTGAAACTGTCCTTGAGTGGGTGTGCCTGGCAGTAGAGGTAAAAGCCATGAGGCTTAGCATGAGGTTTGCCAAGTTAGAGGCAGTCCTGGGGCCCAAAGCAGGACAAAGGGGTGACAGCACCCAGAAGAAGCCCAGCTGAGAAGCCCCTAAATGGGGGGAGGGTGAGAAGGAGAGGTGGATGAGACTGGGCTTGTGTTTGTGATGCAGAGGAGAAGGAAACCGGTTTGCAAATTGTCCAGCTTCTTCAGAGCACTCTCCCCTTTTGAGAAGCATCAGTGGTCTCAGAGAGGTCCACTGAGTGGGAAGGAGTGTGGGAGTGTGGCAATGGAGACCTGCCTGCCCAAAGAGCAGACAGTGGATACTGTGGGCAAGGAGAGTAAGTTGTTGGGAAACAAGTAGAGCCTTCCTTGACTGGTGCCAAATGGCAGGCTTGTGGCAATAGGCATCCAGAATCCATGGTGAGTGGATGTGCTACTTTATTTTTCATCTTTGTGAGGATGAAGTTGTGGGCCTCGAGAGGTGGGGGCTGTTCAGACATTGTTAGCATGGTGGATTGGGATATACCCACTTACTATTTAACCCAGCAGCAGTAACGGGACCAGGATTACAGGTGGAGGAATTGCTGTGTCCCATTAACTTCACCCAGATGAATGGCCAGCCCATGAGCTGGTGAGGTACTGTACCAAATCCATTCAGCTGGAAGTGGGGAAGGCACACAGAGGAACTATAGTTCATACAGACACATACAGTGGTGTTGGTACTGGACTGGTTAAAATTCCATAACTCCCTAATTGACTGGACCACCGAAGAAATAAAGTTCATTAGCAGGAGGTGCAGGCAACACTGGGCAAAGGCCATTGGAGTCCTGGGAATGGGGGCCTGCCCTGAACTTGAGTCCATTTGTTTGTCTTCTAGTCTGAGGAGCAGACAACAAGTTGTAGCATACACCTGGCCTACTTCCTAAGATGCCAATGCATAAGAGAAATAAATATCAGTATCACATGGGATCAACAGGTCCCAAAAGCCAGTTGCCCACTTATTAGACTTATTAGCTTGTGAGAAGTGTGAACAGCTTCAAGATGCTTCCAAGATGAGAGGTTATAAAACATGGCAGCAGGAGACCACCAGAAGACAGTGAGAGACTTTATGAAATGTTTGGGGACTGGTGGAAAGGTATGAGAGATGTCAGCTGCCTCAACGTCCCTAGGGAAACCTGAAGGGGGTCCAGACTTCCCATGAGCATCTAACAACCCAGAATACCGCCTGTATCTTTACTAGAAGATGAAGGTGTTAGCTTCTCATGTTGGAGCTCATGTTTCTTTCTTACCTCAGGTGAATATGATACTGTTTTTGTAATTTTGTAACTACTCCAGTGTAATGCCTAAAGGAAAGTGCCTTCATGTACTAGGATACCCTTTAAGATTAGTTGATTAGAATAAAAACTTTTCATAAAAGATCCCCTCTTCTATTCTCTCTCTCCACATGCCCTTGTTCAGTGTGGGGCGTGGTTAGTCTCTGCAAAGTCTAGGGACTGCAAAGTGCTAGGGAATCATGGGAACTGTAGTTTATTGTGGCACCAGAGCTCTCTGACAGAGAAGGCTCAATGTCCCAGAAAAAAATACAATTCCCATGACTCCCTAGCATTGAGCCAGGGCAGTGCCTCAATTTAATGTGCACTATTTCTGGCAGTCTGCAAAGGCCCATAATTAGTAAGTTTTCACCTGAGTTACTGAGAACATAAGAAGAACCATGTTGGATAAAACAAAAGGTCAGTCTAGCCTAGCAGATCAACCCATGGGAAGCCCAACAGCAGGACATGAGTGCATCTTGCTCCCAGCTGCTGATAAACAGAATCATCCTGTCTCTGCTAAGTATAATATCAAATCAACAGCTGGGTATTTTGAAGGGAAAACATGGTCAGTGCATATATTCCATCCTGAATGTAAATTGTTCTGATATGTTCATATTTAGTTTTTTTAACATATTACTCCATCCCATGATAAATATTAACCTCTCCAAATATCAGAGAGCCAGCATGGCACAGTAGTTTGAGTGTTGGACTACAACTCTGGAGACTTGGGTTCAATTCCCAGATGAGCCATGAAACCCACAAATCTGCTGAAACCCCCATGATAGATTTGCCTTAGGGTCACCATAAGTCGGAAGTGACTTGAAGGCATACAACACAAATACATCCTAACATCAGCATTTCTCAGTATTTTCTGGCTGCATGTGATGCACTAGTGCAGAACCTCTGAACCTCAGTTCCCCATTCTGTTAAATTTTACTGAACTTTTGAATGGACGAATTGTGAGGTCAATAAAATAAGCAGCAATGCAACAAAGGTGTCTTTCCCTGTTGTTTCCCTGTTGTTGTTGTTGTTGTGGAAATAGCTTTCATTTTTAAGCATTTTATCTCTCCAATGCATTCCCTAAGGTAATACTTTGATTGGCAGGCCCATTGATTTAATGTTACAGTAGCTGCATTCAGAAAATGGCATAGTGATGCAGTTTATACTGTATGTATCTGTAGGGTCACTTGACTGCCTATCAGCTGGAATATCCTAAAGCGTTACAGGGATTTCATCAATGATAATTAGGTAGGAACTTCAGTGATTGCTTCTGACACATGTAACATCCTGAATGCATTATAACACTGCATGTTCACTAATTCTCTCTACCTGTGAATCATTTTAGTAGCATGCTTCCCTTTTATATGAGAGATACAGGCTATAGAGTGCAAAGAGCTCTTTAAAGACATCTATGGGGGGAAGCAGACGGGCGGCCATGGGCTGCCCCGGGAGGTTGCAGATCGCACCTCGGCCCCACGGCGCAGCTTCGCCGCCCCTGGAAGGAGCGCTAAAATAGTGCTCCTTCCACAAATCACCGAAGGTGCGCCGCAAAAGGCTGCCGGCGCACCTTCGGCGACTCTTCCGCTGCAGCGTGTACGGAAGCTGCAGCAGGAGGTCATCCTCAGAGCACCGGCCATGCGGAGTGCCAGCTGCTCCAAGGACATTTTGGGGAAGGGGTTGGGGCGCCCACCGTGTGGCTGCCCCTCCCCTTCCTTGCCCCGAAAATGGCGCTTTGCGCCATCTGCTTCCCCCCATATCAGTCCCTTCTTTGATGCAGAAAAGAGTTAGAATATCTTCAACAGATGACTGTTTAGCTTTTGCCTGAATGAAGACTCTCAGCAAAGGAGAGACCACAACCCCTGTATAACTAGTTCCATTGTCTAGTTTGTCAGCCCTCCATTCTTTTGTAGGTTGGTAAAATGAATACCCAGCTTGTTGGGGGTAATTAACTTACACACTGTAAACTGCTTAGGGAGTGCTTAAGTGCACTGATAAGCAGTATAGAAATGTACTTGCTATTGCTATGGCTGTTCATACTATCAAGGTTTGTCCTATTGCTCTGCCTAAATCTGCCTTAAACCCATTAGGTTCTCCTATATTCTGGGATAGCAAAGAACAAGTCTTCTCCTGACTTTTAATTTTTAATTATGTGTGTCAACAAAGTATGTATCGAGAGTGTGATGTTCTTTTCCACCCCATGCATCATGTTGTCATTATTCTAGTAATGGGCTGGATGAGAGTGAATAAATTAAAGCTTACTCAAGATAAGACAAGATAATTTTGGTCAGTTAAAATGCCAGTAAAGGAATAAACATTCAGACTGTGCTGGATGGTTGTACCCTGAAGACATAGCTTTGCAGTCTGGGCATCTTCTGTCATGAGCCATTGTGACTATGGGGGGAAGCAGACGATGGCGTCGGGGACGCTGTGGGACGGAGCGCCGGTGGAGCGGAGCCTCTGCACCGCGGCGCTCCTGCGGCGTCCCTAAAAGGAGCTCCAAATTGGTGCTCCTTTTAGATGTCAGGGAAAGTGCGCCCTAAAAGCGGCGGGCGCACTTTCCCTGACTCTTCCGCCGCAGCGCGTCCCGTCCCTGCGGTGGGAGGTTGCCCTGGAAGCGCCTGCTGTGCGGAGGGCCGGCAGCTCCCAGGGCGACCTCAGGAAGAGGAAGGAGCGCCGCTCGTGCGGTGGCTCCTCCTCTTCCTGGCCTCCAAGACGGCTCAATAAGCCGTCTGCTGAGGCCCTATGTTTGGTCTAACCAAGGTACTATTTCATTTAATGTAGCCCACTGTACACAGGTTCTGCCTTTGAAAAGTGCTCAAAAATTTCAGATTGTTCACCAGGTTTGTTACAGGAATTACAGAATTTCCTTACTGCAGCAGCTTGACTGGTTACTGGCATGTGGAAATTCTGATTATGATGTATAAATTCAGATACAACTATGGCTTGAGCCTATGTGAAGAACCATATGAGCCTGACCAGAGTTTTAAAATATTTTGGGAGTCCTTCTCTTAGTCCCACCACTCTCGTGTTTCCCAGATTTGGTCAGAACATCAGCAGATGAAGACAAAAAAAAAGTTTTTGGAATTGACTATTTATAAGGGAAAGGATTTAATACACTATTTTTAACATTTATTTTTAAAGAAAATTATTATTACAAGCAAATAACTATGTACAAAACATACCACAACAATAATGCAAAATAAAACAATTCATCTCACATATTTGAATTGTGTTGCGGTGTCCTTCTTGGGTTCTGTTCAATATACTTGGCCCTAACTATCTTTTCAATTAAATCCTCAGACCTGGGCATAGGGTAAGCATCCAACTGAGTTATTTTGTTAAGTCACCTATAATTTACACAAAATCAAATGTTATGATCAGCCTTTTCTACAGGCAACACCCAAGGGCTCTTCAGTGGGATAATTGTTCCCATTTTAAGCATCACCTCAATCTCATGAGCAATGCTGTCAGCCAAATGATACATTACTCTATATGGTGAAGTGGCAATAGGACCAACTTTTCCCATTCTAATATGATGGTACACCCCTTTTACTCTACTGGGTAAATTAAAAAAAAAAAGCTTTGTATTTATTCAGCAGGCTAATTATTTCTTCCTTTTGATGAGAAGTAAGGGAAGAGTCAGGCTTAACCACCTGTATCCCTCGTCCCAAAACTTCCTCAGGTTCCCACTTTGGAATTGGAATTTCCTCATCTCCAGCTTCTTTGATGGCATATAGAACCAAATTTTCCCTTCTTTGATAAGGTATTAACATGAACTAATTTACAACCAATTTCACTCCCCAAGTCCACTATATAATTTACATCATTGATCCTTTCAGATATCAGAACTGGACCAGTCCATGTATATTGTAACTTATTTCCTTTCACCAGCTGAAGAATCAAAACTACATCTCCAGGGGAAAAATATTCTATGTCTCGCCTTTTTATAATCTTTTGTTTACTTTGAGCTGACTTTAAATTTTCTCCTGCAAACTGTAATGCTTTCCTTAAAGATGTCATCAAGCTCTCTATATAGGTCACTACATCTTCGGGCTCTTTTCCATCCAGATTCTCCTACTCATATAAAATAAGGTCTAAAGGTCCTATTACCTTGAGACCAAACATTAGTTCAATAGGACTAAAACCAAGGCTTTCTTGTGGTACTTCTCGATAAGCAAACAACAGATGCTGAAGCTTGCTGTCCCAATCATTTTTATTCCATTAAATCTCTCCACAAGCCTGTTACTTTCTGGGTGATAAGCTGTTGTAGTCAAATGTTTGATTCCACAGACTTCCCAAAGTTTCTGCATTATCTTGGAAGTGAAAGAATCCTTAAATCTGAAACTATTTCACTCAGGAATCCTAATCTACAAAAAAAATTTACTAACGCATTCACTACGGTAGTTGTTTCCATGTTTCGTAAAGCTACTGCTTCTGGATACCTGGTATCATAATCTACTATAGTAAGTACATATTTGTTTCCTCTCTGAGTCACTTGTGGTAATGGCCCTATTATGTCCACCCCTACTCTCTGAAACAGCTGTGATATCACTGGCATGGGACAGAGCCTGGCTCTAGTTTTGTCTTTGCCTGTGCCCATTTTCTGGCAAGTGTCACATGATGTACAAAAGTGTTTGATATCTTTTCCCATCTTTGGCCAATAGAAATTCAGAGATATCCTTTGGATAGTTCTCTTTATTCCTAAATGACCTCTGAATGAGCTCACATGGGCCAATTCTAATATCTTAGGGCCTAAGCAGATGGGCAGCCATGGGCCGCCCCGGGAAGCTGCGGATTGGGGCCGAGGTAGCCGCACTCCTCGCCCTCAACCCACAGCTTCTCAGGCCCTGGAAGGAGTGCTAAAATAGTGCTCCTTCCACAAGATGCCGAAGGTGCACCGCAAGAGGCCTTCGGCGCACCTTCAGCATCTCTTCCGCCGCAGCGTGTGTGGACTCTGTGGCGGAAGTACATCGTAGGAGTGCCGGTCGTGCGGAGTAATGGGCACTCTGATGATATGTTTGGGAAGGGGTTGGGGCACCCAGCGTGAGGCTGCCCCTCCCCTTCCTTGTCTCAAAGATGGCGCAAAGCACTGTCTGCTTAGGCCCTAAGTTTTATATTTTAGGGGGACAACCAATTGATCTCTTTGGTATTGATCACCTCAGTCACTTCTCCTTCATATGTATCAGTCATATTAACATCATTCTTCATAACTAATTTTTTGTTCTGAGGAACTTTTTCTTTCTTATTGCCTAGTAATAACTAAGACATAATTAAGGTATTTATCTAAATAATTTCCAATAAGAGAGGGTACTGGAGTATCATCATGGACTGCAAACTTCCACTGTATTTTATGTCCTCTAAAGGTGATGTTTAACTGGACTACTAGAACTGAAAATACAGGTCCTCCTAAACCCTTTAAAACCATAGTCTCACCTGGGCACATGTATTGGGGCTCTACTAAGTGTGGTTTAATTATACACGCTTCTGCTCCTGAGTCTCTATAACCCCAAATACAAGTATCGTTTATTTGTATCACGTCTTTGTGCTCCTCTGAGTTAAGTTTCTAAGGTGCGGTCTATACTACTAAGCAAACTCTTGGTAACTTGTGAACTTGCAGAGTTAGGGGGGTTGCAGACTGCCAGAAATAGTGCAAATTGAGTCCACTTTTAGGGTTAGGGTTAGTGCTAGGGAATCATGGGAATTGTTTTTTCCCCCTGAGACATTGACCCTTGTCTGTCAGAGAGCTCTGGTGTCACAATAAAATACAGTCCCCATGATTCCCTAACCCTAACCCTAACCCTTAAAGTGGACTCAATTTGCACTATTTCTGGCAATCTGCAACCCCCCTCAGTCACTCTTTCAACTGTCATTTCCATAGCAACTGCAGGCTCAGAACTCTCCTTGTGGCAACATTCTTTCTCTGTAGGATTAACTGATGTTACATAATATGCTGCTTTGACACTTGACTTTTTTTCTCTGTTATGTAACTTTGGACAATTATATTTCAAATGTCCTTGTTTACCACACTCCTAACATGTTTTATAACTCATCTCTGGGTGACCTTCTCTAGTCCAGTTACTTGTAATTCCCCCCCCCCCTCAGAGTCACACACTCTTGACCCAAAACTTTTCCTTTCAGCCTCATTTGTCTGTCCTTATTTTTCAGGGCTTAAAACTTCTCTCATCACCAAATCTACCATTTGAAGCTTGACAGTTTTTATAATTCTTTTTGTCATTCCCCTGAGATTTTACCTCAGGTTTCGACATTTATCTGGCCCCTTCTTCTCTTATTAAAACTAAATCGTCCATCATCTTGGCTGCTTCAGCCACTGTATGAGGCTTCCGATCTTGTACCAACCATTTATATTCTTGAGGGACGATATTGTAAAATTGCTCCAACTAATTAAATTCTGTAATACCTCCTTTGAAGTCACTTTTGATCCATCTATCCAACTCTTTAATAGATAGTCCAGTCGACATCCTAGCTGAGCATATGTTTCATCCCTTTTTCTTTTTAAACCTCTAAATTTCCTTTGATGGTATTCTGGGGTCAATCCAAACCTCTGTTTTACCATCTCTTTAAACAAATTATAGTCCTGTGCCTCTTCTGCCCTCATTTCAGCATATATTTCAGATAATCCCCCACAAATTTGTAATCGTAAATAACTCATTCTTTCCTCATCCTTTATCTTTAATTATTCACAAGTTCTCTCAAAAATTGTGAAGAAGGAGTCAGTGTTATCCCCTTTGTAATATCTTGGGAGCCTTTTCATGTCAATCTGAGGCATCCGGTTTACCTCAGCATTATTTGAGGTGCCGGCTCTTCTATATCGCTCAACTTCTACTGATCTTTTCTCTTTCCAATTGTCTTTTTCTTTTTCTGTCCCTGGTCTATCTTTCTCATTTCTTTTTCTTTTTCTCTTTCTTCCAATTCAGCTTGTCTTAATCTTATTCTTTGCTTTTCCAAGTTCTTGTTCCCTTTCTCTTAAAAGCCTTTGATTTTCAAGTCTTGTTAATTCCATTTCCCTCTTAATTTTCCAGATCTCCACACTCTCCTGAGATTCGGATACTGAGCTGTCCAAACTTGCTACCAATTCTTCTCCCACCACTTCTGTTTCTGTTCCAACGGGTTTTACTTAAGAGGCATTTTTATAATATTTTCTTACTATTACCCAAAACTTTTACCTCAGGAAATAATCTTAAGTACTTTTTAATCAGTTGTTTACTACTTCACTCCATTTTTTTAACCTCAGAAATCACTTTTCTAAGATATTTTCCTTCAGTGTGCTCTTGCTTTGGTACTTTCTCAGGTGGAGTGACTGTACTCACTCTCACTCTGTTGTTTTATCTCTTCTTCCACAGTCTCCTACAATTGCCTCAGCAAATTACCCCAGGGACTGGTAATAATACTTTTTTCTGCAGCATGGTACCTTTCACAATTACTTCAGAGATTGCTTCCCTGAAAGCTTGGTGGAACACCAATAAATTTAATTGTTGCCAAAATTATAAAGAAAACTATATTAAAATGTTATATTGTTGGTATCTCTCTCCGGCTAAAATTAATAAAATATATAAAACAGGATCAATGAAATGTTGGCAATGTGGGAAACAAGAAGGTACCTCTTTTATGTATGGTGGGATTGTAGAGAAGCTAAACGGTATTGGAGGAATATACAGAAATTGATGACCAATGTATTAGAAGTAACTATACCATGGGATCTGACTTTCTTTCTATTGAATATGACGGACATAATGGAAAAAGATTTTGAATGTAAATATAGACGTATTGTACTTTATATGATCACTGTAGCTAGAATTCTATATGCAAAAAGATGGAAACAAACTCAGATACCATCTAATAGGGAATGGAAGGGAAGAATGAAGGAAACTATGGAATTAGATATACTGACGGCCTTAATGAAGGAGAAAGAAGAGGAAGAGGTGGAAGAAGATTGGATGTGCTTTAAGATATATTGGAAAAGGGGAAAAACAAAGATAATAATAATGATGATGAGTGAATATTGATTTATATAGTGGGTTTTTGTTTCTGAAAGAAGATGTAAATGAATGTCAAAAGTGAAGAAGTTGAAATGTTGTAAAGATGGATAAGATAGAGGTGACAGTGAATTTTGTATAGATAAGGCAAATATTGGGTTTTTCTCTTTGGAAGTCTTTGGAAGCATCAAGTATGATGAGCAGATTGTTTTGTATAGTTGTATGTTTGTATGTCTTTGGGTTGGTGGGTATTGTATGTGTTTTATATGTAGTATACATTATGTAGTATGTATATTATGTATGTATTATGTATAATTGTATATTTGTTTGTCTTATTATAAATAAAATTATTAAAAAAAAGATTGCTCCCCTGACACTAATGCCTTTACTTTAAACTTAAACCTCTGAACTTTCCTCTTTCAAGTTCAGACCAAATCTTGGGTTTATGGTTCCTCAAATTTAGACCCTGTAACCAAGCACAATTCTAAGCACCAGATGCATTATCTAAATAGGTCATTGCAGGAAAATTCTTTTCCTTTGTGTGGACACGGTCTATATTTGGCTGTGTCCAGTATGAGTCCTATGGCCACTAATTCACTTAGGGGCTAAACATATGGCCCCTGGACTGGGGCCATGGCAACTGCATGCTGCAGCCCTGATCTGGCATTTTGCTGCTCCAAATAGAGCTGGCAAATGCCATTCCTTTTTGGAGTGGCAAAAAGCCAGCCTTGCTGCTGAGGAGGTGGCTTTTCCAGTCCTTTTAGGGGTGGCAAAAAGCTGCCCTAAGAGCCAGTGCACGCTGTGCTGGGAGGGCATCCTGACACTGCGCACCATGCAAATGGCCACATGGTGTCAGGATAGCATCGGGGTGGAGTTGGGGCTGGGGCGGCCGGCATGCAAATGCCCTGCCCCAACTCCAACCCCAGGCCAGCCCTTTAGGCTGGTCTGCAGTGCCCCTATGTCTCTCAGAAAAGCCTCTGTATTCTCAGGTAAGGAGTTAAATCCTAAGAAAAATAGTCTTCCACTTATGATGACAAAAAAAAAAAGGAGAAAAGAAAAGAAGAGAGATTGTTGCTAAGCTAAAAAATCCGACTTACCTTGCTCAGTTTGAATGCTCTTCTGGGATGCAGCTGGGTATTTTTGCTCACATTTTGCCACCAATGCTGCTTCCTGGTGGTATCCTGCCTAAAACCAATTTTTGCAAATCAGCCAGCTGAGCGTGGCTGGGATCCAGGTTTTAGGTGGAATGCTGCCAGGAGGTGGCATCGGAGACAAAATGTGAGCGATAATACCTGGCTGCATCCTGGAAGAGGATTTAAACTGGGCAAGGTAAGTAAGGGGGACTGCAGATGGGCGGCTATGGGCCTTCCCAGGAAGCGGTGGATCAGGTCTGCAGCAACCCTATGCTGTGGCCCTGATCCTCCATTTTGCCACCCTGAAAAGAGTGGCAAAATGCCGCTCCTTTCAGGGGTGGCAAAAGACCGCCCTAAGAGCCAGTGTGCGGCTCTTCAGCGCCCTTTCCAGTGCAGCGTGTCAGAATGCTGCACCAGGAAGGTGTCCTGATGCCACGCACCGTGTGTAAAGTCACACAATGTCAGGACAGCACCAGGATGGGGTTGGGGTGGCCGCCGTACAGCTGCCCTGCCCCAACTCTGCCTCCAGGCTGGTCCGTTGGGCCGGTCTGCAGAGGTCCTAAGACTTTTTAGCTGTGCGAAAAACTCCAGAGAGAAAGGCTAGTGTGATATATTTTGGTTTGGTTGGCCCAGTAAAGGTATCATCAGAAGATGCATTTAGGATTTTTAAAAAAATGTCCAATATAGCTACTCCTACTGCTTTTTTGATCCAGAGAAGCCAAATTCAGCTGCAATAGTGGGATTCTATACTTGAAGCAGTGGATTGTGTGTCAGGATACTTGATTTTTTAGTAGGCAACATTTTTAGTTCTTATGGAAGCTGATTAATGAAAACACACCATGAAGAGATGCGTAATAGTTAGACAGTCACTAGATTCCATGTTGTGAGTTGCAGCTAAGTGTTATAAGCAGACTTGGGTTAAGCTGCTTGTGTTTCAGGGGAGCAGTTCCACCTAGCATGCAGTTTAGACAACATAATTTTTATACATTAGTTTTCAGATTCAAGATGTCAGTATGATACATGGATTTATTTATTTATGCTCATTTATGAAAATTATATTAATGAAGACAACAGAGGTGGAAACCTTTTTTCTTGCATAACATGCAAGTACTGAATGGAAATAGGATTTCCACCCCCTGTCTTGAATTTGTTGCATTATTCTGAATGCCACCTGCATTTCCATAATTAAAACACTTATTTATGCATTTTTTCTAATGTTTATCTTTGCCCACATTTTTCTTATAGACTTATAATGTATGTGTGCTTCCTCCTGTTAGCAAATATGGTTTTAATAAAATTTTGGGACACATGTAGAATTCCCTCTATGACCCCGAACTGACTTCTGTGGGATGTCAGCCATAATCCTCTAGATGGCAAGTCAAGTAGACACAGGGAGGGCCTGGCCAAACAACTGGAATTTTTTTTACCAAACAGGTTTGGAGTTGCTAAAGGGAAAAAACTACCACACCTAAGGGATAACATAATAGTGTTTGTCCTGAGTATTACACCGAATGTGGCAGTGATCAGATTTAACTGCACCCTTTTTCTCTAGCCTCCCTCCTTGATTGTGTCAAGATCCAAGTACATTGTTTAGGTCATCTTCACACCTTGGCTTAACAATCAGCGCCTTTGTCTAGGCTTCAACCAAGCAATCAAGTCTATAGCTAGAAGCTAGATATTGCCTATATAAACCCCTAGATTCTTAGACTCCAGGTGCTTATCCTTAGAGTGCATCTTGACTCCACGTCAGTCTGTGCTCTGATCATAGCTCCCTCAGCCATCCCTTCCCCCATTTTGGTGGCTGTGTATCATCATCATCATCATCATCATCATCATCATCATCATCCACATCTACAGCAGAACCTGGAGAAGCCTTTGGAAGTGAGTATCTCCAGTAGTCTGGCCCATCTCAATCTATTCCCGTTTTTATTCCTTTACTTCTAGGTGTGCAGTGCACGTGTGTGTGTGATGTGTGCAGTTTTCCCCTTTTAATAAATATTTAGACTTTAATTGAAGAAGCCTGTCTCAGAGTCCTCCCTTGTGGGATCTCTTAGTCCTCCAGTATACACAACGGTACTCTGGTTTCACAGGGTGTTGTTAGGGCCCCACTCTTGCATATTTTGAGCTAATTATAAATTCCCCTAATTAGATCCTTCCTAATATTTGGATGGACACATGGGCATTGTAGAGTACCCCAAAATTTGGATGCCTCAAACTGATCACTTGGGCTGTTTAAATCTTGGTACGTAAGAGGAATAAGGATCTCAGACAAAGGACATGCTGACACAATAACTAGGAAAGCATGTGATTGTGTTCTTGTGCAACTGAAAAAGGGCTACCTTGGGTTGGCTAACCCCTTTTCCATCTTTGATTATAAGTTTGTCGGCTAGCTCTGTGTGAATAACCCAGTGGTGGGCGTATAATCACCCTTGGGCGTGTTTGTTGGAGTAGGCAGCCCAATGCTCTATTATTGTTTTCTCTATCGCGGGTTGGGAGAGAAAAGCCAGACTCCCCCTTTCAAGTTTTCCCCCCTTCCATAATCCAAAAACTTAGACTGTCCCCAAAACCACCTTGGACGAGCAGAGGTAGGCAAAGTGAGGAGACATCCCCATCTGAGGCCGTAATTCCTAGGCCCAAGGTTGGAATTGCTGGTGGGAGTTAGTCTCATAGGTCCGGCACAGCATTCAGAGTTAGCGAGCGCAAGGTGGCCCAGTGCAGCTAACAACATTAAAACTCAAGGCAAGGGTCTAGTTGGGGTCCAAAGGAATAGTGTCTGCTAGGAACCTACTGAGGGAGGGCAACCGAGGAGGACGGCTTCACTTGAACTTCCCAGTGAAAAGTTAGGAGGAGGAGCTAACTGATCCTTGCCCTGGGTCTAGCACAGGTTGTCCATGGCACTAACTGCAGTAGTGACCCCACAACCTCCGTGATTGTGAGCAGTCAGATACTGGCTCTGACCCACAAGTTCACTAGCAGGATGAGGTGGTCCCATAGGTCAGTTGGGGTGAGGTGATCCCAAGCTCAAGCTAGTAAGGACGAGGTGGTCCTAGTGTGGCTAGCAGGGAAGAGATTTGTTCCCAAGTCAGAGAGAAAAGAGGCAGGGTGAGGAAATGGAAGTTGCCAAATTGTTTAAGGAGGAGCAGGTCTAGGACAGGCTTCAGAAATGGATCACCAAGAAAGGACCCAATCCATGGGTATCCAATGGGTTCCTTACGGAGGATCCATTTGTGACCTTACTGGAGGCCTACAACCTCAAAACAGAGAAGAAGGGACTGAGGAGCATCCCCAAGTCAGAAAAAGATAGGTTAGCATTATGGGGTATTTGGACCTTAGCCCATGATGTGGTGGAGGAGTACAAAAAGTACCAATTGGAGGTAGAGGTTTCTAAAAGGCAGATTGGCAATCTGGTCACACAAATTAGAGGTAAGGTGACCGAAAACACACTACTCGCCAGAACATCTAATGAGACTAGTCAAAGAGCTGATAGGGCAGAGAAGGAGAACGCAGCCCTGAGATTGAGGATAGAAGAACTGGAAAGCAAATTAGATCAGGCAAAGCACGCTGCTGTCTTAATATTGGCACAGAAAACTGAAGTAGCAGCCCAAGCCGACCACACCATGTGTGAGGCCAGAATTAGAGACTTAGAGAGTAGGCTAAATTTGAAAAGTGCTCTAGTGGCCACAGTACAACCAAGCATTCTGGAGTCAGCCATGCAAGCAAATGTCCTTAAAGAGAGTCCCTTGCCAGTAGAGGCATGGACTCCCCGTCCCTATAATCCCCAATGGAGTTCTCCTAAGGCAATGAACCCATGGAGGAATGCACTTCAGGCATACTAGTAAACCCAGTCAAAACTGGAGTACAGTAGACAGGAAAGCCACCTCTGAGGATGGAACAGTTATGAAGACAGTGGTAGACACGGTCTCTTGGTCCCTAACGAAAATCAAGACCATAGCAGACCAATCAGGAAAGCTGAATCCACAGACTGGAATGTCCACCATCATTCTCTCCTATCCAAAAGCTAAGGGACAGGATCTCATGCAAATAGCCAGGCTGTGCATAGACCCCATCTACTTAGGCCCCTTTGAAGCAGCAGTCTCCAATTACACTCTAGTTTGCGTGACTTAAAGGAATGGGTACACGTGATGGTGCAGATACTCTGGCCTGGTACCACCATAAGAGCCAAATACCACAATGAGGTACAGCAACCAGACGAGGCGCCAGATACCTATGTAGCCAGGAAGAAAATGTTAGCCATTTTAGCTGGAGAAGTTGGTCTTAATAGTGAAGGAGTGCAGCTTTTGAATGATTTAGGGTTCATAAGAGAAGTGTACCAAGGTTTAAATGAGACTGCAAAAACCTACATAGGTCCCGCTTCCCAGAGGTTAGGCACAATAGATTGGCAAAGGTTCTTGCTGCACATTCAAGAGGCTTCTCAGATATTTTGGACCTGAGAAGCACAGAAAGACATGGCTATGAGTCTGGTAGTGGCCACATCAGGAAAGAGCTCATGTAATACAGGCAGGAAGGCAGATGACGGAGATCCAGTCCACATGGTTACATACCAGAACACTGGACCCCACTCTCAACCCTTCTCCACGGAGCCCGGAAAGTTTAGTACTAACACTCCCTTCTGGAGGAGTGCCAGGAATTACCCCAGAGGTCAGCCTGACGCTCAGGACCCCAACAAGGACCCACTGCAAGAGATTAGAAGTACAGTTTGGAGACAAGGAGTTAGGGTTCCCTACCAATGAGATACATGGCAAACCCACTCACGAGCTCATAGACCTCTTAGTCTAGAACTTAAGTGGTCGGAACCACAGTGGGCATAGCCCAGGCGCTAATGCCCCCCATAATCACATCCAAAATCTGAGTCAGTCAGGTTAGGGATGCCAAGGATCTTGCAGCTCACAGAGCAAGGGCAGACCCTTGGATCCCTTGGGCTGAAGACCCTCCTGCTCGAACCACAACATATCCCCCACAACCTTCCCCCAGGACTGGACCTATTAAGGCCCCGAGAAACCCGGTCTCAGCAGTCATTGATTCTAGTGCCCCCAAATAGAAGTTCCCACACCCCCTCTGCCTTGCCAGCAGATAGTAGCAACCCTCTAACCAGATTTATGGGGACGACCTACAGTTAATGTAAAAGTGGGACCCAACGACAAACCCAAATCCGCTTTGTTACTCATAGATTCCGGTGCTGCAGTCAACACCCTGAACCCCAGATTAGCTGCGTTAGGAAGTAAAACACAGGACAGCATGGAGCTAGTAGGCTTTGGCAAGGGCAAACATCAAGCTGCCATTTGGAGAGACATACCTGTTCAATTAGACCTCATTTTGGACAGCATCAAGGCATATGAGAATCAGGAAGAGGACGATGGAATTCTGGAAGTAGGATTTTTAAAGAGGAACCGACTGAACCTTGGTCTCCTCTGGCAATTAGAAGTCTAGTCTGGCAATTAGAAGAAGGTCCCCTGCTAGTATCAGCCATCCACAGATGCACTGCTTTGAAAGCCCCAGCACCCCATACCCCATTCAGAACGACCCCTGGACAATAGATTTCCTCAAAGAATGGATCAAAGCAAGATGGACTGCAGGAAGGTTAAAGGAGCATATGTACTCATAGAAGGAAAAGATCCCCCTCCCCAAAAGCAATACCGCTACCCTCATGAAGCTGAGGAAGGAATAGCTAGAACCATAGAAGATCTGTTTTTTTAATTTTTTTAATTTTTTAATAACATATAAAATATATCATTAGACAAAACAACACAAAATACAATGAGACAAACCAAATAGACCAATATCTTAATTGATAGAATTTGGAAAAGAAGATTATATCCATAACCCTTCATTGTATATCTCTATTCTTCTTTCTTGCTCTTTCCCCCCTTTTCTTTCTTTCTTTCTTTCTTTCTTTCTTTCTTTCTTTCTTTCTTTCTTTCTTTCTTCTTTTCTTCTATTCTTCTATTCTTCTTCTCTTTCTCTGTAAACTTAAATATTCTTATTTTATAATATACTAGTAACAGTGACCTTAACAAATAAAACATATAAAACAGAAATAACATATATCACTTCCCCGCTGGAGGTATTCTGACTGATTATGGCTCTATCTTGTCCTCTTCTCTTAATTACTTCTTTATTTAACCATCCTTTCTCTAACTATATTTTAATCATTATTTTTGTTAATTTATTCCAATATTTGTTTAATATCTATTCTCCTATAATCACTAGTATTGGTACCCTCTATTCTCTAAACTTCTATCTATTATCTATCTATCTATCTATCTATCTATCTATCTATCTATAGATATATATTTCTTTATCTGCAAACTTTATCTCATTTATAATTATTGTTATCATATATATATATATATATATATATATATATATAATTTTGGTTTTTATTTTATTTTATTTTTATTTCTTACTATATTTATAAATGTGACTTTTATAATCAAATATTCCAGAGAAAACTAATTCTATTCCAATCTTTTTTCCTTTCTGTTATCGATTTCCCTTTTATCATGTGTATTAAAATGTCCATCTCGTACAATTCACAGTTCTCAATAAAAGTTAAGAAACATTTGTTTGATTTTTTTTTTTTGGTTAGTTATGATTTCTTCTTTTCTTTTTATACTTAAAATCAGTTTTTTCCCGTTCTTACCGTAATTTATAAGCTAGCCATTTTGCTGGTTTATTTGCATTTTAAAAAAATCTTTATCTAGCAAATTTTAGTTTTTCTTCCATTTCTGCTGATAATTCAACCTCTAGTTGTTTTTAGAGCTGTTTCAGATCTTGTTTTGTCTTTTGGTCCTTTGGATAAATTTTTAATTCAAAAGTTGTTTTTCTTTTTCCTTCCTTCTTTTTTTTCTTCTAATTCTTTTTGGATAAAAAAGCCTTGCATGAATGCCTTGGATGCCTCCCACACTATTTTGGTTTTAACCTCTTTATCTAAATTCTCCATAAAAAGTTTTTCAACACTTTTTAAGCTTCTAAGCTTAAAAAGTTCATCCTCCAATAGTAATTTTTCTTTAAGTTTCCAATTATATTCTATTTTTTTACTGTTAAGATGTAATAATTTAAGTAAGAATTTCTACTTTTTTAATTCTCTTGTTTAATGTTTTAGAGAAGAGAATCATGTCCAATCTGGACCATGATTTATGTGTATTGGAATAAAATGTGTAATCTTTTCTTTTGGGTGCCTTATTCTCCATATACCACCTAATGTATAGTTTTCCATTAATTCGAAAAAAGAGTTTGGAAGTTTCCCTTGTTTCTTCTTACTAGTAGAATTCCTGTCCACATCAGGGTCTATTATCCCATTCCAATCCCCTAAAATCATTAGGTTGACTGGATCATGTTTTCAAATTTGTTTTTCAAGTTTCTTAAAAAAATTATTTTGACCTGTAAGCGGTGTATATATATTCCTACAAGTAGAATATTAATTTCTTGTATTTTTACTTCAAGCCTTAGTATGTGTCCGTCCTTGTCTTTAAATAGTTCTTTTGCCTGGAATATATTATTTATATAAATTGTCACACCCCTTTTTTTCATTGTTGGAAATAAATACTTTCCCCAGTTTAGGTTTTTCCAGAAATTTAGCATCTTTATTTCTGATATGATTTTCTTGTAAACAAATTATATCTAATTTTTGTTTTTGTAAATAATGAACTTTTTTCTCCTTTTAAGAATTGAATTTAGTCCTTTTACATTCCATGTGAGGTTTTCATCATTCATAATTTATCTGAATTTGACCTTATCTTGAAATCAAACATTTAGTTATAAATTTATTTCGTTCTTTTGTGTAGTTTTGTGATCTCTATCAAATCCTCCTCTTGATCTGAAATTTCTTCTTCTCCTTCTTTATCTTCTGACTCTAATTGAATTTGTCCTCCTCCTTCTTCTTCTTCTCCTTCTCTTTCCTGCATTGTGGCTTCCTATCCTTTAGTGCCGCATACAGTGGTCCTCTCTTTATCTTTATCTTTTTCTTTGGGATTGATCTGTTGTAGAGGTTTTCTTCTTTCATCTCTTTTAGACCTCTTATCTTAATACATTTAGTCCTGCTTTTAATTTCAGTTAAGGTGTTCGATAAGGTGTTTGATAAGGTGTTCGATAAAGAAGAGGGAAGTTGGTACAAATTAATGGGTTCCAGTCTCTCAAAGAGGGCCTGGAGCCTGATTAAGGATCATTCCAGACCAGCCCAAAAGGCCGGCCTGGGGGTAGAGTTGGGGCAGGGCAGCCGCACGCCAGCTGCTCCAACCCCACCTCGATGCCATCCTGATGCTGTGCGGCCTTACGCACGTTGCATAGCATCAGGACACGTGGAAGAGCTGTGGTGTCAGCTCTCAGGCAGCCTTTTGCCACTCCTAAAAGGAGCGGTATTTTAGGGGCAGCAAAAGGAAGGATCAGGGTCACAGCCTAAGGGGCCTAAGGGGCTATGCATGGGGCCTAAGAGGTTATGCAAATGGGCAAAAAGAAGTGCTTTGAGGGTGACTTATAGGCATGGCGTTTAGATGACGCATGCATAAAAGTCACCAGGAAAGCACCCTCTAACTGTCATAGGCCGAGAAAAGCCACTCCAAAAAGGAGCTGCTTTTTTCCACTCCATCGAAAATGCTCACCTTCACATGTGCATATGTATGCAGTGACACCAGTGCACCAGAAAATGTATAAATGCACTGTCGCATGTGTGGTGGAAATTGAGTTGGCAATCCAGAGCAAGTGCCCTATGATGCAGGGTTTAATTTAAAGCACCCTATGCTTCCAGGTGTGGATGCACTGGCACAGGTGCACTTGAATATTAGAACCCTAACCCTAAACCTAATTGTAACCCTATGCTTGTGCCCTAGCAACTGTCCTCTGTTATGACAATAATGCATTCTGTTGCATGTATGCTTGCTGTCAGCATGCACAGTAGTTTGCATGAAAGAGGCTTTTGTGACCTCTTCTGTGCAGGTGTGCATAAGACCTGCACATCACTTCCTGGCATGATGGGGGGGCTCCTGGAGTAACATTTGTCTGTGTGTCCTGTTGACCATGTCCCTTGCATGACCACAAGCTACATGTATTCAGTCTATCCACACAAATCTCCCTTGTGTGTACCTCTCCCCTCCCCCCTAATCTGTGTGGGAGGACGATTTTGTGGAGGATGATAAAGTAGGTGTCTTCTCAGTTGACTGGTCACTTCTCTCCAGGATAAAGAGGAGCCATTGCTGAACACCCTTTGGGTTCTGTCAGTCAACCAGTTACTAATCCACCTAACAGTTGTATTGCCTAGCCCATATTTTACTAGCTTGTTTGCAAGAATATCATGGGGGACCTTGTTAAAAGCTTTACTGAAATCAAGATAGGCTATGTCTACCACAGTCCCTTCATCTAGCAAGCTGGTAATTTTATCAAAAGAAGAGATCAGATTAGTCTGGCATGACTTGTTTTTCAGAAACCCATGTTGAGTTTTAGTGATTATGGCATTCCCTTCTAAATGTTCACAGACTCTCTGTTTAATGAACTGTTCTAGAATCTTTCCTGGTATTGATGTCAGGCCAACTGGGTGATAGTTGTAGGGATCCTCTTTTTTCCCCTTTTTGAAGATGGGGACAATGATTGCCCTCCTGCAGTCTGCTGGGACTTCACCTGTTCTCCAGGAGTTCTCAAAGATTATTACCAGTGGCTCCGAGATTACATTTGCCACTTCTTTTAATATCCTTGGATGTAGTTCTTCTGGTCCTGGAGACTTAAATTCATTTAGTTTAACCAGGTATTCCTGTACTTCCTTTTCACTTATTCTGTGCTGCATTTCCCCTATTGTGTCCTCTGCTCAATTTTCCTCAAGTTGAACACCCTTTTCCTTTTGTAAGAAGACTGAGCCAAAGAAAGTGTTGAGTAGTTCTGCCTTTTCTCTGTTCCCTGTTAGAATTTCTCCATCGTCTCTGTGCAGTGGCCCTACCATTTCCTTCTTTCTTTTGCTATGGACATACCAAAAAAGGCCTTTTAATTGTCCTTAACCCCTCTAGCAAGCCTCGGCTCATTCTGCACTTTGGCTTTCCTGACTTTACCCCTACATGTGCTAGCTATTTGTTTGAAATCCTCTTTAATGATTTCGCTCCCTTTCCATTTCTTATACATCTCCTGTTTAAAACTTAGTTCAGTTGAAAGTTCTTTTGTCATCCAAACCAGTTTCTTGAGACATCTTCCATTTTCCCTTCTCATTGGAAAAGTTTGAGATTGTGCCTTCAGTATCTCCCTCTTGAGGAACTTCCATCCGTCCTGAACTCCCTTCTCCTTTAATATTCCTGAGCATGGGATCACTCCCAGTGTTTCCCTAAGTTTATTGAAATCAGCTCTCCCAAAGTCTTGGATGAGTGTTTGACTATGCCTAGCTTCTCCTTTCCAGTGTATAAGAAACTCCATGTAAGGATCCCACCACTTGCACCCCATTTATCAGGTCATCCTTGTTGGTTATTATCAGATCTAAAATAGCTGATCCCCTTGTTGCCTTTTCCACCCTTTGGACAAAGAAATTGTCTTTGAGGCAAGTGAGGAATTTGCTATACCTTGAAGTATTGGCTGAGCTTGACTTCAGCAAATGTCAGGATAGTTGAAGTCACCCATCACTACTACTCCTTTCTGAGTGTGTGGTCATCTGTTCTAGAAAGGCATCATCCAATTCCTCAGTCTGACTAGGGGGTCTGTAGTAGACTCCCCTGTTGTTTCCTTCCCCTTTAATTTTTGTCCAGATGTTCTCCACCTGATTTCCAGGATTATAATGCTATTCCTCCTCCTTTCCTGTTTGGCCTATTTCTCTTAAAAAGGTTATATCCCTCTATTCCTACATTCCAATCATGAGACTCATCAGTGATGCCTATTATATTGTATTTGCTTTGTTGTGCTAGGTGTTCAAGTTCGTCTTGTTTATTTCCCACGGTCTGTGCATTACTGTAGAGACATCTAAGAGCATGGGTCCTCTCCACTTGCTGCCTGTGTGAGGTTTTTTTCCTTCCACTGTTGGGCCCTTGCATCATTTGCCTTGTTCCCTCTATAACACTTTGACTATTATCTCCAGCTCATAGAATCATAGAATCATAGAGTTGGAAGAGACCACAAGGGCATCCAGTCCAACCCCCTGCCATGCAGGAACTCCCAATCAAAGCATCCCCGATAGATGGCCATCCAGCCTCTGCTTAAAGACCTCAAAGGAAGGAGACTCCACCACACTCTGAGCTCATGATGTACTCCTGCCTTCCAAGATACCTTCCAAGATACTGTCTCCCTCCCCAACATGACTCAGTTTAAAGCCCTCCTGATCAAATGTTTGAGACTATAGGCAAAAATGCTTCTGTCAACTGGTGTGAGATGCAGCCCATCTCTTGCTAGAAGCCCATCCTCATGGAACCGTAGCCCATGATCCAAGAATCCAAATCATTCTTGGCAGCACCATCTATGGAGCCAGTTATTCACATCTGCTATCTTCCTCTCCCTTCCTGGACCATGCCCTTCAACTGGGAGATGAGATGAGATAACAACCTGTGTGTCCAGCTCTTTCAGCTTCCTACCCAAAGCCTCATAATTCCTTCTGATATTCTGAAGACTATGTCTTGCAGTATCATTGGTTCCCACATGGACTAAGAGGAAGGGATAATGGTCAGTAGGCTTGACAAGTCTTATCAGCCTTGCTGTCACATAATGGATTTTTGCCCCAGGGAGGCAACACACCTCCTGGGACATCTTGTCAGGCCCACAAACCATAGCATCTGTACCCCTCAACAAGGATTCCCCAACCACCACCACACACCTCCTCCAAGGATTAGCAGTGGCTGTTCCCTGTGGTGGTACTCTTAGGTTCCCCTGCACTGTCCCTGAGGACTGTCTCTGCTGCTCTTCCTCTTCATCCTTGATAAGGGAGAGAGCTTCAAATCAATTCTGTAGCTGCAAGCTCCCAGAACGATCCCTGGTTCCCCTACTTCTGTGTGTGACGTTCCTCTAGGTGTCCACCTCCTCCTCCTCAATAACTTCCTCTTTGTGGTTCTCGTCCAAGACTGTTTGTTCTGCTCTATCCAGGAAAACCTCTTGCTCCCTAATATGCTGAAGTGTAGCTATCTGGGCCTCCAGCTGCTTGACTTTCTCTCCCAGGAGGGCTACGAACTTGCATTTGGTGCTGGTGAAGTTCCCCACATCTCTTGGCAAGAAGACAAACATACCACAATTGTTGCAGGTGTGCAGGGATGTGTTCCTGTGCATGTGCACATGTGTCAGAGAGAATGAAAAAAAAAAATTAAAGCAGCCTCTGCCTGCCCATGCGGTTGCTCTGTCTCCCTTTGCGGTGTCCTTAGGGCTGGTGGTGTGGTTGCTGGGGCTTTGCTACAGCCTTGGAAAAGCTGCATTGATTCCCCCCAGTGCAGTTGTTCCATCCCCATTTAGAGCATCCTCGGGGCAGGTAGTGCAGTTGCTGCACCTTAGGGAAAAGACAGCTTCAGGTCACTTTTTCTTGCCCGTCTACATTGGCCCAAGGTTGTGTAGGTTTTTAGCTTTCTGGGTACCTTTGCCTGTTGTTTTTGATATTGGTTGTAAAATCAGTACATTTCAAAGAAGAGAATTGTTGTTGTTAGTTGTTAACTACCTTCGAGTTGCTCCTCCTTAATAAAGTCCCTCCATCTAGCATGTGGTCTTCCTTTCTTTCTTCCTTTCCTAGCATTATGATCTCTTCCAATGAGTCAGGCCTTGTCAAGATGCAGCCAAAGTATGACAGCCTCAGAATAATAATCTTGGCTCCTAGCGAGATTTCTGGCTTGATCTGTTCAGGGATCCATTTGTTTGTCTTATTGGCCTTCTACGGTATCCTCAGCACTCTTCTTCAGTACCACATCTCACATGAGTTCATTTTCTTCTTATCTGCTTTCCCACTGTCCACTTCTCACATCTGTACATGGTAATAGGGAATACAATGGCTTGTACGATTCTAATTTCATGCTTAGTTGTATATCTTTACATTTTAGGATCTTTTCTAGTTCTTCCATAGCTGCCCTCCCCATTCGCAGTCTTCTTGTTATCTCTTGACTGCAGTCCCTGTTCTGATCAATGTTTGATCCAAGGAAACTCTTTTACTTTTTTGATTTCCTCATTGTCTAGGTTGAATCTGTGTAGATCTTCTATGGTTATTATTTTCGTTTTATTTATGTTCAGCAGTAAATCTGCATTTGCACTTTCTTCCTTGATCTTCCTTAGTAACTGTTCCAGGTCTGTGATGCTTTCCACTAGTAGTATGGTGTCTGTATATCTTAGATTGTTGATATTCCTTCCTCCTAATGATATACAGAATTTTAAATTGTGTGTAAATATTTTAGACAGTCCACCAATGGCTCAAAACTGCCACCACTGGGCCCAGAGAGGAAGTGTCAGAACCATGCCTGCGTGCATGAGTTCCATCAGATGTTTTGCTTGAAGTGTAGTAGTTGCAGAATATAGGAATTTGGGTTTTTTTAATATGGCATTTGGCTGTAGGGGGGCAGTTCTGGCTTAAACATTGACTGGTGAATTTCTAGCTGTGTGTTCTCAATAAACATCTGTTTGATTCAACTGGCCGGACACAGAGTTACTGAATTTAGCCAAGTCTGACAGTAAGCTAAATTTAGCCAAGTCTGACAGCCCTGGTGGTGCAGCAGTTAAATGCATGTACTGCAGCCACTCACTCATAGACCACAAGGTTGCGAGTTCAATACCAGCCAGGGCTGAGGCTCGACTCAGGCCTGCATCCTTCCGAGGTCGCTAAAATGAGTACCCAGATTGTTGGGGGGCAATCAGCTCACAGTTGTAAACCGCTTAGACATCCCATGCGCGATATGAAGCGGTATATAAATGAAGCTGCTTTGTAAGCCAGAACTGCCTAGTATCTGGAGCGATGGAAGCCCATTTGAGTCCGGACAACTCCATACCTCTAACGGAGCAGGTAGGGTGTGAGTGAGGGGGCAGCAATGCCAGAGGAGCCCACCAAGCCAGTTGGTGTGGGAGCCCATCCTAAAGCCATGATGGCAGCTGGGTAGGACGCCCCTGCTCACCCAATGAAGGACATGTGGTTCCAGCCACTGGCCCACACAAAGGGGAAGGAACGTGAGAGGTGTTGAGCCAGCAGAGTGTCGGCCTGGGATGTTTGGGTTCCTGACCCCCTAGACGAGACTTTGGAAGAGAAGAAGGACCAAGAAGACGAGGTCTCCCAAATCTGTGAGGAAATGCAGGAGATGCGGGGAATGCTAGCAAAGGTAATGTAGACCCTAAGAGGCCTGATTGTTGACCCTCCAGTTGGGCTAGTAGCTAAAGCGGCAGCACCCATAGGGGCTGCCCCAGTAGTTCAGGCAGTGCCAGTGTAACAGCCGGGAGTGCAGAGGGACCCTTCCCCCCAACTGAGGCTGCAGGATCCTTTGGCTAGGAGACTGGGGGTGAGGTTTGATGGCCGTCCCCAGCATTTCCCCTTTTTCCTGTCACAAGTGGCTGGGCACATGCGTGAGTGGAGGGCTTCTTTCCCTGATGAGGCAGCCAAAGTTCAATGTGTGACTTATCATCTGGAGGGGAAAGTGGCAGATTGGCTGGTGCACCTTTATGATAGTGGAGCAGCAGAGCTGCAGAATTTGTAGGCATTCATGGTGGCACTGCGAGCAAGATTTGAGGACCCTTTCAGGGCAGAGTGCACCCACATCAAGTTAATGGCCTTGCATCAAGGACTGCGCTCAGTGTCCTTTGAAATTCAGGAGCTTGGCAGTGCAAGTTCCTGAGTGGCCAGAGGCCATCAAAGTGCAGTATTTTAAAGATGGACTGTGCCCTGAAATGTTAGAATGGGCGTTGATTAGAGATAACCCAACCATGGTGCATGGATGGGTCAGGCTGGCGGGTGAAGCTGAATTGGTGAAGGAGGAGATCAAGCTTTCTCACCAGCGGATGGCTCTCACTCAAAAGAAAAGTGAGACCGAGAGTCAGCCCTCCACTGTGGCTGGAAAGCATAAATCAGGAGCAGAGACTGATAAACAGTGCTTGATGAGACTGGGACTATGCCTGGAGTGTGGGAAGAAGGGCATATGATTGTGAATTGCCCAGATCAAGCAAGAGGTGGAGGAGCTGTCAATCTGGTGCAGGGCAGCCAAGCCCAACCAACAGAGAATCATCGAGGTGGCAACTTTGGAGCTGGAGGAAGAGCAGGCCAAGCTGCCAGCCATCCTGCAGTGGAGCCAGCTGAGGTGTGGACTGACAGCGATGATGAAGCAAGTGCTGAGCTGTTGGGAAACTACCTAAGCTTGCCTTAGATCGTGGCGAAAGGCAGGCTGAGCATCCGAACAGCTGCAACTGCATGGTGAGTGGGGGTGTCCCTCTATGCATCTTGAAAATTAGACTGTTCCATCCATTCAAAGGCACCAGTGTGGAGCTAACCACTGTGTTCTACTCTGGCTTCATTAGGTGCTTGATTAGTCATGAGGTGGTCAAGTCCCTGGGAATTGAGACAAGACCTCTTCACCAGCCCATTCCATTCCATCAAATGGATGGATCAATCATGGGGGTGCAAGCCACCACTCAATGAACAGTGACTGTGTGGATGGGGGTGGCAGAGCATTGGGAAAGGATATGGCTGGTTGTGGGACCAACATACAGCTATCAGATGGTCCTGGGAATTGTCTGGCTGCATTTTCATAACTCCACCATTGACTGGAAACAGTTAAAGCTGGTGTTTGATGACCCAGTGTATAAAGAGCATGTTAGAGAGCCTGTTGAGGTGACAGTGACTTTGTTAAAACCCTGTGCAATGGGGGAGAGAATGGGGCAGGTCTCTCTGGAGAAACCCTGTCCCTATCCTGTGGTATACCAGGATCTCAGAGAGGTGTTTGAGGAGAAAGAAAGTGACTAACTACTGCCACACAGAGAAACAGACTGTGCTATTGAAATAGAATGTGGGGCTGTGTTCCCAAAGCCTAAATTATACTTGATGACCCCTTTGGAGCTGAAAACTTTAAAGGAATTTATAGAGAAGAATTTAGCTAGGGGTTTCATAAGACCATCCACATCCACCTTTGCCGCTCCTGTGTTCTTTAGAGAAAAGAAGGATGGCTCACTTTGGCTAGTGACCAATTACAAAAATTTGAATGCCATCAGTACCACCAACAAATACCCCTTGCCACTAATGAAAGACATGCTGGGCCATTTGGCCACTGGAAAGATATTTACTAAGCTGGACTTGAGGGATGCATACCTTCGAGTTTGCAAACAAGTTTGCACCCCTCCCTATCCCTTGGAAGAACAGGAGGCAAGCTAGCTATCTGAGGGCTAGCTGGCTAGGGGACTTGCGGATTCAGCAGCAGTGTTATTTAGGCTATGTCATTGAATACTATTTGTTGTTATCCTTTTGTTTTTATTTTGTTACCTTCTCATCCATTGATTGTTGGGCACTGAACCCTTATTTTCCATGGCTCCACGTATTTCTCCTAATCTAATTCCTATTCGACCCCGTCCCATCTCTCAGCTCCCATTTTTCTGTTCACTTTGGAACTGTCGCTCTACAGTCTCAAAAGCGACTGCAATTCATGATCTTTTTCTTTCCAGTTCATTTCACCTCCTCGCTCTTACTGAAACTTGGCTCCCGGCCCATGATACTGCTACCCCTGCTGCCCTTTCTTTTGGCGGTCTCTCTTTTACCCATACTAGCCGCCCTGAGGGTCGAGGAGGTGGGGTCGGTATCTTACTGTCCAACTCTTGTCAGTTTCAAGTTCTTTCCTTCCCTCCTGGCTATTCTTTCTCTTCTTTTGAATTTCATTCCATCAGACTCTTTTTCCCTTTACAACTTCGGGTTGCAGTCATCTATCGTCCTCCTGGTTCTGCTACCCAATTCCTGTCAGACTTTGAGTCCTGGCTGACAGTATCGTCCTGGCTGACAGTTTTTCTATCAGACGCAGTACCTACTCTGATTTTAGGCGACTTTTACATTCGCCTGGATGACCCCAATAATCCTTCAACATCTCGCTTTAGTTCTCTTCTTGCTTCTTTTGGCCTTCGTCCTCATTCTACTTCTTCAACCCATTCTCTTGGTCACTGCCTTGATTTAGTTTTTGCTGACAAGTGTATCATTTCTGACTACCTGGCATCTGATTTCCCACTATCTGATCATCATTTAATTTCGTTTACTCTTACCTATATTCCACCTCCTCGTCATACTGCTCAACGCTATTTTCGCGATATTCAGTCTATTAAGTGTGACCTTCTTAGTCAGTCCTTGGACTCTTCCCTCTCTTCTTTATCTATTGGGGACTCTGCTGACTCAGTGATGTCTTTATTTAACTCCACTCTTTCTTCAACTCTTGACAGCTTTGCCTCTGTATCTGTTCGCGTGTCCTCCTCTACGAACAAAAGGCCTCAGCCCTGGCTTACTCCCATAGTTAGGTTCCTCCGGTCGTGCTCTCGAGCAGCCGAACGTCTTTGGAAAAAGTCCAGGGAGTGGGCCGACTTTATTCATTATAAGTTCATTCTTCTATCTTTCACATGTGCCTTGTCAGTGGCAAAACAGAACTACTTTAAATCATTGATCTGCGACAATGAGAGGCGCCCACAGCGTTTGTTTTCCTGCTTCAACACCTTGCTAAAACCTTCCTCCCCCTCTGTTTCTTCATTATTCTCCCCTTCTGACTTTGCTAATTATTTCATCACTAAGATCACCACTATCAGATCTGAAATAGTTCCTCCTATCTTGTCTTCCCCCATTAATCTTTTGGAACCATCAACTAATCAATTCTCTGTGTTTCCTCCTGTTTCGCTGGATGAACTCTCTACCTTGCTGCACTCTTCCAAAACTACAACTTGTTCTCTTGATCCAATTCCCTCTCGTCTCCTGGTCTCTGTAGCCCCCTCCTTCCTTCCTTCGCTTCTTTCTATCTTTAACCTCTCTCTTTCTACAGGCTCTTTTCCCTCTGACTTTAAACATGCTCTTGTTTCCCCTATCTTGAAAAAATCTTCTCTTGACCCCTCTTCTTTGTCTAGCTATCGTCCAATCTCTCTTCTCCCTTTTCTTTCTAAGGTTTTGGAACGGGTCGTTTATTCTCGCTGCCTTGAGTTTCTCGAAGCCAACTCCATCTTCAATCCCTTTCAGTCTGGTTTCCGCCCACGACACTCCACTGAAATGGCCCTCACAAAGATCTCTAATGATCTTTTACAGGCCAAAGCAAATGGTCTCTATTCTGTGCTTATCCTTCTCGATTTATCTGCGGCATTTGACACCGTGGATCACTCTCTTTTAGTTGATGTACTTTCTGACATCGGATTCTCAAACTCAGTTCTTAACTGGTTTAAATCCTATCTGTCAGATAGATCTTTTGCAGTGGTCATGGGTGGCCAAACTTCGTCCCCTGTTCCCCTATCTGTTGGAGTTCCCCAGGGTTCCGTTCTCGGTCCCCTATTGTTCTCTCTTTACACCTTGTCCCTAGGAAAACTTATTAGTTCTTTCGGTTTTTCCTATCATCTGTACGCCGATGACACCCAACTGTATCTTTCCACTCCTGATCTCTCTCAAGAGCTTGAACAGCAAATTTCATCATGTCTTTCAGCTGTCTCTCTCTGGATGCGTCATCGGTGTTTGAAGCTCAATATGTCCAAGACAGAGCTTCTTGTGTTTCCACCTAAGTCTTTCCTTCAACCCTCCTTTTCTGTTTTTGTTGATAACACTTATATTTATCCAGTCCAGGAAGCCCGCAGTCTTGGTTTCATTTTTGATTACTCATTGTCCTTTATTCCCCATATTCAGTCCACAGCCAAAGCCTGCAGATTTTTCCTTTACAATATCGCCAAAATCCGTTCCTTTCTTTCAGCCTCCACTGCTAAGACTCTGGTCCACGCTTTGGTGGTTTCTCGATTAGATTACTGTAATCTCCTTTTAGCTGGGCTTCCTCTTTCTCATCTTCGACCTTTAATTTCTGTTCAACATTCAGCCGCCCGTATCATTACTTTTGCTCATCGCTTTGATCATGTTTCCCCTTTGTTGTCTTCTCTTCACTGGCTTCCCCTCCCTTTTCGCATTCAATATAAGCTTTTGTTGTTAACTTTCAAAGCCCAGCATGGGCTAGCTCCTCTTTACTTATCTGACCTTCTCTGATAAGTACACTCCCTCCCGTACCCTTCATTCTAATACTCAAGGTCTGCTGTCCCAACCAAGGATCTCCACTGCTCCATCTCAGATTCGCCCCTTTTCGCTTGCCGCCCCTCACTTCTGGAACCTTCTTCCCCCTCAGACACGGGCCATTACTTCTTTATCCACCTTCAAATCTGAGTTAAAGACTATTTTGTTCAGGGAGGCATTCCCTGGTATTGTCTGATATACATTTACTTGTTTTCTCACTTAGGTTTACAGTGGATGTTGTTAGTAATTGTTGTAATTGTCTTTGTTTAAACTGACTTTTATTATTTTGCTCATTGTTTTAACTTAGATTGTACGCCTCTGGCAGGTTTTATTTGTTATTTGTTTTATTCTAGATTATCTTTTGTACAGCGCTGAGTACACTGACAGCGCTCTAGAAATAAACTTTAATAATAATAATAATAATAATAATAAGGAGATTAGTATAAAACTGCTTTCAACTGCCCTTTGGGGACTTATGAGTATTTGGTCTTCCCTTTTGGGCTCTTGGGAGGGCCGGGATGATTTATGAGGCTGGTGAATGAAGTTTTGCATGACTTATTGTATGAAGGGGTGTTGGTTTACTTGGATGATGTGTTGATCTACTCTGACGATCTGGAATCACACATCAAAATGGTGAGGGAGGTATTGAGAAGGCTGTTGGACAATCAGTTGTATGTGAAACTGTCCAAGTGCCATTTCCACACAGATAGTTGAGACTTCTTGGGATACCGAGTGTCCACAAAGGGAACTGAAGTGGATCCAGCAAAAGTACAGACAGTGATGGACTGGCCCCCACCTAAAACTAAAAAACAAGTTCAAAAATTTTGGGGGTTTGCTAACTTCTATCATCAGTTCATTCCCCACTTTGCTCAGATTGCTTTGCCTATTACTGATTTGCTCAAAACAAAAAAAGGGGGGGATGTAAAACTAATGCCACTGAAGAGGAGGTGGTGGAGAAACCTAAGCCTTCGGCAAAGGTTGATTGGACTCCCAGATGCCAGGAGGCATTTGAACAGTTAAAAACCTTGTTTAGTTCTGAACCTATATTAAAGAATCCGGATCTAGAAGCACCTTTTGTAATTCAGGTCGATGCTTCGGATTTTGCTGTGGGTGCAGTTTTGTTGCAAGAAGACTCGGAGGGAGTGCTTAAGCCTTGTGCTTACATGTCAAGAAAATTTCAGACAACTGAGTTGATGGCCTGTTTGGGAAAAAGAGACTTTTGCCATAAAATGGCCCCTTCAGAGCTGGAGACAATTTTTAGAAGGAGCACCCCACCTATTTGAGGTATGGACTGACCACCGTAACTTGGAGGTGTCATGAACCAAGGTTCTCTGTTGTTCTTTTACTCCAGAGAGAAATTTAGCCACCTTAGACTATAGGATTTTCAATATAGACACGTGGGAAACCAGATCTGGGTTTAAACACTATGCATGTAACATTTATTAAGAAATAACAAATAAGACAATAAGACAATGAGAAATAAGACAATAAGAAATAAGGAATAACAAATAAGACAACCATTTTAAGTATCAAGAGCACACACACATTCATACCCACAAAACATGGCCCTTTGCTGGATGATGGATCAGTTCATCCTCAAAGGGGAGGGGATGACACCTTGCCCGGGTAGGTGCCAACAAAGGAGAGGCTGAAAATCCCCTTTCTTTATATGCATGCCCTGCCAGTTCTTGGGAAGAACATGTTTTCCATAGTTCCAAAACACACTAAGGTCTCATTGCTATCTTGTTGATGTCATAAGCAGCTCAGAGCAGACAGTGTTTGTACAAGTTCTTTCTCTGGCCAAGTCATCATTTCTTGCTATCTCTCGCTTTCACTGTCCTTCAACAATGCCTTGCTGTGCAGCCATTTTACCTTTGGTTCAGGGCCATGCTTCCATGCTTCCAACCAGAACCTATTCATCACAGAGACACTCCAAGCCCCCACAAATTGACCCCTAAACAAGGTAAATGGGCCAAGGACTTTTACAAATATAAATTCAGGCTCAAATTTATTCCTGGTCAAGAGAATAGTTTGGCTGATTCATTGTCGAGACTCCCTCAACATGTGGGCAAAAAAACACAGCCACTTCAAACCCTATTCACTCCAGTGCAACTGGGGCTGGCTGTCACTATGCGTAGCCAAGCTAGGCAGAAAGGGAGGCAGAGCATGAAAAGTTGGATCCACTGCATGTGGAAATAAAAAGAAATTCTGAAAGTGATAACTGGCTACAAACACATCAGTAGCAGCTGGAAAGGAAAGACAATGGCCTTTGGTATAAAGGGCAACAAATATATGTCCCATAGGTCTTAAGACAGACAGTGTTACAAATATGCCATGATTCCAAAGCTGCAGGACACTGGGGCTTTGTAAAAACTTTACACTTGCTCCACAAACAGTTTTGGTGGCAGGGCATGAGGTCTGATGTAGAAGATAATGTGAAAAGCTGTTCTGCGTGTGCTAGAGCTAAACCTCTGGTAGGTAAACCTAGTGGACTTTTGCAACCTCTGGTGACCCCTAGTGGCCATGGAGGCATATCGCCATGGATTTCATCACTGACTTGTCAAAGCCAGGGGAGAAATATCATTTAGATTGTGATCAACTTGTTTTCAAAGCAAGCACATTATGTGGGGTGCAAGGGGCTCTCCACAGCTCCCAAATTAGCTGATTTATTTATACAATTTGTGTATAAATATCATGGTTTACCAGATAAGATTATTTGTGAATGAGGTTCACACTTTACCTCTCAATTTTGGAAAGTGTTGCAATCCAAGCTGGAGGTGTAACTAGCTCTGTTCACAGCCCACCAGCCCCAGATGGATAGTCAATCAAAACGCACCAATGCTTCCTTGGAAAGATACCTTAGGCGTTACACCAATCACCTACAAGATAATTGGTATTAACTGCTACCTCATGCTGAAGTATCTTTTAATGGGACAGTCAACCAAAGTACTGGATATTTGAAATCATTTATGGTTATGATCCTAAATTGTTACCTACTTTGAAAAGTGAATCATCTGATCCTGTAACAGTCATACAATGGATCTCTAAATTAAAAATGCTTGGTCACAGGTTGTAAGAGCTTTGGAAGAAGCCAAGACAATTACAAAAAGTATGCTGACAGACACAGAAAGGTGGGCTGGGACATAAAAACTGGGGACAAGGTCTACCTGTCGACCAAGATTTAAAAACCAGACATCCCATGAAAAAACTGGGCCCTAAATATGTGGGGGCTTTTAAAGTTAAAAGATTTATCAATGAAGTGACATCAGAGTTGGACTTACCAAAGGAATACAGACATTTACATCCTGTTTTCCATTTCAGCCTGTTGAAACCTTTCTGGACCAGAGAACAATGGAGAACAGAAGAAACCTCACCTTTGCCCATGCTGGTGGATGGGGAACATCATTTTGAAATATCCAAGATCCTGGACTCTAAATTGCATAAAGGGAGACTATACTACTTTGGTATGATGGAAACACTTTCCCATCGACCATGCTAAATGGGTGAAGGCCAAACATGTTAAGGTTCCTAAATTGGTTGGGGAATTTCATTCGGTTTATCCATACAAACTGGGGTGAGGGTGGGTTTGGTTAAAAATATTGCATGTGATGTGGTTTTTTTGGGGGGGGGACTGTCAAATCCATGCTTGTATGCATGAGTTCTGTCAGATGCTTTGCTTGAAGTTATAGTTGTTTGGGGGATGATGGGTGGGTTAGTATACGTGATATGTAGGCTGCTTGGGATGGGGGATGGGAGTAGTGCTGTGATGTTATAATAGTTTTGGGAAAGTCATGCATTTGGAATGTGTGAGCTGTGGGAAGAGGCTGGTTGGTGTCAGGAGGTATCTGACAGGAGGGGGTGCTGGGTGAAATGCTTTGGCTGGAGAGGGATATATCTGGTGAGAACATTGGGAATATGGCATTTGGCTGTAGGGGGGCAGTTCTGGCTTAAACATTGACTGGTGAATTTCTAGCTGTGTGTTCTCAATAAATGTCTGTTTGATTCAACTGGCTAGACTTATTGCTGCACAGAGTTACTGAATTTAGCCAAGTCTGGCAGGAAGCCACACTCCTCAAGAGTTGCTTGCACAGCTGCCAATGAAGTAGTCTGAATATGGAAGCCAAGGAGAAAAGTCCTATCTTCAACTGAGGCACCATTCCCCCTGCCCAATACCTATTGCATAAAATGGCTGCCTCACTTTTCTTCCACCCCACCCACAGACATTTTTGCTTTCCTTGTCACTGAGAACACTATGACTATTCTGGCCTGCAGGGGCCAAAAAAAAAAAAAAAAAGCCCAGGGTCCACACTGTATCCATCTCTGTTTGGGGGAAGAAGGAGAAATCCAATGTTTTGTAGTGGCTAGGATGCTGAACTAGGACTCTGTGATGCCAGAGTTTAAATTCCCACCCAGCCACAGATACCTTGGGCAAGCCATATTCTCTCAGCTTCAGAGGAAGGCAATGGGAAACTCTTCTGAACAAATCTTGGCAAGAAAACCTTGTTATTGGGTTGCCTTAGAACACATGACTTGAGGGCATCCAATAACATGAGAAAACTCAAAATCTAAACAACAAATTTGTTGTTAACTGCCTTCAGTCATCTGCAACCTCTGGTGACCCTGTGGATGAGACAGATATCTCCAAGATTCCCTGTCCTCCACTGTTCAGCTTAGTTACTGTAAATACATACCTGTGACCTCCCTAATAGAGTCCATCCATCTAGCATGTGGCCTTCCTCTCTTTCTACTTCCTTCCATCTTTCCTAGCATTATTGTTTGTTCCTCTGTCATACCTCCTCATGATGTGACCAATGTATGTGGCACAATTTTAACTTTCATAATTTCTATATGATGTACTGGTTAATTTGTTTATTCTGCTCACCAATTCACTCTTCCCAGCTCTCTCTTGGTGCTGTCTTTCATTGGTAATTTTTTTAAATCCCTAAACATATCAGAACTGCAGCTTGACATTTGCTCTGGACAGAAGGCAGAATGAATCATAACCTATTTTTGTATGTTAATTCACAGCAAAGCCCTTTCAGCCATAATCTTGGTTTAATCTCCACTCTGCACCAATTGTTTTTCTCCTGTTTGGTTTGTAAACATTTTGCCTGATGTAGAAGCCCATGGAGCTTTGAAAGCTTGCAACAAGTATATTGTGTATTTTGGTTGGCTAATAAAGGCATCACTGATAGATTTTTGTTTGAATTTGCCAAATGGCCAACACAGCTACCCCTGAATGTTTTCTATATTGTGAGATGCCACATTGTAGCTGCAACAGGGGAACCAGGAAGAACAAATAGCCTGTGGATGGGGAACTTCAACCAAGGAAGAACACATTCTAAAAACTGGAATAATGGCTGAGGAAAATGCTTTATGGATTTGCAGTTTTCAGATGGATCAGCATCTCCATCTCCACTGGAATAACTACCCCCCCCCCAAAAAAAAAAGGAAGGAAGGGAAGAGTTTGCTTAGCAAGATATGATGAAGTCAACCCAATGTCCAAGGCTGCAATGCTAAATCATGGCCAATGCACTAGAAGAAAACATTTCTTCAACAGCAATTATTATTCTTCTCATCTTCTTTGATGGTGGAAACCCTGATGCCGCAAGTCCACATTTATAAAACAGATGGAGATATAAAGCAATATTGGTGTGTTTTCTCCTTTGTAACAAAAAATAACTCCCTGAACAATCAATATGCTGGCTGTGGGAGAGGATATCATAATCATTGGTTATCTGCAAACTGCTTAAAATACACAATGCAGTTTAAAAGGAGAAGAATCCTAGCTTAAAGGTAAAGGAGCACTGGGAAACAACAGAGAGGTGGAGAAGAAGGCTTGAATCCAGCCCAGCCCCCCCCCTTCCTGAAGGAGCACCAGGAAACAACAGAGAGGTGGAAAGAAGGCTTGAATCCAGCCCAGCCCCCCAGCTGAGCAGGAGAACAAAGAGGACCATCAATGAGGCAGGGGAGAGAGGGGCAAAGCACCAACTCAGCCTATTCTCCACCCCCAGCTGAGCCGGAGAACAAGTGCCACCAGAGGACCAGGCAGGGGAGTGGAAGAAAGAAGAAGGTGGCCAGACATCTCTGTCCTCCTCATGGAGAAAGAAGTGAAGAAACTAAATGAGGGAGGGGGTGAGGGTGGGGATGGACTAAAGGAGGGAGGACGTAAGGGAAGGGAAGGAGGGAAACCCAGGGAGGCATAAGGGGATGGGTAGGAAAGCAAACAAACAGGGAGGAATAATATAGGGAGACAAACAGCTTCACTGGACAGCAGCAGTAGTGGTGGGTGTCACTGACAGGAGTGAATTGTAGTGACACCAAAGCTAACATTGGTTGGCACTGTGCACAGGGAGGTGTAGGTGGCCCTCCTTCTGTAACCCCATCACCTAGTAAATCCTATGATGAGACACCCCAAGTGAGACACAGGCAAGATTAGAGCATTAACAGAAAGGGAAGGAGGGGGAGATAAAGGGATATCACATTTGCAAGATTAGCCAAGGGCACAAGAAAGATGCCAAGACAAATAGCAAACACCCTTACGAAGGCAAATAGCATCCAGAGCAGCATTACACATAAAATAGGGATGTGGAATGTGAGGAGCATGAGCCAAAGGAAGCTGGACATAGTAAAAATGGAAATGGAATACATGAACATAGCAGTGCTGGGGGTGAGTGAGTTAAGATGGACAGGAATGGACCACTTTGAATCAGACAACCACATAGTTTTCTACTCAGGCAATGAAATGAAGAAATGGGGTAACTTTTACACTAAGAAAAGATGTGGCAAAAGCAGCGGATACAATGTAAAATCAGACCAAATCATCTCAATAAGGCTCCATGGGAAACCTATGAATATCACTATAATTCAAGATTTGGCAGATTTGGATTAGGCAAAAGAAACGAAGCAGGTGAGCATCTGATAGATGTTTGTGAAGCCAATAATCTATTCATTGCAAACACATTCTTCATACAACTAGAAAGAAGGCTATACACATGGGCACCACCAGATGGTCAACACAAAAATCAAATAGATTATATAATCAGAAGTAAAAGATGGCAGAACTCCATACTGGTGGCCAATACTAGACCAGGTGATGACTGTGGCACAGATCATGAATTACTCATAAGAAAAATAAGAGTAAAACTCAAGAGGAAAACAAAACCAGTGATTATACCAAAATATAATTAAATATAAATAATAACTCAAAAGAATTTACTGATAACATAAGTAACAGATTTGCAATACTAAGCATAATAGACTGAGTACCAGTGGAACTTTGGTCTGAAGCCACAGACACTTTCACAAAGAAAGAGAAAAAAACATGGATGACAGAAAAAACATTACAAACAATAAAGAAAAGAAGAAAAACAAAAGGGAGATAAGAACTAAGAATTATGAATGCAACAGTACAACAGCTTGTGCAGACAGATAAAGAAAATTACAACATTGACCAATGCAGAGAAACATAAGACAACAACAAAAATTGAAGAACAAAAGATCTATTTCACAAGATCTGGGAAATCAAAGGAAAATCAAACCAAGGACTAGGGTGATCTATGACAATAAAAATAACACAATTCAAGAACAGGAAAGAATAAAATGACATTGGATGCAATACACAGAAGAATTATACAAGAGAGATGGCAAAATAAAGGACCCATGGAATGAAGAGCCATATGAAGATGTACCCCAAATTCTAAAAAGTGAGATGTAAACTGCAATAAGAGAAATAGCGAAAAACAAATCCCCAGGAACAGCTGATATTCCAATTGAACTACTGCAGTCCACACTGACAGAGTCAACTTTAGTGCTAGCCAACATATGTCAACAGATATGGAAAATAAAGGCCAACAGATTGGAAGTGATCAATATACATCCCCATCCACAAAAAGGGAGACACAAGAGACTGCAGCAATTATAGAACCATAGCAATGATCTCCCACGCAAACAAAATCATGCTCAAAATTCTGTAACATAGCTTCCAACTATACATGGAAAGAGAGGTCCAAGTGGGGTTCAGGAAAGGAAGAAGCACTAGGAATCACATTGCAAACATACGATGGCTAATGGAGCACACCAGGGAATTCCAAAAGAAAATCAGCATGTGCTTTATAGCAAAGCTTTTGACTGCATATGCCATGAAAGGCTATGGAACACCTTTAAAGACATGGGAGTGCCAGCACATCTGGTAGTCCTGAAATGCAAAGATATACAACTCAGCACAAAAGTTAGAAACATACAAGCCATTGTATTCCCTATTACCATGTATGGATGTGAGAGCTGGACAGTTAAAAAGATGATAGGAATAAAATCAATTCATTTGAGATGTGGTGCTGGAGAAGAGTGCAGAGGATCCCATGGACAGCCAAAAGGACAAACAAGTGTCCTAGATCAGATCAAATCGGAAACCTCCCTGGAAACCAAGATGACCAAACTGAGACTGTCGTACTTTGGACACATCATGAGAAGAGAAGGCTCTTTGGAAAAAACAATAATGCTGGGGAGGATGGAGGGAAGTAGGAAGAGAGGAAGGTTGCATGCTAGATGGATGGACTCTATTAAGGAGGTCACTGGTATGAGGTTGCAGGAATTAAGCAGAGCAGTGGACGACAGAGAATCTTGGAGATGTCTCATCCATAGGGTCACTATGAGTCGAGATCAACTCGAGGGCAGATAACAACAACAACAACAACAACAACAACACATTTTATTTATAGCCCCCCTCTCCCTGCGGATCGAAGCGAGTTACAACAAATAAGAATAACAATAAAATACAATATACAATTAAAAACCACATTTCTAAATAATCCCCTACCCCAACCTCCCTCTTAATCATAAAAAAGAAGCAAACTAAAAACAATAATAATATAAAATGAATAGCAATATAAAATACTAATTAAAAGCAGAAAAAAATAACAAATTAGCTAAAATTAGAGATAGTTGGAGGCAAGACATCTATCTTTCTTGGGATAGATGGGGGATATCAAAATCATTGGAGTGAAGGCTAATTTGGAAAGGCGTGCCAGAAGAGAGCTGTCTTAATAGCCTTTTAAAGGTTTCTAGAGTGGTAATTTTAGGGATCTCCTCCGGCAGAGGAGGAGGATATATAACACCAGCTCCTCCTCCTCCTCCTCCTCCTCCTCCTCCTCCTGCTACTACTACTATTGCTGCTACAGGAATCAACACAAGCTCTCAAAGTTGATCAGCAGAAGAGGAGAATGATGACAATAATGGCAACTGCATCTGTATTGAAGAAATATTCCAGTTTGAGACTGCTTTTACTGCCCTGGCTCAATACTATGGAATCCTGGGGTTTGTTGTGGCACCAGAATTCTCTGACAAAGAAGGCTATATATCATAAAACTACAAATCCCAGGATTTCATAGCATTGACCCATGGCAATTAAAGCAGTGTCAAACCGTGTTATTTCTACCGTGCAGATGCAGCCAATGCCACTGATGACTATATTGAGTGGGTGCTGTTCTAAAGTACATTGCTTTTTAAAATCATTTTCCTATTTCCTATAATAATAATAATAATAATAATAATAATAATATTGACTGAAGCATTCTGTGTAAATATACAAATTTACTTTTTCAATAGTATGCTTAGATGTTCCAGCTGCCAAAGAAGGTGGCACCATTTTGTTCTCATGATTGCTAAACAACTAACCAAATTTACTAAAATTCCAAATTTCCCTGATTGATTTAGGAATTTACCTTTGTGAATGCTAATATGAATTGGCTTGATAATCACTGCCATACTACTCTGTGGTTCAGAGTGTAACTATCCTCAAGTTTTTTAGGCTGTATCTGCACTGCAGAAATAATTCAATTTGACACTGCTTTAACTATAATGGCTCCATCTTATGGAACCCAGCTGAAACCTGGGCATTCAGGCTCAGAGCTGAGTCCAGGAGAACACCAAAGCTGTGAATCTGAAATTTCAGGGGGAGTGTAATCCCATCCAGCACAGACAGCATTCCTATTTCCTAATCTGTCTTTTAACTGTCCAGGAATAGCACTGTCTTATCTAGCTTACGTTTCAATTTATTTGCTCTCACCCAGTCCATTACTAACAGCAGACATTGGTTCAGTACTAAGACAACCTCTTTGGAATATGATGGAAAGAGAGATATTGCTGGGTGTCATCATCATAATGGTGAGACTGTACACCAAAACTCAAGATGACTTCTCTTAGCAGTTTCATGTAGATGTTAAAGAGCATATGGGACAACACTCAACCTTGAGAGATGACTGAAGTCAAAGGCCAGGAGGTAGAACTAAAAACATGTTCCTAATCCCTGGAGAGCTAAAGTCTAAAAATATGGAGAACGTCTTGAGTTCTGGACTGTCCCTGTATGGTTATGTTTCAGTCTTGTCATCCATCTTGCTTTTTTATCCTTACTATTTGGTTTGTCTTTCAGATTTGCTGCTCAGTTCTGATCTCAGGTATTGGCTCTACCTCTTCATTGCTCTATAAGAAATGAAGAGGAATGTAAATTCCCATGAGTAACATGTTTTCCCTCTCACAGCAGGGTTTCCTAGAGATCTAAGGAAACCCTGCAGTGAGAAGGAAAACATGTTACTCATGAGAATTTGCATTCTTCCCACAGAACAAAGTAGACCTGCATCAATCAGACCTGAAAATGACCATCAGAAAACAAAGCAGAACACCTATGAGATATACTATTCACAACCACATGCTATGAGAAGCAGATGTCTTTTACCACTTGATGAAGCAGTACTCTTCATGTCACTGATGCAAACACAGTAGAAAAGTTTTAATTAACGATTCATTCAATGTAATTTTCTAGATGCTGCCTCACATCTGGGTAACATCTGGGCTAAGGCACTAATTCATTCGCTAAGTGGAGGTGAGAAAAAGAAGGGGAAAACACCGCCTGGTTGGGAATACATCATCCTTTCACCTTTTGGATAATGCATTGGACTGAGTTGGAAGACAGATGGAGATCCATAATTAAGGATCTAGTAGCCTGGAAGTAACATCCTCTAGTACTTTAAGCAGGAGTAGTGCTGAATAGCAGTGATGTTTGCTTAATGTTATAAAAATCAATTGTAGGTTCATTGCTGTTTTCATTGTAGGGTAGACTGCAAGTGAGGAAAATTTCTTGTTCATTCTCTTCTTTGTCATTTGTACATGCAGAGTTGAAACAAAGGGCTGATGCAGATCAGCCGTTTGGGGCAGCAGAGAACCGCCCCGGGAAGTGGTGGATTGGGGCCACTGCAACCCCACGCCATAGCCCCAAGCCTTCTTTTTGCCGGCTCTAAAAGAGCGGCAAAATGCCACTCCTTTTAGGGCTGGCAAAAGGCTGCCCTAAGAGCCAGTGCTGTGGCTCTTCAGCACCCTTTTGGCGCAGCATGTTTAAACGCTGTGACAGAAGGGTGTCCTGATGCCGCGTGGCATGTGTAGGGCTGCACGGTGTCAGGACGGAGTTGGGTTGGGGTTGGGGTGGCCGGCGTGTGGCCACCCCACCCCAACTCTACCCCCAGGCTGGCCCTTTGGGCCGGTCTGCAATGGCCCAAAGTTAGACAAGGAAGGAAGGGGAAGAAGAAGGTGTTTCAGTTCTGCGTGCATTTGCCTTGGAAGAGACCATATAGGAGTATGGAAGGAAAAGGGGGAATGTGAAATAAAGGCAAAATAAAGACTTGACAATGGATATAGGACAGCAGAAGAAAACAGCAGAGGAAGAGGAGCAGGAGGATAGGATGTTGGAACTGAAATCAGGGAACTGATTAACTCAATTTAAGAAAAGAAGCATTGGAAGGAGAACAGGAGGACAAGACAGCTTGTGCAATTAACAGGTGAAAGTAACAGTGTTTTTCAGGACTTCCGGTGTGATGGCGCCGAGAGAGGACGCAAGTATGAATTCATAGTACTTTGCTACCTCTGCTACAATGGTTCTTGTAGGAACGGGATTGCAAACTACCCGTCCATTGTCTTTCTGATATGAAAGACTTTTTGGAGGGAATCGTTGGGGGAGTTTATAGACAATACTGGGAAGAGATTGGGTTTTTGTTCTCCTTTCTCGGAACCAGGGTGTTACAAGACTCCGAAGATTCCAGCCCTCCCATTGTAGCACTCATTTATTTATATAAATGAGGTCTTGTCATGCACATTTTAAATAAATGATAAATAGAATGGATGTGCAAGAAGAAAGAAAATAGAGAAAGAACAATAATTGCCAATGTATAACTTACCCCTGGATTGTTGTCCTGGCTCTTAAAAAAAAAAGGAAGAGTCTGCAAAGCATTGGCTAATAGAAGAGCGGCGTTTCCCATATATGGGTAACAGGAAGGGAAGAGTAATGATGTAAAAGACGTAAAACGCATAACAAGGAAGTGAAAAGACTGAAGACTTTTGGAGAGGATTAAGGTTGTGAAGAGAACAGAGAGAGAGTGGTGAAAAGAGCTGGACTGTAAGAGAGGTAGAAGTGGTAAAAGATAGGAGCCAAGCCGCAGAGGGCGGTCTGAAGTGACGTGAGACGAGTGACTTGTTGAGAGCGGCGGGTGGTGAGCAGTTTGAGCGGCTTACAGCTTGGGAGGGTTGCGACGGCGAGCGGAGGATGGCTGGAAGTAACGTGAGCGGCAGAAGGTGCCTTGAAGTGACGAGCAATGGAGAGCGACAGAGAAAGACGGAGGGTAGCGAGTGACGAGCAGTGTGGAGCGATAAGACAGTTTGAACGACGAGGGACTTGAGGCCGAAGGTTGCGGAGGGAGGCGGTTTGTGACCTGTGGCAGCGAGTGGAAAATTGACTGAGGCGGCTGGTGACAGTGAGCAGTGGGTGGTGAACAGCTGGCCAATACCTACGATTCCAAGTAACCAAGTAAGGAGTTGTATGAATGATAGACTTGAGGGCGGAAAAGTTGGGAATATGGCTACATCAAAAAAAAGTTTGACTCAAACACAGTTATCTGTTCAAAGAAGGGGATCCACAGATGATTCAATTAAGATAATAGACCCAGTATTGCAACTGGTGGAAGAAATGAGCCGGATAAGACAAGAAATAAAGGAAAATAGGCAAGAAATAAAAGATGATTTAAGAGATTCTAGTCAAGAGATTAGAGGAGAGATCAAAGAAACTAGATCTGAGATAAGGAAGGATATAAAAAAAGAACTGGATAATATTAGTAAGAAAATTGAGAAAATGTCAATAGATATTAATAAGAATCAAAAAGAAGTGGATAAAGTAAAAGAAAGAACTGAGATATTGGAAATTAATCTTAAAGAAAACAAGAAGAAAATAGAAGGACATGAACAATTGATGTGGACAAATGAGCTTCGTTATAGGGAACACTGCATTAAAATAAGAGGTCTGCCAGAGAAAAGTAATGAAAACCTTATTCTCAGAGTAATTCCGGGACTAGCAAAGTTAATTGATATGTCTGAAGATTCTCTAGAGAAAGATGTGGACAAAATATTTCGAGTTAACTCTATACAAGCAAAGGAAAGAAAAATTCCACGAGACGTGGTCATTTGTTGGACTAGAACCAGAATAAAGGAAATGTTAATACAGAAAAGTTACGAATCTAAAATAATAATAGAAGATGTTGAAATTAAAATGTTTAAGGATGTGCCACCACATGTTATTTTGGGATGACAAAAATATAGAAATTTGACGCAGTTACTAAAGAATATGGGAATACCTTTTAAATGGGACAGAATGGAAGGACTTTCCTTTACATATAAACAGAAAAGATATAAGATTGATAATGAAATAAAAGCAAAAGAAATGGAACAGAAACTTAGAGAAGATTATAATGCAAAAGAGGAAGGAAATGGAGAAAGAACTTTAGTGAGAGAGTGGAGATCTAAAAGATATAAAGGGAAAAAGGAAGAAGAAGGAATAAAAGAAAAGGAAAATTTAAAAAGAGGAAAAAATACTGAAGAAGAAGATTTGATTAAAGACAAAAAGGATAGCTCGAAATCGGAGGGTGAAGAGGAAAGTGAAGAGGAAGGAGCAGAACTGTGAAGTAAGGAAAAAAAACTGAAAAAAAAGGAATTGAAAGGAATAAGATTCCTTTTTTTCTCATTATCATCACTGTGAAAAAAAGACAAAATAATAATAATAATATAAAGTAAAACAAAATAAAATAAAATACAGTTAAGGGGCGGAAGGGGTGGCACAACATCAAAAAAGAAGAAAGAGAAGAAGATAGTGAAATAGATGTAGCAGAAGATATATAGAAAATAAGATTACAAGAGATATGGTGAAATTAATATTGTGGAATGTAAAAGGTATTAATTCAAAATATAAGAGGAATATGGTATTTCATCAACTGGAAAAGCTAAAGAGTGATATCACCTGTATCCAAGAAACAAAAATAAAAGAAAAAGATGCTAAATATATTAGAAATCCTAAATTAGGATTGTCATATATATCAGCTGCGAAAAAGAAGAAGGCAATAGCAATTTTTGTAAATAAGAAATATCAATCTAAACAGATCTTTAGTGATAATGATGGAAACTACTTGGGAAGTTAAAATAGAAAATTGGAAGATATTGGTGGTGGGGATTTATGCTCCACTAGAAAACAAAGATCAATACTTCATAAAAATATCAAATGAGCTTAAGAAATTAAACTATAATGATATAATTTTGTTGGGGGATTTTAATGCAGTATGTGATCCTAAAGTTGATAGAAAATCATTAGAAGGAAGGAAAATTCGAGCAAATCAAGGGAAGCTACCATTATCTTGTTTTGAATTAATAGAAGAATTTGGTTTGACAGATGTTTGGAGACATAAATTTAAAAAATCTGAAGGTTATACCTTTTTTTCAGAGGTCCATAATTCATTATCGAGAATTGATTTATTCTTAGTTTCAAAAAATTTGGTACCCAAAATAATGACAATGGAGATACTAAACAGATATGTTTCAGACCATAACCCTTTAGAAATGAATATGAAAGTAAGTAAGAAGGAGTTCACTTGGAGACTAGATGAAAATTTAATTAAAAGTAAGGATAATGTGAAGAAGATAAAAGAGGCGTTAGAATATTACTTTAAAGAAAACAAGACGGAAGAAATGTCAAGCAAACTTATATGGGAAGCCAGTAAGGCAGTTATAAGGGGAGAATTTATTAAATTACAAGCGGAAGTAAGAAGAAAGGAGAAAGAAAAAGAATAAAAATTAAATGAGGAATTAAGGTCAAAAGAGAATGAATGGAAAATGACAGGAGATAAACAATTGAAATGTAAAATTGAAAATTTAAGACAACAATTAAAAGAATTAACAATTAAAGAAATAGAGACCAAAATGAGATATGTAAGACAAAAATTTTTTGAATTGGGAAATAAAGCAGGTAGATTACTGGCAAACAGACTTAGGAGGGGAAAAGAGAAGAAAATTATAACAGAGATAAGTAATAACGGAGAAATAATTATAGATCAAGAAAAAATAAAAAATAATTTAAAGATTACTATGATAAAATGTATAGGAAACTAGAAACAAGAGAAAATGAAAAGGACAAAGTGAAAAAATACTTGAAAGAGCAGAAGATAGATAAAATAAATGAAGAACAGGTAGAAAGGTTAAATCAAGCAATAACAACTAAAGAAATTACAGAGGTGATTGAGAAAATGAAAAAGAGAAAGGCTCCTGTCCCGGATGGTTTAACGGCGATTTATTATCAGAAATTTGTTAACATTTTGGTTGAGCCATTAAAAGAAATGATGAATAAGATAAAGGATGAAGGTATACCAGAGTATTGGAAGGAAGCCTGGATATCATTAATCCCTAAAGAGGAAAAATCCTGTTTAGAATTGAAGAATTTTAGGCCAACATCCTTGACTAACACTGACTATAAAATCTTCACATCTGTAATAGCTAATAGGTTGAAAGGATTATTGGTTTCAATAATACATGAAGACCAGAACGGATTTATATCGAACAGACAAATTAAGAATAATATGAGAATAGTACTTAATATAATAGAACATTTTGAGATTTATAATAATAAAAAGTTAGCACTAGTACTGTTGGATGCTGAAAAAGCATTCGACAGGGTTAATTGGTGTTTTTTGTTAGAACTAATTAAGCTTATGGGAATGAGAGACACATTCAATAAATGGATTCAAGAAATATACAAGGAACAAAGAGCCCGAATAATAATAAATCATGAAAAAACAGAAAAAATTAATATTGAAAGAGGGACCAGGCAAGGATGCCCTCTTTCGCCTTTACTATTTTTATTAGTACTTGAAGTACTAAATAACAAAATAAGGAGCGATCCAGAAATTGAAGGAGTGAAAGTAAAACATCAAATTTATAAGTTACAAGCATTTGCGGACGATGTAATTTTTTTTTTTTAGAAAATCCAAAAGAAAATATAAATAAATTAATTAGAGTTATAGAAGAATTTGGTGAGGTCGCAGGATTTAATATCAATAAAGATAAAACAGTAATACTAACTAAGAATATGAATGAGAGAGAAGAATTAGAATTGGAAGAGATTTCAAAATTGAAGATTGAGAAAAAAGTAAAATACTTGGGGATAATTTTGACTAAAAGAAATGTAGATTTATTTAAAAATAACTATCTGAAATGTTGGGAAGAGTCCAAAAAAGAGTTGATGAGATGGTCAGGAAAAAAATCTTTTCTAGGCAGAATTGAAGCAGTTAAAATGGTATTGCTACCAAAATTAATATTTTTATTCCAAAATATACCTATAATAAGTGATGAAAAATATTTAGATATTTGGCAAAAAGAAATGTTAAAATTTGTGTGGGAAGGAAAGAAAGCAAGGATATGATGGAAATTACTGACCGAAGAAAAAATAAAAGGTGGATGTGGTCTTCCAAACCTTAAATTATATTACAGGGCTTCCTGCCTTAATTGGATAGAGGAATTGATCAGCTTAAAAAATGAAAGGCTATTAGAAATAGAGAAATCTCAATTGAGGTTTGGCCTTCATGCCTATATGATATATAACAAACTCAAAAGTAATAAAGACTTTTCACACCATTTTGTAAGAAATTCATTATTAAAAATTTGGTTAAAGATAAAGGAACAATTTTATACGCATATTCCCAGTTGGACATCTCTGCAGGAAGCTTTCTTCAATAGATCTAAAATGGAAAAAAGATCTTGGTTAACATACAAGGACTTAATTAATTGGAAAGGAGAAATGGGAGACTCATTAAAAACTAGAGAAGAATTAAGTAAAGAATTTCAAGACAACTGGTTTTTATATATGCAGATAAATGAAAGATTCAAACTTTACAAAAATACTCTAGGTATATTAAATACACAAAATGAATTGGACAAAATATTCTTTGATAAAAATAAAGGTCATATTGGAAAATATTATAGAATATTGCAAGGTAGGAATTTAGAAAATGAAAAAATAAAACATTCTATGATAAAATGGGCACAGGATATAGAGATCTAAACAAATGGGAAAAGGCATGGCTTGATACCAATAAATTTACAAGATGCCAGAATTATAAAGAGAACCACATTAAGATGTCTTTTAGATGGTACTTGTCTCTGGAAAAACTAAATAAATTATATAAATCTGGAAAAGATCAATGCTGGAAATGCAACAAATCAAGAGCAAATTTTTATCACATGTGGTGGACTTGTGCAGAAGCTCAAAAATTTTGGAAAAAGATGAGGGAAGTGATATCAAAAATTTACAAAGTAGAGATACCATTAGAACCAACTCTTTTTTTGTTAAATATGTTAGATAAAGTAGAGAAAATCTTGGAAAAAGATAAAAGGCGGATTTTACTTTATATGATAACAACTGACAGAATATTATTTGCTGGAAAATGGAAACAAACAATTATTCCCACTATAAATGAATGGAAAAGGAAAACTTGGGAAGCGATGGAATCGGATATTCTGACTGGTTTATTAAATGATAAAGAGGAAGATGAAGTGGTTAGAGGCTGGACAGCTTTTAAAGAATACTGTGATAAAGAAGGATATGAATGAAAACAAATTATGAGGATTGATATGGGAAACTTAAATATGATTTGATTGAATAAAGATATTAATTCGATAAGATAGCAGGAATGTTCAAGCAATAAACATAAGGGGAGAAAAAAGAGCTTTATTTAGTAGAGGGGTAAAGGAAATTTGTTATGACTTTAGGCAATTATACATTTATTTGGAAGAAGATAACAATATTTTGTAATATTTGGAATTATATTAAAAGTGTATGTAGGATGTAAATGTGTGAATGGTTAGATTTAAATGTAGAAAGAGGTGTGTATATGTATTTGTGGAATGTAATGTGTTTTGATGTTGTTGTTTTTTTGTTTTGCCTAATGTTTTATGTTGTAAATGTTATAATTATTAATAAATTTATAATAATAATAATAAAAAAGAAAGTAACAGTGTTTTTCAACAGTGTGTTGGGTCTGTTCTAAACTCCAGGAAAGAGAAACTGCCCCCGCCCTCTTCCTCTCCCGAGTCTCTCTGAGTTTCTCAGTCAAATTTTTATCTTTTTTTTGAGGTGGGCTAGAGACTTTTTAACTATTTGTTGATTGTTTATTTGCCACGGTAGAAAATGCAGGGAGGAAAACAGAAGGTTGGGGAAAGGGTTCATAGGTTGGAGAAGGGGTTTATAGTAGGGAACTCAATATATACATACTGATATTCAAAGTTAATCTAGAATTCATTACAGGGAGTATATATATATATATATATATACATAAATTAAAAGTTGATAAATAACAAATAAATAACAAAGAGATTCCACCTTAATAAATAACAAAGAGATTCCACCTTAATATTAGGAGGAACTTCCTGACAGTGAGAGCTGTTCGACAGTGGAACACACTCCCTCCGAGTGTGGTGGAGTCTCCTCCTTGGAGGTCTTTAAGCAGAGGCTGGATGGCCATCTGTCGGGGATGCTTTGATTTTTTTTTAATGTTTAATAGATTTTATTGCATATTCAAACATACAACATGTTACATATTTTAACAAACAACTTACAGAAACATCTATCAATTATCTATTTTAAAATCTATATCCCCACAAATTTATATTCTTTTATCCCTTTAATCTACCAAATTACTTCTCTTATTTCTTCCATTCTTTTCAACTCTCTTTCTTCATTCTCTCTTCCATACCTTTCTTACACCCTCTCCAGTTCCTCCCTCCTGTCCCCCTAATCTTTCCTATCCACATCTCTCACTCAACCCTCCTTTCCTTCCCCTATCTTTCCTTCTCTTCACACTTCACTTCCCACTCTTCAACTTACTTACCACCTTCTCTACCATTCTTATCTTTCTCTTTACCTTCTTCTACCTACCTTCATACCCTCTTCTACTTTCATTTACCTTCTCATTCCTCATCCTTACTTTCAACCCTCTTCATACTCTTTCAAGTTGGTTCGCTTCCTCCCAGCTGATTTCTTTCCTATATGTACCTATTAGTTGAACTTCTTAATATCTAATTCATTAATCAATGGATATATATATATATATATATATATATTAAAATCCTTATATCAATCTAATCATTTATTTATTTATTTTCTTTACTACTATATTTTCCCCCTATCGATCCTATTAAAAAGTCATTTTTCATAACTTATAATCAAACTTTAAACTATGTCTTAACCCGCAATACTAAATACTTTAACTTCATCTTTCCAATTACCACATTCTATAACCTATCTCATTTCCATCTTATCACTAAATACTTCTACAACTTTTACAACCCTTATTCTCATTTTTCAGCTCTATTATCCCCTTTCTACAAATACATATATATATATATATATATATATGTATGTATCTACTCTATTACCTGTACCTAAATACATATATCCTTTCCCTCTTATTCTATCAAATGCTTTACAGCTAGTTCTCCCCATTGCTCTCTCATATATTCAATTACTTTCCCCCAGTCTTTAAATTTTTTCCCCCTGGTGTTTCATCTTTCAATAATTGAGTTAGTTTATCTGCTTCCATTGCAGGGGATGCTTTGATTTTGAGTTCCTGCATGGCAGGGGGTTGGACTGGATGGCCCTTGTGATCTCTTCCAATTCTATGATTCAATGAGTCTATGAAACAAGGAGGAGGAGGTTGAATTTGATTATTTTGGATTATTGGAATATATAAGGAATAAGTGAATGATAAATTGTCATATCTGAATCTAATTTATAAGAATTTAGTTGGTAAGGAACTGCTATAACTTAAAGGTAAATAATCTGGGCAAATAGGAAATATAATTAAGATTAAGGGAAATGGTCAATGGACTTGGTATATAATAGATACAGAATGTGTTAGATTACAGAATTAGATTTAGACTTTATATGTGATAATATTGATGTTTTGAACTTCACAGGAAAATTAAGAAAGTACAAAGAAGGACTTTTTTCAACTTTTTTATTTTCCTTAAAATTGAGGATACAAAAATTTTGCATTAAGATAATTTAATTGCGGCAGAGGACATACTAAGAGAAGACAAGTGGGAAAGAAGACAAGAGGAATTTGACAGAAATCTACTAGTTATAAACAGATCAAGAAGATGTTGATGGGAATTAGGAAACCTGCTCCAAGTTTAGGCCCTTCTCAAAGGAGAGGATCCACGGCCAAGACAACAGATCCAATGCAAACACTTTTGGAAGAATTTCAAAAACTTAGATACGAAATATGATTTGAGATGAAGAATGAATTGAAACAATCCAGGAAGGAATCAAAAGAAGATTTACAAAGAGAGTTGGGCGGATTTGGAATGAAGTTAGAAAAAATATCGGAAGTAGAAGGTTTAAGAGGAGATGTTGAAGAACTTAAAGGGACAACCAAAGAGTTGAAGATTACAACAGCGGATCTATGTGAACAACAAAAGCATGAAAACAATATAAATTTGATGCAAGAGGTCCGTCACAGGGAGAAGTCTCTGAAGCTGAGAGGGGTACCAGGAGCAATGAATCAAGACCTTTTTGAAAAAATAACATCCCTAGCAGAATTTTCAGGGATATCAAGAGAGGAGATGATAAGAGACACAGATAAAACCTTCAGAATCAATTCCTCAGTAGCAAGAGGAAAAAAACATCCTGAGAGATGTAATAATATCCTTTATAAGATCCAGAACGAAAGAAACCATTTTGCAAAAAAGTTACCAAGAAGACCTGCTGATAGATGGGAAAATAGTAAGGATTTATAAGGATGTACCAATGGCAGTGTTGAGGAAAAGGCAAGAGTACAAATTTTTAACAAATGAATTAACAAAGAGAAGAATTAGGTTTGCTTGGGAGAGAATTGAGAATTTTATATATAAGCAGTGATATTATAGAATAAATTCAGTAATGAAAGCAATCTTTGAAATCCAGTTTCCTTTATAATAATTTCTACATCATTTTAAGGAAAATTCAACAATAACATTGATGTCTTGGTTCTATTTATTTGATACGCTGATACATTCCCATATTGTTTGAGAATTTGCATTAAATATTCACTACAATCAATGGGATTTGAAATCATCAAGGCCATGTCATCCACATAAGCCCGTAATTTATATATTTCCTTTTTTATTTTAACCCCATTAATTAAGTTATCATTTCTAATCTTATTCAAAAGAATCTCAAGGGTTAAAATAAATAAAAGAGGGGCCAATGGACAACCTTGCCAGATCCCCTTAGTAATGTGAAGTAGTGGCGTTTTCTCACCATTAATTAGAATGAAGGCTTCTTGCTTTGAGTATATTTTCTTAATCCAATTTAGAAAATTCTTTCCCACATCAATCTTATTCAAAATCCCAAACATAAAATCCCATCTTATATTATCAAATGCTTTCTCCGCATCTAGAAAAATAATTGCCAATTTTTTATTTAAGTTTTTCTCATGAATTTCAATTAAATTTAACAAATTTCTAATATTATCTTTTATTTTTCTATTTGGGAGAAAGCCCTTCTGGTCTGAGTGTATCCCATTATCTAAGAAATTGTTTAACCTTTCTGCCAATATTGCTGCAAATAATTTATAATCAAAATTTAGAAATGAAATTGGTCTATAATTATTTGGATCTAATCAATCCTTATTTTCTTTAGGAATTAATGATATATTCATTTGATTCAATGTTTGGGGAATTTGGTCTTTAAGAAGACCAAATTGTTTTAACCAATGGTTTTAACCAATGAGTTACCTAATTGATATTCAAAAATTTTATAATATTCATTGATTAGGCCATCTGGATCAGGAGATTTCCCAGATTTAGATTTTTTTATTGCCTCAGCTAGTTCCTCACATGTGATTGGTTTATTTAATATTGATTTCTGCTCCAACATTAACGTCATAATTTCCTGTTTTTACAAATATTCCTTAATTTCTACCTTCTTTTCAGCCATCTCTCTATAAATCTCTATAAATCTCAGTAAAATGCTTTACAAAATTCTTTTAGATCTGATTCTTATTCGTCCCGATTTTATTCCCTTCCCTTATTTTAACAATTGATCTTTGGAGTTTCTCTCTCTTCAAATCATATGCTAGTAGTTGTCCTGGTTTGTTAGCACCTTCAAAATATTTATGTTTTTTAAATTTCATTTTTTAATCAATCAATCAGAATTTATTGAGTAGCCCAGAGGCCGTTTCAAAGTACAATAGCATCAAAAATATAAACAAGATCACATCAAAATCACATCAATAGATAAAATAGATAAAATAAATACACCGCGAAAGCAGTAATCAGATCCTATGCTGTATAAATTCATATATTTTAACTTGACAGATACCAGCCATATAACAATTATATACGACTTATACATATCTGACGAGTATCTAACAAGTAAACGAACTGTACTAAAAATATGCTAATAGATACTAATAGACCATTAGAATAAATTAAAATAAGTACACACTTAAATAAAAACATGACAAAATAGTATGATAAATTAGGATTAAAATAAAAAGATTTAAATTGGAAATAAATTTAATATTGGAAATTCAGATTAAAACTCAAAATTAAAGTTCAAATTCAAATTCAAATTTAAATTAAATTGAGAAGGAAAATTTTTTAATTTAAATTAAATTGAGAAGGAAAAAAAATAAGAAGTCAGGGTAACAAAATACATCCCACAACATCTTTCATATCAATTCATCACCCTTGCAATTAACCCCAATCAACCCAACGTATCTAGATCTTAACAAGACTGCTTTATGAAGGAACCGAGCTGTAGCAATAGAGATTTTAACATTTTGTCCACTCATAAAATATGTCTTTTTTTAATCAATTTCCTCCATCATTAATATTGATAACTGTTTTTGGATATATTTAATTTCATTCAGTGTTTCCAAATTTTTAGGATCTTTTTCAGAATTTTCTCCCACCTGTCTAATTCTTCATTCAACTTAGGGCCTTTGCAGACTGCCAGAAATAGTGCAAATTGAGGCTACTTTAACTGCCCTGACTCAGTGCTAGGGAATCATGGGAACTGTAGTTTATTGTAGCACCAGAGCTCTCTGACAGAGAAGGCTCAATCTCTCAGAAAAAAATACAATTCCCTTGATTCTCTAGCACTGAGCCAGGACAGTTAAAGTGGACTCAATTTGCACTATTTCTGGCAGTCTGCAAAGGCCCTTAGTCTCTTTTCCTTTCTTTTTCTTCTTCCATTCAAAAATCTTTTGCATTAAATAACCCCTTATAACTGCCTTTGAGGCATCCCAAACAATAGGTGTCAGAGGACCTTTATTCATATTTTCCTTAAAGTAGTTGACTATCTGTTTTTTAATACCTGAAAGAACTTTTTCATCCTTAAGGACATTTAAATTCAATCTCCAATTGTATTGTTTCTTCCCGAATTGCAACTCCAAAACAACTGGATTATGGTCCGACCATACCTTTGGGACAGTTTTCATTTTATGAATTTTTGGTGTTATATGCACAGAGATCCAAATCATATCAAGTCTAGACCATGAGTGATGGCGGTTAGAATAGAAGGTAAATTCTTTAGTATTTTCATACTTAAATCTCCAGTCATCTTGTAAGGCCAGTAAGTGAACCATTTTAAAAAAAATGATTCTTTTAAACTATTTTATTGGAAATTCTGTCTAATTTCAGATCCATGACCCCACTCCAGTCACCCAACATAATTATAGTATCATCCTCTAACATAATCAATTTTTCTCTTAATTTTAAAATAAAATCTGCCTTTATTATCCAGGGGACCATAAACACCAATTACTAAGATTTTTTCCCATTGTGATCCAATTCTAAAATAAGAAAATGTCTGTCTCAATTGCCAAGAATTTTTTTAACTTCATATGTGGCCTTAACATATATGACAACACTTTTAAAAAAAAAATTAGAGGCCAACTCATAGCTTTTTTGAATAACCAGGTCCCTTGTTCGTGATCTTGTTAAACATAAAACTATGTTTCTAACAAATTTTCTTTCTCTTGCATAACCTGAATTCACCCAAAATATTTTGTCAATTTCCATTTCCATTTTGGCATCTGTATAACCTATATATTCCACTAAAGCTGTTACTATTCTGTTATATAAGTCTTCATTCTTTGTTTCTGGCAAACCTCTAATTTTTACACATCTTTCTCTGTATCTTAATTTGTTTGCCAGTTCCATTATTTTCTGTTGTTCTTGTTTTTGAATTATATCCTTTGATGTCTTTCCCAAAAGTTGTTCTTTCCATTTTTCTACTTCTTTTTCTGTATTAAGTCTGCAGATATCGTCTCCATTCTTTTCCCAAAGTTGTCCAATTTTCCCCAAGTCCTTTCTTATCTCTGCTCTTGTTTCCTTTATTTCTCCTCTTAATTCTTGCTGGTTTCTTTTGATTCTTCTTTCATTTCATGCCTAATTTCCCTTATCTCTTGTTTCATTTTTCTTATTTCTTGTAGAAGTATCGTATTTTGGTTCATTATTCTTGCTGTTATTACATGGATTTGGGATTGAATCCATCCTTTCTCACTGGATGCTATCTTATTTTATAAAGTTTTACTTAACACAAATATAGATTCTGCAATCAATTAGAACAATATTAGCAACAAGCAGAAAAGAAACAATATAATTGGTGTATTTACTATGATTACAATAACTCAGCTATATAAAGATCCAGATATGTTGTATTTTATTTTTCATGCATTCATGAATCAGTCTAGTCAATTGATTACTTTTTATATCAATTAGTATATTAAATAATAACTTGTTTAAGATACACCAAAATTTATCTATTATTTAATTTTCAATATTTTACTACATATATATATATATATATATATATATATGTTTATAAATTCCTTTCCCCTAATTGTTCCTAAAAGAAGAGTAGGAATATTATTTTTATGAGGTATTAAGATAGAGAGTATAAAAATTGAGGACAGAGTGAACTTGTAGACATCTTCCTTCCTTATGTTGCACTAATTCTTTTTTTCTTTTTTTCTTCTCTTTTTGCCTTACTTTTAATTTTCTTTATTCTTTTATCTATTCGGTTCAGGTATCAGTGACTCTCTTTTTCTCTTTTTCTCCTTTCTCTTCACTTTTGCTAGTCTCGTATCTTAATATAGATTCAGCATTTTCACTACTACACCTTTCCTTCCCTCATTACTCTTTTCCTTAGTTTTTTCTTTTCCACAGTTCAAAATTGTAACTTTTTGTGAACAGATCTTTTCTTTTTAATCAATTTCAGTCCAATTTTCCTTATGATTTGTTTCCTTCATTTAATTCTAGACCTTTCTCTCTTATTCATTCTTCTCTCTTCCTGGTCTCCTTTCTACTTGTCTTTGCTTCATTTCTCCTTGTCTTTTCTCCACTCACCTCATCTCCATTCATCCCTTCACTCAGCCCTCCTTTGTTTTATCTCTTCTCCACTAGTCTCCGCTTGTCTCCTTCTCCTTCTCCACTTGTCTTAATTTGCTTTTCCTTTTCCTTCTCTGCTTGTCTCCTTCTCCATTCATCTCTTTAGCCTTTCTCACCACTCACCTCCATCTCCTTCTCCTTTTCTGCTTGTCTCCCTCCGCTTTTCCTTTTCTGCTTGTCTCCTTCTTCATTTGTCTCTTTAGCCCTTTTCACCTTCTCACTGCTCACCTCAGTTTTAACTCCTATCCATCTGTTTCTTTCTCCTTTTCTCTCCACTTGTCTCCACCTCGTCTCTCCACTTGCTTTCTTTTTTGTTCGGATTTGTTTGGCTTTCTCTGCCCATCTCTTCTTGGTACTCTCTGCTCATCTTTTTTTATCTTGTCTCTGCCCTTTCCCCCCTTTTTAAAGCTTTTGCTTTCTCTCTCTTTTGGCTATTCTATTTTAGATCTTCTTAATGACAATTTTACCACCTTTTCCCTGTGGATTTATTTATGTTCTTGTATATAAAAATCCACTAATGCAAGAGTCACCAACCAGGTGATTAATGCTAACCATTGATGACTACATTAGTAGGCAGTGGAAGCTCTTCGGTCCCTGTAGCTTCTCCTTGCTGCAAGCTGGAAAAAAAATCCTTCTTGTCTGCTATGGAGAGCTAGTACCGATATCCACTGAGCTCCTTATCCCCCCTCTTACCAGAGGTGTTTAAGATGGAAAGGTATTAAATTTATCCATCCTCCTTACCCACTAATGTGGTTTAAAGCTGAGAGCTTTGCTCCAGCCCAACCTCTCATGGCACCATCTCACTGGAAAACTGACCATCTGTTCCTTTAATATAGTTCTTCCATGTCTTGTTTCCACCACCTTTTCATTTCTACGGTTATAAAATATGTTCCCATGCTGGTCTCCACTGTTAGTATATATTTTACTTTACTTTCCTGGATCTTGTTGTCACCTTCTTTTTCTCTTAATTGAATATTGATTATTATAGGAAAGTTGGCCCTTAGTATCCACAGATTCAGTACTTGTGGATTGAAGCAACCACAATCCAAAAATATACACCACATTAGCCATGCCATTGTATATAATGGAATATCAGCATCCATGGATTTTGGTATATACAGGAGGATTCTAGAACCAAACTTCAGTGGATAGCAAAGACACAACGTAATTCTCCCTTTCCCTGAGCACAAGTAATTGAAAAGTTGTATTCAAATTTCTGACTCCATTTCTGTCACTTTTTACTTTTGTTTCTTACCTTTCATTGAGTGCCTGAAAAGTTTCATCTTTCTTTTTAGTTACAGTGTCTTTTTGGCGATAATGTCTTTGTGCATTCCTCCTTGACAATGTCCCTACCTTCACTTCAGAGTTCTTCTGGCTCCCAGTCAATTAGGCTTAATAGGGCAAATCTATTTTTCACATTATGTTCGCCCAAACCAGGTATCCACAGTTCAGATAGCCTATGAGGTTTATCCTCTCAGTCCGCCTGACCAGTTTGGACCTATCTTTGCATCCCCTTGTAGTAGATTGCTCTGGTGCAAGCCCCAAGTTTGCAGAAAGTTTTGTGTAAACCACCGGGCTTTGAGACAGTGTAACCACTATGATCTCTCAGGCTTTGGAATAGTTATTGAATAGAATGGGCCTTAAGCCCTCACTAGACTCTTGTTGTATGCTTATTAGTGTTGTACTTCTTCATTTGGCGCTATACGCCCCCTTTTGGTGATGGATTTCCTTGCAAGAATGGTGGTTTGGAACTCTCTCTTTCCTGGTTTATCTGCCACCAACTCCAGTACTATCCTATGGCACATCCTTTAGCCGAGTCTCTCCAGAGACAAGGGAGGGGGATGGAATTAAGCAACCCTCACCCCCGTTGCATGGTCTGTTCTATACCATGTCTATCCCTCATAATCCTACAAGAGGAAGGTAAGCCTCCAACGCGATGCCCAGACCCAGATGTCCACCCTCTCCAGGACTCAGGCCCAGACCCTGATGTTCCCCGATGTCCCTGCCATTGCGGACACCCTCATCCACCTCCAGCCCTCCAACACACTGCATGTCCACCACACTGCATGTCCACCACATATGGAAGTATTGGTCGAACTGCCTGCATCCAGTGACCTCTTCCACAGCTGGTTTTTGCCAAGCTAGCATCGCTGTGTCCTCCCGCCAAGGCTGACAAGCAGCCTACCTTCATGCCCACATCACAGCCAGCCAAGACACCCTGCTATCTCATGGACATTGTGGTCCCCTGCATTTCAATGCTAACAACCCACAATCTTGGACACAGTTCACTGCCACCCAGTTACCACCTATGGACATTGTTGCCAAGCATATCAACACTGCCCCCTGGACTCTTAACTCCCCTTGCCCCTGCTGGACTCTCTTTGGTTGGACTCTAGCTACTGACAATGCTCATTGCTGAGTGTCTTTGACATGGACTCTCATTGATCATACCATTGACATTGCTCTTTGATTGTTTTTATGGACACTGCTTTTTTTTTTTATATCCAAAAGCTTTATTGGGTTTTTTTGAATTATTTTACACAATATTATTCGACTATGCACATATCATTGTACAAATAAAATTTGGAAATAAAGTATTCCTTCATATCCTATTATAAATCATGTTTTTTAAAGTCCTACTGTGATACAAGAAAACTTTCTATTTTTCCCCATTTTAAGTTGAAATATTTCTCTTGTTTGTCCTTGATTAACATGGTCAATTTATCCATTTGCATTAAATCTCTTATTTTCCGTTTCCATTCCTCAAACATTTGAGTATTATTTCTTTTCCAATACTTAGATATGATCAATCGTGCGCCAGTGATCAAGTACAGTATTACACTTATTTCCTCTTTTTTTAATACCCCTTTCAGATTCTCCGTTATGTTTAATAAGTATAATTTGGGGTCCATTTTTATCCTGATATTGAATATTTTCATTATTTTGTTATGAATGATCTTCCAAAAATCTTTCACCACACTGCATGTCCACCACATATGGAAGAGCTTAGCATCTTTTTGTTGACATTTCCAACACCTACCAATTTCTTCTTTATTTTGTTTGGCTATCCTTGCCAATTTCTGTGGATAAAGATGCCATCTATACAATACTTTATAATAGTTCTCAATCAGGTAGGCACTTTTTGTAAAATTCATCCATGTCTTTTCCCAGATTTCTAAATCAATATTTTCATTTAAATCTTGCATCCATTTAATAATACTTTCTTTAATGCAATCCTCTTTTAGCTCTATCTCTAAAAAGCATTTGTATAGTCATGTTATCATATGTTTATTCCCTTTTTCAAAGATTTTTTTTCTAATTCTTTTTTCCTTATTTCAATACCAAGGGTTTGCATATCTTTATCTAGTTTGAATCTGCATATAAGTATACCAATGGAGTTCAAACCCTACCTTTTGAGTTCCTTGTGAGATCTTAGATTTACATTAGATCCAGAGCTTTCCATTACATCTCTATATGTAATATATTCCCCATTATAAAAGGTATCTATTTTAAAGGCTTCCATAGGTGAGGTCCAGCATGGAATTTTGGGATAAAAGTTTAGCTTGTATTTATTCCATATTTTAAATAAGGCGTTTCTGATTATATGTTTATTAAACTCCTTTTCCTCCTTTTTCCCACTGTAGCATAAATACCAGTGCCAACCTTTATCTAAATCGGCACCATCTAATGTTAGTGTTTTTTTGTCTGTTAAGGTTACCCAATCATTAATCCAAGTGAACGCTGCAGCCTCATAATAGATTTGCAGATTTGGGAGTCCTAAGCCCCCTCTTATTTTTTCATCTTGTAAAGTTCTCATTTTTATTCTGGATTTTTCCCCCTGCCAAATAAAATCCCTCGTCACTATTCCAGGCTTTAAAACAAGATGAGGAGATATATATTGGAATTGTTTGAAAGAGGAATAGAACTTTAAGCAGCACATAAGATTGTATGATGGCTATTCGTCCTAATATCGAGAGCTGTAACTTCTTCCAGATATTTAACTTTTCTTTTATTTATTTCCATGTTTGAAGGTAATTATTCATTAAGAGAGTAGAATTTTGGTTTGTCAAGGTAATACCCAAATATTTTTACTTTGTTAATTATTTTAAGATCAGTTTTGAATTTTAGCTCTTTCTCATCTGTAGTGTTAAAGTTTTTAGTCATTATGCAGCTTTTCTGTTTGTTTATCTTGATGCCTGTCATCACACTGGTTACCTCTAACATTTCCCATAGTTTCTTGATGCTCTTTTTTGGATCATCTAAAATTATAACCACGTCATGCGCAAAAGCTTTGACTTTATAATGTTGTTTTCCTAAATTTAATCCCGATATTTGGTTGTCATTCCTGATTTTCCTAAGAACATTTTCTAGTATCATTATGAACAGCAAAGGGGAGAGCGGACAACCCTGTCTTGTCCCTTTATTTATTTTGCATTTTTCTGATTTCCCCCCATTAATATCTATCTGCGCCTCTTGGTAATTGTAGATTTCTTCTAACTACTTTGTCATTCTGTTACCAATTTTAGATTGTCTTAGTGTTTCTTTCATATAACATCAGTTAACATTATCAAATGCTTTCTCATAGTCAAGAAAGACAATGGCCAATTTCTTATTTTTATGGTGTTTGTAATCAATGGTATCTACTAAGGTTCTTACATTATTTTTTATATTTCTTCCTGGTATAATCCCGGATTGATCCTCATGGATCCATTTTGGTATAATTTTCTTTAATCTTTCTGCTAGTACTATTGCGAAGATTTTATAATCAATATTTAACAGTGATATAGGTTTATAGTTTTGAATTTGACTTACATCTTTGTCAGCTTTTGGGATCAATATTATAACATCTTCTCTCCACGAATGTGGGTATTGACCTATTTCTATTGCATTAATAGTGTCGTGAAGTGGGGTAATTAATTCCTCTTTAAATTTTTTGTAATATTTTGCTGTAAGGCCATCTGGGCCCGGGGCCTTATTTTCTTTTAATTTCATAATAGCATTTATTATCTCCTCTTTAGATATTTTTTGGTTCAAAATTTCTTGTTGTTCTACAGAAAATGTTGGTATTTTTTCCTGATTTATAAATTCTCTAGTTTTTGTTTATTTATTTTTTGTGATTTGATCTTCTCTAAATAATTTTTTATAATATTCTGTCACAATTTGTTTAATTTTATTTTGTTGGGTATATTCTTTTCCTTCTTCTTTTAATCTAATGATCAATTTTTTTCTCTTTGTTTTTTAATTCTATAAGATAACCATTTGCCAGTTTTGTTCGCATTTTCAAAATAATATTGTTTTGCGTATTTTATTTTGTTTGCTCTCTGTATCATAAACTTTTGGTCTATTTTTTTCCTTAAAGCTTGGATTTGTTCACACAATACTTTATCACATGGTCTTTCTTTCAATTCTTTTTCTTTATCCCTTTTTTGCTCCATGATTTCATTTTCTTTCTTTCTCCTTTCCTTTCTTTCTCTACTTTCTTGTTCAAGAAAGTAACCTCTTATAACTGCCTTCCTTGTGTCCCATACAATTTGGGGAGCGGTACCCTTGTGTGAATTTTCTTGGAAATACCATTTTAATTCCTTTTTTATCCTTTGTACAGTTTCTACATTTGTAAGCATGTAATTTTTCAATTTCCAATTAAATTCTCATTTGATTGTGGAGAATTCTAAAGTCACCACACAATGATCGGATAGTGTTCTGGGTAATATTTCTGTCCTTGTAATTTCCCTTACCAATTGTTTAAAAATATAGATTGTATCAGTTCTCGACCAGCTCATATATCATAGAATTATAGAATCATAGAGTTGGAAGAGACCACAAGGGCCATCCAGTCCAACCCCCTGCCATGCAGGAACTCCCAATCAAAGCATCCCAGACAGATGGCCATCCAGCCTCTGCTTAAAGACCTCCACGGAAGGAGACTCCACCACTCTCCGAGGGAGTGTGTTCCACTGTTGAACTGCCCTTACTGTCAGGAAGTTCCTCCTAATGTTGAGGTGGAATCCCTTTTCTTGCAGCTTGCATCCATTGTTTCAGGTCCTAGTCTCTGGAGCAGCAGAAAACAAGCTTGTTCCCTCCTCAATATGATATCACTTCAAATATTTAAACATGGAGTAGAGTAATAAGTATAATTTTTACTTGTATTGTGACTTAATCTCCATATATCAATTAAGTTTAGTTTTTCCATAAGGGTAAATGCTTCCTGTGGTAATTTACCTGGAAAAGTTTTTTTTTTACAATTGGATTGATCATTTGCTGGATCCCAAACCCCATTCCAGTCACCTGTAATTATGCATTTATCATAATCTATCTTACACTACTCATGGCATAATTTCTTAAAGAAATTTTCCTTTATTTTCCTGAGGAGCATATAAATTAACTAATAATACCTTATCTCCATTAATAAAAATTTCTATTGCTATGTACTAGCAATGGACACTGCTTATTGCTTTCTTCTATCGCTGTTGTTGATGACACTATTGCTTGTTATTGATTGTTATGTTATTGCTATTGAATGAATGGGTTCCAGATGTGTGATGTGATTTTAGGAACCCTTCCCTATGAGAAAGCTACTCCCTTCCACATAGTGACTTCTCCCTGCAAATTCTCACCCCAAAATTTTATGACAAAGGCAAATTTGAAAGACATTGATCCCATGCACTTGTACTTTGGTCTCAACACTTTCGGGGGGGGGGGCTGTTAGCATATGTGATTTTTCATAAAATTTTGGACACATGTGGAGTTCCCTCTATGACCTCAGACTGACCATAATCCCTAGAGGGCAGGTCATGTGGGCACTGAGACATCTGCCCAGGACAGATGGAAAATTCCCTGCCAGACAGTTGCCAAAAAGGAAAAACCATTATACTGAAAAAGACACATAATAGTGCTTATTTGTCTTGAGCAGGGGTAGGCAACCTGTCCCCTTTAAGGGTCAAGGGACTTCAGCTCCCAGAAGCCTCAGCCATGTTGGCCAATAGTCCCATGTTGGCCAATAGCTCCTGGGATTCTGGGAGCTGAAGTCCCTTAGCCCTTACCCCTGGTCTTGAGTCTCACACTTGATGGGGCAGTGATCAATTTGACTGCACCCTTTTCTCTAGCCTCCCTTCCTTGATAGTTCAGAAACCAAATGCATTGTTTAGAGGAATTGGATGATGCCTTTCTAGAACAGATGACCACACACTCAGAAAGGAGAAATATAGTAGTGACGGGTGACTTCAACTATCCTGATATTTGCTCAAACTCAAGCAAAATCATCAAGGTCTAGCAAATTCCTCACTTGCCTTGAAGACAATTACATTGTCCAAAAAGTGGAAGAGGCAACAAGCTATTTTGGATCTGATCCTAACTAACAGGGAAGACCTAGTTAATGGGGTGCAGGTGGTTAGATCCTTAGGTGGCAGTGATCATGTTATCCTGGAGTTTATTATACAGTGGAAAGGAGAAGCCAGGCATAGTCAGACATGCATTCTAGACTTTAGGAAAGCTGATTTTAGTAAACAAAGGGGGGAAGCAGACGGGCGGCCGTGGGCCGCCACGGGAAGCTGCGCCGTGGGGCCAAGGTATCCCCGCACCTCGGCCCCGTGGCGCAGCATCACTGCCCCTGGAAGGAGCGCTAAAATAGTGCAACTTCCACAAATCGCCAAAGGTGCATCGCAAAAGGCTGCTGGTGCACCTTCGGCGACTCTTCCGCTGCAGCGTGTACGGAAGCTGCAGCGGGAGGTCATCCTCAGAGCGCCAGCTGTGAGGAGGACCGGCTGCTCCGAGGACGTTTTGGGGAAGGGGTTGGGGCACCCACCGTGCAGCTGCCCCTCCCCTTCCTTGCCCCCAAAACGGCGCTTTGCGCCATCTGCTTCCCTCCTTAGAGAAATACTGGGGGTGATCCCATGGTCAGGAATACTAAAAGAGAAGGGAGTTTAAGATGGATGGGAGTTTCTCAAAAGGGAGATACTGAAGGCACAATTTCAAACAGTTCCAATGAGGAAGAAAAATGGGAGGTATCTCAAGAAACCAGGATGGATGACTAAGGAACTTTCAACTGAACTAAGTTTTAAACAGAACATGTATAAGAAATGGAAAAATGGAGAAATCACCAAAGAGGAATTCAGACAAGTAGCTAGCACATGTAGGGGTAAAGTCAGAAAAGCTAAAGTGCAGAATGAACTCAGGCTTGCTAGAGAGGTTAAGGACAATAAAAAGGGCTTTTTTTGGGTATGTCCACAGCAAAAGGAAGAAGAAGGAAATGGTAGGTCCACAGGGAAGATGGTAAAAAGTTAACAGGGGACAGAGAAAAGGCAGAATTACTCAACACCTTCTTTGCTTCAGTCTTCTCAGAAAAGACAAAGGATGCTCAACCTGAGGATAATGGAGTAGAGGACAGAATAGGAGAATTTCAGCACAGAATAAGTAAAGAGATAGTACAGGAATACCTGGTTAATCTAAATGAATATAAGTCTCCAGGACCAGATGAATTACATCCAAGGATATTAAAAGAACTGGCAAATGTAAAATCGGAACCATTGGCAATAATCTTTGAGAACTCCTGGAGAACAGGAGAAGTCCAAGCAGACTGAAGGAAGGCAAACAATGTCCTCATCTTCAAAAAGGGGAAAAAAGAGGATCTCTACAGCTATCACCCAGTTAGTCTGACATCAATACCAGGAGAGATTCTAGAACAATTCAATAAACAGAGAGTCTGTGAACATTTAGAAGGGAATGCCATAATCACTAAAAGTTTCTCAAAAACAATTCATGCCAGACTAATCTGATCTCTTTTTTTGATAAAATTACCAGCTTGCTAGATGAAGGGATATCTTAATTTCAGTAAGGCTTTTGACAAGGTCCCCCACGATATTCTTGCAAACAAGATAGTAAAATGTGGGCTAGACAATACAACTGTTAGGTGGATTAGTAATTGGTTGACAGACCAAACCCAAAGGGTGCTCAGCAATGGCTCCTCTTCATCATCATAATAATAATAATAATAATAATAATAATAAGTTTCATTTCTAACCCGCCCCTCTGTTCAGCAACCGGGGCAGCGTACAACAAGGTTAAAACAAATGTAATATAAAACAACCCTATCCCCAAATCCCTAACCCCCCCCCCCCCGGAGAGAAGTGACCAGTGGGGTGCCACAGGGTTCTGTCTTGGGTCCAGTACTATTCAACATCTTTTTCAATGACTTGGATGAAAGAATAGGGGACATGCTTACCAAATTTGCAGATGACACCAAATTAGGAGGAATAGCTAATACCCCAGAAGACAGGATGAAAATTCAAAATTACCTTAATAGATTAGAAAGCTGGGCCAAAACTAACAAAAATGAATTTCAACATGGAGAAATGTAAGATGCTGCACTTAGGGCAAAAAAATGAAATGCATAGATATACGATGGGGGATACTTGGCTTAATGAGACTAAGTGTGGAAAGGATCTAGGAGTCCTAGTAGACCACAAGTTGAATATGAGTTGACAGTGATGCGGTAGCTAAAAAGGCCAATGTGGTTTTAGGCTGCATTAATAGAAGTATAGTATCTAGATCAAGGGAAGTAATAGTGCCACTCTATTCTGCTTTGGTCAGGCCTCACCTGGAATACTGTGTCCAGTTCTGGGCACCACAATTCAACAAGGATGTGGAGAAACTGGACCGAGTCCAAAGGAGGGCAACTAAAATGGTGAAGGGTCTGGAAACCAAGCCCCATGAGGAACGACTTAGGGAGCTGGGGATGTTTAGCCTGGAGAAGAGAAGGTTGAGAGGTGATATGATAGCCTTGTTTAAATATTTGAAGGGATGTCATATTGAGGAGGGAACAAGCTTGTTTTCTGCTGCTCCAGAAACTTGGACCCGAAACAATGGATGTAAGCTTCAGGAAAAGAGATTCCACCTCAACATTAGGAGGAACTTTCTGACGGTGAGAGCTGTTTGACAGTGGAACACACTCCCTCGGAGAGTAGTGGAGTCTCCTTCCTTGGAGGTCTTAAGCAGAGGCTGGATGGCCATCTGTCAGGGATGCTTTGATTGGGAGTTCCTGCATGGCAGGGGGGTTGGACTGGATGGCCCTTGTGGTCTCTTCCAACTCTATGATTCTATGATGGTGGGGAGACTGAGATGGACTCACGTGGCTTTTCCCACCTCTCCTTGCAGTTTCAGATGGTAGGAGAAGGTTGGATGACGTTTTCCCCCACCTCTTATTGCAGGTTCAGATGGGAAGAGGGGGTTGGATGAAGTTTTTCCAACCTCTCCTTGCATACAAATTGTACTAACCTAGATAAATTAGGTCACTCACTTTGAAAGGTTTAGCTTCATTATTACTTCACAACAAGCAGTTCCTCTTGCTCCTGAATTCACTAATTGCTCTGCCTAATATCAACAAATGACCTGCTCTGTCTGTAGTATCCGTTTAGTGAATCCTAATTGCCACAGGCAGGCAAAAGCTCGGGAATGTATAAAAGTGGAGAGAATATGGTTTGTCATGGCCAACAAGAAATAATTAATGAAAAGGATGTTTCTAAAATTATCATCTCAACTGTTCCCTATATTTTGAATTTGATACTATCTAAAGGGAAATCATCATTTAGAGGCCTAGGTAAATCATCATTCAGATGCATACATAAAGGAGACTCTTCTCTGCCACTCATGGACATGATAGACCAGGGTAGATAGACCGCATACAATCAGAGTTGGAAGAGACCACACAGGCTATTCAATCCAACCCCCTGCCATGCAGGAATATGCAGTCAAAGCATCCCTGATAGATGACCATCCATCCTTTGTTTAAAGACCACCAAATAAGGAGACTCCACCGCTCTCTGAGGCACTATGTTCCATTGGCAGAGTTAAATGTACACATTCCTGATCTCCCTCCCTATGCTTCTCTACTCCAGGCTACATGTTTTATCTACCAGAACTTATAGAAACATTACTGCAACTTCCAGAATATCCCAGCTATCATGCACAGTGGGTTCTGGCTAGTCCAAAGAGTAATGTTTGGTAATGCTCTAGTAATGACGCCTACAAGAGTCTGAAGAGAAAGAGTTCAGCAGTTAAGTAGATCTGAATGGACTTTCACTACTGGTCAAACAAATCCAACCTCCACATACACAATTTTGACAAATACGTCTAAGCAACAAGCAACATGATATCCTCTTGGATCGCCTGAGGGGGTTGGGAATCAGAGGGGCTGCTTTGCAGTGGCTCTGTTCCTTCCCCCGGGTAGATCCCAGAGGGTGTGGCTCGGGGACAGCAGCTCCACTAGTAAGGAGCTTAAGTGTGGCGTCCCACAAGGCAACATTCTGTCCCCGATGTTATTCAACATCTATATGAAACCGCTGGGAGAGCTCATTTGGAGACATGGGGCTGGGTGTTATCAATACACTGATGACACCCAGATCTATTTCTCCATGTCTAGATCAGCAGCCTTGGCTTCTGATGGCATCTCTCCTCTCAATGACTGTCTTAGGGCCATAATGGACTGGATGAGGAAAAACAGATTGAGACTGAATCCAGTGAAAACAGGTACTCACGGTAGCGGCCCTAAAACCAGGGATACAGCCTCCAATCCTGGATGGTGTCACACTCACCATGAAGGACTGAGTTCGCAGTCTGGGGGTCCTCCTGGACTCATTGCTTCAGATGAGTAATCAGGTGAATGCAACAGCCAGGAGTGCTTGTTATCAGATTCGGCTGATATGCCAGCTACGCCCTTTCCTGGAAGTAAGGGACCTCGAAACTGTGGCACATGCTCTGGTAACCTCCCGTCTTGATTTTTGTAATGCGCTCTACATGGGGCTACCTTCGTGCTTGGTCTGGAAACTTCAATTAGTTCAGAATATGGCAGCCAGGTTGGTCTCTGGCACATCTAAAAGAAACCATATTACACCTATATTGAAGTCTCTTCACTGGCTGCCTATTAGTTTCTGAGCCCAGTATAAGGTGTTGGTTATTACCTTTAAAGCCCTACATGGCTTGGGTCCAACTTATCTCTGAGACTGCCTCCTCCCATACAATCCTCCCCGAGCACTTAGATCCTCTGGGATGAATTTGAGGTGAAAAAACCCAGACTATCAGCAACATCCCAGAGGGCCTTTTTTAAATAATTTTATTTTGAAAAAAATATACATAAAGACAAATAAGACAATATCCACATTAAAACAATATAATACAGTCATACATCCAACACCCATCTCCCAGACCACTCAATCAAAACAACAATACATATAAATACTTTGCAAATCTTAAGTTGATTTTCCGATTTCTTATTTCCCAAGTGATTACCTCTACTTTTAAACATAAATTTAACGTTTCTTTCTTATACTAAGGTTACATAAGACTATGACATACTCCTTCCATGTCTACTTTAATTACATTCATAAGTCTCTTTATCTATAACGCTTACCACATCCTATTCGTTAAGGTATTTAAAAGTAATCAAATTTGTTTCAACCTAATCCAGCTCAATCTTATTCATTTTCTTCAAATTTTATCTTATAATTTTTAACTAATTCCCATTGTTGCTCCCTTGTATCCACATCTCTATTTTGAATTAAAGCTGTTAAGATATCCAAATTCATTGCTTCTTTTAATCGTATAAACCATTCTTTTGCATTAGGTATTTCCTTTTTCTTCCAATATTTTGTGAAAACTAAAATTTGCTATCGACACCATATATAATAAAATCCTGCCATATTTTTTCTCAATTGTTTTATCTATTTCATGTAACATATTTAGAAGAAAATTTTTTGGGCTCCATGGTACTTCAACTTCTAGTATTTCGCTAATTAGTGAATGAATTGTTCTCCAATATTTCTTTGCAAGGGAACATTTCCACCACATGTGGTGGAAATTCCCTTCGTCTTTTTGACATTTCCAACATTTTCTACTCACTGTCTTATATATCTGGTTCAGTTTAGTTGGGTATAGGTACCTTCGGTGCATCAACTTTAAGAAATTTTCTTTTAAGTCCTGACATAAAGTAAATTCATTTGTTACTTTCCACGCCTTCTCCCAAAGCTCATTGTATGTTCTCATTTAAATCCTTGGCCCATAATATCATCACATGTTTTATCATATCCTGTTCCAAATGTCTCTCTCTAAGCAACTTATAATACTTCGATACATGGTGCCCTTCTCTATTCTCAATTATTCTAGCTAATTCTGTTTTCTTTTCTTCAAATCCTTCCTCTTTCCTGTCCGCATTAAACCTACTTTTCAATTATAGATATATATACATACCAATTGTTAATCTTTCCTTCTTCTTCTAGTTGTTCTTTGGATTTCATTTTAAACTCTTTTAAACCTTTAGCACTTTCGCTGATTATGATATCATTGTATCTCATCCAATTTCCAAGTTTTATTCTACTTTTATTTAAAAAAGCCTCTTGAGGCGATGTCCATAATGGTAATTTCCTGTAAAATTGATTTTTAATTTTAATCCACACTCTTAATAATGCTCTTCTAATACAGTGGTTTTCAAATCTTTTATTATTTTTCAATTTTCCGTACCATAAAAAGGCATGATATCCGAATTCCATCTGATCACTTTCTATATTCAATAGGTTTTCATCTTCTAGCTTAATCCAATCTTCCCGCCAACTCATACAATTTCAAATCTGGAAGTGCAAACCCTCCTTTCTCCTTTGTTTCAATTAAGCTAGACCATTTGATCCTTGATTTTTTTCCCAGCCAAATAAATTTTATTATTTCCTTTTTCCAATCTTCTATGCATTTCTCATCATGAATTATTGGTATGTTTTGAAACAAATACATTAACTTCGGAAGGACACTCATTTTTATCAAAGAGATTCTTCCCGATAATGATATTTGTAATTTCAACCATTTATTAAGGTTCATTTTTATCTCTTTCCATACCCTAATATAGTTGTTTTCAAATAGATCTGTATTTCTTTTTGTCAATATAATACCTAGGTATTTGATTTTCTTCACAATTTTAAATTTAGATGTTTTTTGCAATTCTTCTTCCTCTTTTCTTGTCATATTCATTGTAATCACTGCTGTCTTATCTTCATTGATTTTAAACCCTGCCAATTGTCCAAATTCTTGTAGAGTGCTTTGAATATTTTTTATGTTTTCAGTTGGATTTTCCAGAAATAATACCAAGTCATCAGCGTATGCTTTTAGTCTATATTTATGCCTAATAATAATAATAATAATAATAATAATTTATATCCCGCTTATTGACAGACAATCCAAGTGGCTTACAATAAAACCCATATAACATATGTCAAAAAACAAAACAAAACAAAAAAACCAACCCTCCCTTAAAACAGTATTAAATAATGCATAGTTAAAATAGCAATAACATAGAATTAAACATAACACTATAAAACATTTAACATATAAACATTAAAACAAATTACAGTGTCCTCATCAACCTCTATGCGTTCCTCATCCATCAACAACTGATGGGGCCATGGGAGGAACGCAGGAGTAAAGGAAATCAAGGCTGGGGTAATTAGTCTGGGAAGGCCTGCCGGAAGAGATCCGTCTTGACAGCTTTTTTAAAGCTGTCTAGTGATGTCAACTGACGGATCTCGTCCGGCAGGCTGTTCCAGAGTTTGGGGGCGACAACAGAAAAAGCCCTCTGGGAGGTCGCCACAAGCCTAGATTTTTGAGCCTGCAGCAAATTCCTCCCAGAGGACCGGAGAGTGTGGGGAGGATTCTATGGAAGGAGGCATTCCCTGAGATAGCTTGGACCCAAGCCATTTAGGGCTTTAAAGGTAATAACCAACACCTTGTACTGGGCCCAGAAGCTAATAGTCAGCCAGTGGAGGGACCTCAAAACCGGAGTGATGTGGTCCCTCCTAGATGTTCCTGATAAAAGCCTGGCTGCCATATTTTGAACCAACTGTAGTTTCCGAACCAAGCACGAGGGTAGCCCCATGTAGAGTGCATTACAGAAATCCAGGCATGAGGTTACCAGCGCGTGCACAACAGTCTCGAGATCCCTTACTTCCAGAAAAGGGCGCAGCTGGTGTCAGCCGAAGCTGATAACAAACGCTCCTGATCGGCGCATTTACCTGATTTGTCATCAGGAGTGACGAGTCAAGGAGCACCCCCAGACTGCGAACACAGTCATTGGAAGAGAGTGTGACCCCATCCAGGACTGGAGGTTGCAACCCAATTCTTGGTTTCAGGGCCACTACCGTGAGCACCTCCGTCTTGTCTGGATTCAGTTTCAATCTGTTTTTCCTCATCCAGCCGATTACCACTCGAAGACATTCATTGAGAGAGGAGGTGCCATTGGAATTCGAGGCTGACAAACGAGACATGGAGAAATAGATCTGGGTGTCATCAGCGTACTGATAACACCCAGCACCATAACTTCGTATAATCTCACCCAGTGGCTTCATATAGATGTTAAATAACATCAGGGACAAAATAGCCCCCTGAGGGACCCCACAAGTGAGTTTCCTCTTACTGGAGCTACTGTCCCTGAGCAGCAACCTCTGGGACCTTCCCGAGAGGAAGGACCGGAACCACTGCAAAGCAGTGCCCCCGATACCTAACCCCTTCAGGCGGTCCAAGAGGATGCCGTGATCTATTGTGTCAAAAGCCGCTGAGAGGTTTAGGAGCACCAACAGGGTCACACTACCCCTGTCGATGCTCAGACGCAAATCGTCGGTCAAGGCAACCATGGCAGTCTCGACCCCAAAGCCTGTCCTGAAGCCAGTTTGAAATGGGTCTAGATAATCGGCTTCATCCAAGACCACTTGGAGCTGCAGAGCAACCGCCCTCTCGATCACCTTGCTCAAAATTTCCTTATATTTATACCTTGTATATCCGTATTTTCTCTAATATTATTATTTAAAACTTCCATAGTTAATATGAACAATAAAGGCGAAAGTGAGCATCCCTGCCTGGTTCTATTTTCAATTATGATATCTTTAGTTTTTTCCCCATTGACTAATATCTGTGCTCTTTGTTCTTTATATATTGCTTTTATCCACTTTTCAAAGTTTGTCCCCATCTTCATTGTTCTTATTGTTTCTTCCATAAACACCCAATTTACTTTATCGAAAGCCTTCTCGGCGTCAACAAAAATCATTGCAAGTTTTCTTTCATTGCATTTTTCAAAAAATTCAATTATATTCAGTACCATTCTTACATTATTCTTCACAGATCTTCCTGGCAAAAATCCATTCTGATCTTTATGAATGATATCACTCAACATGTTCTTAAGACGCTCTGCAATGATTGCTGTGAAGATCTTATCAACACTTTTCGTCAAGGAGATTGGCCTGTAATTTTTAGTTTCTCTACAGTCTCTTCCCTCTTTGGGAATTAAAGAAATATACAAATTCTGCCAAGATTCTGGAATACCATCTTTCTTTATATCATTCAAAGTGTTTTTTAATGGTCTTACTAAAATCTCTTCCAGCTTTTTATAATATAAACTTGAAAAACCATCTGGCCCAGGCACTTTCCCAATTTTCATTTTTCTTATTGTCGCACTTATTTCCTTTTCAGTAATTTCCTTATTTAATTCTTTCTTCTGATCTTCACTTAACTGGGGTATTTTCTGTTTACTCAAATAATTCCATATTTCCTCTCTATTCTTTACTCCTTCTCCTGTAGCTTTATATAGATTTTGGTAATAACTTTCAAATTCCTTCTTTATTCCTTCTTGACTAGTCACTAGTCGGAATATATTTCTGTTATTATCTTCTTATTCCTCTCAGCTCTTATCATATTCACCATCAGTTTACTTGTTTCCCAATTCAAAGTATTTCTGTCTAATATTTAGTAATTTTCTCTCCATATCTTTTATTGTCCATGTTCTCAGTTGCATCTCCAGATTTTGAATCTCCATTTTAAAGTTTTTATCACCATTTCTTTTCCATTCATGTTCCTTTCTCTTAATTTCTGTCATAATCTTATTTTCTTCTTCTTTCCTTTTTTTTATTTTCTTCAGCATTTAGTTTAATTAAATAGCCTCTGGCTACAGCCTTTCCGGCATCCCAAATTATTTTATTTCTAATTTCTTCTGTTGTATTTTCCTCAAAATATTGTTTCATTACTTGTTTTTAGTGACATTTTCTTCCTTTTTCAATAAAGAATCCTTTAGTCTCCAGGAATATTCCAATTTTTTCTCTTCAATTTCCAGCCTTATTGGATAATGATCTGAAATTATTTTAACTAATATTTCCATGTTTTTTATTTTAGGTAATAATGCTTTAGATGCTATGAACATATCTAACCTTGATCTAGATTGATGAACTTCCGAGTAAAATGTATACTCTCTAGCATTGCCATACTTATACCTCCAAACATCTTCCATTGCTAATTCTTCTGTATTTTCGAAAAAAGAGCGTGGCTGTTTACCTTGATTTGCACTAATGGTTCTTCTAATATCAGATTTCCGATCCATTTTAGGGTCTATTACAGCATTAAAATCTCCCATTATTACAATATTACTATATTCCAGATTTTGCATTTCCCTTCCCAACTGTTCAAAAAACTTACTCCTTCCAGTGGTGCGTAGATTCCAATTGCTACTATAATTTGTTCCTTCAATTTTATCTCTACAGCTATATATGATCCATTTCTATCTTTGAACAGTTCTCTAGATGGAAATGTCTTATTTATATACATAACCATGCCTTTCTTCTTCTTATCTATAACTGATGTATAGCAACTCCCAAGTCTCGGATTTCTAATATATTTAACATCGTTTTCTTTTATTCTTATTTCCTGCAAGCATATTATGTCAATGTTTAATTTCTCCAGATAATGAAAAGTCATATTTCTTTTATATTTTGAATTTAATCCTTTGATGTTCCAAGAAAGAATTTTACTCCCATCTTAAACCGTTGGTCGTACTTGTTGATGTTATTTTGATATATTTTATTTTGTTTTGTTCCACCCCTTCCACCCCTTTATTTATTTTTATTAATTCTCTTTTATTATTTTTATTTCAAATTCCTTTGTTTGTTTCCTTCTCTTCTTCTTCTTTGTTTTCTTCTTCGGAGTCTTTTCCTTCTTCTTCCTCTTCCTCTTCTTCTTGTTCTTTCCCCTCTTTACTGCTTACACTTTCTTCTTCCAGATGTTCTTTATCTGACCTCTGTTCTTGTTCTATTTGCTCTTTTTTCTTTCTTCTTCTGAATATAAGCACTCTTTCCGGTTCTTTGTTTCCTTTAACATTCTCAACTCCAGTTGTTTCCTTTTCTTGTTGTTTTCTCATGGATCGTGTTAATACTTGAGGTTCTTCTTGAGGTTCTTGATATTCCTTTTCTCCTTTACTCAATCTTTTTTCCATTTCTTTCGCTTTTTCTATTGTGTCTATTTTGTATCTTCTCTGTCTCCACATGAAAGTGAGTCCTTCGACCCGCTCCCATCTGTATTCAATTCTTTTTTTCTTTAACACCTTTGTCAGTGGTTTGTATTTTTGTCTGCTCAGCATTACTGAAGGTGTAATATCCTTGAAAATCTTCAATTCTTGACTGTTAATTTTCAATATGCTATTATAACTCTTCTCAATTACTAGATCTCGTATTCTAGTTCTGGTAAAACACACAATTATGTCTCTTGGAGCCTTATTTTCTCTTGCAAATATAGATTTCACTCTGAAGATTTTATCAGTTTCCATTTCCATTCTTTCTTCAGTAAATCCTAAAAAGTCTTTCAGTGCTGGCACCATAGTATTATATAAATCTTCATTCGCCAGTTCAGGCAAACCTCTTAACACACCGTTCTCTATATCTAATCTCGTTTGTTAGAACTTTTATTCTTTGTTGCTCTTGTTTCATATCAATGTCTTTTGTTGTCTCCTCCAGTTGTCTTGCCTTCAATTTTAATTTATCAACCTCCTTCTGAGTCTTAGATGTTAAGGAAAATGCAACATGGGACATACAGTAATAGAAATAAAATATGTATGTGATAGTCACAGTGACTAAGCAGGAACAATCATGAAGCTACACAGGTGAAAAGGATAATGTAATTTGGAAGCCTTGAGAGCCAAGGTCAAAGTTATAGAGTGTATATTGAAAACACCTGTTATAGATTGCAAACACCTGAGATTCATTAAGTAGTCAAGGTAAAATGATGAAATACTTGGGTTGGTCTTAAGTATGGGATGATCTATGTAAACCAATCAAAATGAATGTACACGCCCACTGGGTGGAAACTGACTAGTGGGTGGTGACTAACAATGGCTATAAGTGCAATGTTTGCCAATGCATATTGTGGTGTATTGTGGAGTATTTTGGTGGAGTAGAGATTGTGATTTGTAGGGCATATAGTATTTATATATAGTAGAATAAAGTAGATCTTTTATATAAGACTACTGAGTTGTCTGGTGTCTTGAGGGAAGATACAAGAACCAGAAGAATCCTGGAGAAGTTTGGAGACATCTCAGGAAGAAGGCTTGGAGAGTTTGTCAGGGTCTTCAGCCTATTCTCTGAAACTCTGCTGTTTGGGAAAGAAGCATCAACCACTGATCAAAGCTGGTCAGCTCTGCTGCATAACAAGGTGGTGAGTTAGAGCCAGAGGTGAAGAGCTACAACTCCCATCATCCCTGACATTAGATAAATCGGCTGTAATCCTATCTAGTTTCTTCCCATAGTTATCTAGTTCTTTTTTTTAAGATCATTTCTTATTTCTGATCTATTTTCTTTCATTTCCTCCCTCATCTCAAATCTTGTTTCTTTCAGTTCATCCTTCATTTCCTGCCTGATTCCTTGTATTTCCAATCTCATTGTCCTCAGTTCTTCTACTAGGGATGCATTCTGATCACTAATTCTTTTTACCTCCTCTGTTGATCCTCTTCTTTGTGTTAATACTTGTAACTGAGATTGAATTGTGGCTTTCTTCCCTGCTGCCATTTTTTTTCCTCTTAGGAGAAAAACAACAACAAAACAAATTCTGTTACACCTATCGAGTTGTTAAACTATTACATAAAGTTATATTTTCACACTTATCATAGCATTATACAACCATCCAAATCCCTGTATGTCTTATTCTATATCCACAATATTTCATATACCATTATACTTTTGTTGTCTACCCACAATATCTTCTCCTTTATAATTTTCATTTCAATTATTTATAACAGAAAACCCTTTTGTAAAGTCCACTCTGTTAAATTGATTGCCACAGGAACTTAAAAACTTTAAGAAAAGAAAAAAAACCTGCTCAAATTCCTTTTATCACTCCAAAGGGTTAGGGTTAGGGTTAGGGTTAGGCTTAATGCTGAACATAAGGAAAACAAAAATAATGACCACCGAGGATCTTCACAAGTTCAACCTAGACAATGAAGAAATAGTAAAAGAATCCCCATACCTGGGATCAAACATTGATAGAAATGGGCGCGAATGGGGAGGGCGGTTATGAAAGAACTAGAAAAGATTCTAAAATGCAAAGATATGCAACTCAGCACAAAATTAGTGTCATAAAAGCCATTGTATTCCCTATTACCATGTATGGATGTGAGAGCTGGACAGTTAAGAAAGATGATAGGAATAAAATCAATTTATTTGAGATGTGGTGTTGGAGAAGAGTGCTGAGAATCCCATGGACAGCCAAAAGGACAAACAAATGGGTCCTAGAGCAGATCAAGCTGGATGTCAAGATGACCAACTGAGGCTATCGTACTTTGGACACATCATGAGAAGGGAGGACTCTTTGGAAAAAACAATAATACTGGGGAAAGTTGGGAGGAAGTAGGAAGAGAAGAAGGCCACATGACAGATGGACTCTATTAAGGAGGTCACGGGTATCAAGGGGTTGCAGGAATTAAGCAGAGTAGTGGAGGACAGAGGGTCTTGGAGATGTCTCATCCATAGGGTTGCTATGAGTCGAGATTGACTCGAGGGCAGTTAACAACAAAGTGAATGAAGAAGCTGCACTGGGCTGGGGGGTTGTTGTTTTCTTGGGGGAAAAGAATCATGTCCCATGTCCAATGTAATGTTGCCTGTAGGCTTTCAACTTGCACTTGCTGTCTGTTCCCTACAGCCCAATACATTGGACTAAAAATCAGTCTGGAGAAAACAAACATTCATTTGATGACACATCTTATTATCTCATTATGTGATTCCTCCCACCCCCCAAGGCAACTGTGTCACTGCTCAAATAATGTAAAGGCTTCTAGTGGATCATTCATAATCAAGTGGTGATGACGTGGTTGCATGGAAGATTTTTCTCTGTACCTTCTGTCACAGCAGGAAAAAGACCCCTTAAATGGAAGTGGTTCAGAGGTGAAAATCAATAACTTATATGTGTTCAGAATACATACTCTGCAGGTAGAGATGAAAGTTAATATGAAATCAGAAGGCAATAGTGTCATAGTGCAATCATTTCTCATTGCAACAGGAGGAAATATTGACCCCAATCCCACAAATGTTGTCCATAAGCAGATTCAATTATTAATAATGGATGGCAAAGGACAACTGGTTTCATATTAACAGCACAGCACAGCATAGAAGTCATAGCTCCAAAGCTGGTACTGAATCACTGGATTTTCAAGCCAGGATGCTTCCCAATTTTACTCATCCAAATTTCTTTTCAGATTTCCAAATACAGTGGGCCCTTGATACCTCCTGAGATTTGGTTCCAGGACCCCCTGTGGATACCAAAATCCATGGATGCTCAAGTGTCATTGAATACAACGGGGTAGTAAAATGGTAAAAGGTAAAAAGATAAAGGTTTCCCCTTTGACGTGATTGTCTAGTTATGTCTGACTGTAGAGGGCGGTGCTCATCTCTGTTACTAAGCTGAAGCACCAGCTTTGTGAAATATGACTCTGGTGGTCTCATGTGGCCAGCTTGACTAAACATTGAGACTCATGGAATGGTGCTACCTTCCCACCAAAGTGATACCTACTTATCTACTTGCAGTTTTACATGCTTTCATAGTGCTAAGTTGGCAGAAGCTAGGACTAGTGACAGGAGCGCATTACATCACACAATGCTTATGCCTCGAAGGTAGCCTTATATAAAATGGCAAAATCAACATTTGTTTTTTAGATTTTTGTTTTGTTTTTTAGATTTTTTCAAAATATCTTCAAGCCATTGATGGTTGAATCTGTGGATGCAGAATCCGTGGATACAGGGAGCTGACTGTATTTCAATAGATGAGTGTGTATTCTTTCTTTCTGAATAGACACATTTATTGTTGAATAATATGAAAAATACTACGCATATTCAGTCTGATTTGATTTACTTGATTTATATTCTACCCTTCCTCATAGGAGAGCATCTCACAACCTATATTGTCAAGTCACAACTCATATAATGACATTCACAACTTTAAAATATCTAAAATCACATGCAACAAATGTTTAAAATAATGAATTGCACATTTCTCATAAAATTCCATAAAAGCAATACAAAGAAACAAGAGCCAAAGACAAAATACTTGCTTAATCTCAGAAAATTTGTACCTGAAGTATGTGAAAGGGAGAACCAAATTTCTGGCACTAGAGCTCTATAGCATGGAGCCACAGCAGTTAAAGAAATGTCAAAATGGGTTACTTCTAAAGTGCAGATGCAGTCTAACAGGCCCTGAAGAAGCTGCCTTGCTCTGGTTAATCTAGGTTTGGTCCAGTCATTGCCAAGGGTATGCCACCACCTCAGTTCTATAATGGAAAAATAGCATATATGTACATACAGTGGGCCCTCCACATTCATTGAGGTTAAGGATGCAGGACCTCATGAAAATGGAAAAATTGCAAACAACACAAAGTATTTTTTTAACCTGAAATAACACCTCCCTAGGAATCTCTAGGTCCTCCAGCACAATTCTATGGTCATCATCTGCTGGAATGATTGTGCAGGAGGACCTGCAAATGCCTAGAGAATTGTCCTCTCTAGGAATCTAGGTTTTTGAGCAAAAAGCTTGAGCAAAAATTTGCTATAGAGTTGTGCTGCAGACCTAGATATTCCTAGAAGCAACAACAAATCCACAAAAAATCAAATCCAAAAAAGGGCAAAGCTGCAAATGTGGAGGGCCAACTGTTAAGATTTATGAAGATTCTTCTGTGTTATTTCTACAAATGTGCAGGAACACAAGTACATTTCTGTTGACATGCATGATTATTTTTTTCCAGCTTTCTGTGCTGTCTGTTTAGAAGGTTTTCTTGTAGACTTAAATGGCTTAGAATCATTTGGGGCTAGGCATTCTGAGAAAGTGTCTCCTTTTGCATATAGAGACTCATGGAGGTTGTTGGAGGTGGCCCTCCCATTAATTCCAAATTTAGTTAAAGTATAGTTAGAGCCAGCATGATGTAGTGGTTTCAGTGATGGAACTCCGGAGACCAGGGGTCAAATCTCCACTGAAGCATAGAAATCCACTGGGTAACCTGGGCAAGTCACATTCTCTCAGTCTCAGAGGATGGCAAATGCAAACTCCCTCTAAACAAATCTTGCAAAGAAAACCCTATAATTAGGGTCACCATCTCACATTAGGGTTGCTATGAGTCAGAGACGTCTTTGAGGTAGCTCCCATATTTAGAGTGCCCTCTTGGCTCAAGTGGTTAAGATGCTGACTCTGTTGATTGTTGTTCTGCGAAAAAAACCCTCACGTGTGGCATCCCTCAGGGTGCCATTCTGTCCCCGATGCTGTTTAACATCTATATGAAGCCGCTGGGTGAGATTATTCGGAGATATGGGGCTGGGTGTTATCAGTACGCTGATGACACCAAGATTTATTTCTCCATGTCTTGACCGTCGGCCTCGAATTCCGATGGTGTCTCTCCTCTCAATGACTGTCTCAAGGCAGTAATGGGTTGTATGAGGAAAAACAGATTGAAACTGAATCCAGACAAAACGTAGGTGCTCACAGTAGCAGCCCCGAAACCAGGAATTGGGTTGCAACCTCCAGTCCTGGACGGGGTCACACTCTCCATGAAGGACTGTGTTCGCAGTCTGGGGGTGCTCCTTGATTTGTCACTCTTGATGACTAATCAGGTAAATGCGATGGTCAGGAGCGCCTGTTATCAGCTTTGGCTGATACGCCAGCTGCGCCCTTTCCTGGAAGTAAAGGACCTTGAGACTGTGGTGTACACACTGGTAACCTCTCATCTGGATTTCTGTAATGCGCTCTACATTGGGCTACCCTCGTGCTTGGTCTGGGAACTTCAGTTAGTCCAGAATATGGCAGCCAGAGTGGTCTTGGGCACATCTAGAAGAGATCACATAACACCAGTACTGAAGTCTCTTCACAGGCTGCCTATCAGTTTCCAGGCCCAGTATAAGGTGTTGGCTATGACCTTTAAAGCCCTAAATGGCTTGGATCCAAACTATCTTTGGGAGCGCCTCCTCCCATACAATCCACCCTGCGCACTTCAGTCATCTGGGAGGAATTTGCTACAGCTAATAAAATCAAGGCTGTCTGCAACCTCCCAGAGGGCTTTTTCAGTAGTTGCCCCCAGACTTTGTAATGGCCTGCCGGATGAGATCCATCAGATAACAACCTTGAGCAGCTTTAAAAAGGCTGTGAAGATGGATCTCTTCCAGCAAGCCTTTCCTGACTAGATTTCCCGGCCTCAGTAACTGTTTTAGCCATTCCCTTTTTGACTCTCTTCATTGTCCTTCTTGTCTTGTATTTTTGCTTGTTTTATTATTTTTTGTGATTTTTTAAATATGTTTTAATTGATATATGATTTAATATTATTTTAGGGGTGGGAGGGTGGGTTTTGGGGTTTTAGACTGTATTTTAGGATAATTTATATTGTATGGAATTTTTAACTGATGTAAGCTGCCCCGATTGGTTGTCAGACTGGCGGGATATAAATAAATTATTATTATTATTGTTGTTGTTGTTGTTGTTAAGTCACAGGCTTTCATAGCCAGCATCCATAGTTTTTTGTGGGTTTTTCGGGCTGTGTGGCCATGTTCTAGAAGAGTTTATTTCTGATGTTTTGCCAGCATCTGTGGCTGGCATCTTCAGAGAATACTGGAATGGAAGAGAGTGAGTCTATATATACTGTGAGACCCTGGGTAGGAGAAGTGATTCCCATGTAAACTGTGTATTGTTCTGTGTTGAATAGGTATTGTTCTATTGTTAATGACATGGCTTCAGGGTGGGAGGATATGCAAACAAGGATATTGTCTACTATTGTCTGCTGGGAAAGCCCCTGACCCTGGTTGGTCTCCCATTTGCATTTGCTGAGTGCTGATTTTCTTATTTTATAGGACTGGTAGCCAAACCTTGCTTACTTTAAGGGTTTCTTCTTTCCTGTTGAAGTTATCCAAGTGTTTGTGGATTTCGATGGCTTCCCTGTGCATTTTGACCTGATAGTTGTTGGCATGGTCCAGAATTTCAGTGTTTTCAAACAGCATTTTATGCCCAGGATGGTTTATAATGTGTTTTGCTACTGTTGTTGTTGTTGTTGCAAGATTGGCAGGTTGGCAGTTCAAGGTCCAGGTGCTGCATGATGGGGTGAGCTCCCATCACTAGTCCCAGCATCTGCTAACTTAGCAGTTCAAAGGCATGCAAATGCAAGTAGATTCCACTAATAAACATTGGTGGAAAGGTAAACAGCATTCTGTGCAACCATGCTGGCCACATGATCACAGAGCTGACAATGCTGGCTTTTTGGCTTAGTAATGGAGATGAGCATCGCCCCTTATGGTTGGGACATGACTTGACAACTTTGTCAATGGGGAATACCTTTACTGTTACCTTGTCAGAGGATATATACTCATGAAATTGTTTATATTAGAGATATGATGTACTCATGATGTACTACATAAAATTGTTTTGTAATTATTAAAAACACAATGTTTGCTTGTCTCCAGTCCTCTGGCATCTCACCCATTCTCCAAGATTTCTCAAAAATGGTGGCTAATGGTTCTCTGAGTAGATCAGCAAGTTCTTCCAACACTCTGGGATGGAGTTTGTCTGGCCCTGCAGATCTGAATCCATTTAGGTTAACTAGATGATTCCTGATTAACTCCTTAATAATTTTGATTTGCAAACTAGATTCCTTGCCAGGGTCTCTGCTGATGCATTGAAGCATACATCATTGAGTTGGAAAAGACATCAAGTCCAACCCCATTGCCATGCAGAAATACACAGCCAATGCACTTCCAATAGATGTCCATCCAACCTCTGTTTAAATACCTTCAAAGAAGGAGACTCCACCAATCTCCTAGGGAGCATATTCCACTGTTGAACAGCTCTTAGGAAGTTCTTCCTAATGTTGATACAGTTTGAATCCATCGCTCTGGGTTCTATGTGCTGGAGCAGCAGAAAACAAACTACATCCTCAGTTTTCTTCTCTTCTCTTTTAAAACTTAAATGGCACTACCAACTGTGGAATTACATTTCAAAAAGTAAAAAAATTAAAATAAAGGGCATGCTGGGTAGGACATAGGGCAGGAAGGTGAGGTTAAGGGGGAAGGAAGAAGAAAGCATGATGGCAAAAGCAGCCCCAGTCTCATGATTATGTGATAATGGCTGCTGGTATGTTTGTGTTTTCATTGATTTGCATGATTGTGGCAAAAACGGGGCTCATGTGATAAAGGAGATTAATCACACCAAATATTACTGTGGAAATATACTGTATGCAATCTGATATTGTGATTTATTTTTTTTTTATCTCACAGCACCATGACTGTCCCATAGTCAACCTATAGTTCTCTTGTTTGCCTAGTGGATCTTGTCATTCATGGGAGGAAACCATGAATTAGTGCAATATTGCTGCTTTGCCAGTAATAGTTGCCGGTCTGATAATTCAAAGCATTGCAGTCGTGATAAAACAGTGAGCACATGGTCCCAGCGCATATAAATTTCTCTCTCTTTCCTTGTCTTTCCTGATCTAGGTGAAATCACTCAATTTCTGGTGTCTTGATAGAAAAAAAGATGGTTTACAGCAGGAACTTTGCAAGTTATCTCTTTCCAAGTATTTTTAAAAATAGGTTTAAAAAAGAAACAAACTTGTGTGATTGTGCAAGTTTGCTCAATCGATATTTCTCAATTTCTCATCCTTTGTTCATGTGGGCACAATTCCAAAAGTTTGGAAAAGTTTTTTTTAAAAAACTCTACTGTGCCTGTGCATCATATGGGGAATGGGAGGTGGGGCAGAGCTAACACGTAGGTGTGGTAAGCAGATTGCGATATTGTGAAACATTGATTTTGCGATAATGCGAATAAAGTGTGATATTGTGCAATTCTATATTGGCAGAGTTTACCCTCAGGTTAACACCATGGTGTGATAATCTCCAAGTCTGTAGTCTCCTTGCAGATATTATGATAAATGTAGTCCCACATAGCTACCTGGAGAGCCAGCGTGATGTAGTGGTTTGAGTGTTGGACATTTTTGACTCTGGCGACCAGAGTTTGATTCTTCATTTGAGCATAAAAAACCAACAGTGACCTTGGACAAGTCACACTCTCTCAGCCTCAGAGGCTGGCAATGGCAAATCCCCTCTGAAGAAGCTTACAAACAAAACTGTATAGATAGGATCACCATAAGTAATTAATGACTTGGAGGCTCACAATAACAACAACAAATAGCTACCAACTTTTGCATCTTGGAGATTTCTGAGGTTTGTTTCTGAAAAGCATCATCTGCCACCTGTTTTGGTGGCCTGTCACTTAATCTTTGTCTGAGTCTTCCTGTGCTTTGTGCAAAGGAGTCAAATGACAGCACGTGTCAGCATGAGGAAAGAAAAAAAATTAGACCTTGTAATTATTCATAAAAGCTAATTTCCCTTGAACATACCCCAAAGTGGGGGGTGTGCATTGACAGAGAAGTGCCTCTGCTTCTCCTGGTTTTTTCATAGTATATTACAGGGGTAGGCAACCTTTTTGAGCCGGGGGCCGGGTTGCTGTCCTTCAGACAATTGGGGGGCCGAAGCACCAAAAATAAATAAATATTTAAATTTTTTTTAAAAATTAAAAATATGCATGCACACTCTCTCAGCCCCAGAAAAGCCATGGCAAAAACCCTGTGGAGATTTTGCCAAGAAAACCCCAAGAACAAGTAATAACAACAATAATCAATATCATCATGGCGGGGGGGGGGCGGCGGCGGCAGGACCGGCCTGGGGCCGGTTCAAAGGCCTCAGAGGGCCGCATCCGGCCCCCGGGCCTTAGGTTGCCTACCCCTGGTATATTATTATTATTAGTAGTATTCTCTCACTTGAACTTTCAAAAACTTTCAAAAAAAGAACTGAAGGAACTGAAGGCAGTTATATAGCAACCTGAGAACTGGTGTCAGAGTATAAGTTAAGTAAAGCAAAGATAAATGATGTCTTTCTTGCATTCTTGGGAAGTCAACTTAAGAGAGTGAAGCTACAGCAATTTCTGTGGGGTGAGGAAGACAGAAACTCTACAGGGAAAGGCAAACTGCGAACATAAAATGCATGAAGACATTCTTACATTTTCTGGATAGCATTCAACTTTGGGGCAGTTGACTTCCATCAAACTAGGCTTAACTTTTTGAAATGTCTGTCATTTCCAGTGAAAGTTTTCAAGTAGAAATATGTGAAAATGGCCCAGAGTGGGTTAAATGCCTGTACTGCAGCCACTCACTCATAGACCACAAGGTTGCGAGTTCAATCCTAGCCAGGGCTCAGGCTAGACTCAGGCCTGCATCCTTCTGAGGTCGCTAAAATGAGTACCCAACTGTTGGGAGGCAATGAGCTTACAGTTGTAAACCGCTTAGACATCTCATAGCGCGATATGAAGCGGTATATAAATGAAGCTGCTATTCTTTTTTATTTGGCTTGTTAACATTTATATCTGTGGATACTTATGGTATTCTCAGAATCCATCCCTTCCACAGATGAGATAATCTGTGTTCCAGTTTATACCTTTTAAAAAGTTTATAAAGTGGGGTGGGGTGGGGAGAAACTGGAACACAAAAAGGGGCTGGATCCTGACAATATATTTACCATCTTTAGACTATACATGGATTGCATACCCTGTTAAGCTATTTGAACTACAAAAATGTCTAATTTCTAATTAGGCCTTCAAAATGTGGCTCTTTTTGTGGTCAAATATTTTTCTAAACATCATTTTTCCCCCTGTGGACAGAATGTCCTTTTCCATCTCTGGCAGCTTTTATTCTTCTCTGTTGTGCTAGCTGAGACTGATTTATTTCAAATGCAGATGTCTTTTTTTTTCACAGGAGGGACTGATTGCCCTCTTGAACATCCTTTTAATAAATACTGTTTCTGGGTCAGATACTACTAACATTCCTCTTTCATTAATTATATCAGTGCAAGAGTATTAATAGCAATTTGTACTTCATAACTACTCGTTTGAGGCTAAGCACTTGTGCCCTAGAATTTTTTCTTCCAGTTGCTCATTTTGAATCTGTGATTTGTCTCTGTCAGGGCCAGAGGGAAGCATAACAAGCCCAGCAATTAGTTTTTGAAGAAAAGCCCTGCATTTGGAGTAAGAAATATTTGTGATTCCTTTATTCACTGAAGGGCATGTAATATTCCCCACATCTAGAGATTCCACAGTTGGCCCAACTAAAATTCACATTTGGATTGATCATATAGCACCCTCTTCTACATCTTCCTGGCTTGAGGATGTGGCTGTCCCATCAGACTTCAAGGATGACTTCCTTTTAGAATGCTTAAGAAAAGGAGTCTAACAAGACTTTAAAAATATAGTGGACTCTTGATATTTGCTGGGGTTTAGAACTGCCCATGTATACCAAAATCCGTGGATGGTCAATTCCCATTATATAAAAGGGCATAATAAAATTGTGTCCCTTATATAAAATGATAAAATCAAGGTCTGCTTTTTGGGATTTATATGGATATAAATATAATATTTTCAAGCTATGGATGATGAATCTGTGGATAAAATATCTGCTGACTATAGTTAAAGAACACTGCATTATATTATATTGCATTTGTTTGTTTATATCTCATTTTCCTACTATGTTATGAATAGAGAACACCTTTTTTCACATAAGCAGACATGGATTTTCACTTCTTTGATGAACAACCATAAATGGAGAAAATACCAACCTTGCCTGCAATCGCCCACTAGAATATTAGCATTCAAGTCAGCAACAGAGTACATTGGCTGAAATCTGTTCTGGGCAGCTTGCATAGGCTGAAAATGTTATTGCACTAATTACTTGCTGAACAATAACACATAAAGTAATCTGTTAAGAGCCAGTTTTTCAAAATGTGCAACTTATTTACATTGTTTCCATGATTCCTGCCATTTCTTTTCTTTCTGGACCTGGCCACTGAACCCTTGAGATCTGAAGAACCACCACCCCTTCCTTTGTTGGTGGAGGGGGAGCAACATCTTGAAGTGTTGGACTCTAGAAGGCATAGGGGCAAATTGCAGAATTTGGTTAGGTGGAGACATTTTCATGTCGATCATGATGAGTGGATTGACAGCAAGCACATAAGAGCCCCTGATTTGGTTTAAAAAATTCATTGTAATTATCCTGACAAACTGGGGTGTTTAAGGGGGGAGGCTAATTATGGGGGGTGAACTGTTAGAACATGGTAGTTCTACCAGAAAAGATAATGGTTTGGGTGGTAGCTGATGTATATTTTTGTTTGTTTGGTTGTCTTGTTCAGTTGCTTTGGCTTGGTTGAGGCAGGTATCGCATGCTATAACAGTGGGTACTCAATGGCTTGGAATGTAGGGGGAGGTATGGGACAGCTTGGAAGCTAGAAAGGAGGGGTGTAGAGGGGGAATTAGCTCATGGGAATAGTAGGTGGGGAGTTATAGTTCACGCCAATTTGTGAGGGGTGGAGTTGTGGATTAGGTGGTTTTAATATACTGTTTATGCTGTTTGGAGCCAGTCTCAGCTTAAACACTGAGTTGGTGAATTGTTGTTTGACTTTGTGACTTTCAATAAAGTTCTGTTCTGTTTCATCATACAATACTCATTGATTACACAGCGGTTCTGAGTTCTCTGATTCTGACAATAATGGTCATTCAAGACATGACATGTTTTACGAGGATTGGATACTTTTTAATGATTACATAAATGATTCATGACATCACCTTCAACCTCTGGACTCTCACAACAACTTCTGGAAAAAAACTCTACAACTCAATGCAAGGTCTGGACCAACTCTAGGATTGCAGACCAATGACCAATTACCACTGAACAGCATCACATCCTGTAGTTATTGTTTTATTTGTTTTTGTTTCTTCATTTTTTCCTTTTACTGCTTCATTAGTTGCACTGTAATATTTGACTGTTCTATAAACATTTGAAAATCAATAAAATAATTTTTAAAATGCAATGACATAATAAACTGGTTTCCCTATATAAAATAGTAATATCAAGGTTTGCTTTTTGGAATTTATATATTTTTTAATATAGTAACAGCTGGTTGACAAAAGAATTGGTCACCTTGAGGGGTAGTGAGTCCCACCTTGCTTGGTTTTCAAGCCAAGGTAGAAAGAAATCTGCACTGGAAATTGAAATCTGTAGATTTCCTGTTCCAGACATAATGGATGGAATACAGGACCACCCCCAGCTATTAAGAGTCTGTGAAATCTCCATGGCAAACATTCTGGATCCAGCTATTCATTTGGAAAATAACTCAGCCAAGGCTGTGTATATGTAGACTATTCAAACTAGATAGCAGTTGGTGATATTTTTTTTCTTTTTGTGACCTGAAACATAATAGCCATATATAGATTATGGTTATCAACAGTCTCATTCCTAAACTCACAGATCTGTGGTTTTCCTTTTTCCAAGAGAAGATAATCATTTTGTGTTTGTGCCCAAGTTGCAGTCACTAATCAGCTACAATGATTTCAATATCAAACATTCTTTGTTTTTTCTATTTTATTATGCACAGATGTCTGGTTCTATTTCATATCTCATTCTGAAGCAGGTGCTAAATTGTTTTTGGCTGCCTTCATAGACCTGAGGGGTTCCCATGACCATCCCTAATGTAATTAAACATTTAAAACCAGATCAAAATTACAGGACCACCTCATGCTGTATTAGTTCCATTAAAAGTCAACATTTTTGTACCAGCCACAAGGATCATTCATATGGTAGTTTCCTTAATATTCTGGCATTTGGATGAAAAGTGCAGGCTGTTCAAATATTTATAAATGGAAAGGAGAAGAGAGTTGAAACTTACTACAAAATTTTATAAGGAACAAGCTGCCTTCAATTTAAGATGCTCAAACCAGTTATGCTCATTCCATCCCTTTATCAGTTTTCAGGATTTATATACAATCCATGCATTTAAATTCCAGCCTGTACATAACTATACTTATGTAATTTGTGGACAACTTAACATTTTTCACAAACTTATAGATTTTCTCCAGAAAAAGACTTGAATGTGTGCAAACTATTCAGTGAAGCTTCTGTTAGCCAGGAATTTAGTCATATTCTGGGCTGGGGATGGGAGGGAGAATTAAGAGCACAACAAACAGGCTGGGGTGAAATACACAGGTCGAATAAAGCAGTTTCAAACTGCTTCGAAGGTACGATGTTTAGATGACACATGCCTCCCAAGTGGGCAGAAACTGGACTGAAGCCATGATTTAGGGCTAAAAACCAGAGCAAAAAGAACATGAAATATTCCAACATAGCCTAGAAAATCTGCACCTTGACCCTGCATATAAATGACCCGATGCCAGAGCTGTTCAGAAGGAGCAATCTATCCTAGCCCTAACCCTAAAGCTGCATATAAACTCATTGGTACCAGTATACATTAAAAAAGAACGAAGCCAGCATGCCCAAGTGATCAGGGCAACAATGCAAAAAATTGAAATGTTGACACCTCCAGTGGATGTAATTACAACATACACAAACCAGACAGTCCAAAAGGGGACATAAGGTGAAGGGGGGATGATAGGGACATGTTGGGGGTGGTCTCCATGATTATGGTTTGCCAGTGTTTTACTGGGCACACTGATGTTCCAATCCCCTGTGTGGCCAGTCAAAGGGGTAGCCATCCAATGGGATGGCATTTAGGCAACAAACAGTTGCCAACAGTGTGTTTGTGTGATGGTGTGCATTGATGGTGGGGAGGCAACAACAACAACAACAACAAAAAACTACCAATGCAGTCAGGCTGTGCGCATTTGCTGGGTGTGACCGATGCGGCCACCAGGGTTTCAAACTGCTTTCAGAAAAATTCATTCATTTCCACTTCTGCAAAATGCTCATTATTGTATTTAATAAATATATTTTCCTGCTGTAGGACATGACCACAAACAGTGGTTAAAAAAACTCCTGTGTTTCTGCAGTTCACCCCAATCAGGGTGATAAAGACAGTACTTGATTTCATTTTTATGAGATATCCACTTTGATTTTACATTTGGGTGTGGCTGCTTAGACCACTTCAGAGTGAGACTAAAAACGTTAGGTTGGCATTTTCTTAGTAAGTTATGATGTTGTAAATTAGATTTAGGACATTTTAATTGTTTCATTGAGTCAGAGTGACTATATCAAGGGTCTTAGATCTGAAAACAATGCAAAAGGAAAAAAAGGAAATTAATAATGTTAAGGTCAGAATAATTTCACTTCTAATTAAAATCTGCAAACAAATGAAAACAAAACAGTGGCCCACAGATTGGAAGTGATCGATATACATTCCCATCCACAAAAAAGGAGACAGAATATGGAGAAACAGAATGCTAACAGAATATAGAGAAACATATTGTTTCCCAATCAGCAAAGGGGTTAGGCAAGGCTGCATTCTATCATCCTACTTGTTCAACCTGAATGCAGAAAATATTGTATACAGAGCAGGTTTAGACGCAGAGGAAGGAAAGGTGAAGACTGGAGGAAGGAAAATTAACAACCTAAGATATGCAGCCAACACCATACCACTGGCCGAAAACAAGAAAGTCTTGGAACAATTACTAAAGAAAGTTTTTAAAAAATGCTACATTAAGAAATCAAAGTACAGCCATCCCTCCCTGTTTGCAGGGGATCCATTCCGCTGTGTGTGCCTTCCGCAAAATAGAAAAAACGCAGGTATCCAGCTCCATTGACTATAATGGTGGTGCACTCCTGACTTAGAATCATAGAATCATAGAGTCGGAAGAAACCACAAGAGCTATCCAGTCCAACCCCCTGCCATACAGGAACTCCCAATCAAAGTATCCCCGACAGATGGCCATCCAGCCTCTGCTTAAAGGCCTCCAAGGAAGGAGACTCCACCACACTCCGAGGGAGTGTGTTCTACTGTTGAACAGCCCTTACTGTCAGGAAGTTCCTCCTAATGTTGAGGTGGAATCTCTTTTCCTGGAGCTTGCACCCATTGTTCCGGGTCCTAGTCTCTGGAGCAGCAGAAAACAAGCTTGTTCCCTCCTCAATATGACATCCTTTCAAATATTTAAACTCGGCTATCATATCACCTCTTAACCTTCTCTTCTCCAGGCTAAACATCCCCAGCTCCCTATGTCGTTCCTCATAGGGCTTGGTTTCCAGACCCTTCACCATTTTAGTTGCCCTCCTTTGGACATGCTCCAGTTTCTCCACATCCTTTTTGAATTGTGGTGCCCAGAACTGGACACAGTATTCCAGGTGAGGCCTGACCAAAGCAGAATAGAGTAGCATTATTACTTCTCTTGATCTAGACACTATACTTCTATTGATGCAGCCTAAAATTGCATTGGCCTTTTTAGCTGCTGCATTGCACTGTTGACTCATGTTCAAATTGTGGTCTACCTGGACTCCTAGATCCCTTTCACACGTAGTCTCATTCAGCCAGGTGTCCCCCATTGTATATCTGGGCTTTTCATTTTTCCACCCTAAGTATAGTACCTTACATTTTTCTGTGTTGAATTTCATTTTGTTAGCATTTGAATTTTGAGCCTGTCTTCTGGGGTATTAGCTACTCCTCCTAACTTGGTGTCATCTGCAAATTTGATAAATATGCCCCCAATACTGTCATCCAAGTCATTGATAAAGATGTTGAATAGCACTGGGCTCAGGACAGAGCCCTGTGGCATCCCACTGGTCACTTCTTTCCAGGTTGAAAAGGAGCCATTGTTGAGCACCCTTTGGGTTCGGCCAGTCAACCAATTACAAATCCATGTAACAGTTACTTTGTCAAGCCCACATTTTACCAGTTTGTTTGCAAGAATGTCATGGGGAACTTGTCAAAGACCTTACTGAAATCAAGATATACTATATCCACAACATTCCCTTCATCTACCAAGCTGGTAATTTTATAAAAAAGAAAAAAGAAAAAAGAGATCAGATTTGTCTGGCATGACTTGTTTCTCTGTAACCCATGTTGACTTTTTGTGATTATGGAATTACCTTCCAGGTGTTCACAGACTTTGTGTTTAATGATCTGCTCCAGAATCTTTTCTGGTATTGATGTCAGACTAACTGGACGATAATTGTTGGGATCCTCTTTTTCCCCCTTTTTGAAGATGGGGACATTTGCCCTCCTCCAGTCTGCTGGGACTTCTCCTGTTCTCCAGGAGTTCTCAAATATTATTGCCAATGGTTCAGATATTACATTTGCCAGTTCTTTTAGTACCCTTGGATGTAATTCTTCTGGTCCTGGAGACTTATATTCATTTAGATTAACCAGGTATTCCTGTACTATCTCTTTACTTATTCTGTGCTGAAATTTTCCAATAATAATAATAATAATAATAATAATTTGTACCCCACCCCTCTGAGAACAATCGGGGCAGCTAACAAAGTTAAAATGTTATTCAGTCCTCTGCTCCATTATCCTCAGGTTAGCACCCTTTGCCTTTTCTGAGAAGACTGAAACAAAGAAGGTGTTGAGTAATTTTGTCTTTCCTCTGTCCACTGTTAACTTTTTGCCATCTTTCCCACATAGTGGACCTACCATTTCCTTCTTCTTCCTTTTGCTGCGGACATACCCAAAAAAGCCCTTTTTATTGTTCTTGACCTCTCTAGCAAGCCTGAGCTCATTCTGTGCTTTAGCTTTTCTGACTTTACCCCTACACGTGCTAGCTATTTGTTTGAATTCCTCTTTGGTGATTTCCCCATTTTTCCATTTCTTATACATGTTCCATTTAAAACTTAGTTCAGTTGAAAGTTCCTTAGTCATCCATCCTGGTTTCTTGAGGCACCTCCCATTTTTCTTCCTCATTGGAACTGTTTGAAATTGTGCCTTCAGTATCTCCCTTTTGAGAAACTCCCATCCGTCTTGAACTCCCTTCTCTTTTAGTATTCCTGACCATGGGATCACCCCCAGTATTTCTCTAAGTTTACTAAAATCAGCTTTCCTAAAATCTAGAATGCGTGTCTGACTATGCCTGGCTTCTCCTTTCCACTGTATAATAAACTCCAGGAGAACATGGATATATTCTTCTTGCAAACAAACTGGTAAAATGTGGGCTAGACAAAGTAACTGTTACATGATTCCCTAGCACTGAGCCAGGACAGTTAAAGTGGCTTCAATTTGCACTATTTCTGGCAGTCTGTCAAGGCTCTCAGATACTCTTCTGCTTTTGTCCACACTTGAGATTATCAGATTAACATTAACATTTAACATCATTACACTTTACATTAGTCTATTCCTATTCATAGACTGTCATATTGCCCCAGTAAGATTGAAGAAGGGATTCCAATCTTCAAGAAAGTCATTCATGTTAGTGTATTCCAAGCTTCTGGTCAGTTTGTCTATTTCCATAAAATCTAACAATTTCGTAATCCAAGATGCCAACGAACAGTTAATTTTACACCTTGCCACATCATTTCCACCCCAGTGTAGTGACCCTTAGAGTCCCTTAATACTTCTTTTGGCTCATACTTTTCATTAACGTATAGGACCATCCCTCTCTTTCTTTTGTTCAAAGCCACTATAAATTCTCTGCTTAATTTGTCATATTTCAAGTATTTCAATTCATCTGCTCTAATTTTTGTCTCTTGCAAATGTATCAGCTCACATTTTAATTTTGTCAGCTATTGAAACACACGTTTCCTTTTAACAGGACCATTGAGGCCTTTTACATTCCACAATAGGAATTTGTTAGTCCTAATCATTTTCTGAGGTAGGTTCTTTCTCATCCTCAGGGTGTTTTTATAAGTCCCCTAAATCTTCATTTTCATCTTCCTCTACATGAGCAGTTTTCCATCTTATTCGTTGGTCCGCATAATCCCTTTTCTCCTCCTTTCCATTATTTCCTATTTCCCTCTGTTATTCCTCTGTTTCATTCTCCTGCATCTTGTTTAACCTTCTAGACCAGGAACAGGCAACCTTTTTGAGACCTGGGCTGGTCTCAAAAAGGTTGCCACTCGGCTGGGCCAAGGGGGGGGGGGAAATGGCGGAGCGCGCGCACACATGCGCGTGCACACCCTCCTCCTGTGCGCGCGACCCCCTGCGCATGCTGCCGGCGCAGCCACTACCGCGGCCGCCGCCGTAGCACTCGCCGCCGCAGCTGCCATGGCGCATGCGCGGCCGCCATTTTGGAAGCCAAAATGGCAGCCGCGAGCGCGTTTGCGCATGCGCAAAAGTATCGCGCATGCGCAAACGTGTCACGACCGCCATTTTGGCTTCCAAAATGCCGGCCGCGACAAGCGCACCTGAAAACGCTCCCCGGCAGTGGCGCGCGGCGGCGGGGGTGGCGCGCAGTGGCAGCGACGGTGGCAGCCTTCGGACGGGGCCAGTAAGTCCGGGGCCCGGGGCCTTAACCGGCCCCCGGGCCGTAGGTTGCCGGTCCCTGTTCTAGACACTGTCAATCTATCTTGGGATACCTTCTTACCTTCTTCAATTAACCTTCTCCTAGTTCTCCCTCCCATCTAAATCTTCCACTTCTTCACCCCTCCTTTCTTCCCCTTTCTAATTACTTAGGTCTTTTTCCCTACCTTCTGCTTTCCCCTTTTTAGGCCCTTTTTACTTTCATATCTCTCATCCACCTTAAATTCTCCTCTGTACTTTCTCCAAAATTCCTTTGCTTCTGACATGGATTTCAATTCAACTTTAGTCTTCCTAAACCAGAAGGTTAGTGCTTCCGGAATTAACCATCTGTAAGCTATCTGGAATTTCTGCAATTGACTTGTTAGGAAGGAATATTCCCTTCCTTTCCTCATAACATTTGGTGCCACATCTTTAAATATCTTTAACTCAATGTCATTGACAATAAGGGGGGGGGGGAACACATCATTTTGCAAGCTTAATATTTGCTCTCTCACATGCTTTCTAACAAAATTTATTATAATATCCCTCAGAAACTTTCTCTGAAACGCAATTTTAGAATTCAATCTAAAAATTGTATCTATTTCCAGGTCAAAAAGATGTTCTGGCTTCCCCAGGTAGTTTGCTAAAACTGGTATCAAAGTTTCTATTAAGTTTCCTCCCTCCTGTTCTGGAAGACCTCTCAATTTTATTGATCTTTCTCTTTGCTGAGCCTCCCCTTTTGCTCTTTCCTCCTCAAAATCCCTTGGGAGATCCTGTACACCCTCAAATCTTTCCTCAAATTTCCTGTGCCTATCTTCTAACTTTTCCATCCTCGTTTTCATTTTATTATACTCTACTGTGATCTTATCTATAGCATGCCTCACGTCCTTCATTTCCGATCTTAAGTCTTGTTTAATTTCAGCCATAAAATCTGTCATATCTTGTCTCAACTCTTGAATTTCTCTACTCAAATCGGTTCTCATCAATTTAATCTCATCTAGCAATGTGGCATAGGGGTCCCCTCCTTTGGCCTGTTCCAAAATGGGTCTTCTTTGTTGAGGGACTTGTGTCTTTAACACTTGGCTCCTCAAATTCATCATCATTGTCCCTGTATCGATGGGGGCCTATTAAGGTAAGTAACACTGAACTTCGCAAGTTATATAATCAAATGTATCCCTAGACAGATGGGGGCCTATTAAGGTAAGTAACACCAAACTCCACAATTTATATAATCAAATGCTATCACAAACCCTTTTCTCCTCCGATATCTATACGACCTGACACAAACTAAACTTAATGTAGTTATAATTATCAAACCACCTTAACTTAGGGACTAATTAGGCAGAAAATTTAAGTAACATAAATTCAATATATCACTACCAGTATATCATTATGTTTATTCTTTCATAATTGACGCCTAATTAACAACTTGGCAAGTCTCAGTCTTAGTTTCAGCTCAGTAGTCTGTCCTCCACCAGCCTTCTGATCAACCTTCCATTCCGTCTGGGTTCTCCTCCATTTACAGCTTCCAGGTCGCTTGGTTTTTAACTCTTATACTGGATACGCCAGACCAACATCTTCAAAATAGACTCCACTTCCGGACTACATTTCCCAAAATGCTTCCTTTGTTGCTTGGAGATCCACGTCACACAGGTCTCCGCAGCCACCGCAACTACAATTCCCAGGATACTTTTGGCTTTTCTCTTCAAGGGACAGCCCACTTCATTCTGAGAAGCGAGATTTCAGCAGGGATTCTGTTGGAATGAAGTGTACTAGATTTTTGAAGCAAATTTTACTGCATATCTCTCTCACATATTTAGAAAGTATTTTTATCCTTTTTAAATACAGGTATGACTTTGTAAGGATAAAGAATTATAGGCAAACAATTTTTTCCTAGTTCTGCATAGATGACTTTTCTTTTAATCACAACAATGATGATTCTGGTGACAGATTTCATAGTCCACCATCTTTTTTCTAGAGGAACTGACACTTCTTCCAGGCCTAAGATTCTCTGCATTCTGACATGTGCTGGTTGTGTAGTTAGCTGCTCCACAGATTCCTAAATATTAAAGAAAGCAATTTTAAAAGTTGTTCTATACAATCTTCACTACGATTCTCCAGATAGGCGCACACACCTGTACATCTCCTGTAGAGGCCAACTTCTGCAAAGCCTATTGCATGGTTCTTGGACAGCAGCTTGCATAGCACTACCACTTCTTCCAGGCCTCTGTAATTTAAACAAAAATCATTATTGCTTTTGATCTTCATCGTTGGAGGCCCAAAATCAAAAAAAACATGTTTTGGATTTTGATTTTTACCTGCCTTGGAGCATTCACTAATAGAAGAAGGTCCAAAACAGCACTTTATCAGAATGTGAGTTCTCATATTTATGGGTGCTGGGCTGTCCTTTCAGGCTCTTTAGATTCCTTTTTAGGTTGGTACGGGAGGGTTAGAAAAACACACAAGCCCATTGTAACTTGGCCAGGATGCTACCTTTGTGGGTTTTATTCTCCTGGTAACAGAAGACCTGCCAGGTTTTGAGAGGTGCTTGGCTCCTCCATGTTGCCTCTGCAGAACATGTCTGGGCATGCATAAAATGGTGGCTTCTCTCTACAGAATAGAGCTCTCTGCATCCAGCCTTCTCATTGGCTGGCTTGTCCTATGTGACCCAAACTGTTGGTCAGGGGTTGCGTGACCTCAAGGGCCAATTGGACTACATGGGAAATTTAGCACCGATTGGCCAGTTTGGAACATGTGGTTCAGAGGGGTCCAAAAGCATTGGTCGGAGAATGGTGAGGTGTGGTCTTAGAGGAGTCACATGGCCTCAAGGGGGCTAGGCTGGGGGGGTCACATGATATGGATGTCCTGCCCTAGAATTTCCAGGGGAAGGACACACCCATCATTTTGACAGGTCATCAATCAATTCATTTTGACAGGTCATCAGTCATTCTTGACAGGTCATAAATCATTCTTTGACAGAAATCAAAAAGTCATAAATCATTTTTTTGACAGGAGCTACAGCTACATACTACTATGGAAGCCGAGCAGCTGAGTAGCCCCTCCAGTGTGATGTGGATCAGATTTGTCGTTCACACTTGTTGAACACACATCTGAATTGATTCTTTTCAAAAGAACCACCAAAAAACTAGTCTTTGAAAAGAGCCCTTTTAAAAAATCTGTCTCACTTCAAAGTGAGTCAGAATATCTGAAACCATTTCCAATGGGGACGAAGCACTTTTAAGGCGATTAGCAAATCAATACAAATCATAGTGGGAATGAGCCCTTAGACCAGGGGTTGGCAACCTATGGCCTGTGGGTCGCCGACCAACCCCTGCCCCCGCCGTGTACTCCTGCACATGCGCAAACGAGTCGCAGCCACCATTTTGGCAAATAAAATGGTGACCGCGACCACGACACGCATGTGCAGCGGCTGGCAGCGGCTGGTGGTGGTGGGCGCTGTATGTGCGCGCATGAGCACGCGCGCCGCCATTCCCTCCCCCGGCCCAGCGGAAGACCTGGGGACCAGTGACCAGCCCCAGGTAAGTAAATGTTGCCGACCCCTGGCTTAGACTAAGAGGAGATAGTTACTATACTGAGAAGAGATAGTTTTGTATCTTGAGAGAGAATCTGTTAAATAGCCTCCAAGAGTAAATGACCAAAGTTACATGTTTAGATAGAACTAGATATATAGAGGGAAATCCCTGACTATCTAAGGAGGGAAAAGAGAATGTAATACATAAATGTTCCAATAGAAGCAATTTAGGGAGTATATTTAGCTTAGAGAAGAGAAGGTTAAGACATGATATGATAGCCCTGTTTCAGTATTTGAATGGATGCCATACTGAGGTTGGACCAAGCTTGTTTTCTGCTGCTCCATAGAATAGGACCCAGAACCATGCATGCAAACTACAGGAAAAGAGATTCCACCTCAACATTAGGAAGAACTTCCTAACAGTAAGATCTGTTTGACAGTGGAACACTCTCCCTAAGAGAATGGTGGAGTCTCCTTCTTTGGAGGGTTTAAACAGAGGCTGGATGGCCATCAGTCGGGGGTGCTTTGATTGTGTATTCCTGCATGGCAGCGGGTTGAAATGAAGAGCAATAGCAATATCAAGTACATTTCTATACCGCTTATCAGTGATCTAGCACTCCCTAAGTGGTTTGCAATGTGTAAGCCAATTGTCCCCACAAGCTGGGTACTCAGATGGATGTCCCTTGAGGTCTCTTCCAACTCTATGATTCTATGAAAAAAGGTAAAGAAAGACAGGATAGAGGTGTGTAGAATGTGCATAGTGTTTAGGAAGTGAATACAATTACTTTGTTTACATGCCACATCCCATAATTAACAATGGACCATATTTTTTGTTGTTGCTTCAGTTCATTTTTGATAATTAACTAAAAATCTTAAACTTCTTCTTGTGGGAATCCAATTTTTTTTTTTAAAGTAATGCAGGATAAACCAAAATTAACAGGTCTATCCTGTCCCAGAGTCTGAACTGCTAAATCTTTCCTCCAGTGACTTCTGTTAGTTGAAGGGATTTTAAAAAAAGTTACTTGACATTGCACTGAGGGTTGAGAGATAAACTGTGCTAGCTGGAATTAGGCCATAGCCTTAGGGTCACCATAAAGTGGAAATGCCTTGAGGGCACACAACAACAACAACAGCCAACTCACAACAACTGGTACAGTCTATTTTTGGTTCATGTTACTTTTGCATGTGCACATTTATAAGGTTTCTGTTTCATAATAATATATAAATAAACATGTAAATAACAACCTGCACAAAAATGTACACTGAAATGTACATTTCAATAATGCACTTCTTTCCAAAATGCACACACTTTTCCTTCCCTTCCTTTCACCTCCCTAACCTTTTATTTTATTTCTTTAAAGATAAGAATGTGTTAAGAATTCAGGAAGTGCAAAAAGTGCCAGTAGTTAAAACTTAAAGGTGAGATCACAATTCACATTAGAGCTGCCCAGAATGTGGCTGTTGTGAGATCCTTCAAAAGACATATTTAACACATCCTTGAGGCTTTTCTTGATTTTTGCAATTACTTGCCTTTGAAGTGAGTGCCAATCATATTATTTCTTTGTGTTAAGGCTGAACCACCACAGGCTTCGATTAAATGTTAATAATCCTTGTTTCATCTTGTTTGTGTATTTTTTAACTGATCCTCTTAATCCTCTCTGTGAAATTTTCAATTCATAGCCACATTTTTTAACAAGGAGAAAAATCATCAGAAAAATAAAGGTGTGTTATGATTAGAAACAGTGACGCATTCACCTTTGAAGGTTAATATTTTCCCAATTAATTGGAAGATCCACATGGGAATAGATCAGAGGAAGAAAATTACATTTCTTTGCTTTGAATTATTGAGTGCTTCACTGGTTTTACAAGAAGAAAGTTAGGGGAAATCTGATTTTTACTTCTTCAGTGAGTGGTAGAAAAAAAGATATCAGTGTTAAGGACAATGTGGATATTTACAGCATTTCTTTGACAACATGATGCCTTCCACATTTTGGACTACAATTCCCAGATATAATGGAATAATATTCCATGTAGTAGGCATTGATTATCATAATTGGAGGGTAAAAATCTGAAAGAGAACTAGGCTTGGGGGCTGTACAGAAGGGCAGGAAAAGGTGACATGAAGATGCCTTTTCCCTAAGCTTCAGCAACTGCCCCTCCTGCCCCAAGGATGCCCTAAGTGGGTATGGAGCAACTGGATTGGGGAGCAGTCGATGCGACTTTTCCAAGGTTGTATTGAAGCCCTACCAATCGCACTGCCAGCCCTGAGGACGCCATGAAGGGAGATGGAGCAACCACATGGGCCAGCAGCAGCTGCATTAATTTTTTTTTTTGTTCTCTCAGACACATGCAGACCTGCACAGAAACACATTCCTGTGCACCTGTGCAGAACATGTCATAGGCTGGTATACAGTCTATCATTCTCTGTGTACAAAGGTGACTGATGTTCAGCATCCCTGTGCACCTTCACAGGACCTCTCATACACCTACAGATCATGCAAGGATTCACTGACCTTGGTTTCTCCCAAGTAGTGGGTGTTGTAGACAGGAGCCACTATCTGATTGTGCCACCCTTGGGGTGGAGGAATGAGTTTGTCAACCAAAAAGACACCTACTCCATTGTCCTCCACAAAACATGTCCCTCACAGATCAGGGTGGAGGGAAGAAGTACATGCAAAGGAGGTTTGTTTGGACAGACTGGATACATGTAGCTGGTGGTCATGCAAGGAACATTGTCAACAGGATGCATGGACAAATGTTACTCTAGGCGCCCTGCCCCAATCATGCCAGGAAGTCGTGTGCAGATCTTATGCACACCTGCACACCTGCACAGAAGAGGTCACAAAAGCCTCTTTCATGCAAACTACTGTGCATGCTGACAGTAAGTGTACATGCGACGGAATGCATTTATTGTCATAATAGAGGATCCTTGAGTGCATGAGTAGGGTTACAATTAGGGTTAGGGTTCTAATATTAAAGCGCACCTGCAGTGGTGCCTCCACACCTTTAAATTAAAGCCTGCATTGTAGGGCGCATGCTCTGGATCGCTGATTCAATTTCCACCGCACATATGCTGGTGCATTTTTACAACTGTTTTAAATCTCTGGTGCCCTTTTTCTGATGCACTGGTGTCACTGTATACATACGCACATGCGAAGGTGCACATCTTAGGTAGATTAGTAACTGGTTGACTGACTGAACCCAAAGGGTGTTCAGCAATGGCTCCTCTTCATCCTCGAGAGAAGTGACCAGTGGGGTGCCACAGGGTTCTGTCCTGGACCCAGTGCTCTTCAACATCTTTATCAACAATTTGGATGAAAGAATAGGGGGCATGCTTCTCAAAGTTGCAGATGACACCAAATTAGGAGGAATAGCTAATACTCCAGAGGACAGGATGAAAATTCAAAATGATCTTAATAGATTTTCAACATAGAGAAATGTAAGGTACTGCACTTAGGGCAAAAAAATGAAATGCATAGGTATAAGATCAGGAGGGCTTTAAACTGAGTTATGTGGGGAAGGGAGACAGCACCCTGGAAGACAAAAGGACTGGAAAAAATAGTCAAACTGTCATAGAGGAAACAAAGCAAACAGTAGAGGGACCCAACAGTGGGAGGCAAAAAAACGTGCTAAGGCAGCAAGTAAAGGAGACATATGGTCTTAGATGTCTCTACACTAATGCACAGAGCATGGAAAATAAGCAAGATGAACTTGAACTCCTAGCGCAACAAAGCAAATATGATATAATAGGCATCACTGAAACCTGGTGGGATGAGTCTCATGATTGGAATGTAAAAATACAGGGGTATAACCTCTTCAAGAGAAACAGGCCAAACAGGAGAGGAGGAGGAATAGCATTATATGTCAGGGATATTTACACCAGTGAAGAAATCCAGGACAACAATCCTGGAAGCCAGGTGGAGAGCATTTGGATAAAAATTAAAGGGGAAAGAAACAACAGGGATGTTATTGTGGGAGTCTACTACAGACCCCCGACTCAGGCAGAAGAACTGGATGATGCCTTTCTAGAACAGATGACCACACACTCAGAAAGGAGAAATATAGTAGTGATGGGTGACTTCAACTATCCGGATATTTGCTGGAAGTCAAACTCGGCAAAATCCTTGAGGTCTAGCAAATTCCTCACTTGCCTCGAAGACAATTTCATTGTTCAAAAGGTGGAAGAGGCAACGAGGGAGTCAGCTATTTTGGATCTGATCCTAACTAACAGGGAAGACCTAGTTAATGGGGTGCAAGTGGTTGGATCCTTAGGCGGGAGTGATCATGTCCTCCTGGAGTTTATTATACAGTGGAAAGGAGAAGCCAGGCATAGTCAGACATGCATTCTAGACTTTAGGAAAGCTGATTTTACTAAACTTAGAGAAATACTGAGGGTGATCCCATGGACAGGAATACTAAAAGAGAAGGGAGTTCAAGACGGATGGGAGTTTCTCAAAAGGGAGATACTGAAGGCACAATTTCAAACCGTGCCAATGAGGAGGAAGAATGGGAGGTGTCTCAAGAAACCAGGATGGATGACTAAGGAACTTGCAACTGAACTATGTTTTAAACGGAACATGTATAAGAAATGGAAAAATGGGGAAATCACAAAAGAGGAATTCAAACAAATAGCTAGCACATGTAGGGTTAAAGTCAGAAAAGCTAAAGCGCAGAATGAAATCAGGCTTGCTGGAGCGGTTAAGAACAATAAAAAGGGCTTTTGGGGGTATGTCAGTAGCAAAAGGAAAAAGAAGGAAATGGTAGGGCCACTGTGTGGAGAAGATGGCAAAAAGTTAACAGGGGACAGAGAAAAGGCAGAATTACTCAACACCTTCTTTGCTTCAGTCTTCTCAGAAAAGGCAAAGGGTGCTCAACTTGAGGATAATGGAGCAAAGGACAGAATAGGAGAATTTCATCACAGAATAAGTAAAGAGATAGTACAGAAACATCTGGTTAATCTAGATGAATATAAGTCTCCAGGACCAGATGAATTACATCCAAGGGTATTAAAAGAACTGGCAAATGTAATATCAGAACCATTGGCAATAATCTTTGAGAATTCCTGGAAAACAGGAGAGGTCCCAGAGGACTGGAGGAGGGCAAATGTTGTCCCCATCTTCAAAAAGGGGAAAAAAGAGGATCCCAACAATTATCGTCCAGTTAGTCTGACATCAATACCCGGAAAGATTTTGGAGCAGATCATTAAACAGAGAGTCTGTGAACATCTGGAAGATAATTTCATAATCACAAAAAGTCAACATGGGTTTCAGAGAAACAGGTCATGCCAGACAAATCTGATCTCTTTTTTTGATAAAATTACCAGCTTGGTAGATGAAGGGAATGCTGTGGATATAGTATATCTTGATTTCAGTAAGGCCTTTGTCAAGGTTCCCCATGACATTCTTGCAAGCAAGTTGGTAAAATGTGGGCTAGACAAAGTAACTGTTACATGGATTTGTAATTGGTTATCTGGTCGAACACAAAGGGTGCTCAACAATGGCTCCTTTTCAACCTGGAAAGAAGTGACCAGTGGGGTGCCACAGGGCTCTGTCCTGGGCCCAGTGCTATTCAATATCTTTATTAATGACTTGGATGATGGTATTGGGGGCATAGTTATCAAATTTGCAGATGACACCAAATTAGGAGGAGTAGCTAATACCCCAGAGGACAGGATCAAAATTCAAAATGACTTGAGCAGACTAGAAAGTTGGGCCAAAGCTAACAAAATGAAATTCAACACAGAGAAATGTAAGGTACTGCACTTAGGGCGGAAAAACGAAAAGTACAGATATATGATGGGGGACACTTGGCTGAATGAGACTACGTGTGAAAGGGATCTAGGAATCCAGGTGGACCACAAGTTGAACATGAGTCAACAGTGCGATGCAGCAGCTAAAAAGGCCAATGCAATTTTAGGCTGCATCAGTAGAAGTATAGTGTCTAGATCAAGAGAAGTAATAGTGCCACTATATTCTGCTTTGGTCCGGCCTCACCTGGAATACTGTGTCCAGTTCTGGGCACCACAATTCAAAAAGGATGTGGAGAAATTGGAGCGTGTCCAAAGGAGGGCAACTAAAATGGTGAAGGGTCTGGAAACCAAGCCCTATGAGGAACGACTTAGGGAGCTGGGGATGTTTAGCCTGGAGAAGAGAAGGCTGAGAGGTGATATGATAGCCGTGTTTAAATATTTGAAGGGATGTCATATCGAGGAGGGAACAAGCTTGTTTTCTGCTGCTCCAGAGACTAGGACCCGAAACAATGGATGCAAGCTGCAAGAAAAGAGATTCCACCTCAACATTAGGAGGAACTTCCTGACAGTAAGGGCGGTTCGACAGTGGAACACACTCCCTCGGAGAGTAGTGGAGTCTCCTTCCTTGGAGGTCTTTAAGCAGAGGCTGGATGGCCATCTGTCGGGGATGCTTTGATTGGGAGTTCCTGCATGGCAGGGGGTTGGACTGGATGGCCCTTGTGGTCTCTTCCAACTCTATGATTCTATGATTCTATGAAGATGGGGGACACCTGGCTTAAGAGACTACAGGCCTTTGCAGACTGCCAGAAATAGTGCACATTAAATTGAGGCACTGCCCTGGCTCAGTGCGAGGGAATCATGGGAACTGTATTTTATTGTGGCACCAGAGCTCTCTGACAGAGAAGGCTCAATGTTCCAGAAAAAAAATACAATTCCCATGATTCCCTAGCACTGAGCCAGGGCTGTGCCTCAATTTAAAGTGCACTATTTCTGGCAGTCTGCAAAGGCCCTACGTGTGAAAGGGATCTAGGAGTCCTAGTAGACCACAAGTTAAACATGAGTCAACAGTGTGATGCTGCAGCTAAAAAAGCCAATGCAATTTTAGGCTGATTAGTAGTAGTATAGCATCTAGATCAAGGGAAGGAACAGTGTAACTGTATCTGCTTTGGTCAGGCCCCACCTGGAATACTGTATCCAGTTCTGGGCACCACAATTCAAAAAGGATGTTGAAAAACTGGAGCGTGTCCAGAGGAGGGCGACTAAAATGGTGAAGGGTCTGAAAACCAAGCCCTACGAGGAACAACTTAGGGAACTGGGTATGTTTAGTCTAGAGAAGAGATGGTTAAGAGGAGATATGATAGCCGTGTTTAAATATTTGAAGGGATGTCATATTGAGGAGGGTGCTAGCTTGTTTTCTGCTGCTCCAAAGAACAGGACCCAGAACAACGGATGAAAGCTCCAGGAAAAGAGATTCCACCTCAATATTAGGAGGAAGTTCCTGACAGTGAGAGCTGTTCGACAGTGGAATACACTCCCTCGGAGTTTGGTGGAATCTCCTTCTTTGAAGGACTTTAAACAGAGGCTGGATGGCCATCTGTCGGGGATGCTTTAATTTTGAGTTCCTGCATGGCAGGGGGTTGGACTGGATGGCCCTTGTGGTCTCTTCCAACTCTATGATTCTATGATCTTTCTGGAAGAAGCAGGAAAAAGCTGCTCCTTTTTGGAGTGGCTTTTCCCAGCATATGGGTGCCTAGAGGGCACTTTCCTGCTGGCTTTTAGGCATGTGTTGTCTAAATGCCACACCTCCAAGTCAGTCTGAAAGCACCTGTTTTTGCCTGTCTGTACAACCCCTTAGATTGCCTGCCACTCAAGTGCCAGTTTTTTGTTTTGACTTTCATAATATCAGAACTGTCTTCCAACCAATAAAATAAAATAAAATAAAAATTATTGGCCACCGATTCAGCACAAAAGTCTTATGTAAATATTTGCTGAACCTGTGGAGGTCTAAAATTTTGAATAATTTCTTTCCCCCAGTATCTCCAAGCAGCTGGAAATCTGAAGTGTTTGCATGTTGAGTGTAATGGTCGAAATAATGGCTTTGGAACTGTGTTCCTTATTCCAATCATGAGTGCTCTGCAATTGCATTCAATAGTACACAATAAAAAAAAGCCCTTTTTGGACCTTTGTGCTTCAGACTGTGAGGCTGCTGTGTGCATTAAGATATTTTGAGGTGGACTTTGCATGTGGGTCCATTTATCCTGAAACAGTTATAAAGACTTCCAGAAATAGCTGTTTCTTCAGTTCCTTGATACCATAAATTCATTTTTTTGTTCTACATAGTCATCTTCAAGATTTTCCAATCCCATTATCTCCAAACCTCAAGTTCCTCACAAGTTACAGGATTCTGCACTTCATATCATTTACTTTCAGGATTCTGGTTTTATAAACTGTGACTTGACTTTGTTATGGACATTTATTATTTTGATTGCCCTTTTGGTGACTTGTTATACTTTGCAGTGACTGTATAATCATTTTTGTATGCCTCAGTCATACCACAGTAAACATATGCTATTCTTGGTTTCATAAGTGTAGAGTAGTATTATGCAATACCTGAGCTTCTGGTTGCTCTGATGCAATTTCTTAGTTTAGAGACTATGGAGATTATCACACCTAGAAATCCCATTGGCATAGATACAAGATTGAAAAGTCAAACAGGGGTGTTATTGCATGTAGCTGTGGCGGGATGAGTGCAACCCGTATGCAGATTGGACCCCAGCCATGCTTATCCAGGGGCTTTTCAAAAATGGCAAGCTCCCATTTTTGAAAAGCCTCTGGATAAGCATGGCTGGTGTCCGGGCTGCATACGGGTTGCACTAAGGCCACAGCAGCTGCATGCAATAACACCTGTGTTTAACTTTTCAGTCCCCCCATCTATCCTGGTGGGATTTCTAGGTGCGATAAATCTCCTTACTGTGTGTAGGGCACAACCTTTTCCCCCTTTGGGGAGAAAAAAGGATGCCTTTCCCCCCCTGGCTTGCCTGGCTTGATAATGATCAGATTGGGGAAGTAGCACTGGTACTAGCATTCATCAAGATCAGTCTCTCAGGAAGGAATGGCAGTGGTCTGAGACAAGAGGGGGCAGAGCAAACAGGAGCGGATCATAGAATCATAGAATCATAGAATCATATGATGTGTGAATAAAGGAAGATGCAGGGGGAAAGTGGGTATGAACAAACACACAAACAGGAACAGGAACCATATACATGTTCTGCCTGAGCTCCTAGAAAGTGGCATGTAATCTAAATACCAGTGAATATATGCATGCAAATATTGGTAATTCCAGCAAGAAGCTGGCATAGCCATTCATGAGCTGAATTCGACTCAGTCAGGATCTTGTCTCATTTGACAGATGTGGAAGGAGAATGAGGGGAACCGAAATGAAAAAATTACACACACTGATGATGATGCTTCAACATAGCACTGTTTAACAAATAATAATAATAAAAAATAATAAATAAATAAAAAATAGTTTGGAGGCACTCCTAGCAGAGATAAACACATTAACAAGTATGTTATCAAATTGGAAGTACAACCCTTTCAGTGGTTTTTAATCAATGGGGTCAGATGGGAAAGGCAAAGAATGCCTAACCTACTGACAAACAATGGTTGGTAATAAAGGAACCAAAAGCTGTGGTTCCAGTGAGAATTCAGGAATAGAGTTTGGAATAAAGCTTTGGAATCACCTAACCTGCCCCCTGGTCATGCTAGTCAGGGGATTTTGGAAGTTGTCTCCAAAATTAACATTGTTCCAAGTTGGACCTCTTCTATTCCTTTCTACCCAGAAGCAGCTGTGCGTACTGTTTCAGTTGTGAAGTATACAACAAACATTTCTCTTCTCTCCCCTCTCTTTTTCTACACTTCACAATTGCTTTTTCTATCTGATATGTTAGAAAAAAACAAGCAAATATCTTCTTTGATAACTTGAAAAGAAAAGTAATGCCTTGAGCTGGAGCAGTTTTACATAAACTTAAATCATGGTGACATCATGAATGCAGGAAGAAAACTGTGCTTGCTTCTTCTGCCCTGATGCTAAACACACTGAAGGAAAATCTACACTAGATAAGCAAAGTGTCTTTACCTCAATCTCAGACCTACCAGAACACAGATAATTCCTTTTAGCAATTAAAAAAACTCAGAGCTTTAACATATGACAAAAGAAAGCCAAGAGACAGCAAGAGAGAAGCAGCATTCTCCTTGCCTCTCCACATGCCATTGCATTACTTCCATTCTCTTCCCAAGGAAAATGGTCATAAAAGTGTGTCTTTTGTCATGCTGGAAAAATCTGTTTGGCAAAAAGCAAGCTTTTACAACCATCTTCCTCTAGAAGGAAAACACATGTATGACAGCATGCCACTTCTCTTTTGCTGCATCTTGACTTTCTTTTATAATACAATAAGGCTCTCATGTTTAATCCTCTGCTTTGGGCAAGAATCAGTTTTTGAAACCATATGGTTCAATCCATGAATTTGGATAGAACTGGCAGGTAAGGACAGGAGAGGAGAGGAGCAGGTTGGTGGATGGTCACATAGATCACATGATTGTTCTCTCAGAGAAAAGTTGCCCCCATAGTTATATCAATACCCAGAGTGAGACACCATCTCATGTATATAGCATTGCATACATCTGTAGGTTTGACTTTTCTCTGATCAACTGACTTGATTCTCAGAATGATGAATGTCCTTTTGAACTAGGAAAAAAAAAGAGAGAGAGGTGTCTCATGGAAAGAGACACGTGACCTGATCTCAACCTAGGGTGAACAGAAGGTCTAAGAACAACTGGAGGAAGCCACAGGAACCTCTATATTTTTGAGAACATTGTCAGAGAGATACAGAAGAACCAGCAGAAGAGTGCAGAAGACCTCAAGAGTGTACCAATTATGTATTTCCTAGCCCTACCTGGAGTTTCCTAGTGCTAACCAAATCCTAGGGCTAACCAAATCCATCCAAGTGCTAACCAAACCTTGTCCTGCTGGTTTATTTTAAAATGGGGACAACCCCCCCCATTTCTTCACTTTAATTTCATGAATATAAATGGAATTTGTTGGCCATGAGTGAAGGACTAAATTAAATGAAATAAATAGAGCAACAGAAAAACAACAATAGAGCAATAGAAAAACAATATGAAATACAAACAAAAATCTGCATGATTGCTATTTTTGTTAGTTTGTAGGTATGCATTGTAAATACCAACAGATACCTGTATTATAGGACTGTATTGCTATAACTATGCAAATGTATATATATGTAATACAATGTATTATAACATAGCCCAAAAGGCACAAAACTAAAACTAAATGATTCCAATATAAGTGCTATAGAAAAAACCTGCACTGAACCCCAGATAAATGTAGAATACATAAAGAGCACAGAAATCCAATGTTGCAAGTTGCTGCTCATTTTCTTCAAAAAGTCCTCCAATTATATCAAGCAGATATGAGATGCATGGGAGGAATCACATGTAACCCAAAAAGCACAGGGAGAAGACAGCAAATCTGGAATTAGCCAGCTGTTTCACAATTCTTCCTGAGTTCCTATTAACTGCAGTATTCAACACAAACAAGCACTCCTTATTGACTATGATTACTATTACTCCTCACCTAAATATGTATGCAAATGAACAAAAATGTTATTTTATTAAAAAATACTATTTTTAAATTAACAATTTGTCAACAGCATTCCATACACACAGGAACTTCCTTTCCTTTACAAATATTTTTTCTTTCACTCACCAAATAAAAATGCACTTTTACACAATCACAGTTGCCATGCACATATATTAAAAATGGCTTTTTGTGGGTTTAGATCTATGTGGCCATGTTCTGAAAGAGTTTATTTCTGATGTTTCGCCAGCATCTGTGACTGACATCTTCAGAGAGTGCTGGTATGGAAGTGAGTGGGATATATATACTGTGTGATCCTAGGTTGGGGGGGAGTGATTTAAATGTTAATCTGTGTGTTGTTCTGTTGTTTTTAAAGTAATTCCGAATTTGCCAATGAGCTTATGTCAATGATATGGTTATTGTTCAGCTCTGTCCCTTTTGTATATCCAGTTTTAAGATTATCTAAATGGCCATCAATGAGCTCAATATTACATATTCTGCTTCACAGACCTTATTTAGTTGGGTTTGAAGTGAATTAAGGGGCCACCCTGGGAAGCAGAGGATTGGGGCTGAGGCTGCCCCATGCCTCGGCCCCAATCCACTCTTTTCCTGGCCTTGAAAGGCGTGGCAAAATGCTGGTTCTTTCAGAGCCAGCAAAAAGGATGCCCGAAGAGCTGCTGTGCGGCTCTTCTGTGCTCCTTCTGGTGCAGCACATCAAGACGCTGTACCAGAAGGACGTCCTGATGTAATATATGTAAGATAATTATATTGGGTTTGATGTATATGATGTAAGATAATTATATTGGGTTTATTTGTGTGCTGGTGAAATATCAAACCACTATAATAGCCTTCCTTGGATTTCTAATTAGGAAGCAATGGAGCAGCAAGGTTCCAGAGTCTGTGGGATAAGTCCTGTCTTGTGCTTGTGCCCAGTTGTCACTGAAATAGTCAACTTCTGTCTGGGCTAGTTCTGCATCCAAAATTTATTCTCCAATTTCTTGAAAGTTAACTTCTCCATAAAAAGGCTTCCATTTTTTTGACCTCTTTCATATACTTCATTGGACTTGGAGATTATCATTATAATGCTGCATTCAGTTTTTTTCTACTTAAATATAGGGAAGAAAGCTACAAAGAAATTCAGAATGATATATCAACAAAGCAACATTATGATGGGATATAAAAGGGAAGTATTGAGAAACTAGATAAAGTGTAATTAGATCTCCTCCTCCTCCTCCTCCTGCCCTTCTCTCAGGACAGGGCAGCTTACAATATTAAAAAACAATACAATTAACAACATAGCATCCCAGGCCATTCTTTAAAAGCTTTCTGTTTTAAATGCCTGTTTGAAAAGGAAGGTTTTCACCTGTTATCGAAAGGTCATTAACGAAGGGGCCATTCTGGTCTCCCTAGGCAGGGAGTTCCATAGTCTAGGGGCAGCCATGGAAAAGGCCCTCTTTCATGTCCCCACCAATCGTGCTTGTGATGGTGGTGGGATGGAGAGAAGGGCCCCCCCCTGAGGATCTCAGAGCCCTAGCTGGCTCACAGTCTGCCAGATAGCTTGGACCTGAGCCATATAGGGCTTTAAAGATCATCACCAGCACTTTGAATTGTGCCTGGAAACAAACTGGCAGCCAGTGGAGCTCTTTTAACCAGGGCATTGTATGATCTCTGTAACCTGTCCCTGTTAGCAGCCTGGTTGCAGCTTTTTGGACCAGCTGAAGTTTCTGAACACTCTTCAAAGGCAGTGCCAAATAGAGTGCATTACAGTAGTCCAAACAGAATGTAACGAAGGCATGTACTACTGAGGCCAAATCTGACATCTCAGTTGGCACACAAGTTTTAAATGTGCAAAAGCACTCCTGGTCACTGCAGAGACCTGGGCCTCCAGGTTCAAAGTTGCCTCCAGGAGTAATAGTGCCACTCTATTCTGCTTTAGTCAGGCCTCACCTGGAATACTGTGTCCAGTTTTGGGCACCACAATTCAAAAAGGATGTGGAGAAACTGGAGAGTGTCCAAAAGAGGGCAACTAAAATGGTGAAGAGTCTGGAAACCAAGCCCTATGAGGAACGACTTAGGGAGCTGGGGATGTTTAGCGTGGAGAAGAGAAGGTTAAGAGGTGATATGATAGCTGTGTTTAAATATTTGAAGGGATGTCATACTGAGGAGGGAACAAGCTTGTTTTCTGCTGCTCCAGAGACTAGGACCCAGAACAATGGGTGCAAGCTCCAGGAAAAGAGATTCCACCTCAACATTAGGAGGAACTTCCTGACAGTAAGGGCTGTTCGGCAGTGGAACACACTCTCTCAGAATGTAGTGGAGTCTCCTTCCTTAGAGGTCGTTAAGCAGAGGCTGGATGGCCATCTGTTGGGGATGCTTTGATTGGGAGTTCCTGCATGGCAGGGGTTGGACTGGATGGCCCTTGTGGTCTCTTCCAACTCTATGATTCTACCCCCAAACTGTGCATCTGCGTCATAAGAGGAGTGTGACCCCATCTAACACAGCCTGAATCCTTATTCCCTGACCTGCCTTCCGACTGACTTGGAGCACCTCTGTCTTATCTGGATTAAGTTTCAACTTGTTTGCTCTCATCCAGTCCATTAGTGATGACAGACACTGGTTTAGGATCAGGAAAGTCTCCTTGGATTGGGGTGGAAAGGAGTAGTAGAGTTGAATGTCATTGGCATATTGATGGCACTGCACCCCAAAACTCCAGACAACCTCTTCCAGCAGCTTTATGTATATGTTAAGTAGCATAGGAGATAACACAGAACCCTGAGGGACCCACAGGCCAAATGGCCATGGGATCGCACAGGAGTCCCCTGGCACCACCCTCTGGGTTTGCTCCTCCAGAAGGAACAGAGCACTGTAAAACAGTACCTCTAAGTCCTGTCCCAGAGAGGCAGCCCAGAAGGATACCATAATCGATGGTATTGAAAACCTCTGAGAAATCCAGCAAAACCAACAGGGACACACTCCTCCTATCTACTTCCCTGCATAAGTCATCCACCAAGGCAACCAAGGCTGTCTCTGTACCATAGCCAGGTCTGAAACCAGATTGAAATGGATCTAGGTAATCAATTTCATCCAGAAACCACTGGATTTGGGAAGCCACCACACGTTCCAAAACCTTGCCCAAAAATGTTAGGTTGGACACTGGCAAATAATTATTCATTATTGTGGGATATAGGGATGACTTTTTAAACAAAGCCCTCACAACTGTCTCCTTTAGGCAAGAAGGAACTCTGCCTTATTGTAGGGAGGCATTAACTACCTCCTTTACCCACTCAGCCAGTCTCCCTCTGACCTGTTTAATAAGCCAAGAAGGACAAGGGTCCAAGACACATGTGGTGGCTTTTACCTCTCCAAGAATCCTGTCCACATCAGCAAGCTGCATAAGCTGAAAATTATTCATTAACTTTGGACAGATAGGTGCCAAGGTTACATTCACTGGGACTGTATCAACTGTACCAGCCAAGTCAGAGCAGATCTGAGTGACGTTATCTGCAAAATGCTGCACAATTTCTCCACAGTGGGCCTCTGAGTGGTCTGCATTTTCTACTTGAGGGTGAGTGTGTAAGAGACCCCTGCCCACTTGGAACAGCTCTGCTGAACGACTTCATTCAGATGCAATGTTGGCAGCAAAAGATAATTTCTTTGCTGCCTGCATTGCTACAGAATAGGCCTTCAAATAGGCTCTAGCCTGTGTTAGGTCAGATTCACTTTGAGTCTTCTGCCAAAGTCACTCTAGTCTCCATCTCATTTGCTTCATCACCACCAAGTCCCTGGAGAACTAGGGGGCTGGTTTGGCTCCACTGTGTAAGAGAGTGATTGTGTTCACAGCCCCGGTCATTTCTCCATTCCAAAGGTTGGCCAGGGCTTCAACAGAATCATACACCCTGAGAAGCTTCAGGAATCCATCTGAATCCATCAGCCTCCTGTGGCAGACCAACTTAATCTTAAGCATACACACAAACACACACACACAGCATTACAATGTATGATAACAACTTGCTGGAGATGGAAATAAATTCCAAATATAATAACAGTCACCAATAAATTTTGCACAGTGAAGCAACTCTTGAAAGTGAGTATAGGAAAATGGTTTTCACAAAGTGCCTTAAAGGAAGCCCTTTTCCAACATGATGTTCTCTTGCTTTTCCTATGCTTTTTGCTTAGCCAGGGCTTTCCTGTGAATACATAAAGATGTAATTTGTACATGCCCTGGAAACAGAAGACCAACAGTGCAGGGTCAGGATGCACATTACATTGAAGTCTGGGGGCAGAGGAAGGGCTTAGATTTCATAAGTCAAGCCTTCCCAGATCTAGTTACATAAATTCTTCTTCTCATTTGTCATGCTGGCTAAGAGTTTCTGGCAGCTGTAGTCCAAAAAGGCACCTTTCCAAGCTCTGAATTGCCATGGCAATGAATTGTGCTGTCAAGCTTTGTAAATGCCCAGATTGGTAGTCTAGTCCAGACCAAGGGGAGTGGTGGAATGCCAAAGAATGATTTACTTGGGCAGCTCATTTCCCTATTGGGAAGGATATCTCCCTAGGGCACAGAGAACAATGCTGATGCCAAGAGGTAGTGGTCACAGTGGCATAGCAAAAGTGGCCTGGCACTATGGCATTCCATTGGCCTAAATACCCTAAAGACACCAGATCCATATAATCTTGGAAGTTTAGCAGGGTCAACCCTGGTTAGTACTTGATGGAAGACTGCCAATGAATACCATGGGCTGTAGGCTATATTTCAGAGGAAGGAACTGACAAAAAAAACCCTCATTGCCTCTTTGCCTAAGGGCCTTTGCAGACTGCTAGAAATAGTGCAAATTGAATCCACTTTAGCTGCCCTGACTCAGTGCTAGGGAATCATGGAACTGTAGTTTATTGTGGCACCAAAGCTCTCTGACAGAGAAGGCTCAATGTCTCAGAAAAAATACAATTCCTACGATTCCCTAGCACTGATCCAGGGAAGTTTAAGTGGACTCAATTTGCACTATTTCTAGCAGTCTGCAAAGGCCCTAAGTATTCCTTGCCTAAGAAAACCCTATGAAATTCATTGGGTGGCCATAATTCATCAGGTAACTTGAAAGCACATGCAGCCACACATATGACAGGTCCAGCAGAGGAATGATGAACATGGCAGCTGCAATTCAGAATATGGGAAGCAGGGATTGGAAGCCTGGGCCAGCCCCCCCCCCGGGAAAGAAAAAGCAGAACAGAAGCTTCATCCCCACTGTCTACCTTGCTTTTTCTGGGGTGAAGGCCCATGCATCTGTGTAGCTTGGAACCACTGAATATCCCTAATCATTGCACAAGATTGTTTTTTTCTTTCTTCTTTTTTATCATTGTGGTCAGCATAGCAGGGAGCTTAAATCTTTAGATTTTTGACCAGTGTTTAGATGTTGACTAACCTTGTGGGAATATGGTGAATTAGCAGAGCTCCAAGGGGCATGTTCAAAAGGCAAGCTGTTACTTAAGAAATTAAAGGTAAAATGTCCTTTCATAGTCATATCATCATGTTTGGATGTGAAAAAGGAAGAAGGGAAGCCAAATTCACAAATACATCTTTTATTGTATATATTGTGCTTCCACCAAAGGTTATTTGAAGTTTTGTTGAGGTAAATGGCTTAAAACCATTTCTGTTACTGAAAAACTAAATTGTGGGCCTATCCAGGAGGACTGGAAAGATTAGAAAGTCCCTGGTTTTGCTTTTGTCCTTTGATGGGGAGAGCTACATGACATTTTCCCCATTCTGAAGTATTCCCAGGAAACTCCCAACACTTATAAGGATTTTTAAATCCCATTCACACACACACTCCAAACAGACCCCTTTTTTCCTCAGATACAGAAAAAGATATGTCAGTAAGTGACCCTCAGCCTAATTTTAAAAGCCTGCACCAAGTGATCACATTTGTCAAGTGTAATCTGCTCTTGTCCCAGCAGGACAAGGCTGAAATCCTGTTGGTACTGTACATTAACAGTTGCATTTTCTCTGGAGTTGCATAGTGGAAACAACAGAAGGCAGATAAAAGGGGTGGATCTTGTTTGGGTAGCCAGGTGTACATCTCCACCAACAATCCTAGGGCTCATTCCCACTTACATTTAACCTGGTTTGCGATTCGCTTTCACTCTGGGTTGGTGAATCGATTCCAGTCCATGAATCATTCCCACTATGGAAGCAGGTCTTTTCTTTATTCGCTTCTTTTTTGGCATGAATGTCATTCCCGCTAGTTTGTGCCCCTTCAAAATGCCTGTCAATCATCTACGCATCATCGGTGACACAACTGGCAACATATGCAAGAAAACACAGGAGGGAGTCATGGGTGCTGTAACCAGAATCCCATCCCTCATTAGTATCTCATCCTTACTAGCTTTTGGGGAAATCCACTATTTCTCCCTCTCTCCTTTCTGAGGACACATCCTACATTCCAACCTTCTGTCCAGGAGGAATTGCAAAATGTCCCCCATTCTGAGCTTGACTAGGAAGCATGTCCTCCAAGTTCTACAAGGCTGGGGGGGGGCACCACTTCAACTCCTCATGTCCTCCAAGTCCCCTGGGATGCCTCAGTCATGGGTGTCATATGGAGGACTCTCCCCTGGATGAGGTGCTACCCTCCCAGTCTTGCAGGACTTGGAGGACATGAGGAGTTGAAGTGGTGCCCTCCTAGCTTTGCAGACGTGTCAAGCTAACCTTCCCAAACTGTTAAAAATTACATCACACAAATAGACGAAGCGTGGGAAGTCAGAGAACTCAGTGACCAATCATATAGTTACACAAAGTCAAGGGGAAGGACCCTATTAAGTTCTATAAAAGTGTTTGAATGTATTATAACTGTAGACTTGACAAAAAAAGCCATGGACCTATGCTTTACAGTTTTCTTTTCTTCAATAAAGCTGTCCTTTTGTCTTGGATCTGTCTTTTTGGTCTGAAAGAATACCTGTGGACCGCCTTGTGTTTGTCCTTACACACACACAGAATGAATATGTTGTGTAAGCAGGTACAGGATATCTCTTTCCACAATGCCTTATAAATACTTATTCTGACTTATGTGAAAATTACAGCAACATGGGCCATGAAGAGGATCCTAACAAAAATCTAGCTGCTCAGTGTAGGCTATTTTTGCCTCACCTCTCACAAGGGTGCATACTCTCAACCCATCTGTTCAACTTGTATGCAGAAAATATATGAAAAGCAAGTTTGGACACAGAAAGAGGAGGAGGATTGCAAATAGGAAGAAGGAATATCAACAATATGCATACTACTAGCAGAAAACAACAAAGAACTAGAACAACTACTAAGGCTTACTGCTGAACATAAAGAAGACAAAAATAATCACCACAGAGGATCTACACAAATTCAACCTAGACAATGAGGAAATAGTAATAGTAATAGAGTTCTCATACCTTGGATCACACATTAACAATGAAGACTGTAGTCAAGAAATCAGAAGAAGACTAGGATTGGGGAGGCCAGCTATGAAAGAATTAGAAAAAATCCTAAAGAGTAAAGATATAAAACTGAGCAAAAAAGTTATAATTGTAGAAGCCACTGTATTCACCATTGCAATGTATGGGTGCAAGAGCTGGACAGTGAAGAAAGCAGGTAAAGAAGAAAATCAATTCATATGAGATGTAGTGCTGGAGAAGAGTGCTGAGGATATGGTGGACAGCCAAAAAGACAAACAAATGGGTCCTAGAACAGATCAAGTTTGAAATTTCCTTGGAAGCCAATATTATTAGATTGAGGCTGTTGTGTAACTCACTGGAAAAGACAATAATGCTGGGGAAGGTGGAACAATGTAAAAAGAGAGGAAGACCACATGATAGATGGATGGACTCTCTTAAGAAAGTCACAGGTATGTATTTGCAGAACCTAAGAAGAGCAGTGGAGGACAGAGAGTCTTGCAGATGTCTCATTCACAAGGTTGCCATAAGTCAGGATCAACTCAAAGGCAGTTAACAACAACATCTCACTTCCTTCACAGATGCTGTGCTCCTGGACTTTCTCCTCCTCCTGTTAGAGCAGTTGCACCAGCATACTGCAACCATAGGATTTACCCCTTTATTCCTCTTGGAAAGAGAACATTTTGATATGAAAAGCAGAGAACAGAGAATAATTCTTTCCCCATGCTGTTGCTATCATCAGAATAAAAACACTGCATAGCTGCATTAAAGGAGAAAGAGGTGGGGGTGAGGAGCAAGTTACTGAAATAAATTCTTACCTCATATCCAGTTCTACTTTAAGAAAGTTCAGATGGTTAATGTCATTTCCAAGATAATTACTCACATTTGGAGATGGTGGTAGCAGCTGTAACACAGAAGAACAGCAATGGTCATATCATATTCATGACCTCTGTTTCTCTACAAACATTGTAGTAGTTGCAAGGAAATATGGCCCAGTGTGGCAAGATTTATTGTTAGAGTTCATTCACTGCTGTAAAAAATGTCCTCTATTGATGACAACAGCTGTTGACTTAATAACCCAAGAAAAGATCATTATATTTCCCACAAACAGATGGTAAAGAATTGCAGAAGTGTTAAAACATATGGGGAAAACACACTGAAATTCATCAGCCTCTTGTAGCTGTTTGGAATCTTAATATCATTACTGGAAGCTTTAAATTACGTTTATTCTTATCGTTTCTCAAGGTGTATCTGCTGTTAAATGTGAAGTTACTTAAACACTCTCAACCCACACTTTCATTTATGCCGAGTTTTGATTCAAAAGAGGATTACTGTAGTGAAGTAAACAGCAGCTTCCATATACTAACTATTTGTCCATCCACCCGACTCCTCTCTTAATTAATTAGCACCTTTTGTGAAATTTGGATGTGATGTGATTGAAATGCAGCAGAGTTCAGGTACCAGCTTCCTTCATCAGCCATTTCCATGCTATTTCCATGAAGACACATTTTGTAGATCCAAATTAAAGCTTTATTGTTCCATAAAGAAAACAAGAAAAGAAAATATACTGCTGATGGCAAAAGACTATAGGATCACATCTTGTAGATGTTGTTGTAGAATTACAGCAATAGAAAAAGCTACAGTTTCAGTTTTAGTTCAAATGAACACATTGCAAATATATAAACAAAGTGAACAAAGGAAGATCTGGCCCTTCCCATATTCCACCTTCTGGGTGTTAACCTTATGATGATTGGATGATCTGCTGTAATCCAGCCTCTAGCTGTATGTCATCCCCCATGTGACCTAGTTTCTCATGAGCACATATGTTTATCTGTTAACTATCTGTTCTCAGGCTCAAAGTTTTTTTTTATTATTCTGTACTGTGGGCACATGTTTTGGCTTCAAACCACCTGCTAGCCGAGTCCTCTTTGTTTTTCATTAGACACTGTTCCCATAAGAAACTTTCACACACACATCTCTACATTTCCACTTTGACTGTATATCCCCTCCATATTCCAACACCTTTTAGTTATAACTGGGCTTTCGTTATGTGCTGCCAAATTTTAATATTTCTGTTTTGTGCTTTCAAATTATTTCCAACTTATGATGACCCTAAGGCAAACCAATCATGGGGTTTTCTTGGCAAGATTTGTTCAGAGGGTTTCCATGGCCAAGATGGAATTTGAACCCTGGTCTCCAGAGTCATAGTCCAACACTCAAACCACTACACCATTTAAATTAGGTGCTTGTTTTAAGTGGAATTTCCTGTTTGCAAAAAAGAAAAAAGAAAAAGAGCAAGGACCTTTTCTATTTAAACAGTTTAAAATTTTCTGTTTCCTTTTTATATATTTTTATTAATTTTCCATATTTTAAAATACATATAACATTCTATACATACAATTTAACAATACATATTACAAACAACAATACAACATAGACAGACATCCATAAAATGAGACTTCCCTTCCTTTACTTTAGATATATATTAAATAATAATAATAATAATAATAATAATAATAATAAATTTTTATTTATAGCCCACCCCTCTGCGTGGCAATCGGGGCTGGGTACAACATTTTAAAACAAGCAAGTTAAAACATTCCCTTGTCCCATAATCCAACCCTCCCATCCCCTTAAAACAGAATTAAACTAGAAAGAAGTTAAAATACAGCAATAAAATAAAACAATCCACAATAACACAAGGAATCAGAAAATAAATAAAATAAAAACTCATCTCTCACCAGACAGCAGTTATTCCGGGAAGGCCTGCTGGAAGAGATCCGTCTTTACTTCTTTCTTAAAAGCAGCAAGAGTAGTAATGAGACGGATCTCGTCTGGCAGGCCATTCCAAAGTCTGGGAGCGGTTGCAGAGAAGGCCCTCTGGGAGGTCTGAGACAGCCTGGTTTTTATTGGCTGAAGCAGATTCCTCCCAGAGGACTGAAGGGTGAGGGGGGGATCATACGGGAAGAGGCGGTCCCTAAGATAAGATGGACCCAAGCCATGTAGGGCTTTAAAGGTTAAAACCAAAACCTTGTACTGAGCCTGGAAACTAATTGGCAGCCAGTGGAGGGATTTCAGCACCGGTGTTATGTGCTCCCTCCAAGATGTTCCTGTGATTAACCTGGCTGCCATATTCTGCACCAGTTGTAGTTTCCGGGTTAGGCACAAGGGTAGCCCCATATAGAGTGTGTTGCAGTAATCCAGACATGAGGTTACCAAGGCATGTACCACAGCTTCTAGATCCCTCATATCCAGATAAGGGCGCAGTTGGCGTATCAGCCAAAGCTGATAACAGGCACTCCTGACTGTCGCACTCACCTGACTAGTCATGTGAAGCGACGAGTTAAGGAGTACTCCCAAGCTGTGAACACAGTCCTTCGAGGAGAGTGTGACTCCATCTAGGACCAGAGACTGTATCCCCAAATCTGGTTTTGGGCCTGTAACTGTGAGTACCTCCATTTTGTCTGGATTCAACTTCAATCTGTTTTTCCTCATCCAACCCATTACCACTCTGAGACAGTCATTAAGAGGAGAGACACCATCTGAAGTCTGAAACGATGATCTGGTCATGGAGAGGTATATCTGGGTGTTGTCAGCATACTGAAGACACCGTGCTCTATGCCTCCGAATGATCTCACCCAGCTGCTTCATGTAGATGTTGAATAACATCGGGGACAGGATGGCACCCTGAGGGACACCACAATTAAGCTCAATTTTAGACGAGCAACTGTCCCCGAGCCTTACCCTCTGGGATCTGCCCGAGAGGAAGGAACGGAACCACTGCAAAGCAGTGCCTCCAATTCCTAACTTTTTCAGGCGATCCAAGAGGATGGCATGATCTATAGTGTCAAAGGCTGCTGAGAGATCCAAGAGCACCAGCAGGGTCACACTACCCCTGTCAATGCCCAGGCGGAGGTCATCAGCCAGAGCAACCATGGCAGTCTCAACTCCATATTCTGTCCTGAAGCTGGTTTGAAATGGGTCAAGATAATCAGTTTCATCCAAGACTGCTTGGTGTTGGGAAGCAACTGCCCTCTCAATCACCTTGCTTAAAAAAGGAAGCAAGGAGACTGGTCTGTAGTTGTTTCTATCCAGGGGGTCAAGGGAAGGCTTTTTCAGGAGTGGCTTAACCGCCACCTCTTTTAGACAAGATGGTATACTACCTTCCCTGAATGACACATTGATTGTGTCCTGAAGGAACACCTTCAATGGCTTTGCTCCCCGGGCGGCCAGCCATGATGGACATGGGTCGAGGGGGCAAGTCATCTTCCTCACCCTTCCAACCAGCTTGTCCATGTCATCGGTACTCACAGATTGCAATTGATCCAGTAAAATACCATCAATGGAGTTACTGGATGCCTCGTCTACGGATTCTGCCAAAGCACTGGCATCCAAGTCAGCTCTTATCTGAGAGATTTTATCTGCAAAGTGGATGTTAAATGCTTCGCAGCAGGCTGTTGTTGGGTTAAGTAGGGGGTTTGGTGCAGGGGGAACCTTCGTCAACTCCCCCACCACCCTAAACAGCTCTGCCAGGCAGGACTCTGCAGATGCAATGCGTGCAGAACAGAAAGATTTCTGTGCTGCATGCAAAGCCTCCTTGTAGGAATCAAGATGTTTCCTAAGGCGAGTTCTGTCAGATGAGAGTTGGGTCCTACGCCATTCACACTCTAGTCGCTGTCCAGCTCACTTCATGCTCCTAAGCTCCTCTGTATACCAGGGCTGACAGTTTGAAGTGGTCCAGAAAGGACGCTTGGGAGCGATTGTGTCAATAGCCCTGGTGAGATCGGTGTTCCAAGTGTCCACCAAGGCTTCGGCAGAATCACTGGCATTACCAACCATTAAACTCTCTAAGGCTTTCTGGAAACCAATTGGTTCCATTAGCCTTCGAGGGCAGACCATTCTAATGGGTCTGCCACCCCTGGGAGGGTGGGCAATAGCCTTTAGTTCCGCCTTGATCAGAAAATGATCCGTCCATGACAATGCGGAGGTTTTTTTTACCTCTGCCCACGGATATTCCTGCTCCATACTAAAGACCGCATCGAGGGTATGGCCAGCACAATGTGTGGGCCCGTTGACCAACTGGGATAGGCCCATGTTTGCCATGGTATCCATGAACTCCTAGTCTGAACATATTCTTCAATAATCATCTTTATCTGTTACACATCATATATAGGAACCTGATCAAGGGCCGATTATTTGTTCTATTCTTATGTATTTCTGAGAAATACATAAGAAATATATAAGAATATTTTTTCTGTTTCCAAATGGAAAAGGGCCTCACCCCATTTGAAAAAAAAATGACTAGGGGTCAGGAAGTACATCTACTTTTGTCCTGCCATATGATATGATAGTGATATTGCATTTTAGAAATGTTTTAAAACTGTGAGCTCAGATACAGGTGCTGAAATAAACCAAGAAAGGTGGCAAACTCATTTAAGGTCATTGGTAGGAAGCATTTAGCTAGAACAACATAGAGAAAGAAGAAGTGTGAGAAAGCAAAGAGAAATGTGGTTATTAATTTAAACAAATTGAACCTGCCTGAAGTTTGAATTTTCTCTAGTATAATTATATTCTAACAGTTGCTGGTCAATTCTGCCAATGAAAGTCACCAGATCTCCTCCTCCTCCTCCTCCTCCTCCTCCTCCTCCTCCTCCTCCTCCATAAAGTTCTCTGAGTTTTTATTGCTGAGCCTGAGTTTCTGAACTTTGGTATTCTTCTGGATTTGACAGTAGGGGACTTCAGTGTAAGCACAGAATTATCTGTGCTTTTGTAATATACTTGGAGCACAACATACTATTGATGGAAAATATGATTCATCCATGCACTCCCTTCCATTCTTTATACTTCAAAAATCTTCACCTTTTAAATTTAGTTTTTAAAGCATGAATCCCTTGTAGCACTCCTTGAGTTCATGGAATTTACTACCTGTTCATTGAATTGCAATCAATATTTTTCACTTTAGTATGTTTGTTTCAATGAGAATGGGCAAAGTTCAGCCCATCACCTGTATATGGGACCCTTTTACCAAAGGCCCCCGTCATCAGAGCCTAGAGGGATTCTGGATGGCAATTTCATCAACATTTTACACACACAAACACACACCAGGCTTTTTCCTTTTTTTTCATATAATTTTTATTTGACCGACAAATCTTGAATTCTTTTACATATATTGTTGCTTTTCATTACATCTATTTAAAACAGTCAAAATAAATCAGAAGTTAACAGAAAACAAAGATACACAATAATGATCCACTAGAGTTATATTAACTCTTTGCCCATCTGTATCTTGTTAAACTTATTTATATTATATCAAATCTTTTATTCACTTCAAATGAAAACTGGAAAAATTCTATGTATTTGTCCTTCCTTTTTGTTATTATCCATTTGTTATTTAAAAAATTCTCCATTATTGTCATTAATTGGCAGTCTAATGTATATTCTACCTATAGATACACAATATAGCAATTATTCAATATACCAATTATTCTCCTGACCGCCTCGGTTTATACATTTATAAAATAAAATAAAATCATGGTTTATCCTCAATTCATCCTTGGCCACATAACCTAAGTACTTATTTACATTATATTGTCCAACCCTGACCATTTCTTTCTCCAATATTTTACAAACAGTTCCCAGTATGCTTCCATTTTTTTCAGAGGCTTATTATTAAGTGTAAAATGCAAAGATATTCAACAGCACAAAAGTTAGAATCACATAAGCCATTATATTCCCTATTACCATGTATGGATGTGAGAGCTGGACAGTTAAGAAAGATGATAGGAAGTAAATAAATTCATTTGAGATAATGTGATGCTGGAGAAAAGTGCTGAGGTTCCCATGGAGAAGCCAAAAGGACAAATAAATGGGATCTAGAGCAGATCAAGCTGGAAACCTCCCTGGAAGCCAAGATGATCAAACTGAGATGTCGTATTTTGGACACATCATGAGAAGAGAGGACTGCTGGGGAAAATGGAGGGAAGGAGGAAGAGAGGAAGGCTGCATACCAAATGGATGGACTCTATGAAGGAGGTCACTTTAAGTATTAAGGGGTTGCAGGATTTAAGCAGAGCAGTGGAGGACAGAGGGTCTTGGAGATGTCTCATCCATAGGGTTGTCATGAATCGAGATCAACTCAAGGGCAGTTAACAACAAGAATTATTAAGTATGTAAGCTTATCAAGTCCTATCATTTCTGCTAGTTTTCTGATCCAGTCACTTATTGGTGGTATATCTTTTTCTTTCCATTTTTTCCCATAAAAATACATGCAGTTATTGTCCTCCAGTGTTTAATTTCCTCATTTTTACTTAGTGTAAGAGTTTTATTCAGTAGGTGCCATTGCGAAAATAATTCTTATTATTTGTGTAATTCCAATATGATTTTTTGACCAGAACAATCTCGCCTTTGGGCATCTCCACCAGTAGTTAAATGCCTGTACTGAAGCAACTCACTCATAGACCACAAGGTTGCGAGTTCAATACTAGCCAGGGCTCAGGCTAGACTCAGGCCTGCATCCTTCTGAGGTCACTAAAATGAGTGCCCCACTGTTGGGGGTAATGAGCTTACAGTTCAGGGGAAGCAGACGGCGCTTTGCGCCGTCTTGGAAGCAAGGAAGGGGAGGAGCAGCCTCATTCTGGGCATCCCAACCCCTTCCCGAACACGTCATTGGAGCGCCTGTCGCTCCACACGACGGGCGCTTCGATGACGTACTTCTGCCACAGTGTCCACACACACTGCAGTGGAAGAGACGCCAAAGGTGCGCCCAACGCCTCTTGCGGCGCACCTTCAGCACCTTGTGGAAGGAGCGCTATTTATCAACAATAACAACAACAATGGAAGTTTGCATTAGAGACATGCACAGATTGCTAGTTTTGGTTCAGGAAGCAATTTGCAGCTTCTAAGAGTAGCTCACTTCCATCCATACCATTTAAGAACTAGTTCACCATGTCCCAAACCTGATTAAGAAATTTTAAGATGTGTGGCTTTTATTGGCTGTCACTGGAAACACAAAAAAATAGCTACAATCTAATTCTCTTTGGACATTATCACACGGTGAATGTGACGTCATTGTCCCATCCCTGTCCCATGCTTATCCCGTGCTAATTGTGCAATTGCAGGAAGGACTTTCACACACAATTGCACTTATTGGGACATTGTCCCATCAGAAAGTGTGATTGAATGTGATTGCGCAAAAGGCTTTCTCACTAAATCATGCTGATCATGTGAATGTCCTATGAATGTCCCATGATTGAAGTGGAGTTGTCCCCTCATTTCCCCTAATTTTGTGTTATCGGAAGATCCCAGTAACGCAATTCCACTTCATTCATGGGACATTCATGAGATCAACATGATGTAGTGAGAAATCCTTTCACATCCTTTCAATCATGCTTTCTGGATGGGATAAAGACACCTGTCCCTGTGTGATAAAGTCCTTTGTCAAAAATAGTGACCACATAGCCCCTTAGCAAGAAGGGAGGGCGACTAAAATGGGAGACCAGAGGGTGACCAAGATGAAAAGTCTGGAAGCCATGTCCTATGAGGAGAGACTCAGGGAGCTGGGTATGTTTAGCCTGGAGAAAAGGTGATATGATAGCCCTGTTTAAATATTTGAATGAATGTTGTATTGAGGATGGAGCAAGCTTGTTTTCTGTTGCTCCAGAGACTAGGACATGGAACAATGGATACAAGTTACAGGAAAAGAGATTCCACCTAAACATTAGGAGTAACAGTAAGAGCTGTTCCATAGTGGGACACACTCCATTGGAGAGTGGTGGACTCTCCTTCCTTGGAGGTTTTTAAACAGAGGCTGGATGGCCATCTGTTGGGGGTGCTTGGATTGTGTATTCCTGGATGGCAGGGGGTTAGACTGGATGGCTCTATGATTCTATGAGTCTATGCAATTTCACTTACAAAGAAGCAGCTCCAGGATTTTTTGTGCAATGTTTCTTTAAAAGAACATCCTGAATTACTAATAATTTCTTGGAGAAAATGTAGAAATTTCAGGTATAGTATATATTTTTGATGGAATTATGCCTGACAAATTTCCAGTGAATAGGTGCAAAGATTTTTGTGTGTAAAGGATACCTTGTTGTCAGCTCTGTTCCAAGGATTCAGGCAATAGTCTTGGTGAAAGAATAAAAAGACTTTATTACAGACCAAATTCAGTAGTGATCAGCCAGCATTTAGGTTGATACTGCCCTTCTCTGCCTTATCGTCCCTATATATAGACTGGAGTTACCTAAAGATATTACCTTTACCTTTAATATAGATAACACATTCTATATGTATATATACATACAACACAAACCAATGTAGGATTTATATATACATTTCCCAACTTCATACATAATGGCAGAACCAAAACCCTTTTGGGTTCTGACAAGTTTTAATTCATTTTTATAGAATAGCATTTGATTAGAAGCTCATTTAAAGGAGCAGATGTCCTTTTCCTTTGATAAATGTATTCATTTTCTTTCCTGTAATGTTTCACCCTTGTTATCATAGGTTTCTTACATAGATTTCAATTCAGGCCTGTTAGATAGTACATCAAAGACTGGAGGCTGAGAGTAACAATGATATTCAAATGTTTTATACCAATATATGCTAATGAATATAAGAGTGAATTGATTCCAGGATACTGTCTCCCATGTGCCAGCTTATTTCAAACCAGGAACTATGCAATCAACACAATGGAACAACTAAGATAGGATAATTAGAGTTAACTGTACTAGGGATTTTTAAAAATGAAAAACACATTAATCTTCTACATTGCCTAATTGCTTTGGGGTTTATTGAATAGTTCCATGTCCTGTCACCTTCTAGACCAGTCTGTAACATTGTCTTAATTTTTCAGTTCAGAGCCAGGGAAGGGGGGCACTTTTGTTGCGTGGGTAGATAGGAACTAAACTGTGTATACACAGCCAACATTTTCATCATTATAACTCTATATTATATGCTGTTGAAGAAGTTATCCTCCTCCCAACTTCTTTATAACCGTTGCCAGAGGCTTTCAGGGAGAAGGAGAGCTTTTTCTGGGTGGCCATCTTTGACTGGGTGAGTTTTTTCAAATTTGGGTGAGTATGTTTGTTCCTGAGGGGTGGGGCTTCTGTAAGTCACTGGATATCAGACTAGCTCTTTATATCTGCTGCCAGAGGCAAACGCTGTAGGCCTGCGAAATTTCACAATGAAGGAAGACAGAGCAGAAGGTGAACTGGGAGTTGTGTTTGAGGGGTTCTCCTTTACCTGTTCACTGTTTTTCTTAAAAGGGCTTGTGCGGGGCTTTTGCTCAGAGGAAGTAAGTCAGAGACTTACCTGGGGAAGGAACTAGCAGCCAGGAGCTCTCTATATAGCTCTAACCCCAGTCTCTTGAGGTTGGTGACAGAGCTTGGTGAACGGTGAGGCCGACAGGGCTGTTTTACTTGGGTTTTTAAAAGGGGAGATTTGGAGGGAGAAGCCCAGAGTCCTATTTTAGTGTCTACTTAAGACTTCAGAATATGGACACTGAGGGAGCTGCTGCAGTCACCTGCAACGGTAATGGGATTTGTTCTTGCCTATGGATCTGCATAACTTCACTTGCGCCAAGTGCAAAATGGTAGCTATGTTGGAAGAGAAGGTCCAGCATCTGGAGGCCTGGGTATCTACATTTTAGCATATAGGGAAGCAAGAGATTTTTCTGGACAGAACAGAACAGAACAAATGTTGCTGGATGGGAAATGCACAGAGGAAGTATCACTTCACATACACACAAATTAGACAGTTCTCTTCTCCAGCCTAAACATACTCAGGTCCCTAAATTACTCCTCATGGGGCTTTGTGGTTTCCAGACCTTTCACCATTTTAGTCACCCCCCTCTGGACATGCTCCAGCTTGTCCACATCCTTTTTGAATTGTGGTGCCCAGAACTGGACACAGTATTCCAGGTGAGGTCTGACCAAAGGAGAATAGAGTAGCACTATCACTTCCCTCAATCTAGAAACTATACTTCTATTGATGCAGAAGAATGGCATCTTTCACAATCCCCCTGGAGTTTGTGTACTGCTAGTGTACATTTTACTTCTCGAGGTTACAGCAGTTCCAAGAGAATCTTGAACCTGCAGTAAGTATTCCATTGAAAAAAGGCCCTTATAAACCTTTGACAGGTTATATATCATTGAGTTCTTTACTTTAAAAAATAATAAACTGTATCATTGTTTTAAAGAGAACAGAGAAGCAATGGCACTTGGTGGCATCTGTGTCAGTTGGGTATTGAATCTGGTCTATGTTGTAGTCCTCCTTTAATTCCTAAAATAGTTTCCACACCTTGCATAGCTCTTTTTCCAAACATGGAGAAGATTCACTACCCTACTGACATGAAAACAGCCAGCTGCCACCTCATCTAAAATACTGTGTCCAATTCTGGGTACAGCAGCCCATAAAGGATACAGAAAAGCTGGAATATGTTCAGAGGAGGATGACCAATAGTCTCATTACACAGAGTCCTCTCTTGCTGCAATTCCATGGCCTGCAAAAATCAGTATGGCATTCTTACCTCCTGTATCTTTAGTCCCAATCCAGAACTAGAGCACCTTTTAGTGTCCAAACCTCATTGCACTGCCTTCTCCATTGGTCTCATTCTCTGTCCTCTGTTCCATTCCCCAGGAAAGATGTTGTGGCAGCTTGTGAGGGAATGTTGGGGCAATGCTTTTGGAAAGAGGCAGGGGAGAGGAAAATGTGTGTGTGAGTGTGTGAGAGAGAAGCATTACAGCAACAGAATCAGACTATGCAAGAGGGCTGGATCTCTGTTTCCTCAATTTTCCCACCGACCAGGCAAAATCAGTAGGAAAGCACTATTGAAGTTTTGATTCTTATTCTGCAGAGAATAAATTATATTACAAACAAGGTGGAGAAATTCCAGCAGGCCTTTCAAATGCAAAACTCTAATGACAAACAGGGGTTTAAAAACACAACTGATTTTTCTCACATGGAAGAGGACTGCCTAGTTTCTTTTTTCTTTTTTATAATTTATATTTTATTAACATATACTATTCAAACATCTCTATAAAGTTAACATATTAATTTCTTTTTCAATAATTAAATACAAATATTTACAATTGACTTCCAAAGTATCTCCAGTTTGTACTCAACCTTAGTTCAATGTTCACTCATTGTCTTCATATATATGCAATTTTAAATATTGAATCCACTGTGTGTTATAACAATAGCTTTAATTATTTTGATCTTTAATAGTCACTTTTCACCTATTATTTAGTCAGTTTACTAATTTAGGGTATCCCATCAGTCTATATCTCTATTCAATTAAATTTTCTCTCTTACAGTATTGCAGTATCGGAGTCCAGTCTTGTTCAGTACTCTCTACATTTTGTTTGTTCAGTCTGGCTGTGAGTATGTCCATACTCATCATTTCAATAAGTCTTGTAGTCCACTCACTGGTTGAGGGCACTTCTGCTAGCTTCCATTTTTTTGCTAATGTAATCCGAGCTGAAGTTATCATATACAATAATATCCTTCCATATTTCCTTTCCATTTTTACTGGGATCTTATTTGTCATGTTCAACAGATATATTTCTAGTAACATGTCATATCTTATTTTAAATATTTCACAAATTACCTTATGAACAGTTGTCCAATACTTCCTGACTTTGTCACAATTCCACCATACATGTAGCCAACACCCTGTAGTTTGCTTACACTTCCAACATCTGTTATTACCATTCCTGCAAATTTTTGCTAATTTCGCTGGGGTGAGATACCAACGTTGCTCCATTTTTAAATAGTTTTCTTGCAAGTCTTGACATTTAGTAAATTTTTGTGTCTTCATTCTTGCCCACTCCCAACTTTCCAAATCAATGTCCCTACCAATATCCTTGGCCCATCTAATCATCGTATCTTTTACTAAGTCTTGTTCCAAATCTATTGCTTGTAAAGTCTCATAATATTTGGAAGTTAGTTTTTTTCCATTTTGCTTAATCACTTTGTCCAATTCGGTGTCTGTCTCTTCAAATCCCAGTTTCTTATCATCTGCTTTGATAAGTCCATTAGCTGTTTATATGGAAACCAATGTAAATTTTTATCCAATTCTTTCAAATTCTCTAAAGGCTTTAATTCATAGCTTCCACTCCTTGTTTTGTTCAAAATATCTCGATATCTCAACCATTTAGATACTTCTCGCCATCTTCCAAAAAAGGCTTCTTGTGGTGACACCCATAAAGGTGGTTTTCTGTAGAATTTTTCCTTACAATATAACCAAATCCTTATCAATGATCTTCTGACATAATGATGCTCAAATTCTTTATGCACTTTTGTCTTATTATACCACATGTATGCATGCCAACCAAATCTCAGATTAAATCTTTCTAAGGCAAGTGTTCTATCATTTTCTAGTTTTACCCAATCTGTGATCCAAGTTAATGCATTTGCATAATAATAAGTCTTTAGATCTGGTAAGTTACAACCTCCATTTTTCTTCTTATCAATCAGTGTCTTCCACTTTATCCTAGATTTTTTACCTGACCAGATGAATTTTACAAGATCTTTTTTCCATTGTATAAATGGTTTATCATTTAAAAGCACTGGAATATTTTGAAACAAAAAGTTCATCTTAGGTAGTATCATCATTTTAATTGTCTCTATTTTTCCCAACAATGATAAATTTAATTTTGTCCATTTGTTAAGATCTTCTTTAATTTCCTTCCATAGACTTTCATAGTTATTTTCAAATAAATCAGGATTCCTCCTTGTAATCCAAATTCCCAAATACTTAATTTTCCTCTCAACTTTGAATCCTGATAAAAGCTGTAGTTTAATCTCTTCTTCCTTTGTCATATTCTTTGTAAGCATTACTGTCTTTTCTTTATTTATCTTTATTCCAGAAACTTTTTCAAAGTCGAACAAAATTCCTTGAAGTTTCTCTATCGAGCTTAGAGGTTCTTCCATAAATATTACCACATCATCCGCGAAAGCTTTTAACTTGTAATGTTGTCCTTTAATCTTTAGTCCTTTTATATTCATGTCATCTCTGATTTTGTCATTTAACAATTCCGATACCATGATATATAGCAAAGGAGATAATGGACATCCTTGCCTAGTACCTTTTTGATTATCAAATTTTAAACTTTTCTCTCCATTAATTATCAATTTTGCACTCTGCTTTTTGTAAATATTACTTATCCATTCAAAAAAGTTTTCTCCCATGTCCATTTTTTTATCACCTCCAACATAAAGTCCCATTTTACCTTATCAAAGGCTTTTTCTGCATCAAGAAAAATCATTGCAACTTTTTTATCATTATTTTTTTCATAATATTCAATTGCATTCAATACTGTCCGTATATTTTCTCTCATATGTCTTGATGGCAAAAATCCTGCTTGATCCTCATGTATTAGTTTTTTTAAAAATGTTCTTTAATCTTGAAGCTAATATTGTCATAAAAATTTTATAATCCACATTTAATAATGAAATTGGTCTATAATTCTCTACTTTCAGTTTATCTTTACCTTCCTTTGGTATGAGAATGATATTAGCTTCTTCCCAAGATTCTGGTATTCCTTGTTCTTTAATTTTGTTAAATAAGTCTTTAAGTGGTACTACTAATTCCTTCTCAAACATTTTATAATATTCTGCTGTAAAACCATCTGGCCCAGGTGTTTTGTTTATTTTTTGACTTCTAATTGCTTGTTCTACTTCAACAGTAGTAAATGGAGCATTCAACATTTCTTTGTCTGCCATCGAAATTGTTTTTACATTCCAACTCATCAATGCTTTACCTAGCAGTGTCTTCCAATCCATTTCAGAGTTTGGGTCCTTATATAAGTTAGCATAGTATTTTGTAAATATTTTTTTAATCCCTTCTTGGTTAGTTATAGTTGTTTCTTTATCAACTATTTTTTGGATTAATTTCTTTTCTTTTTCTTTTTTCAATCTATTTGCTAACCATCTCCCAGTCTTATTTGCATATTCAAATTTTTTTTGTTTAAGGTATGTTAACTTTTGTTCGACTTCTTTTGTTAATAATGCATCCAGTCTAATTTGTAGTATTTTGAGTTGGTTTCTCAATTCTTTTCTATTGAATTGTTCTTGGATCTCTTTCTCTTTCTTTTGTATTTCTTCAGTCAATTTTTCCAATTCATCTTGTGCTCTTTTCTTAATTTCTGCCCCTCTCTGAATAAGGATTCCTCTCATCACTGCTTTACTGGCATCTCATACTATTTTCATTTTCATTTCATCAGTGATATTTTTAGAAAAATAATACTTTATTTCTTCCTTCACTTTATTTACAAATTCCTCATTTTGAAGCAAATAAGGATTCAAACGCCATGAATACTGACGTTTTGGCCCCAAAAGACTAAGTCGAATTGGATTGTGATCGGAAATAGTCTTTGGCCAAATGTCCATTTTCTTTATTTGTTGAAACAAATGTTTAGAAATCAAAAACATATCAATTCTTGATTCAGTTTTGTGTCTGTCCGAGAAAAAAGTAAACCCTTTAGTCTTGTTGTAAAGTCCCATCCACACATCTTCTAAGGATAATTTCTCTTGTAATTCAAAAAAGGACTTTGGCAATTTCCCTTGGTTCTTTTTTGTCTTAATTTGAGTGGTTCTATCTGTTTTTGGATCTATGACTCCATTCCAATCTCCCATTAACAAATAGTTTTCATGATCCAATTCCTCTATTTTTTTTAATCAATTTTTTTAAAAAAAGTTCTTTATTTTCCTGAGGAGCATAGATACTAACTAATAAAATTTTCTTTTCTTGCCATAATACTTCCACTGCAATATAATGTCCTTGTTGATCTGAAAAAACTTCTTTTGCATCATATTTATTATTAATGTAAATTACCACTCCTTTTTTTCCTTCTCATTTGCAGATACAAATAATTGACCTAGTTTAGGGTTTTGTAAAAATCTAATATCTGATTGTTTATTTTTTGTTTCTTGCAAACAAATGAAATCCTGTTTTTTTCTTTTCCAAATAATGAAATATTTTACTACGTTTATATTTTGAATTAAGTCCCTTAACATTCCATGAATAAATTTGTGTCGCCATTTTTTATGAATTAAGAATATTATTATCTCTTTATATCTGTAATTCTTCCTCTCTTCATAATTCTGATGTTCTCCCTTCATCATCGTCATCATCCAGTTGTCCTGATTCTTCCAGAAGTTTACTCTCATCAGAGAAGGGGTCAGTCCCTTCATCTTCTTCTATTTCTTCTTCAGCTTTTTTCAGTTGTTTTTGACTTCTGGTCTCCATTATACCTTTCTTCTGTCTTCTTTGTTCTTTTGGTTCCTCTTTATCGTTTTCTTTCTCTCTTATCTTTACAGCTGCTTGTTCATCTTCTTCATCACCATCTCCATCTGTTTACCCCTTTTCTGCCTAGTTTCAACAGGATGCCCGGATATTCCCAAACATTCCTGGGTTCTACAAGAAAATCAGCTCCTTCTGCTGGGAAATTACTGGCACACAAGCTTAAAAAAGAGAAAGAGAAGAAATTAATAACAGAATTGACAGTTAATGGAAGAAAAACCACTAGTCAAAATGAAATCAAACAAGCATTTAAAAAGTATTTTCAAGAATTATATAAAAAAGATCATCAAACAGAAAATGAAGTAGAAAACATTGGAAAATACCTAGAAAAACAAAGAATACCCTGCCTAAACACTTCACAGACACAAAAGTTAAATCAAACAATAACTATTCACGAAATAGCAGATGCTATCAAAAGACTAAAACCTAGGAAGGCCCCGGGCCCGGATGGGTTTACTACCATTATTTAAACTATCAAATGACATTAAAAGGCAAGGCATCCCAAACTCTTGGAAAGAAGCGTTGATCGTCAAGATACCTAAAGAAGGAAGAGACAAGAAAGAGATCAAAAGTTACAGACCTATTTCCTTAATCAACGTGGATTATAAAATATTTACCAGTATAATAGCTGAAAGACTTTAAAATATTCTCGTAGAACTTATACACAAAGACCAGAATGGATTTATACCGAAACGTTGCATTAAAAATAACATATGGACCGATAATTGATATTATTGAATATTTTGAATACAATAACGATAAAAAGCTGGCGATGTTAATGATCAATGCAGAGAAAGCTTTCGACAGGGTAAATTGGATATTCTTGATGGAGGTACTGAAAAGAATGAACATTGGAAATAAGTTTGCATCCTGGATGAGAGCTATATATTAAGATCAAAAAGCACAATTAATAATTAATAAAAAAACAGATTGCATAAAAATAGAAAAGGCACCTGTCAGGGATGTCCAATGTCACCACTGTTATTCATTATAATTTTAGAAATACTAAACATAAAAATAAGGGAAGATAAAAACATTAAAGGAGTGAAAATAATAATAATAATAAAAAAAACGCAAGTCAAACTGAAAGCTTATGCAGATGACTTGATATGCTTCCTGGAAGACCCAGAAGAAAGTATAGAGCACCTGACTAATACTTTAAAGGAATTTGGAAGCTATTCTAGCTTCAAAATTAACGAAGATAAAACTATCATCTTAACAAAGAATATGTCAAAGAAAGAAGAAAATGATCTAAATTTAAAAACAGGATTTAAAATACAAACCAAAGTAAAATACCTAGGAATCGTGTTAACGAAAAAGAATGTGGACTTATACCAAAACAATTATGAGAAAACTTGGAAAGAAATTAAGACCGATTTAGTAAAATGGGCAAAGCTACAGTTATCCATTTCAGGAAAGATGGCTGTTATAAAGATGAATGTCTTACCCAGGCTAATGTTTTTATTTCAGAACCTTCCAATTCTGGTTAAAGAAAAATGTTTCAATATGTGGCAAAAGGAGCTGTCTAAGTTCTTGTAGGAGTGAAAGAAACTGAGGACAAAATGGAAGATTCTAATTGAAGAGAAAACTAAAGGTGGAATGGCGACACCAAACTTAAAATTGTATTATCAGGCCTTGTGCCTTACATGGTTGGAAGATTGGATCAAGCTAGAGAATGAAGAAATGTTAGACATTGAATGCTGGGATTTAAGGTTTGGCATACATGCATACCTTTGGTATGACAAAATAGCTGTAAATAAAGATTTTAAGAATCATATAATTAGAAGAACATTGCTAAGTGTATGGAACAAGACAAAAAAAAATCCTATACAAAAACACCTTTATGGATCTCAGTACAGGAAGCCTTTTATAAGAGGACAAAGAACATCGGAGAAAAATGCACAAGCTATAAAGACACATTAGAAATAGATGCGGGGGAAAAACCACCATTTCAAAACTATAGAAATCTTGCAACAGGAAAATGTAAATATAAACTGGTTCCTGCACAATCAATTAAAGGTCAAATTTAGGCAAGAAAAAGAACGAAATGGATTTGAGATAGAGGATAATGAAATAGACAAAATTATATTTCGAGAGGAGAATAAACACATATCAAAATATTACGAGACATTAAAAAAAAGAAATCTGGAAAACTAGACAATTAAAGCCGTAATGATCAAATGGGCGCAAGACATAGGAGAACCTATACACTTAGAGGAGTGGGAAAAATCCTGGAAAATTACAAACGAATTCACCTTATGCCAAAACTATAAGGAAAACTATCTCAAGATGTTCCACCAATGGTACCTAACACCAGCCAAACTAGATAAGATGTATAAAATCGGCAACTCAAAGTGTTGGAAGTGTCAGAAACCAGAGGCAAACTTCATACACATGTGGTGGGAATGTCAGGTGGCACAGAAATATTGGAACATAATAGCCAAAGCAATGGGTGAAATGTTGGAAATCAAATTAGAACGAGACCCCAGAATCTTTCCACTGAATATGATAAATAAATTAGAAATAAAATTCAGAAGAAACAAAGAAAAATGGCCCTTTATATGATTACTACGGCTAGAATACTCTACGCCCAATACTGGAAAAAAGACACCATACCGGAAGAAGAAGAATGGCGGACAAAATTACAAGAAGCAATAGATATGGACAAACTCACAGCCATGCTATAAGGAAAAGAAGATGACTGGATCTGCTTCCGAGATATAGGACTAAAGAAAGGGTGAAAATTTATTTGAGATAAACTCTTAGTACAGAGATCAGCAGTAAGAAGAAAGAAGCAAGTCTAAAATTGAAAAAGAAAGAAATAAGCACGGTAGTTATACAAAGAGGAAGTACTCAGAAGAATGATCGGGAAGAAGAAATAGATAATAATAAGTCTCAAGATAAATCTAGTACATTATCAGGTTGAATTATAATAATGAGAATGTTCACATTGTGTTTTATGTGATTGTGATTGTGTATTGTATTCAATGTATGGTTTCATTGGGTAGTATATTTTGTATATTGGGGGGAGGGGAGAAGGTGAATGTAGTGTAGGTAATGAAAGACAGACGTTGTGATATAGTTATGTATGTAAGTATGTTATGTTGTTATGTAATGTTGTTTTTTCTTTTTTAAATTAATAAAATTAAAAAAAAAGAAAATCAGCTCCTCCTAGAAATACACTGTAAAGCACATATTTGGAATGGCCACAAAGCAATTACAAGATACCTTTCAGAGCTGTTAAATGCACACAGTAGAACAATTAACTGGAAAGGATATCCAGCCCTAGAGTAATCAAATGTATATTTTTGACTTTTATTCAGGCTTCTGTCCTGAACAGACTAATACAAAAGAGTAAGCTTCTTTGGGAAGCACATTATATCAAAACTATCAGGATCTTCAAGGATGAAATTATACATGACCTCATCACAGGAAATTCAAACAGACATGACCCTGTAGATAAAAGCCATAAGAATCTAGGCAGCAAACATGCCAGCCACATCCAGGATGGAGAACTAAAGCATACCCCAAGGAAGGAAACTCAGGACAGAAACAAGAAATAGTTAAATTGAGAAGAAAACTCACAGACTTCTGGAAACACTCCCCCAGAGCCCAGCAAAAATCAAATAGCAACCCATCCCTACTCTCAGGGACTTGGAGGAAGCTGTCAACTCAGATTTCCTCGATACAGATAGCAAAAGCGAAAGCAATAATTCTCTCTCTCCACTTTCATGGAAGTCATGAAATCCTGAGCAAATACCCCTTTTAAAATGTCTTGTACAGATTACGCATCCTCATCTACAATTAAATTCCAGGGGTCTCAAATCCTGTGTAATCCCTGCTGGCAGAAAAGACAGCTCTCACCACTACCTATTACATCTCCTATCTCACATGAGCCAAAGGATGTTCCCATTGCTAAAGAAATGAGATCGTTGTTTGCTTGTGACCTGCATTTTGCTTCCCATGCAGCACTGGTTACTACAGCCCCCCTACTATCCCCTACTATAGCTATCCCAGCAATTAGCTAATGTTGACCACCTGCCACACATCCATTCTGCAACCTGTAGTGCAACTACTTGACAACCAACTGACCAGCATAAGTTGCCCTTATGACATGGAACATCACTGAGTGCCATACATCTAATAGAGATCCCTGTTTCACTTACTTCCTTGCCTAATATGATATTTTACTGATTCAGGAAACACGGGCTACTAAAGATGTGGAACTGAATGGTTTTCATGCATTTTCAGTTGCAGCAGAGCCTGGGAGAATGCATGGGAGGCCTGGTTTCCACCACTCTACATGCCAAAACAAAGCCTCTTCCCACTTTCAAAACATATGCCGTAGCAGTACTAACCAAATTTAACCACTTCACTCTGCTGATAATAAATATCTAAATGCCCCCAATGAAGAAGAAATACCAAATTAGAAACCTGTGGGCCTAACTGGAAACAATCACTGCCAATCTCATATTGCAGAATCCAAGTGCATTTCTAGTCCGGGGTGGTGGGGGTGGGGGAGATTTGACTGCTAGACTGGGTCCCAATGACCATACCCTATATACCCAGTACAAATGTCCTCCTCCTAACCTTGAGGATGATGCTCAAAAGACAAGAAATCAAATTTTGCAGGCCTATGTTTAGCTCAATCAGTCTCCAGACTAAACCTCTGTATCCTAAATGGTGCTCTGAAAAGTGACTGTCCAGCTGAATTCACTTATCTCTCTGGGTCCAGAATGAGTTCCATTGACTACATATTCATTTCTAAGGATCTTCTCCCCTATGCCAAGGACCTAGAAGTCATGCCTAGGTTTGAAAGTGATCATCTTCCAATTCGGGTACAACTAAGCAACTTCACACAGGAGACACACACCAAGGACTGCTACCAACTCTCTTTAATGCCATCAGGAAAGACATATTGGTGGGCTAAATGAAGCCCTCCCCCCTCAGCTAAACCAAACAATGTGAGGTATTGGCCTCAGACCACCTTCAATGTCTTCAGAATGACTCAATATCAACTCTGATGAACTTCTGGAAAATTACAACAATCTTACCCACATGCTATTCCAATATCTAAACCAGCACTATACTGCACACAGGAGGCAACAACAACAACAACACCATCACTCAGATATTTGGCTTGACAAGGAATATGTTGATGCTAAAAAAGCACTCATTACCACTTATCAGGGCTATGTATCCAGTTCTATGCCAGAAACTGCAACAAAATTGCTTCAGCAGAAGAGAGACTACAAAAAATTGCTGGGTACAAGAAAAAAAGAAAGGCCACGAAAAATAATTGGGCACAACTTATTCAGGCAGTCAAGACCAACAACTTAGCTTTTTTTTTTAAGTTCAGCTTTATTATGGTTATTGACCAGCACAGGTAAAGAAAAAAAAAAATAAAGGATACAAAGTAAAAGAAGATAAAAACAAGTAAAAAACAAGATAAAAACAGTATTTAAAAATCCTTTTAAAATCCAATTAAAATCAAAATCAAAATCCAATGTGGCAGGGCAAGATTGGTGCTAGCCTACTGTGGAGGTCAATGCCTGATGGATTTTCACCACAGTTGCACAGAATCTGGCAACATTATATGTTATACCAGGATTAGTGTCTGAAAGCAATAAAGAAATATAAAATTGGCTGGTGTGTCCTTGATGTTTATACAATAGAGGTGAAATAATAATAATAATAATAATAATAATAATAATAATAATAATAATAATAATAATAATAATTTTTTATTCATATCCCGCCCCTCTGCATAGCAATAAGGCCAAGACTGATGTCCCTGTAGTATGAGACTGATGTCCCTGTAGTATGAGCACTGGAGTAATACATGCTCTGTTGTCTCTGTTGTTGGCTAGTGTCTGAGAAGGGGATCTTCTCAGGGAAGGACACGGCATCATGCCACAGTAAAGGTTCTCTGATGTTTGTAATTTGAGTTTTGCTAAATATGTCATATGTGATGACAGGTATCTGTTGGAGTCACTAACAATAAAAGATGGGGTGCTAGTTAGGTCTAGCTGTTGCTCCATATCTATCATCCATTGTTTGATGGTTGCTTTAACCTTTTCATATATCATTCTGAGCAAAAGATCTGAAGAGAAGCCCAGTGAAGAAATTTTAGTCATCACTGTCTGTTTCTAGATAAACTGGAATGCATCAGCCAGGGTAAGTGGAGCAAGGCTGGTGGGAAAGAGGGATAGTTTGAGCCAGTAGCTGAGTATGGTCGCCCACATGCTGGCCTCCGTTTTTATAAAGCCAATCTCAGAGTTGCATTAGAAACACATTTGGGAGCTTGGAATGCTGATCATAGAAATTTGGATTGCACAAGTTCTAATGGTGCAGAGTTGGGGAGAGGTCCCAATTGGGATCCATAAAGCAGTTGTGCAACCAATTTGGCTTCTGTTTGAGTGCTGCTGGTATATAACAATAATAAAATTTATTTATACCCCGACCCTCTGTTAAACAATCGGGGCAGCTTACAACAAATTAAAATTCCATACAGAATCCAGAATAAACATCCCCACCCCCTCCCCCCTTAAAAAAAGTATTAAACTACATATCCATTAAAAATAATGCATAAAACCACACAAGATAAATAAATAAGGTAATTGAAGAGGCATTAACCAAGTCTGAGCAGTGATGAGGGCAGTGATGAGGGCCAAAACTGGAAGAAATAGAGCTAGGTAAACTCCTGGGGCCAGGAATCTAGTCAGGAAAGGCCTGCCTTTTCAAAGCTGTTTAAGGTTGTAATCAGACAGATCTCATCTGGCAGGCCATTCCATAGTCTGGGGGCAATTACCGAAAATGCCCTCTGGGAAGTTGCACACAGCCTTGTTTTTATTGGCTGCAGCAAATTCCTCCCAGAGGACCGGAGAGGACGGGGAGGATTGTATAGGAGGAGGTGGTCCCAAAGATAGGTTGGACCCAAGCCATTTAGGGCTTTAAAGGTAATAACCGACACCTTATACTGGGCCTGGAAAATGATAGGCAGCCAGTGACGGGACTTTAATACCGGTGTTATGTGGTCTCTCATTGCTGTTACTGAGATCACTCTGGCTGCCATGTTTTGTATTAACTGACGTTTCCGGACCAAGCATGAGGGTAGCCCCATGCAGAGCATGTTACAGAAGTCCAGACAAGAGGTTACCAGCATGTGCACCACAGCCTCAAGATCCCTTACTTCCAAGAAAGCTGATAACAGGCACTCCTGACCGTTGCCTTCACCTGATTAATCATCAGGAGCGACGAGTCCAGGAGCACCCCCAGACTGCGAACACAGTGTGACCCTGTCCAAGACTGGAGGTTGCAACCCAATTCCCAGTTTCGGGGCTGCTACTGTGAGCACCTCCGTTTTGTCTGGATTCAATCTCAATCTGTTTTTCCTCATCCAGCCCATTACTGCCTTAAGACAGTCATTGAGAGGAGAGATGCCATCGGGAGTCGAGGCCAATGATTGAGACATGGAGAAATAGATCTGGGTGTCATCATAGTATTGATAACACCCAGCCCCACGTCTCTGGATAATCTCACCCAGCGGCTTCACATAGATGTTAAATAGCATCAGGGACAGAATGACACCTTGAGGGACACCACACATAAATCTTTTTTTGCCGAACAGCTGTCCCTGAGCAGCACCCTCTGGGACCTGCCTGAGAGGAAGGATGCAGTGCCTCCGATTCCTAACCCACTCAGGTGGTCTAAGAGGATGCCATGATATATCATATCAAAAGCTGCTGAGAGGTCTAAAAGCACCAACAGGGTCACACTACCCCTGTCGATGCTCAGACGCAGGTCATCGGTCAAGGCAACCATGGCAGTCTCAACTCCAAATCCTGTCCTAAAGCCAGTTTGAAATGGGTCTAGATAATCAGTTTCATCCAAGACCACTTGGAGTTGAAGAGCAACAGCCCTCCTGATCACTTTGCTCAAAGAGGGTAACATAGACACCTGCCTATAGTTGTTCATATCCAGGGGGTCCAGGGAAGGTTTTTTCAGAAGCAGCCTAACTGCCGCTTCCTTTAATAAGATGGAACGAGACCTTCCCTGAGGGATGCATTGATGATGTCCTTAAGGAACACGATCAAAGCACCACCACCCCGGATGGCCAGCCATGAAGGGCAAGGATCAAGGGGGCAAGTTGTCTTCCTCACTCTACCAAGGAGCTTGTCCATATCCTTGGTACTCACAGATTGAAATTGATCCAGTAAATTTACATCAACGGAGATGATGGACACCTTGTCTCTTGATTCTGTTACCAAACTAGCATCCAAGTCAGCTCTTATTTGTGAGATTTTATCTGCAAAGAAGTTAAATGCATCACAGCAGGTCATTGTTGGGTTAAGTAATGGGTTCTGCGCAGGTGGAACCTGCGTCAGTTCCCTTACCACCCTAAACAGCTCTGCTGGAGGGGACTCTGCAGACGCAATACGTGCAGAGGAGAAAGATTTCTGTGCTGTACGTATTTCCTCTCCATAGGACCAAAGAAAGTTCCTATGATAAGTCTTGTCAGATGAGAGTGAAGTTTTGCACCAGGTGTGCTCTAATCATTGTCCAACCCACTTCATTCTCCTAAACTCTTCTGTATACCATGGCTTATGATTTAAAGTGGGTTGGAAAGGACGCTTTGGAGCAATTATGTTGATACCCTTGGTGAGATTGGTGTTCCAGGTATTAACCAAAACTTCGACAGAAACGCCAGCATTACCAAACATTAAACCCTCTAAGGCTTTCTGGAATCCAATTGGTTCCATTAGCCTTCGAGGGCAAACCATTCTAATAGGTCCAACACCCCTGATGGGGCAGGCAGTGGCTCTTAGTTCAATCTTGACCAGGAGATGATCCGTCTATGACAATGAGGAGGTTTTTATTACCTCTACCCATGGATATTCCTGTTCCGTACTAAAGACCGCATTGAGGGTATGACCCGCACAATGTGTGGGCCCAACAACCAATTGGGATAGGCCCATGTTTGTCATAGATTCCATGAACTCCCGAACCACACCTGTTAGATTTGTCAAACTGGTCTCGAGTGGAATTTTGAAATCATCCAAAACTAAAAGTCTGGGCGACTCCAACAGCAACTCTGAGACCAGCTGTGTCAGCTCGGTTAGGGAGTCTGCTAGACAACAGGGTGGACGGTATACTAGCAGAATCCCCAAACTATCCTTGGTCCTCAGGCTCAGGTACATACACTCGATGTGGACTGTATTCCGGAAGGGAATCCTGGTCAAGGTCAGGTTATTCTTATAAACCAGAGCCACTCTGCCCCCCCCCCCCACATCCCCTTACCTGCTCACTGACAGAATACCCAGCTGGGAGGGCCTGCGTCCATGTAATGGCGCTGTCCTCTCCCAGCCTCCTTTTGTCCTAAGAAATTTGAGGATGACTGTTGTGCTCCTTTGCTCATTACCAGCAACATAGTCCCTATGCACTTTCCTACTACCAGTAGATGAAAGATTCCCCCCAGATATTTGAAGCAGGAGACCTGTTCGATCCTGTGTCCATCTATAATCCAGTTAAGGTTCTTGGGCCTTTTAGCAAATGCCATGATTTTAGTTTTTTGATAGTTGAGTTCAACCTCTCTGCAGAACTGTGTTAGCATTAGTGCTCTTTTTAGACCATTGGTTGTTCTTGAAAGTACCGCTGTAGCATCTGCATAAAGCAGAGCTGAAATATGCCTTCCCTCTAGTTTTGGAGGATGGAAGTTTGTGTTGTTCAGTGACACACCATGTCACTGATGTAAAAGTTGAATAAGAGTGGAGCTAGAATGCAACCTTGCTTGATGCCCTTCTCAATGGCAATGGATTGGTGAGATGACCCTGTGGATTGCATCTTACTTTGAGTGAGATCCCTTCATGCAGCATATGAATTAGATATAGTAGATGCTGATCAATCGAGGAAATCTCCAGTTTTCCCCATAGTTTGGTTCGAGATACAGAATCAAAAGCTGCTTTAAAGGCTACATAGAAAGAGACTGTATTGCAGGGGTAAACTTTTCAGTGAGGTGTTTGAGTACAAGGCACTGGTCTATGGTGGTTCAGTCTTCCCTGAAGCCAGCTTGTTCTTCTGCAAGCATGTTTTCTTGTTCCAACCAGTCCTTGAGTTTCCACTGTAAGTGTCTTGCATAAGTATTGAGGAGACTGATTGGTTACCAGTTACCAGAATCATTCTTCTTTCCCTTTTTAAATATGGGGATGATGATAGGAAGCCCCCAGTCCTTAGGTGCTCGACCATAGTTGTTGATGCAGGTGAATAGAGATGCCAGAAAAGAGTCCCAGAATTCCAAATTATTTTTAATGTCTTCAGAAGGTATTAAGTCTTCCCCTGGAGCCTTCCCCATTCTCAGTTGGTCTACAAGTTTCTTGATCTCCGCCTTAGACACCGGTGCCCACCTTGGGAGATTCTCTATGTTTTGGCTTGCAGATCCATTTCAACATAGGTGTTCTTATAAAGTGCTTTATTGTGTTTTTTTCTTCTCTCTCCTGGAATTGTAATGGCTTTTAGTCAAATGACTGACTGACGTATAAAGTGCTTGGAAGTGTTCCTTCCAGATCCCTGGGGGGATGTGACAATCCATTGTAGCAGGTGCATTACTTTGGGAACTTGATGTAATATGCCAAAATAAAGCTGAGTTGTTGTTTTTGACTGCCTGAATAAGTTGTACCCAAACTGGATTATTTCTACTGTGCAGATGCAGTGCTAAATTAAAGTCATAAATGGATTTTTCCTATGAGCAAAAAGACTCATTCTTACTACAGTCTCCCACGGTTCAACCACACAATGGCAATGATGTTGTGTGGGAAAGGGAAATCGAATGTGCAGTCATCATGTTATCCTGCTGCTTTGATGGCCATGTGTGATAAGGGCCCAAGATAGTAAAACTTCCAGAGACCAAGTCCTATGAGGCAAGGCTGAGAGAGTAGGGTATATTTAGCCTGTAGAAGAAAGGTTTGAGAGAAGATCAATATCTTTCAGTATCTGATGGGCTGTCATGTAGGTAATGGAATGAGCTTGTTTTCTGTTGCTTCAGAGACTAGGTCACAAATGGATAGATTTTAAATTGAAGAAATGAAATTCCAACTAAACATCAGAAATAACTTCCTAACGGTGAGACCTGTTCATCAGAAGAGCACCTTACTTTGAAAGACAATGGACTGTCCTTTGCTGGAGGTAATAAAACCACAATTAGATGGTCACCTCTCAGGGTTCTTTAATAATGTATTCTTGTACTGATGGGAGGATTGGACTAGATGGCCTCTGAGGTGATTCACACTTATTATTTTCTCTGTAAATGGTCTAAGATCGTATTTATTGATTCGTTTAAAAAAAACTTTACTAATAATAGTCTTTTTCCTTTGGAGTTTATAAAATATAGCCTTTGTTCCACTAGATTGATAATCAAAAAGGAGAACCCTGAAGACAGCCTTTCTGGAAATATTTTTTTTCTTCCCTGAGGTTGGCCAACTACTTTGAAGCAACCTTGAAACTCTATAGCAAGCTCTGTACAGTAATGGCTTTCTCCCAGTTTGTATCCTTTCAGCTTAGAAAAAAAGGTGAAAAGGAAAACCAATTGTTTTCCTTTCTTTTAAAAAAAGAATATTTTCAAAGACAATGTTTTTTAAAAATGGGTTTAAACCCTTTTCAATCTCTTCTGGAATTTGCCAATGAATCAGAGAATGGAGCATGAGAGAAAAAGAACTACAAGAACTTGAAGCAGAGCCTTTGCTGTAGCCTTTAAGCAGAGTTGTGGATGAATGAGACTTTTTTTTTAGTTTTACTTGATTTGAAGGTACACAACAAAAGCAACAAACCTTGCAGCAATTGACAACCTGCAATGAGGCCTGACCTCCAGATTATTGTATGCCTGATTTGCACAACACACAGTGAACACAGCAGCTAGAACTTGTTTTCTTCTGTGGCACATCTGGTGATCCTAGGAGGTAAATTAAACTGACCACAATGTGGGCTGGGGACAACATGGAATACCTTGTTGCAGAGGTGGAAAGAACCTCCTGGATTTAAGCCTGAAGGGACACTCTCCCTTTAACTCCATCCTGGGCATAAAGTGGAGAACTGCTTCAGCCAATACTGATGTCTTCACTGACAAAAGGACTCCTAGAAAAGCTCCTGAAAACTTTGCTCCACAGCAAATCAGGACAGAAGATGTTATGATGAACAAGAAGATAAGGCTGGATTGACAGACAAGCATGCAAGTGGTAGCTCAATTGTCAGAAGAGTGAAATATTTGTTACCCAGTACAGAGGGTCCAAATTAGCATAGGCTACATGAGCAAGGTAGAGGTAAAAGTTTATTTCTCTGGTAGAAATAGATCCACCTGAAAAGGGCAAGAGTGAGACCTTGGATACTTCTCAGAGTCCAGCTTTTATACCCTTTTTTATTGTTAATTGCCTTTGGGTTGCCTTCAACCCATGGCAATCCTATGTATTAGAGACCTCCAAGTCAACTACCTTGCTTGACTTCCACAGACACATGGCCATGACTTCTCTGATTTGAGTCTATTCACTTGGAATGTGGCATTCCTCTTTTCTTGCTGCTCTCTACTTTCCCAAATGTTAAACAGTTGGCCCTTAGTATCCATGGGGGTTCCATTCCAGACCCCCCTCAGATGAAACCCTCCCCCCAAACAAACTGTGGGGACTCAACTCCCATGGTTCTTAATGGCGGTGCACACATGCACAGCTACACTCCTGCAGCTGTGTGCATGTGCTGCCATTAGGGCCATTGAGGCTTGTCATCTGTGGATGCTCAAATCTATGGATAGCAAGCCCACAGTTGGGGCAGGTGGGCTGTAACACCTCATGTTACACACACACACACACACGAGTCTTCCACATTTCAGCAAATTACTAGCCTGCAAATTGGTGACAGACCATATTTACTGTCCATACAATCTAATTCAGCAGGGGTTTTTTTTCATCAGTGAGAAATGAATTACTCCAGTGAAGACATGAAAGGGGAAGCCAATACTCTAACAAGTCTTTGGAGAAAGCAAATTTAAGCTATACAAAAGCAGCTTTCAATTTTCACTTTTATTTAGGCAAAGAATACCATCTGTTTGAATAACTGAATTATTATGATGTGTGCTCCAGCAGAGTGATAGATGTAATTGATTCAGGTGGTTATTAATCATAGATGAATTGTCTTAAATAAATATTAATCTTGGTTTGTGATGTTACATTTTTTCTTCTCTGGAGAGTGGATTAGAAAATAAAATAGCCATGGATGGCTCATAGAAATTATGCTTTGCTTAACAGGAAAAGAAGCTGCTGCAAAGAATCCATTAGAGCTCAGTCACTACCTTGAACTATAAAATACATATGGTTTTTTGTAAACACTTCTGATGTGATTGGTTGGAGGAAAGGCTGCACTGAGCAGCATAACTGTGGCTACACACTGGAGGAGTGACAATGGTAAGGAAGGTGTTGTTGTTGTTATTGCCCTCCTCTACCCATGGATTGAGGTGAGGAACAAAAACAATTTTAAAAAACCACAATGTCAATTGGACTATCTTCACTTTATTATGTCTTTACACTTCAGACACTTGTCTAGTTCTTTCATAGCTGCCCTTCCAAGTACTAGTCTTTTTCTGATTTCTTGACCGCAGTCTCCATTCTGATCAATATTTGATCCAAGATAGAGGAACTCTTCAACTATTTCAATTTTCTCATTGTCTAGGGTGAATTTTGTAGATCTTCCATGGCCATTAAAAAAAAAGTTCCTTGACCTTCTTCAGTACTATAACCATTGCCAGGCAGCCTGGAAGCCACAGTTTCCCTGTCCTTGGTGATACATTAGTTTTTAGTAAGTTAGTGTAGTTGATTAGATTAGTTTTAGTTAGGTTTGTTAACCTTGTTATGTTGTTTTTATCATATCAATAGATTTTTGTTGTTTTATTATTGCTAAGTAAAATATTTTAAACAGAAGATCATAGGCAGAGTAGTTGCTTTACTAAAAGTGAAGGAAACTCTTTTCTCACTATGTTTGGTAGGAAGCCAGTCAACTGATAATAGATTGGTGTGGTGGTGGTGGTGGTGGTGTTAAAGTTGGCTCAAGGGGAAAATCACTGCCTATGAAAGACTTTCTCTGTTAACCTGATATGAGAAATTCATAACATACCTTTGTGTCTGGTGGTCTAAATAATATTCAAATTTCTTCCTTTAGTATCATTATTGAAACGTTTGTTTGTAAAATGCAAATCCCCAGGGTGATCTGATTTGTCCCCTCATTTGAACATTTGCTTGAGAATTGATGCAGGCTTCCAGCTTGGAGGCTAATTTGGTGCAATTTCATCTCCAAGAGTATAGGCTTTTGAGCGAACTGCGTGTATTTTTTCAAAAATTGCTGTGATCATTTTGACAGTGAGAAGGAACTGTCTACTCCACCAACCAAGTTGGAAAGAAAATCCTCCAAAGGTTTCAGAGATCCATAGGTACGGATTACACATTATTAAGAACTGTAGGGGAAGTTTCCCAAGTATTGGAATATGGGAAGGGCAGCTCCTTCTGTACAATGACTAAACCAGATTCCAGAGCAGTATACCTATTTCTGGTTATTTACAATGACAAATTACTTACAGAGTCATTAACTGGCAAAAGATGATTGTCAGTTGTTTAGATGTTTTAGGAACAGCTTGAGGTCCAGGACTTGACCTTCTCCTGTATTTCTTATTACACATGGTTTGAGTTTAATGAGACTCCTTTTCAGGTTCTCCTTCAAATTGTTTATAAGGTCTTCACTAACAAAAACTAAACTAAATGAATCTAAACTAAACAAAATCCAGGGAGTAAAACTGAACTACTAAACTAAATAATTAAAAACAAAAACTGGTGCTGTAAAGTGAAATAGCTTGAATAAAGACATATATTTGAAAAACATATACAAGATAAACTTCTCAGTTTCCATCCATAAGAGATCTTTGATTCCTGTCAGTAGTGTATCAGAGCAGATGGATCCCAGTAGTCCACATTCAATTTTATTTCCTAGAGATTTTATTGCATATACAAGAATCTAATTATACAAATAATTTCAATGGAAAATAACCAATATTATAATAGAACTTCTGATAGGGGAATCACCGAGCTCATGCAGGGCACAGAAGTCTTATTTATAGCACACACTTGAAGGAGTTAAAAATGGAAATCAATAACCCAAGGTTTATCAAAATGGAGAAAATTATTCAAGAAGCAAACTTGTAAAAATGAAGTCTGTTAGGCAGATACATAGATGACGATGTTACAAGGCCTGTATAGACTCCAGGAAATGTCAGGGTCAGGCTAAGTATAAGTGGGGTCTAAGGGTTGCTGGGAGAAGGAAGGAGAGAGAAACAAGTATGAAGCAAGGGGTCAGAGGGAGTGGGCAGGAGAATTAAGGTCAGGCAGGTTCTTGCAAGAGCAACAAAATGTTCGTTCCCAGTGGGGTCACAGAGGCAAAAGGAGATGGCAGTATAATTGGGAGGGCTACTACTGAGCATTAAAAGTTAGTTATTTCATGCATCTTGGCTGTGATCTTCCTGTGTCTCCTAATGTAACTGCATAAATCATGGAGTTTATCACATTGGCTTTGCTTCCATGATAGACACGGGATGTAACTTTAAGAAGCCAGATCTTATCGCATTTCCCCATTGCAAGGGAGTACACAGCCCGTTTGCAACCCAGCCTTCTGCTGCAACTTTTCAAGAACAGGAAAATCCTATTCTTGAAAAGATGCGGGAGGAGCCCAGAGGAGCCTGCGTTGCAAATGGGCTGCGTACTCCTCATCGATGGGGAAATATGATAAGATCTGCCTTCTTAAAGTTACATCCCACGTCTATCGTGAGAACAAAGCCAATGCAATAAACTCCCTCATGATATTTAGAGAAAGCTTTCTTGTCCCAATTCTTCTAGAACACTTTGAGAGGCATGACATTATGAAGATAATGAAAAAAGGAAACTGAATAGCCTGAAGGAGGCCTGACCAGTAATTTCCAGGAAAAGGTCTACTGTAAGATTTTAAAATCAGCTTCAGAAATAGAACTAATATTTCCCTAGTTCACCTTCCCATACTCAAAACACACTATAAAAAAGAGATTTAGGGTAGGAGGCTGCCACAGTGCAGAGGGGAAACCTTCTGGAAATAGATCTAAATCACAAAGATTGTCTCCTCTTGGGATCTCATTAGAAGAAGAGCTTTGGCACATTTGGCTGAAATAATAATAATAATAATAATAATAATATATTTTTTATGTATATCCCGCCTTTAGCTGAGGCTATCAAGGCGGCTTACAGTTAAAATACAATCCCATACAATTATAATAGACATATAACCCCCCCCTTAAAAATATATTAAATCATTATCGACATTAAAATTTAACTTAAAACAAAACTACGAATCTAATACAATTAGATAGCTGGCACTCTGAATATATAAAGGAGTGATCTATTGGTCTAATGGTGGGGAGAGATTGTGAGAGTGTCATCCTGGGAATGCCTGCCAGAAGAGATCTGTCTTAATGGCTTTTTTAAAGCCATCTAAGTTGGTTATCTGACGGAAGTTGCTGTCCCTGTCACTGCTTATGGATATGAAACAGGAGAGTCCTGACTGTGCCTATTAAGAGTTGTTTTCTTCACTTTAGGATAGTCTCAATTTAATCCAGAATGCAAGGAATGAAGACTAGAGGACATGGTATTTCAGAGAAACAGTCATGGAATGGCAAAGGGGGAAATTCTCCTATATTTAGTAGTACTATCTCTTGTTTCATTTTAGAATCATAGAATCAGCGTTTTTGAAGAATTTTAGATTGTCTCATCAAGACTTTCAAGGCAAAGGCATTAAGGAGTGGTTTATCACTGTCTTCTACTGTACACTACCAGCTCCCCCAGAGTTAAAGTGCCACTGCTGTTGTCTCTGAGAGATGCTCTGCCAATGTCACCCTGTTCTACTGAACACAACTACCATTTCTTCATGGTAGTTATTTGGCACGTTTAGTTTGGCTTTTCACCAAAAGCCTGTCTAACTTGGGAGACCACCATCAGCTACCATCAGTTTAGCTACCATCATCTTAGCTTCATGCCTCACAGGAGCATGCAATCCCACCATAGAAAGGTAGTGCCAAGGTGAGAGGATAGCAGGACTAGTGGATTTATCAAATATGTCATACTTTTAGTATTATACCTTTAGAAGTGTGTGTGGTGTGTGGAGAGGTATTTCTTTGTTTTCCACTCTGGTTAACTAAGGGCCTTTGCAGACTGCCAGAAATAGTGCAAATTGAGTCCACTTTAAGGGTTAGGGTTAGGGTTAGGACATCATGGGAACTATATTTTATTGTGGCACCAGAGCTCTCTGACAGAGAAGGCTCAATGTCTCAGAAAAAAAAAATTCCCATGATTCCCTAGCACTAACCTAACCCTTAAAGTGGACTCAATTTGCACTATTTCTGGCAGTCTGCAAAAGCAATAAGTTGCAATCAGAAATTCTTTGTTGTTTTATGTCCCTGGTCCTTTCAGGCACCATTGTGTCCTAGTTGAGAAAGAACAAATATGTAAGTGACAAATTTGCAGTTGTCAGCAAGATTAATGTGACATTTTAAAATCACGGTGCCTATATATCATTTAAAATTCCCTACAGGGCTTTTGCAAACATCTCAGGTTGTTAGAAACATCAAAGGGGAAAAATAAAATAAAAGGAATGAGATTATGTTATGATCTCTACATTTGCGGCTTTGACTTTTGTGGCTTTGATTATTCACGGATTTTATTAATATATTCTCTCTAGGAATATCTAGGTCTTACAGCACAATTCTATGGTCAACATTAACCAAAAGTCACACTGAAAAATCACTAGAGATTCCTAGAGAGAACACTCCACTAGGCATTTGTAGCTCCTCCAGCGCAATTCTAGGGCCAATGTCTAGCAGATGTTGACCGCAGAGTTGCACTGGAGGACCTAGAGATTCCTAGAGAGGTGTTCTCTCAGGTAAAAACATAGTTTTTGTTATTTGTGGTTTTTCCACATTCATGGGGGTCTTGTGTCCCTAACTAACCCCAGCAAATGTGGAGGGATGAGTGTATGTAGTCATGTAATATTGAATGGTCCTCAGCTATAGATGAACCAAAATTTCTCAGAAGACACTATTCTAAGATTTTAAAGAAAATTTCCCAAAACAGAGGGGAAGAAGAGGGTAACCACACTTGAAGTTTCTGAATGTTTTCCACTCTGATGCGTCTATGTGTATGGGCGGCCATTTTATATCTATAATGCCCCCAGTGAAGCCTGGTCAAGAATATTTTTGGAACATGGGGGGTTCCAACACAAATTCTGATGTTATTGCTTGTAGTGACAGGGAAAAATATTTGGAATAAAGAAAGAAGCTCTTCTACTAGTACTGGACACTTCCATCCATGAAAATGTTTTGGAGAATTCCTTTTCCATCTGGAGCAATTAAGCAATTTCTCTTCTTGTGAATATGGTATAGAATTGCTATAAACCATTTGCATGCAGATCTATATTTGAACCAATGTATGCAAAGCTCCTTGTAGTTTAATATTATGACATACTGAAGCCAATCCATAACCAAGGAGTGGCAGGATGATGTCCTGTGTCCCAGTTCATCCAGAGCCTTATTATGTTAGAACTGAACTGAACTGAACATAGAACTGAAGCACTGCAACATCAGCTGGGACTAGTGATGGGAGCTCATCCCATCATGCGGCACCTAGGCCTCAAACTGCCAACCTGCCAACCTGTCACTTGAGATACCGTGTCCCTTATAAACAGTATGTTATCCTCTCAAATATTTAAACATGGCTATCATGGCACAACTTAACTTTCTCTTCTCCAGGATAAACTTACTAAACTTATCTAAACTCAAAGGGCATGGTTTCCAGATCTTTCACCATTTTGATCACCCTCCTTTGGACATGCTGTTTGCTGCTTTTTGTTATTATGTGCCATTGATTATTTAAGAGTATTTCCATACTGAGCAGAAAGGAAGTTGTGTTATCTTGGGGGGGGCATGGACTGGAGATAATGGGTGTCTCATATTCTAACCTTACAGGGAGAACATTTTTGAAATTTTTCATTCTCATCTGAATGAAATAGTCATGGATTTTATGTCCTTAGGTTGCTACCTCCTCCCAGGCAGGATTTGGTAGCTCTGAAATTAAGTACATTCTTTCCCAGAAGTTTACCACCTTTAAATATTAACTTAGGCCAGAATGGAAAGGCTGGGCTCTTTGGGGTTATTAATGAGCTGGTACTACACCCTAACTGTTTGCAGGGTGTGACACTCAGAAGTTGATGTTTGTGTTTTCTCCTTATCATATCCACTTGATCCTTTCTCCTGTAGAATTTGCAGGTACTCTATCATTGTTTGGTTCCACAAAAAGACAAAAGGCTCCATCATAGGAACACAACTCAGGATTGGATAATAATGCTGTGGAAATGCTTGCTCCCACTATATGGACTTCCCAAGATCCACAAGGATTCCATTCCACTCTGGCCCATAGTGAGTGCCATTGGATCCCCCACATATGATTTGGCCAAGTTTCTGGCCACACAATTAAAAACTCATATAGGGCAAACCCCCCACTACATCAAGGACTCAGCTCACTTCATAGGAAAAATCAATAACCTTGAACTTAAACCCGGAGACATACTAATCAGCTTTGATGTGGTCTCCCTGTTCACCAAATGGACATCATAATGGACACCATGACACTCATTCAACAAATTTTTCCAGAGGACATCACAGTCCTGTTTGAACATTGCTTCACCACAAGCTATTTCCAGTGGGACAATGTATTCTATGGGCAGAGAGATGGGGTAGCAATGGGAAGCCCTCTAAGCCCTGTGATAGCAAACTTTTACATGGAACACTTTGAAAAGCAAGCCCTGGAAACAGCACCAAAAAAGCCCACAACTTTGTTCCGATACGTGGATGATACTTTCACCATTTGGAGCCATGGAGAAGAAGATCTGGCTGTGTTCCTGAACCACCTGAACAACATCCACCTCAACATCCAATTCACCATGGAAAAAGAAAAGGAAGGAACACTGCCATTCCTGGATGTCCTAGTCATCTGCAAACCAAACCAATGTCTGGGTCACACAGTATACAGAAAACCTACACCTACAGATAGATACCTGCACAAGAACTCCAACCATAACCCAGGACAAAAAAGAAGCACAATAAAAACACTGGTAGACCAGGCAAAATGCATCTTTGAACCCCACTTCTTGGAAGAGGAATTGAAGCACCTAGACCGGGCTCTACAGGCAAATGGTTACTCTAGCTCAGACATTGGAAGGGCTGCCAGACCCAGAAAAACCCAGAGGAGTGAAGATAAGCAACCACCCAAAGGGAAGATATTTTTACCATACATCAAAGGAGTCACAGACAGAATAGGGAAAGTGGTGAGGAAACACAACCTCCAAATGATTTACAAATCGACCAAGAAAATCCAACTAATGCTGCGCTCAGCAAAGGACAGGAGAGACCCTCTCACAGCTGCAGGAGTTTACCGCATACCATTCAACTGCGGACAGGTCTACATGGGGATCACCCAATGCAGTGTCCAAACATGAATCAAGGACCATGAGAGACACTGCAGACTGGGCCAGCAGTAGCAGAACATATTATAAACCATCCTGGGCATAAAATGCTGTTTGAAAACACTGAAATTCTGGACCATGCCAACAACTATCAGGTCAGAATGCACAGGGAAGCCATCAAAACCCACAAACACTTGGACAACTTCAACAGGAAAGAAGAAATCTTAAAAGTAGACAAAGTTTGGCTACCAGTCCTACAAAACAGGAAAATTAGCACTCAGCAAATGCAAATGGGAAACCACTCAGGGTCAGGGGCTTTCCCAGCAGACAATGAACACCAATTACCAGATAATAATCCTCGGTTGCATATCCTCCTACCCTGAGGCCCTGCCATCACACAGAACAATCCACAATCCACAACAGAAGAAAACACAGTTTACATGGGAATCACTCCTCCCTACCCAGGGTCTCACAGTATATATATACCCACTCTCTTCCATTCCAGCATTCTCTGAAGATGCCAGCCACAGATGCTGGTGAAACATCAGAGAGAAACTCTTCTAGAACATGGCCACAGAGCCTGAAAAACCCAAAAACATTTTTCCACAAAATAGTTGACAAGCAGAAAAGGCCTTCAGACCAGGAGAAAAGAGTGGTTCAGGTGGGATAGACAATGAATTTGAGAGTGGTGTCATCCACATTTTCTTGAAGGAAATGCAAAATAGTAATAAATATTTTTCAAATCTATGGCATAATATTCACCTTAAAGGTAGGTTATTATATTTTACACAGCTGTTTTAACAGGTGGGCTAATTGTATGGGAACAGAACAGTTTTACATAAAATGAAACAGTTCTCCAAGCTTTATTCTTTTACTGACCCCTTCTGGATATACTTAGCATTAATATAAACACCGATTTCAACACCAGCATCTAGTGATGGATTGAAACAAGTGCTGTTTAGTGCCTGCCCTAAACATTCCCAGATTCTTTCCCTGCAACAGAGGTTTCTATTTTTTCACTTTATTCTCAGGACCCATTAAAATTTCAATTCAGCATTTTATGAAGCCCTATGGCACTCTTTCACAGATATGGTGGCCAAAGATTTTTCCTATCACATAACTCTTTGTTTCCTGTCACACACATCTATTGCAGCTGCCCATATTCCTGTTTTGAAACACTGCAAAGAATAACCTCACAATGCTCTGGGATTTAAGTAAAGGAAGACATTGGAGGAATTGCCTTTGTTGTCATTCACCTTCAAGCTGACCCAATTTATGGCAACTCTCTCCTAGATTCCCCCTCCCCACCAGCAATGTTTGTTCATAGGAGATTCGCCAATGCCTTCCTTGAAGGCTGAATGAGTGAAATTTCCCCAAGGTCAGTGCTCAGGTATTTTTAAAAGGTAAAAAAAAAGAGAATGGAGTTCCTTTAGCAATTAGCAAAACTTAGCACAAGCTTTGTGCACAAATTAATATAAATATATTGATGCAAACTTATTTTATACACTAGTTTAAATAGCAGTATAATTCAGTATGTCTCATAATAAAGGGAAATACTGTCACTAAATGTCCTGAGTGCTTGTTCAGTCATTAGCTCAGACTGTATCCCCCACACAGTTATAGCAAGTTGCTATCACTTAAACTGCTATTGTTCCAGTCTATGAAAAGCTGGAATTTGTTAGGAATGTCATTCTTCACTAAGGGCCTCTGCAGACTGACCCTGGAGGCAGACATGGGGCAGGGTAGCTGCATGCTGGCTGCCCCAATCCCATGCCGGCAGCGTCCTGATGCTGCACGCTGTTATGCATGGCGCATGGTGTCAGGAAGCCCTCCCGACACAGTATTCTGACGCGCTGCTCTGGAAAGGGCAAAGAAGAGCTGCGCACTGGCTCTTAGGGCACCCTTTTGCCACCCCGAAAGGAGTGGCATTTTGCCACTGTTTTGGGGGTGGCAAAGGGGAGGATCGGGGCTGCGGTGTGGAGTAGCCATGGCCCCGATCTGCTGCTTCCCAGGGTGGCCCAGAGCTGCCCATCTGCACCTCACCTAAGTTTCTTTTGGAATTTCAGCATTTTTATTCCCTCTTAAAAAAAGGCTTCAAAAACCATGCAGTTTTCAAAGACTATTCAAAATTTGGGACTTATTCTGCTCAAAAAATGTTGATTTCTGCATAAAAAATTAAATGAGAATTCTTTATTGTGGTCCAGAGAGCCAGAAATCAAATATATCCCATATAAATGGAAATATAGAGTGCAAGGAACAATGGGGCTAAGCAGATGGGTGGCACGGGACCGCCCCCGGAAGCTGCGGATCAGGGCTGAGGCATCCGCATTCCTCGGCCCCGCGACACAGCTTCGCCGCCCCAGGAAGGAGTGCTAAAATAACGCTCCTTCCACAAATCGCTGAAGGTGCACCGCAAAAGGCTGCTGGCGCACCTTCGGTGCATCTTCCGCTGCAGCATGTGTGGATGCTGCAGTGGAAAGGCATCCTTGGAGCGCCAGCCATGTGGAGGGCTGGCTGCTCTGACGACGTTTTCGGGAAGGGGTTGGGGCGCCCAACGTGCGGCTGCCCCTCCCCTTCCTTGCCCTGCTTCCCTCCAATGTCAATTCATATAGATGGAGCTTCTTTCAGACAGTTTTTTCCTCCTACAGAAATTAGCCGTTGTTTGATCCTGACCGCCTCAAATAAAAACTTGGAAACCACTAAAGTCACATAGAACCTTATCCTCTAATAAGAAATTGACAGTAAAGAGGACAGACTTTCCTGGCACAAGGGAGTGCTGAAAAGTTCTCTGCCCAATCCACTTTCCAAACTCTGCATGTAATTTTTTCATGGGAGCTTGAAAGAGTATTCTTTTGTCTTGTAAACTGCCAATTTGTAGGATTCTAGCTCTAACTTCTGAATTTTTGCAGATTACTGATAGAGCCATGCCAAAGAAAAGTGTGAATTTTTAAGTGCAGAACTCCAGGCTGTTATGAAGTCCCTGTTCCTGTTCCTGCAGATGAAAATTCCAAAGGATTTCCATGAGTGTATGATGGAAACAATGACTGACAAGTGCCTGTCATACTCAACTGTTAAAACGTGGTATGCCAACTTTCAGCATGGCGATTGTGAGACTGAAGATGCAGCAAAGTCTGATAGGCCTTCAGCAGCATTAACTTCTGAGAGTGTTGAGCATGTTCATGACCTGATTTTGGCAGATCGGCGAATCTCAGCTAAGACGATAGCTGACACACTAAAGATATCCTGGGAATGCATTGGTTTATAATCCTTGAGCAGTAGGTTATGCAGAAGCTGTCAGCCAAGTGGGCATTGAAATGTTTGGCTATTGACCAGAAACTAAAAAATCAGCTGCATAACCTACTGCTTGTGGTCTTCCACATGGGTTTTGAGCAATCTAGTGATAATTTTTTGAAACAACTCATCACTGTTGATGAAATGTGCTTACATTACTATGACCCTTGTAGAATTTAAATATAAAAATAGATCCACACAATTAAGCCTAATTGACTGGGAGCCAGAAGAACTCTAGAGTAAAGCCAAGATATTTTGAAAGAAGAATTCAAAAAGAATTCCCTATGTCATACTGAAGATGGAGGCAAGTTTGTTTTCTGTAGCTCCAGTGAATAGGATGCGGAACAATATATTCAAACTACAGGGAAAGCAATTCCCCCTCAACATTAAGAAAAAATCAAGGAACTGGAAAAGGCCACAAGGGCCACCCAGTCCAAACCCCTGCCATTCAGGAATACACAATCAAAATACCCCTGACAGATGGCCATAGAGCCTTTGCTTAAAAACTTGCAAAGAAAGAGACTCTACCACACTCCAAGACAACATATTCTGCTGTTGAACAGCTCTTACTTTCAGGAAGTTCTTCCTACTGTTTAGGTAATTTGAATCCATTGCTCTGGATCCTAGTCTCTGGAGTAGCAGAAAATAAGCTTGCTCCATCTTAAATATGATATCCTTTCAAATCTTTAAACAGGGCTATCATATAATAATAATAATAATAATAATAATAATAATAATAATAATAATAATAATAATAATGTTTTATTTATAATCCGCCCCTCTGCTCGGCAATCGGGGCGGCATACAACAGATTAAAAATACAACAGGTCAAAACATCCCATCCTCCCACCCCTGACCCTCCCACCCCTTAAAACAGAATTAAACTATCATAGAATTAAAATCAGATTCACAGATAAAATATCACCTCTTAACCTTCTCTTCTCCAGGGTAAACATACCCAGCTCCCCAAGTCGTTCCTCATAGGTCTTGATGGTTTCCAGACCCTTCACTATTTTGGTTACCCTCCTCTGGATACGCTTCAGCTTGTCAATATACCTTGTGAATTGTGGTGACCAGAACAAGACACAGCATTACAGGTGAAGTCTGACCAAAGCAGAATCTGTGAATTTTTTCTGCTTAAGTGTAGTACCTTGCAGTTCCCTCTGTTGAAATTAAAGGTTCAAAGTGGTAGAATTCAAAGATATAGCCATGTTAGTCTGTAGAATCAGTATGTAGAGAGAGCTTGTAGCACCTTTGAGTTAGGGCCTTTACAGACTGCCAGAAATAATGCAGCTTGAGACCACTTTAACAGTCCTGGCTCAGTGCTAGGGAATCATGAGAACTATAGTTTATTGTGGCACCAGAGCTCTCTGACAGAGAAGGCTCAACTCCTCTACAATTCCCATGATTCCCTACCATTGAGCCAAGGCCGTTAAAGTGGTCTCAAGCTGCATTATTTCTGGCAGTCTGTAAAGGCCCTTAGTCTCAGCAGTTCAAAGAGGCTCTCTCTAGAGCTGCCAGAAGTTAAAACTGGGGTTTTAATTTTGAGCAAGCACACAAATAAAATTGTATTGTTCCAGAGCCTGGACTTAATCTTTTGTGTATTAAGTGGTGCAGTGCATGTATTTATTATTGAAATATTAACATTTAATTGTTTAAACACCTTGAGCAATGTTGTTGGTAGGGATATGTTGTAACATTTCTCCAAGTCTTACTTAATACTCTTTTCCCATCCAAATTTCATAGTGGATTGTGAGATGTCATTTTTAATTTCCAAAGGCAGGAGATTTTAAAGGACTCCTGAGTGTGGGATTTTCCAGTATGTGAAACATGTGCTCTGCCTCCAAGCCATAGCACTTTCTCACTGAATTCCATATGAAGCCACTGGATGGCAGCATTAGATGAATATTAATAGATAGAGTATTGAGAATAGCATGAAAATATTGACCTCTTTGTGGCTAAATTCAAGAACAAATATAAATCTTATTTTAAATTAATTTTAAAAATAATTTTTATTTCATTTTATAATGATCTAACAAAAAATAAACAACATCACATCTCAACTAAATCTAAACTAAACTAAATTAAATGAGAAAGGTAATAATAAAGGAAAAACAAAACAAAAATGTTATGGCATTCTTTCCCTATCTCTGTATCAAATGTATCATTCATTATGGATTACCAATCCCTTTCTTTTCTAAACTTTATTTCTTCTCCAGATCTTGTTCTCACTACATCTGTTTATCTCTCTCTCTCTCTCTCTCTCTCTCTCTCTCTCTCTCTCAAAAAATATCAAAGATGAATGGCTTGACTTGGAGGTCCTATTATTTCAGTGCTTTCTGCCTTGCTGCTATTAACATATTTATAAGCTCTTTATTTTGAAATGTTCATTATCCTTGATAAAGATTGAAAATAATAGCTTATCACAAAAATAACTTTCCGTCTAATCAGTCGCACAATGAAACACATCACATCCATTCAAAACTGCTAGATTTTTTAAAACTTGAAACTCACACATAATATAGAGTACCCAACATATTGAAGCCACTCCAGCAAATGGTGCCATATTAGAATAAACATTATTAATTCTTGTTGGGGTGTAATGCCATCTATACATAATTTTAATGAGGATCCTTTTATAGTTGTAGACACTGAATTTGACAGAACAAAAGAATACATTTAGCATGCTTCTGTCTCTATAATTTCTCCTGATTGAATGTGGAACTTTCCTTCAGTTTATGAGCCTTTAATGTGGAACTTTTCTTCAGTTTATGAGCCTGCCTTCTGATCCCCCGCACGCGACACCCCCGTGTGCGCTGCTGCTGCTGCCGCGGCTGCCGCTACCACCGCCTCTGCAGAGCCACCTCCGCACGCACCGATTTTCAAAATGGCATCCGTGACGTGTTTGCGCATGCCTAGGCTGGTAAGTACGGGGACCTGGGCCTTAACCGGCCCACGGGCTGTAGGTTGCCGGTCCCTGGTCTAGATCAAGGGAAGTAATAGTGCCACTGTATTCTGTGTTGGTCAGGCCCCATTTGGAATACTGTGTCCAGTTCTGGTCACCACAATTCAAAAAGGATGTTGAGAGGCTGGAGCATGTCCAGAAGAGGGAGACTAAAATGGTGAAGGGTCTGGAAACCAAGCCCTACAAAGAAAGAATTAGGGAGCTGAGTATGTTTAGTCTGGAGAAGAGATGGTTAAGAGGGGTTCTGATAGCCCTCTTTAAATATTTGAAGGGATGTCATACTGAGCAGGGCACTAGCTTGTTTTCTGCTGCTCCAGAGAATAGGACACAATGGAGCAATGGATGCAAGCTACAGGAAAAGAGATTCCACCTCAACATTAGGAGGAACTTCCTGACAGTGAGAACTGTTTGACAGTGAAAAAGGCTGCGACGGAGAGTGGTGGAGTCTCCTTCTTTGGAGGTCTTTAAACAGAGGCTGGATGGCCATCTGTCGGGGATGCTTTGATTTTGAGTTCCTGCATGGCAGGGGGTTGGACTAGATGGCCCTTGTGGTCTCTTCCAATTCTATGATTCTATGACCTCTGGTCAATCTTACTAGGCAAAATTTCTTCTTTATCCTGATGTGGCAATCACGTAGTTAAAATCTCAGTAAGCTCATTTCTTCAGCAGTAGAAAGCAATTCTAAAGTGTTGACAGTAGGAACCAAAGTGCTCTAATAGTGGGGATATGAAGATCTGGGATATACGAAAGGCAAAATTGAAGCCTGGGTCAGCAGCATTTTTGGAATCATTGGCCAGAATTAACATGGGGGCTGACATCTTCAGGAACTAGAACTGAGTAGTTTCACGATGGCCGTATTCATCAGGAGGCTGCTGTTACATTACTATGGACCTTATCAAACGCTGGCCAGCAAGCGAAGTATAAAGTGAAGTTAAAGTGAACTAGACAGATTCCGTTTCGCTTGCACGGCCATAGCTCAATGTTTCTGCCGGCAGCGGCGCGGCCATTGTGCAATGTTTGGGGCCTCGGAGGGGGCGGCAGTGGAGGCTCCCTCCCACGCCTCACCCTCCCGCCGCACTTGCCAGCCCTCCAGCCAGCACCGGTGGAGAGGCGGCTCTGGCCATGGAGGAGGCGGCGGCGGAGGCTCCCTCCCACGCCTTGCCCTCCCGCCGCACTTGCCAGCCCTCCAGCCAGCACCGGTGGAGAGGCGGCTCTGGCCACAGAGGAGGCGGCGGCGGAGGCTCCTTCCCGTGCCTTGCCCTCCCTCCGGCACAGGAGGAGGAGGCGGAGGCTCCTTCCCGCAAGGCAGCTCTGGCCGCGGGGGAGGCGGAGGCGGAGGCCCCTTCCCGCGAGGCAGCTCTGGCCGCGGAGGAGGCGGCGGCGGAGGCCCCTTCCCACGCCTCGCCCTCCCTCCGCACTTGCCAGCCCTCCAGCCGGCCCAAGGCACCGGCGGAGAGGCGGCTCTGGCCGCGGAGGCGGCGGCGGCGGAGGCTCCCTCCCGCGCCTCGCTTGGTACATCCACAAAAATCCGAATGTCAAAAGATCCCCTTTGACTTCGGATCAAGTGGGTGAAATACATTTCAGCTTTGGATATTGTGTGGACACAAGGAAAGGAAAACATTTTAGCTTTGGATTGCCTTTGGATATTGTGTGGACACAAGGAAAGGAAAACGTTTTAGCTTTGGATTGCCTTTGGATATTGTGTGGACACAAGGAAAGGAAAAATGTTTTAGCTTTGGATTGCCTTTGGATATTTTCTGCTTGGGACCCCGTGTGATAAGGCCCTATGTAGAGCAATCAGAACAGCAGTCATTGCACATCAGAACTGATTCACAGTGGGACTCAATGCACAATTGGACTAATGTACATTGGAACAAATGCAAATTGGGATACCAGCTAGGGAGTACCAATGTTCATCAGTCAAGCCTGATCTGCATTGGAAGACTCTTGTCGTTGTTCATTACACATCTTCACAGTTCACTAACAGGGTTCCCTAAAGTCTCTTTTACATAGCTAAGTATGTATAAAGTTATGCAACACAGACCACAATAAGAGAATTATGACCAATATTAGCAGCAGGAAAATGTACAGCCTGGTGACTCATTTTGCCTCAAGTCTCTAATTTGTACTTTTAGAAAAGACCACAAGAGGTCAGCAAACCAAAGGCCAATGTGCACACCATTGATTCTCTTAATGTCAAAAATTCCCTTCAGTGACTCCTCCAAGCTTATAAACAGTAGCCACAGCCCTGTGACAACACACACCTGGAAGAAAAAAACCAGAATATATGGCTCATTGTATAGTTTAATGAGCAAGCAAATGGCCCCCTCAATAAGAATTTTTTCTCAGTGTCTTGTGTTATTCTTTCTAAGTGCAGAACTACTTAAGTCAAATTTGCACAGCTCCCTTTCGGTCATAGTATTTTAATATTTTAATATTAAATGATTCAGTAATTGACACCCCCCCATGTTTCCTCATTATTTTTTTAAAACTATGCAGCAGAAGTCCTTCTAAGGCTGCATCTACACTGTAAAGTCGTTACAGTTTGACACCACTTTAACTGCCATGGCTCAATGCTATGGAATTTTAGGATCTGCAGTTTTGTGAGATATTTAGCCTTCTCTATCAGAGATCTCTGGTATCACAACACACTAAAAATCCCAGGATTCCATAGGATGGAGCCATGACAGCCAAAGCAGTGTTCAAATGCATTATTTATGCAGTGTGGAAGGAGGCTAAGTAAGTTGTTTTTTTCAGAATGCGATCCTAGGCATGCCTAATCAGATGTATGTTCATATGAATATACTTCCAGATCAGGATTGTGTAGGATGGATTGATCAGTGGAGACTATACAAGGCAGCTATATGCACTCAGAAAAGGAGGGCACAGATTGTGGGCATCCTGGAACCATCTGGTTGGATACTGTGCAGAAATAGCCTCTGGCTTGAAGCAGCCAGGTGCTGATGTTCTTTTCCAGTTAAACAATGAAACAATTGTCACTGTCCACTGTTCTTCTTTTGTATATGAACTGACTGTTTCAGATTAATAGCACTGAGAAGCAGAACCACAGCAGCAGTGTATAATAGCCATTATATGCTATATTATGCAGAGGGGTGGGTTATAAATAAATTTTATTATTATTATTATAATAAAAATATTGCCATTAAAAACTAGCCATCAATCTAAACTATATTGTGGCTACCACTGCTGGGCAGAGTCACTCAGCAATAGTAATAGCAATACCAAGTACATTTCTATACCCCTTATCAGTGCATTTAAGCACTCCCTAAGCAGTTTACAATGTGTAAGCTAATTGTCCCTAACAATCTGGGTACTCATTTTAGCAACCTTGGAAAGATGCAAGCCTGAGTCAAACCTGAGTCCCTTGACTAGGACTGAACTCTCAACCTTATGGTTTGCAAGTGAGTGGTTGCAGTACAGGCATTTAACTACTATGCCACCAGGGCTCTTTCACTCAGCAATATGTGCTTCATATAATCTTTAATGCTCCCACTATAGATTTTTCTTTTCTATTGCACACACTTGCTATGACTGTTCCCATTTGTGTTCTAAGTTTCTTTGCACAAAATTTCACAGGTAATTTTTTTTTCATGCTTGGTGTGGATGTGGTAGTCCTGTCTTGCCAAATCCCCTTTTTCTCCAAGCATCTTTAAACTTATCATTAAATGACAGAATCTTGCAAACAGGGAGCAATTACACCTTATTACCACTGGATGGAGCCAGCTGCTTCACAGGCATTAGGAATTATTCTCTCTGACTAGGTATTGTGGAGAATATTTCCTAATGCCTGTGAAACAGCTGGCAAAGTAGTGTTCCACCCAGTGGTGATTATTCTCTCTGACTAGGAATTATTCTCCCTGAATAGGTACAATTTGTATGGAGAGAATATCATAAGAAGAACAGGTTTAGATACAGAATAAGGAAGTGTGACGATAGGAGGAAGGAACATCAACAGTCTAAGTTATGCAGATGACACCATACTAGTAGCACAAAACATCACAAACTTGGAACAATTATTAAGGAAGGTGCAAAAGTACAAAAGAAGACTTAATGCTGAAGATAAAGAAAACAAAAATAATGATCACAGAGGAACTACATAAATTCAACCTAGACAATGAGGAAATAAAATAGTTAAAGAGTTCCCATACTTTGGATCAGAATGGACACTACAGTCAGGAAATCAGAAGAAGACTAGGAATGGGAGGGGCAGCTATGAAAGAACTAGTCAAAATTACAAAATGTAAAGACATAAATCTGAACACAAAAGTGAGGATCAATCAAACCATTGTATTCCCCATTGCCATATACAGATGCGAAACTTGGACAGTGAAGAAAGCGGAGAAGAGAAAAATCAACTGTTTCGAGATATAGTGCTGGAGAAGCGTTTTGAGGATACGGTGGACAACCAAAATGTCAAACAAATGTGCCCTTGAACAAATGAAGCCAGAAATCACCCTCAAAGCCAAGATGACAAAATTGAGTCTGTCGTACTTTGGCCATATAATCATTAGAAAAGACAATAATGTTAAGAAAGGTAGAGGGAAATAGAAAGAGAGGAAGATCATTCACCACATGAATAGACTCAATGAGAGAGGTCATCGGCCTGAATTTACAGGACCTAAGCAGAGCAGTACAAGACGTGGAGATGTCTCATGTATAGCGTCACCATGAGTCAGATGACTCAAGGGCAGTTAACAACAATCTCCCAAATAACAGAGCAATGGAATAATAATAACAAAACTCCTTGTATACTTACAAAATTATATTACAAACTTAATATTACAAACTTACAATACATTTCACATTTCAAAAACCCATTTTTTTTTTAGTATAATGTGATAAAACAATATAACTGATTGCTGTTCCAAATTCTTGAAAAAGCCTCCCACATATGCAAGGACAGATAATGATATAAAAACATCTGATGTTGGACAAATAGAAAACCTCTCAGTTTTTCTCTTCTCTGTGTGCTGGGGTGAATATTATATGTCTAGAAATTTTAGTCAAAAAATTGACCCAAAAAATCTGAGTAGACCCATTCACGGGTCAATGTAAGTATTGTACCTTAACTCTTATTAAAAAAAACAGGAACTATCCACTGGTGAAAAGCAAGAGTGCAATCTGGACTGAAAGCACTGACCCATCCCTCTGCTCTCTCATCCATCCAGTCTTTAGGATGAGCACAAACAGTTATGCCTGCTGGAATTTTGTAAGTTCTTTGGCATTGCTTTCCTTTGTTTCATCTTTTATATCCTTAATTACATGCCCCTAAGTTTTACCCTTGACTTATCCATGGGTCATATCAAAATCTATAATTTTGGTGTCAAAACTTGTCCTATAGTCAGGACATATAGGTCGACCTATATTCAACCTATATGTGAGAGCTGGACAGTCAAGATAGAAGATAGGAGGAAAACCAATGCATTTGAGATAATGTGGTGCTGGAGAAGAGTGCTGAGGATTCCATGAACAGCCAAAAGGACAAACAAATGGGTCCTAGAACAGATGAAGCCAGAGATATCCTTAGAAGCCAAGATGACAAGACTTAGACTTTGGACACATCATGAGAAGGCATGAATTGTTGGAAAAACAATAATGTTAGGAAAGGTAGAGGGAGGTAGAAAGAGAGGAAGGCCACATGTTAGATGGATGGACTCTATTAAATAGACCACGAATATGAGTTTGCAGTAGCTAGGCAGAGCAGGAGAGGACAGGGAGACTTGGAGATTTCTCATCCATAGAGTCGCCATGGGTCGAGACCGAAGCAAAGACAAATAGTCAACAACAAATAGTCAACCTATAGTCAAGTATATACGAACTATAGTCGAGGTCGACCTATAATCAACTATATATGATAAATTCCTTGATATTTAAATTACAGGTTCATAGAAATAAATATAATGTCACTTTACTCTGAATCACCCAAACCTACCTCTTTCTGGAATCCCCAAATGAATGCCATGTGGTCACTCTGGATTCTTAATGGTACAAATCTGTTACAGGAATAAAGAAATAACCTCAGTGTCTCTCTGTCTATGAAAATGTGTGATGAATGGCTGCTTTCCCCAGCTCTTGCACAGCAGTCAACAGAATTGAAGCAGGACATTTTTCAAGCAAATGCATCTATATAGGAAGTGATACTTCACAATAGTGCTGCTCTTTGATATCATCTGTAGCACTCTGAATCTGGCAGGAATTGTTTTCAAATTAAATTATGCCCTAGGAGTCTCCATGAATTTGGGAAATGTGCTATCACATTTCTTTGTTGTTATACTTTTAATATGATATGATACTTTTAAAATGAATGATGTTTTAACATAATAGTTTAACTGTGTTTTAATTTTTTTATCACCATGTTTTAGTTCTTCCTTGTTTGTATATTGTTTGTAAGCCAATTTCTTGATGAATACCCAGTTGGATTTTTCCTTGTATTATCTAAGCACTGTTCTACTTTTGAATCCCTCATAACTTTTAGATGCTGCTGGCTTGCTTTAGTCAACATCTGTGTTGCTGCTGCATTTGAGGTTGTCTGCACTAATGCATCTATAAGAGTGCTACCCTTTCTATGTAGATTTTATATCCTGATGTCCTGGTTCATCTACAGCTTCTTCACAACATGTAGCTAAAATCTCATTTCTTGTAATTCAGATCCATTGGCTTGTGTCCTAACCTCTAGAGAAGCAAAATAAATAAATAAATAAATAAATAAATAATTCCATCTTCAATATGATAGCACTTCAGATATTTAAAGTTAGCTATCTTATCAGCTCTCAATCTTATCTAACATACCTAATTCCCTCAACTAATCCTGCACAGCTTTTACCATCTTGACCCTCTGGACATATTCCAGCTTGTCAATATCCTTCTTGAACATAGGAAATAAACAAGATGAAATTGAAGTCTTAACACAGGAAAATACGTATGATTCAATAGGCATCACTGAAACTTGGTGGGATGACCTCATGACTAGAACATAGAAATGAAAAAGTATAACTTATCCCAAAGAAAGAGACCAAACAAGAAAGGAGTAGTAGTAACTTATTTGTGAAGGATATGTACACCTTTGAGGAGATTCATGACTTAGAACATAACTTTGAGTAAAAATTAAACAGGAAAGAAACAGTGATCTCATTGTGGAAATCTACTATAGACCACCAACCAGACTGAAAAATTGAATAATGTCTTCCTAAAGCAAATGACAAAATATTCAAAATTGAGAAAATTGTGAGAGAATTCAGCCTGACATTCACTGGAAGTTATACTCTGCCAAACAGAAGCCAAACAGACAAAGAGAAGAAAGCTGATTTCAGTAAGGTTAGGGAAATACTGGATGAGATTCCATGGGCAGAAATGCTCAAAAAAGAAGAGTTAGAATCATTGAGGGGTTCTCACACCCATTGAGTCCAAGCCCTTGCTTGATGCAGGAAATCCAACTAAAGCATCCCCAGCAGGTAACTGTCCACCCTCTTTTGGAAGATGTCAAGGGAAGGAGACCCCATCACTTCTCTAGACAATTGGTTCCATTGCAAAACCACACAGCAGCTGTATATGGATTCACATAATTGATATATTGAGCCAACTTTGACTGGGTGCTCCAGAAGTGTTAATTCCTCAGTTGTATTATGTTAAAATACTTCATTCACTTAAAAATATTATTTTACTGCAGATGACAAGGGCTGGATCTAGAGCTTTTTTTCTGCATGCAAAGTGGGTACACTTCCACTGAGCTACATTCCTCCATAATATATTTCCCAATATTAATTAGTAGCCTCTTTCAAGGATACATCTCAGCAGATAAATATAACCTGTTTTCTCTCCAGTCTTGCTTTTCAGTCAATTTATGATGCTTACTGGGTTATGTAGATCAGAAGAAAAAGCACTGATATTATAGGAAGTTTATACAAAATTTACCAGCCTCAGCTAAATCACCTGTGGCAATACTTTGGAATCATAAGGTTGCTCATATATTAGCAAAGGAGAGTTTACTGGCAAAATTTACAGAATGTAATGAAAAACCAATTCTAACACTGTATTAGGTTAGGAGATTATCACACAGGGGATCCGTGCTGGGATAGACATGGATTGTAACTGTTTGGAACGGATCTTATTGTATGGCCAGGAGCCCAGGCAGTAGGCAGCCCATATCCAAACAGGGCTTCCCTGGCAACTTTTCAAGAACAGAATTTTCTGCCTACTGCTAGGGCTCCTGGCTATGCAATAAGATCCGTTCCAGACAGTTACAATCCATGTCTATCCTGGTGCAGATTTCCTGTGCAATAATCTCCATAGATGCCAACTGATCAGAGATATAAGAGAACATACAATCCCATGCTTTCTTACGCCTATGAATCTTTTCTTGTGCAAAAGACACAAGCACAGAAAGCTGTTTTTAATTAAGAGGAATCTGCTATTGTGTTTCTAATCCTTTGCAGGTTTTATAAATTGGTGCCTTGATTAATCAATATCAAGCTAGCAATGTAGGAATGCCTTGAACTTATCACCTTACTCCTTTGATGTTCTCTGTTGTCCTATCTAATGATTTTCGATGTTAGTAGAAAGATTTTTTTCAATAAGTTCAGATTTCTACCCCATGCATTAGTGTAAGTCTTCTAGACACAAAGGTGACATAATATTTATTTTGTTGTTTCTTGAAAGTAGAGTAGGGATGGTTGGGAGGATTCTAGTCCTGCAAACATATCTCTGAGGTAGGACCCATGTAAAGTTGGGCATGTTACAGAAGCACATTAGAGTTATTTGTAAAATGAATGTACTTTATTTTTAAAATAAAAGAAATATGATTATGGGGGGCATGACAAGGAACTAAAAGATCGGTAGATTAAGCAATTTTGGGTTTCTGCTCATCTCTTAAAGAGCAAAAACTCAAATGAAGGACATAGAAATGACACAAGGAAGGGAGGCAGAGGGGAGAGTCCCCTGACACCGGACTCATCATTTTCAGACCACCTGGAAAGGCTTCATGTAAATTTAGTGCAGGACTTACAAAAAGACTGGGTGTTCACTCTTGAGCCAGTGAACTCATAGCTCACTATCCTGGCAGGAGATATAGAAAATACAACTAATGCAGCTTTTGAACAGGGTCATTCTCATAAGACCCACATACAGGAGTTAGAAGAAACTAATGACTATCTCACAGACAAAATACAGGCTCTGGAGGACAGAAATAGATGCTTAAACATCAGAATTCGTGGGATTCCTGAACAGGAGGTGAGTCAGGACATGATTTCATTCCTCCTTACCTGGCTGAATAACACCTGCCCAGGTCTTGATCTCCTTTCGGCTGACATAGAAAGAGCACATCGGACATCGACTCTTAACTGGAGACAAGATGCTCCCCCCAGGGAACATAATTATACGTTTTGCACATTATCTGAAAAAAGCACAAGTACTGAAGAAGCTTTCCAGTACCGCAAACCTTGCCAAGCAGGATTCCAGTGTGCAAGTATACCAGGACATATCCCCTGAAACGCTGAGGAAACTCTGTGATTTTAAACCCTTCATCTCTCTGCTCCAACAAGAAAGCATAAAATACAAACGGGGCTTCCCTTTTAAACTTATAATGGCTCTGTCATGACTACCTCAACTAAATCTCAGCTTCTTCACATATGTGAAGCCTTAGGCATTAAGGTGCCCCGAGACCTCGAGAAAGAGGCGAAGAACAATGTCTCCTCTTCAGCTGCACCCAAATCTGGGCAACAGGCTGAACCATGGATGCCAGCAAGACAGACAAAACACAAGCAGCTTGGTGGTCCTGCATAGCTGAAAGCCACACAGCCACACTGACTCTAAACCAACTTCCAGGACAGAAGACCTCTTCCTTGACTTTTTAGATATCATAAAGTGGATGGTCAAACGTAACTATCCTTGCCTTGCTCTAGCATCTGATATCTTTCTCATCTATTCTTCACAACTTTGTTCCCCCCACCTCCGCCATCTTGTCTTTCTCCTTCTCTTGTTTCCCTGCCTTCATCCTAATGACAGCAGCCATCTTTGAAGGAAATAGTCTCCCTGTTCACAACTATTCATTGTTCTACATTTGCAACATGGCCCTTTGCAAGCAAATAGCCTCACTCTAAATCTCACTTTTATTGTTTTAACTCTTTTTAGATCTAGGCAATCCTCTCCCACCCCACTCCTTGCTCTAAAACTATTACTGAAGTGCTATCATCCTCTCCTTCACTCCTCTGAATGCAAATGGCTCTTGTAATGTTTCCACTCTTGCACTACTATTAATGTGCCACTATTTTCTTGTTTTGAATGTGAAATTAGGCCTTGACTTTTGCAGTTCTGATGCTTGCAGCTTTGATTATTCATGAGTTTATTGCTGTGTGTGTGCACACTCCTCCTCCTCCTTCCCAGGCTTTTCCCCTCAAGGGGGTGGGGGAGGGATTGGAAGTGCATGTGCGCCCTTCCTGTCACCCCAGTGGTGCCTTGGCTGGCTTGCCTGGGGTGGGGTAGGTGGTGGGTGGTTTGTGTGTGTGCACACGCTGCTCTCGCTCCTCTGATACCTTGGCTGGCTTGCCTGGGGTCTCCATGTTGCATTCATATATGGTAATATCTGAACACCCCTATTGTTAATTAATTCCTCTCATCTTTTAGATGGACATCCTTATATCCTCCAATTCACCTTCTCCTCTTTCTATCTTTGATTTCTGAGATCTTGTCCCCCACAATGTATGCCAATAATGCTCACCCCCTCAACCCCAGAGGGGATCGTCATTCAATGGCTCAATCGAGATGTGGAACTCATCCCATGTACTCCTCTTGGTTTGCTTCTGTTAATTGTTGTTTGTATTGTGTTATGATAAATTTGTACTTTTAGCATTGGTATGTATATTTCTTAAACTGAAGCCTTATGAGTCCCCTTCCTCCAACCTCATGCTTAAAAAAGCCTTGGTTTGAAGGGCACTGCATACTGTACATGAAACAAACCTTGTGTCTTCTAAGCATTTCTTACTTAGAATTTAATTATTGCAAACATGAACAAAATTAAGATTGTCTCTCTTAATATAAAAGGACTTGGATTCCCCCCAAAGTCCCTGGTCTAATAATTATTTGAAAAAACTTAAACCAAACATTTTTTTTACAAGACATACATGGAAAGGGCACAGGAAATGTTTTTGCATGATCTCTCTTTGACTCACAATATACACTGGAAATTCTAACAAATCCAGAGGTGTTGTGATATTGTTTGATAAAACATGTCCTTTTCAGGTTGACAAAGTTACCTGGGACCCTCCGGGTTATTATTTAATATTGAAAGGTATCCTGGCCAACAAAATCTTCACACTGGCCACATTTTACTCCCCCAAAAATGACTAAGGGGCTCTGCAGATGGCACAAAGTGCCATCTTGGAGCCAGGGAAGGGGAGGAGCAGCCGGCCACTGCCCACTGGCTGTCGGCTGCCGGCCACTCCAACCCCTTCTCAAGGGCCTCTGCATGGGCTAAGCTGGAAGAGATGCGGAAGAGCTCTCCTTTCCCAGTCGCTGAAAGGATGGATTGGGGCTGAGGTGTGAGGCAGCCTTGGCTCCAATTCTTGGCTTCTCGGGAAGGCACGGCTTTCTTTCCTACAAACCTTAAGGGAGATTGCAGAGGGCAATATCATTATAGGGGTGATGCAAATGAAGTCCTAGATTACACACTAGACAAATCACATCCCCCCCCTAGAAAGATGAAAAAGAAAACATCACCATTATCTGATCTCTTAACTAGCCATGGATATATAGACCCCTGGAGAGCTCTACATCCATCCTGTAGAGACTACACTTTTTATTCAAATACACATCTAGAATAGACTACTTCATCATTCCAAAATTATCCCTTTCTAACATTGCTGATGTACAGGTAGAGTCTATCATTTATTCAGACTATGCAGCCACAACATTAGCCTCGCAGCTTGGACCTGATTTATCAAAAATGTGTATCTGGAGATTCAGTCTGTATTTCCTCATGACTGAATGTTTTAAAAAACAGATTCAAGATGAAATTAAACAATGCTACCTTGAAAATAGATCACCTGAGACATCTGAGGCCTTCTTATGGGATACCCTGAAGGTGGTCCCCAGAGTCTTATTAATTAAGGAAGGGGCTACACAAAAGATACTTAAAAGAGCCATGAGGCAAAGCCTCTGTGGAGAGAAGGCAGAATAGAATATGCCTTAGCAACAGCCAATAGAATGTGAGCTGGCAGCAGCCAATCAAGTGGTAGGCTAGAGATGTTAAATAAGATCATTGCTGACAGTTGAAGTCAGAATGGGTCTGGAAGTGTAACAGTCTAGAAGAAAGGGACTGTGAGGGCTAAAGTTCAGAAGAGAGGGACTTAGCTCTAGGACAGAACTCCAAGTGAGGGAGTTTTAGCCTGAGGGCTAGTAGAGAAATAAGGTTGGAAAGGCCACAGTAAATAAGGATGGTGTGAGAGTTCTAAAGACTAGTAACTGTTGTTCTTTAGAGTTAAATAGTATGTAACAAAGTATAACAGGAACAAGAGAATGCAGCATCGTAACAAATGAAACATTGTTAACTATCATTCAAATAAAGTTTTATTGTTGTTCACTTACAAGCTTGTTAGAACCTGGAATTATTATCCATGCTACCAAGAAATAAAGAAACCAAGATTGGGGAGTAAGCCCATAGATATACATAAAAGTAGTCTGATACACTACATATTGGGGCAGTGGTGGGATCACAATACCCACAGGGCTGCCAACTGATGAAAAAAAGTTAGGTGAAGGAGTGGCTCTTCACATAAATTGGTGACAGAGGTGGGATGAAAAGGGCCCATGGTGCTGCCACAATAGGAAAATAGTTGGGTGAGTGGGACTCACTGTGAATAGTTGGGTGAGTGGGACTCACTCCAAGAATATAGAAAAGCTATCATTAGCTCATTAAAAAATTGTTCAATTCAAAGGTATTCATTCAACTGCAGAGGAAAAAAGCAAAGCTGGCAGCTCTTGACAATAGAAAGATTCAAACTGCCTTACATTACACTAAATCGTACTACTATGAATTTAACATATTATTGACTCCTCACTAGAGCTGTCAAGCATAAGTTAGGGAGGAAAACCATATCCACTCTCACTACCTCTGAAGGGAATATAGTGGAAGCTATTAAGAAAATTAAGAAAGAATTTCAAAACTTTTATTCTAAACTATACACCTCTGAACTTCCACAAAATTTAGACATGGAGCAATTTATACAATCTCTAAATCTGAAGAAGCTCAAAGAATTACTGTTAAACAAACCTATTCACCCAGATGAACTCAAAAACACAATACCTAAGCTGAAACAGAATAAGAGTGCAGGCCCAGATGGCTTCTCAGGAGAATTTTATAAATTGTTATTTGACCAAATTTCACCCCATCTTATTGCCCTCTTTAACTCCATTCTTAATAATGCTCCTGTGCTGACTAATTGGCATAAAATTCAAATAATTCCAATCCCAAAACAAAAGAGGAATGCCCAGAAACTATCTTTCCATCCTATTGCACTCCTTAATCAAGATGTAAAAATATAATAATAATAATAATAATAATAATAATAATAATAATAATAAATATCCCGCCCCTCTGCAGATTACTTCTATTATAGCCTCCAGAATAAATGAGTTTATTTTAGAATACATTGATCCTGACCAGGTGGGCTTCATGTTGGGCAGACGCCTAGCAGACCTAATCCGCAGGGTACTCAATATCATTCACCATTCCAACCAGTCAAAGACTCCTCTAGCCTTACTTTCACTTGATGCTTTGAAAGCCTTTGACAGGTTGGAATGGCCATTTCTTTTTGAGGTCCGTTAAGGAATGGATTTTGAACATGGCTTCATAGGCTTCATAGGAGCACTCCGCCTTATCTATGAGAAATCAGAGGTGATGGTGTTGGTCAATGGCCTCAACTCAACACCTTTTGCACTTTCCAGGGGCACCAGACAAGAATGCCCATTGTCACCTCTCCTATTTGCACTGACTATAGAGCCCTTGGCTAACATGATTCAGCATAATGCTGATATTACTGTCCTTTGCCAACACCATAAGGTTGTGCTTTACGCTGATGATGTGTTGACTTTTTCATCGCACCCAGAATTATCATTTCTACCTCTATAAAGACAATTGAGTCCTTTGGTAGTTATTCAGCTAAAAAATTAAATTTAACAAATCCACATTCATACAACAGCAAAATCCTGGCAGGACCTATTGGGCCTGCAGCTTCATCCCTCAGGTTTTTCCTATTTGGGAATAATCATCATGAAAGACATCCAGCAGCTCATACCCTGAAATTATAACCCAGTAGACACATGGATGCTACATAAACCTAAAGAATGGAAGGCTTTAAATTTTTCCATCATTGGCAGGATTGCATTTGTCAAGATGTTCATGATCCCTTGACTCTTTTTCCTGTTTCAAACAATCCCATTGACTCCTTCCCATCTAGATGCAAGAAATGGCACAAATTAATTGATCAATATTTTCAATAAAAAGAGACCTAGATTTCCCAAATCCACTAGACAGATCACTTCCAAAAATGGTGGTCTGGCAATCCCAGATGTTGTACAATATTTCCATGCTTTCTAACTCAACCAAACTATTCAATTAATTAAGGACAACAGTGCTACCAGATGGGTAAATCTAGAAGTTTATAATATGAAGTTCACTGAATTTACTTGCCTCTACACTAAAACTTCAAAACAGAAACTTTGGGCCATCCTGGAGGGAGGGATGGGGAGGGGCAGCTGCACACTGGCTGCCTCAACCCCATCCCCAAAGATGTCCTGATGCCGTGTGCCATTACGCATGGCACGTGGTGTCAGGACATCCTTCCAGTGCAGCCTTTTGATGCGCTGCACCAGAAGGGGCACCAAAGAGCTGCGCAATGGCTCTTAGAGTGGCCTTTTGCCAGCTCTGAAAGGAGTGACATTTTGCCGCTCCTTTCCGGGCTGGCAAAATGGAGGATCAAAGCCGCACTGTCCAGTAGCTTCGGCCTCGATCCTCTGCTTCCCAGGGCAGCCTAGGGTCGCCCATCTGCATCCCCCCTTTGTAGGTTATTGAATCCATTTTTATCTAGCTCCCTACTCATCTGGCATAACTGGAAACATATACTAGCTCTGGACCCCTGTCCCATTAAACCCTTTTTTTGCATCCTCTTTCTCACTTAGATAACCAACTACTACTAATAAGGTTACTGAGATGATGTGTGGACTCTACCGCACCTTAGACCTGTTCTCTGGTGGATTACCAAAGCCCATCACCACCATAAAAACTTTCCTACAACAAACTAACATTATCTGGCTTCAAGCACAACAAATTGCTTCCTTTGCATCACACTTAGCCTCAGCAGGAGAATCTCCACATCTGCTCTCCTTTTTTGAAAACTTTCATTTGAATTCTGCTTCTCATACTAAAGGGACAGTGGTAGCTATCTATGAAAGTTTCCTGGACCATACATGTGGGAAAGGCCAGTATATGCACTCATTTTGGCAAAAAGAATGGAAAACCACGATTTCAGACACTGCATATTTGGTCTTCACCCCCCCCCCCCCCACACACATCCCGTTCAGCATCTATGAGGGAGAATACTTTGAAAACAATCCATAGGTGGTTGGTTTTCAAAGTATTTGAAACACTGTCTCATATGGTTAAAACTCTCTCTCCAGATTGCTGGAGGGGTTGTAAATCTAGATACTAATAAATAATAATTGATCCATTTCAAACCGGCTTCAGGACAGGATATGGAGTGGAGACTGCCATGGTCGCTCTGACTGATGACCTCCGCTTGGGCATCGACAGGGGTAGTGTGACCCTGCTGGTGCTCTTGGATCTCTCAGCGGCCTTTGATACCATAGATCATGCCATCCTCTTGGATCGCCTGAGAGAGTTGGGAATCGGAGGCACTGCTTTGCAGTGGTTCCGCTCCTTCCTCTCGGACAGATCCCAGAGGGTGAGGCTCGGGGACAGTTGCTCATCTAAAATTGAGCTTAATTGTGGTGTCCCTCAGGGCGCCATCCTGTCCCCGATGCTGTTTAATATTTATATGAAGCCGCTGGGTGAGATCATTCGGAGGCATGGAGCACGGTGTCTTCAGTATGCTGATGACACCCACATATACTTCTCCATGACCAGATCATCGTCTCAGACTTCAGATGGCATCTCTCCTCTCAATGACTGTCTTAGAGCGGTAATGGATTGGATGAGGAAAAACAGATTGAAGTTGAATCCCAACAAAACGGAGGTACTCACAGTTACAGGCCCGAAACCAGATTTGGGAATACAGTCTCCAGTCCTGGATGGAGTCACACTCTCCTCTAAGGACTGTGTTCACAGCTTGGGGGTACTCTTTGACTCGTCGCTTCACATGACTAGTCAGGTGAATGCGGCGGTCAGGAGTGCCTGCTATCAGCTTCGGCTGTTACGCCAACTGCGCCCTTATCTGGACATGAGGAATCTGGAAGCTGTGGTACATGCTCTGGTGACCTCGCAGCTGGATTACTGTAACGCACTCTACATGGGGCTATCCTTGTGCCTGACCCGGAAACTGCAATTGGTACAAAACATGGCAGCCAGGCTAATTACAGGAACATCGAGGAGGGAGCATATAACACCTGTGCTCAAATCCCTCCACTGGCTGCCAATTAGTTTCCAGGCACAGTACAAGGTGTTGGTTTTAACCTTTAAAGCCCTACATGGCTTGGGTCCATCTTATCTTAGGGACCGCCTCTCCCCATATGACCCCCCACGCACCCTCCGGTCCTCTGGGAGGAATCTGCTACAGCCAATAAAAACCAGGCTGTCTCAGACCTCCCAGAGGGCCTTCTCAGTTACTGCCCCCAGACTTTGGAATGGCCTGCTGGATGAGATCCGTCTCATTACTACTCTTGCTGCTTTTAAAAAGGAAGTAAAGATGGATCTCTTCCAGCAGGCCTTCCCAGAATAAGTGCTGCTAGATGGGAGATGAGTCTTTCTTCTGTTTTATTATTGCTGACTCCTTGTTGCATTGTTTTATCGTCTTATGGTATTGTTGTTTTTAACTCTCTCTTGGTTTAATTTTGTTTTAAGGGGATGGGAGGTTTGGGATGTGGGATGAGGGAATGTTTTAACTCTGATTGTTTTAAATGCTGTAACCCACCCCGATTGCCATGCAGAGGGACAGGATATAAATAAAATTTATTATTATTATATTATTATTATAATAAATAATAATAAATTTTATTTTTATACCTCCCTTTGGCGAACCAATCCAGACAGTTTACAGCATTAAAAGCATACAACATAAGACAATATATTTCCCTCCCCCCTTAAAAAGTTATTAAACTGTATATCAATTAAAATCACAATAACAAATTAAAAACAGAAAATAATACCAACCAATTTAAACCCCTGTAACTACAGTTCTAAAAAGGGGAGCTATGGAGACATTGCTGAGGAGGAGGAGGGGGGGAAGATCCCGAGGCCAGGATATTTTAGTCGGGGAAGGCCTGCTGGAAGAGATCCGTCTTATTGAAGCTGTCCAAGGATGCTAGTTGACAGATCTCGTCTGGCAGGCCATTCCAGAGTCTGGGGGCTACAACAGAGAAAGTCCTCTGGGAGGTTGCCGAAAGCCTAGATTTTTGAGGCTGCAGCACCTTCCTCCCAGAGGACCGGAGAGTGCGGGGAGGATTGTATGGGAAGAGGCGGTCTCTGAGATAGCTTGGACCCAAGCCATTTAGGGCTTTAAAGGTGATAACCAACACATTGTACTGGGCCCGGAAACCAATCGGCAGCCAGTGGAGGGACCTCAAAACTGGAGTGATGTGGTCCCTCCTGGATGTTCCCGACACAAGCCTAGCTGCTATGTTTTGAACAAACTGTAGTTTCTGAACCAGGCACAAGGGTAGCCCCATGTAGAGCGCATTACAGAAGTCTAGGCGTGAGGTTACCAGCTCGTCCACAACAGTCTTGAGATCCCTTACTTCCAGAAAAGGGCGCAGCTGGCATATCAGCCGAAGCTGATAGCAGGCGCTCCTGACTGACGCATTTACCTGATTTGTCATCAGGAGCGACGAGTCAAGGAGCACCCCCAGACTGCGAACACAGTCACTGGAGGAGAGTGTGACCCCATCCAGGACTGGAGGTTGAAACCCAATTCTTGGTTTTGGGGCCACTACCGTGAGCACCTCTGTCTTGTCCGGATTCAGTTTCAATCTGTTTTTCCTCGTCCAGCCCATTACCGCCCGAAGACTTTCATTGAGAGAGGAGACGTCACTGGAATTCAAGGCCGACGAACGAGACATGGAGAAATAGATTTGGGTGTCATCAGCGAACTGTATTTTATTGTGGCACCAGAGCTCTCTGACAGAGAAGTCTCAATGTCTCAGAAAAAACAAAAAACAAAAAACAATTCCCATGATTCTCTAGCATTAACCCTAACCCTAAAAGTGGACTCAATGTGCACTATTTCTGGCAGTCTGCAACCCCTGAGAGTCACACTGGAAGACCAAGAGATTCCTAGAGATTACATTTCTGTAAGCATTTGAAGATCCTCCAGTACAATTCTAGGGTCAATGTCTGCCCGATGTTGGCCATAGAGTTGCACTGGAGGACTTAGAGATTCCTAGAGAGGTGTTCTCTAAGGTAAAATAAAAAAGTGGGGTTTTTAATTTGTGTTTTTTCCACTTTCATGGGGGTACAACACCCCTAACCCCAGCGAATGTGGTGGGCCCTCTATATTTTGTTTGCTTGGTTTGGTTGCTTGCTTGAATTGATTCCCTTCAAGAACGGGGTAGTTTTGTTGTTTGCATAGCTTGTTTCCATCATAAATGGCTCATCTATACCAGCACTTTCCACTTTGCTCTACAGGAACTTTGGAACAGATTACACTGAATGATAAAGAGCATTAGAGGCAATGAGAGAGAGAAGGGAGGGAGATGGAGGAGAGAGGAATCACACAAGCTATGGAGGTTTGTCTATGGCCAGAGCTACATAGTAGAGATGTGCATCAAATTCAGGTGAAATCCACATCCAGACTGAACTGGGCCTTGAAGATGGTTTGGACCAGCTGAGCTACTTGCTAATGTCAAACAAGCTTCCCTCCTGCTCAGCAAAGCCAAATCCAGAGTTCAATACTGCCTTGCAGAAATTTTGTGCCCTTAAAAGCAACCTTGTACCATAAAAGCTCTTATTTCCACCCTCAATCCTAAATCACAATTTTTTGTAAGGCCTCCAGTTACTGCGCCTTAGGGGAAGTACTGTGACTTGGTTAAAACTGATAACCTGCAGCTTCCTCCCACTAACTGTAAGTATTTGAAGTTTGAGAAAGATCATGTGAGATGATGATGAAATGAGAGATCGTGAGAGATGGGTGCTTTGTTTTTGTTGTAGTTTCACAGTTTATATTGGACTCTGTTAATTGCTTGGTCTTTTCTGTCTTTTCTCTTCTTCCTGGTTTCTCGCTAGCTTATTCCATTTTCCCTCATCCCCCCCCACTAATAAATATTCCACTTTTTCCCTTTAGTCTGCTTTGTAATTAATGCTTTTATGTAATTCCACTACTACTAGCCTCTTGTGTGCAAAATTTTTAGACCCCCTCAACCTTTCCACTGAATGAGATAAAACTCATGTTATTCCAATTTTATTTAGAATTTGGTGCTTCCGGTTCTAGTATCTTTCAATTCCTTGTGCTTGTGTGATGTTCATTATTATTATCAGCATTATATTCCATGTAGCTTTCCCCTAAACCCTTAAGTCCTTTTAAATTAAATTTGTATTGAAGTTTTCATCCTCTAGAGTCCATAGTTCTTGCTTCTTGGACACATCCATCCATTCTTTATATAGTCTGTTTTGTGCCTCTTGTAGAGAGAGAGAAAGTAATAACAGTAGTAGCAGTAAAAAATTATAAATCTACAAATCTATCCATAAGAGACAGATGACCATTTGGGATGGAGGTAGGGTTGTCATATTCTACATCTTCAAATTCAGGCATCTAATTTGCATATCATGCAAATTGCTCTAATCATTGCTTTTTTCCTCCATACCATTTTTTACAGTTAAAACCAATATAGAGTAATGTTTGAAGTGGTAGACTTAGAACAGGTTCAGATCTATGCTTAGTAATGGAATGAACTGTGTGACTATGGGCCACAACTATCTGTCAGTAAACCTGCCTTACAGGATTGCTGTGCAGATGAAACATATCAAGGGGACATGTATATTTATTTTGTTGTTGCCTTCAAGTCCTTTCCAACTTATGGCTTTCCTGAGGCAAACCTATCATGGAGTTTTCTTGGTAATATTTCTTCAGAGGAGGTTTGCCATTGCCTTCCCCTGAGTATGAGAGAGTGTGACTTGCCCAAAGTCACCCAATGGGTTTTAAGCTGGGAATTGAACCCTGGTCTCCAGTGACTACAATGCTCAAACTGCTACACCATGCTGGCAGTAGTGCAGTACAAATAAAAGAACAGCAGCAATACTAATATTTTTGTGAGGAAGAAACACTTCTAGTGGTAGTGTCACTTTTTTGGTTTTCCCCATCAGGTTTTTGTTTTCCTCTTTTGGTTATTTTTCTTTACACCAGAGACAAAAAGCATAGATTGCCATGTCAGCTAATCTTGCAACAGTGGAAACAACCCTGAGTTGCTAAAGCAGACTCAAGGGGGTTGCAGACTGCCAGAAATAGTGCAAATTGAGTCCACTTTTAGGGTTAGGGTTAGGGAATCATGGGAACTGTAGTTTATTGTGGCACCAGAGCTCTCTGACAGAGAAGGGTCAATGTCTCAGAAAAAAAAATTTCCCATGATTCCCTAGCACTAACCCTAACCCTAAAAGTGGACTCAATTAGCACTATTTCTGGCAGTCTGCAACCCCCCTCATATACAGGTAGTTTTGCTGTGATCATTTTGCATTTGATTTGATTTTTGCTTTAAAAAAGTGAATTGTTCAGGATTTCTGGTTACTCTGTTTCTTAAAATACCATATATAAGGGGGGAATTGTAAAGTTTTAATTATCACCTTTAAAAAAATTGACATAAAGTTTGTTTTGATTTGTTGTTAACTTATCTCTACATAGGGCCTTGGCAGACAACTAATTGAGTCGTCTGCGAGACCCGGAAGAGGAGAAGCCACCGCACGAGCGGCGCTCCTTCCTCTTCCTGAGGTCGCCCTGGGAGCTGCCGGCCCTCCGCACGGCCGGCGCTTCTGGGGCAACCTCCTGCCGCAGCGACCGCACGCGCTGCGGTGGAAAAGACAGGGAAAGTGCGCCCTACATGTTTAGGGCGCACTTTCCCTGTCTTCTAAAAGGAGCACCAATTTGGAGCTCCTTTTAGGGTCGCCGCAGGAGCGCTGCGGTGCGGAGTCTGCGGTCCCGCGGCACTCCGGACCAGGGCGTCCCCGATGCCCTGGTCTGCATCCCCCCATAGTCACCATCCAGATTTACACATTTCACCCAGCATTCTTGACCCTCTGGATACTGTTATTGTAGGAGCCTGAAGCTTGTGCCTTACGAGGATTTTATACTGTAGTCACTTCTGGCACAACCTGTCACAAAAATAAAGGACACAAAGAGCTGATTTCCTCAACATCATGCACTTAGGGACCAATGATGATACTGACAAAATTTCATCAACATATCATAATAACTTTTGGGTGATAACTTTACAATACCCTCTCGTAAGGCGCAATCTGCAGACTTCTACAGTATCGGGTATTCAGAGAGTCGAGAAACACTGGCAAATATGTAAATCTGGATGGTGACTATGTAGAGGTAAGTTAACAACTACAAATCAAAAATTTTAAAGATGATAATTAAAACTTTATGATAACCTCTCGTAGACCATGCAGGCTAATTTAAAACTCTAGTAAAATGAAAACTCTTTTTATTTTCAGAGAAGGAGAATTTATCCATTATATTCCCTACAGCTTAACAACACATTGCATAAAAAAATGATCATCTGTAGACACCAGTAAACTTTGTGAATTTTGGCTTCAGGGGGTGATAAGCAATGCAATGATAAGCAAATTTCAGAATTCAGGTTCCAGAGAAACAATAGTATCAGGGCCTTTGCAAACTGACAGAAATAATGCAAATTGAGTCCACTTTTAGGGTTAGGGTTAGGGAATCATGGGAACTGTATTTTATTGTGGCACCAGAGCTCTCTAACTGAGAAGACTCAATGTCTCAGAAAAAAACATAGTTCCCATGATTCCCTAGCACTAACCCTAACCCTCAAAGTGGACTCAATTTGCACTATTTCTGGCAGTCTGCAAAGGCCCTTAGACTGAAAACTCAACCATTTCTGAAAAGCAGGTCAGTGGTGGCATATACTGACAAAGAAATAAGTTAGTTTCTTACTGGAAGATAGAGTTGGGGCAGGGCAAATGCACGCCAGCCTCCCCGACTCCGCCCTGACTCCGTGCGCATGACCGCATGGCACATGGTGTCAGGGTGCCTTGTTGGCACAGCATGCACACACACTGCACCAAAGGAGTGCAAAAGAGCCATGACGGTGACTCTAAGGGCAGCTTTTTGCTGCCTCTAAATAGAGCAGTATTTGCCTGCTCTTTTTGGAGCAGCAAAATGAGGATTGTGGCCATGGTGTGTGGTTGCCGCAGCCCCAATCTGGTGCTCCCAGGGGCGGCACAAAGCTGCCCCTTATGGGCCCTAAATCCCATTTAATTTATATTTCCCCTTCCCATCCCAATTATTGCCAACATTTCTTTCTTCACAATCACTACAGTAAATTGTGTTTTGTGCTTGCCTTATTCACCAGAGGTTGAACAAATGCCTGAGAATTATTCACTCTCCTAGCTGGTTGGAAGTTTTTATAATCAGTTGACAGGTGGAATAAATTACTTGCCAAAGGCTATCCTATGAATCAGATGCAGAGCACTACCCAGATCATAGAAGTCCAGACTTTACTGTATAATCAGACTGTAATAATTTCATTCACAGCAATATGAAAAGAAATGGGAAAGGATTGTTACAGATTTGGTATAAGAAAAGATAAGTTTAAAAAAAAATCTGCTATGGTGTTGGCGTAAGTTTAAATTATTCACACCCTAAATGCATATGTTGGGCTTATTATATATTATATTTGTCTTGGTTTATTATAAGTCGTAGCAGAAAGATTGGATGTAATAGTAAGTATTGGGGTAAAGAGGAACCATTGCAGGAAATATCTACAAAATACGTAAAAGTAATAACATAGAAGAATGTAATGAACTAGAAATAGTAATGAACTAGAATTATTAGAAGTATTTGCTTGTCCTTGAAAAGAGGAAATAAGAAGGAAAATTCATATGAAAGGTGTGAATGTATACATGTGGAAATTACAATGCTGTTTTTTAAAAAAAATATTAATAAAATTTATATAAAAAAAGACTGTAATAATTTCAAGACCTAGAGATTCCTATCTTTGCTTCCTATAACCTTGTCTTCTTCTCCTCAAACCTTTCAAAAAGCAGACACTGGAATATATAATCCCGTGCCTTGGTTGTTTGGTTCAAGTTCAACCCTTTATCCAAAATGAATATAGCAGAAAAAAAGCTCCTTATCCTGTATGACAATCCACTCTTCATTTTTCTATTATGAAAAGCAAACAGACTTTTATGGAAATCACTTGAAGTTGTAAACAGTCACTTATTAATGTAAATTGTGTCCCTTGTATGCTTAACTCTCAGCAATGCTTGCCTTCTAAAGGTACACATTTTGCAGTCTTCTGATTAATTGCCTTGTCATTTGGGTAATATCACTTGACAATTCAGATGGTCTAAAGATGTGAAAGGTGATGCAGAGAAAGAATTATTTGCAGGTCATGTTAGTATGCTCCAAGAAAGCTAAAATGAACTGAAAACGTCCCATTATACTCAGTATCTATTTTTCATCAACTTCTCATAGCATTTTGCTATAGGTATAAGAGCATACATTCAGAGTAGTGACAGTACAATTTTCACAATGTACATGCTCAGAATGCAAACTTTCTGTAATACAATAAGCTGTATTTTGAGGGACTATGAGGGTTTGGGAAGTATGACTGCAAGTGTTAGGAAAGGCAAAATAAGGTCACTTAGATTATGGCAGGGGTAGGCAACCTTTCCCCTTTAAGGGCCGAGGGACTTCAGCTCCCAGAATCCCAGGAGTTATTGGCCAACATGGGACTATTGGCCAACATGGCTGAGGCTTCTGGGAGCTGAAGTCCCTCGGCCCTTAAAGGGGAAAGGTTGCCTACCCCTGGATTATGGTAATAACCCTGGCAGTTCCTTTTGCAAAATTTGAACTCTTCTTCTTCTTCTTGCTCTCTTTCTCTGTGTTGGTGGGAGGGACAAGCTACTGCAGACAATTTTAAGGCAACACAAGATAACTTAAAGAGCAAAAACATAAAACTGAACATTAACGTTATGATAATCCAAGCAATTGTATTTCTCATCAACATGTACAGATGTGAGAGGGGGACAGTGAAGAAGGCTGATAGAAGAACAAACTCATTTGAGATGTGGTGCTGAAGAAGAATGCTGAGAATACTGTGGATAACTCAATGTGTCTTAGAATAGATCAAGGCTAAACTCTCCCTGGAATCCAAGATGGCCAAATTGAGACTGTCATACTTCAGACACATCACAAGAAGGTATGACTCATTAGAAAAGACAATAATGCTAGGAAAAGCGGAGGGCAGTAGAAAGAGAAGAAGACCACATACTAGATGAATAGATTCAGTCAAAGATGTTATAGCCCTGGACCTGCAGGACTGGAGCAGTATGGTTGAAGACAGGGGATCTTGGAGGTGTCTCACTCATGGGGTTGAAGGCAGATAACAACAACAGCAGCACATAACAGATGAGAAAGCTGAAATGTTCTCACAGGGAGCTTTCATGTTCTCCATTATCTTCCTTCCTTCCTTCTTCCTTCCTTCCTTCTTTCTCCATGTGAGAATGAAAAAAAAAATGAATGTTTTCCCCCCCTGCTGAACACATAACATACATTTTTGATCCAATTTTTGTGAAATTTTTGTTTACATAAAACAGCATGGTATTTTGCAATGAAATGTTGCTTATTTGAAAAATGCTGCCTTTTGCATAAAATAAGTATCATCCATTTTTTAAATGCAAAACTGTTGGGTATTTTTGTAGAAAAATGAGCAAAATGGAAAACAACAACAAAGCACCAATCTTTCTCTCCCTTGCGAAAAAATTAAAAATCCCACAGCCATTCACAATTTTTCAGGGGCATGTCTCAAAGTGTAAAGACACTGAAGTGTGTTTTTAAGGTGAAATGTTGGGGTGTGGATTATGGGTAGAATCACCATACGTCTATAGCACAATATTAATTACAATCTCAATGAATGAGAGACCTCCAAGAGGTCTTTGCAGGCTCAGGACCCAGGATTCCTTGATTGAGTCTATGCAATATTCCTCCTTTCCTACTGCCATCTACCTTGCCCAAGCATTATTATCTTTTCTAGTGAGTCAAGTCTTCTCATGATATGTCCAAAGTACAACAAGTTAAGTGACCTTGGCTTCTAGAGAGAGTTGAGGTTTGATTTGCTCTAGGACCCATTTATTTGTCTTTTTACCAGTCTATGGTATCCATGGAATGCTTCTCCACCACCATATTGTAAATGAGTTGATTTTCTTCTTATCAGCTTTCTTTGCTGTCCAGATTTCACAACCATACACAGAAATTGGAAATATGATGGCATGGACAATACTAAATTTAATAATCAATGATATATTTTACACCAGGATTTTGTCTAGTTCCCTCATACCTGCCCTTCTAAGTCCTAGTCTTCTGATTTCTTGACTGCTGTGATTGTGATTAATGAGTGAGCTAAGGTATGGAAAATCTTGAACTATTCAATGTCTTCATCAACTACTTTAAAGTTATGAACATCATCTTTCATTATATATATTTTCTTAATGTTCAGCTGTAACCCTGCCTTTACACTTTCTCCTTTGAATTGCTCCCAGGAATCATTATTTGCTATTTGCTGCTAGTAATATGTTGTCTTCTGCATATCTTAAATTATTGATGTTCCTTCCTCCAATTTCCATGCCACCTTCATCTGAGTCTAATCCTGCTTTACATGTAATATGTTCATCATACAAGTTAAAATTGTAACAAATGATAGGACAAGCACAGTTTTTTACTGAAAGAATTGTAGAGAATTGCTGTCTTGTCTCTTAATTATTGCAAGATAGGCTAATGCACAGTTTTCTATAGACACCAGAAAGTGTTCAGCAGTATGTAACAATGGGGATGAAGGGCTGATGAAGTAATTGATTGGAGGGGGAAAATGACATTATGTCCCTATTTTCATCCACAAATGTTGGAATGTATGTCACTGTGTTATGAGCCTGGTTTACTCTGCTTCCTATTTAGGCAGAGCTAAAGTAGACAGTGCTGTTCGAGGAAGCACTTGTTTTTGTGTGTTCAATCTTTTTCTTCCTCCTGGACAACTGAATATACTTTGTTTCTGTTAAGTTCCAGCTCAAGCCCACTCCACCCAGGAACCTGGGATCTCCCATTTGGGTTGTGTGTGCAGCTGTATTATTTATTTAAGTTAATAAACAACACTATATAAGAAACAGAAAATACAAACTATTAGTCCAATAATTTTCATTCTACCCCCTAGGTCTAGACACACCAAGAGAAGTCCTTTGGCATTTGTCACTGTTCATTTACCTAGTGCACAGTCCCCTCCCATTTGTGGTTTTCAAAGAGGAGCATTTGAGAGCATTGTGATAGGTCCAGCAGCAGCTGTTGAGGTGCACTGTATTTTCAAACCTCCTACATGAAGATGGCAGCAGAAGAAACAGATACAGCATTTGAGAGCATGACAATATCTTGCTCATCCAAAGGAAGCAAAAGAAGAAGAGATGCTCTCCCAGGAAATAGGAGTTACTACTACACAAAGCTGTATTATTAATTTACATTCTGGTTATTCAAGTTCAACACATTAATCATTGCACCTTTTCTACCATTATGTTTCAAACTGTATGTATTTTGTCCATTTTGCTTAGTCAAATAAAGTTATCACTGTTTTATGGATTTTGGATGTTATTGTACTTTGCTATATGGTTAACACAGCTACCTGTGGATATACTACCAAGCTAAGAGCAATTTCCCCCTTCTTTTTTCCCTTAGCTGCTGTGAAGAGAGAGAGAGACTTCCAAGCAGCCTCAGAGAGTAAAGGGACTCCCTTTACTCTCTCTAGGCTGTTTGGGCAAAAAGCTCAAGCTCCCAACAAAATCACCACATAACATAAGGCCATTTCTTCTCATCTCTTTTCCCACCTTCTGGGCCCTTTTGGGGAAGAGGAGAGGGAATGGAAGAATAAGATGGCAATGCTATGCCTGTGATGAAGGAGACACCCAGGATTTACTGCTTCAACTGGCCCAGCCAGCCAGGACATTTTTTTTTAGTCCCTAAAAAAGGATCCCTGGTGGCGCAGTGGTCAAATGCCTGTACTGCAGGCACTCACTCACAAACCGCAAGGTTGTGAGTTCAGTGCCAGCCAAGGGCTCAAGCCTGATTCAGGCTTGCATCCTTCTGAGGTCACTAAAATGAGTACCCAGCTTGTTGGGGGCAATTAGCTTACACATTGTAAACCGTTTAGGGAGTGCTTGAGTGCACTGATAAGTGGTATAGAAATGTTCTTGCTATTACTAATCCAGGATCTTCCAGGTTTTCTGGGACAAATGGCAACCCTAAAGTGGTAGCAACTTCAGCCCAGGACGTAGAGCTACAGTATGAAGTTGTAGCATCCTGGAAGCTCTACGGAACTCAAGACATTGGTCTTTTTCTTTTTATGAGTTAAAAATGATTCCTTTAATATAAGGTTTTCTATCAACTCTTCTACCCTACTCTTTTGGTTAGATTTATCCAGGGATGGAAGAATAAAGATTGATTATTCGTGGTCAGAGGGTCTTTTTTTATCTGTGTAGACTTCAAGCAGGATTTTTGGGATACATATGGTCAACTTATGTTAATATTTATGCCTATTGTACCACCCCTTCTTCTCTTATTGTGCCATCTTCTGCTTCCTTTTCTTTTCATTTTCTCCCTGCCTTTGTATTTGTAATGAATATTCCAGTAAAAAAAATTAAAAAGAAAATGGGACCAGTCTTCCAGTGGTCTTTGGAATTTGAGAAGCCATTTGTGCTCCTAGTGACTACTCAACTTGCCTACTCATACTGTAAGACTAACTTTATGTTTATATTAATCAGAGTATGAGTACAGATTTTACAACAGGAAGCTTGCTTCATTGTTAATTGTGTGCCAAAGTGCAGCAATGTTAAAATACACAGCTGGCTCTAAACAATTGTGTGTTTGCTGGCCTTCCTCATGTAGTTCCTGATTTTGTGCTTAGGAAGTTAAGATTTGTTTTCCTTGTTCCTCCACACATTGCTCCATGCACTATTTGCTTTTGTTCATATGAGTGGATGCTTTAATCTGTTCTAGCTGTTCTGACAGGTTTCTGTTATAAGCTTCATGTGTCCTCTCTTACAGATGTTTGAGTAGGTTGGGACCCTGTGATGGCATGTAAACTTAGCTGCCACACACGAAAGAGGGTGAAATAAAAAAAGTTCTTTAAGGAAAATCTTTATTTTAAGCAAGAAATCTACATTTGTAGAAGATATCTTTCTTCAGGAAGGGCACCTTCCCTTCAGGCCCACTGCTGGGAAACCAAGATCTAATTCAAATTCAAATTCAAATTCAAATTTATTTCAGCCAACAGGCCATGAAACAACAAAACAAATATAAAACATATAAAACATTTAGGATACATGAGCTTAATAAAATGAGACTGCAAAGTGAATGTTCATAACATGCTCATGGATTATACATTTATGTATATACATTTATATATATACAGAAAGACTTTTGGATATTTTAAGAAATACTGAACCATTGAACATAAAACCAAAATGAATGCTTATTTGAATATATGGAATGCAAAGATAGGACTGTTCATTTGGATTGACTCATGGTCTTACGTGTTTTAACAGCAGAAAAAAGAAACTTAGCCACTGTTTCTGTTTTGCTTTTCTTAGAATCATTTAACAAGTACTCCATGTACCAACTGTATGGTCTACCCGGGAACTTGAGCAAGAGGGGAAAAATTAATCTTAACCTGTCATCTTTATAGAAATTACAAAAGAATAAAACATGTTCTAAAAATTCAACAGAGCCTTCACCACAAGAGCAAACCTGTTCATGGTAGGGGGTTCCCTTGAAACGACCCTCTAGGACCGCTGAGGGAATTACATTAAATCTAGCTTTAGAGAACACAACTCGGTACTTTGGGATAGTCAGGTTTTGCAAATAAAATGCCTCCCTCTCAAAATTGAACTGTAACCCTAAACTAATGGGAGAACAGGTGGTACGAGCAGAAGATAAGGAATATTGGTTATCAATGTCTTTTATACGACGTATCATAATCTGCTGGGCTCTTGACAGATCTTGTGTAATAAAGAAGTTACTTGAAAAACCCATTCTCAGTAATTTCTCCTGGATACTTTTAAACCAGAGGGTGGTATAGTTATCTTCCCTTACAAGTTGCAAGAATCCTGAATCAGGGCCTGCGTAAAGAAGTTTCAGCCAGTACTTTAGGGTCCACGTCCAGGCAGTGCATTCCACAGAGTGACAGCCCGCTTCAAGACGTAAGACTGCTGAAGGAACACAATTAGGTACTCCAAATAATTTCCGGAGATAAGCTGAGAGGACCTGCTCTAGTTCAGCAGAGAAGTCTTGGATCCAAATGGGGATCCCAAATAACAGTTGTGGTATAACCTTAGCCTGGAACACCTTCAGGGCTGCAGGTAGAAATTGGCCACCTTTAGTATAGAAAAAACGAATTAATGCCTTGGCACTATTATTTGCTGACTGAACAACGATTGATCTCTGAGATGTCCAGCCACAAGATGATTGAAAAGTTATTCCTAAATACCTAAAGGTATTGACTTGCTCTATGCTATGTCCATTTAGAGTCCACTTGGATCGACTCTTATTTTTAGAAAAAACCATAATTTTAGTTTTACTATAATTGATGGTTAAGCAATTTACTTCACAGTAACCTCCAAAGGCTCTCAAGATTCATTTCAGACCTATTTTCGAAAAAGAAAGAAGAACTGCATCATCTGCGTACAGGAGTAAAGGAATATTAACAGAAGCCAATTTAGGAGAATGGTGTGCTTCCAAAGAAATAGAAGCTGAAAGGTCATTGAGATAAAGATTAAATAATAAGGGTGCCAAAATACAACCTTGGCGCACACCTTTGTGAACGGATATAGGTTTTGTAAGGTTGCCCTGAATGCCACATCTCACTTGTATAGTCGTGTCACTATACAGATTCATAATTAGCCATAACAATCTCCTATCAATAGAAGAGGCGAAAAGTTTTATCCACAGCCTTTCTCTTGAGATTGAGTCAAATGCTGATTTCAAGTCGATGAATGCCGCGTATAAGCCTTTGCTTTGAGAGATAGAGTATTTTTCAGCCAGATGGTTCAGGACCAGACAATGGTCGCAGGTTGTTTTACCTTTTCTAAAGCCAATTTGTCATTGCCTATGACATTCTCATTATCTATCCATTCCAAAAGGCGATTATTAAGGAAACGGCCGTAAAGTTTACCCACAACTGAAAGTAAACTTATAGGGTGATAATTAGATGGATCGTTCCTGGGACCCTTCTTATAGATAGGAATTATAATTGTGTTTGACCAACTAGAAGGAAGTTTGGCTGTTTGATTAATGAGAGTAAAGAGGGAAGCAAGTAAGGGGACCCACCAGGAGATGTTAATTTTCAGGAGCTCCGGCAAAATTGAATCAGGCCTTGGGGCTTTTCCAGATTTAATCTGGGTAATTAAAGATTTTAGTTCTTCTTGGGAAACAGGGGGCCACTGGGGAATGTCCAAACAGTCTAGGGAGAGTCGATTGAACAGATTGGAGACAGCAGCGATTTGATCCCCACTGTCACTATAGAGTATAACGAAATAATCCTCCCAGACATTAATCGGAATATTACAAGGGGGAGAACCACCAGTGTTTCCTAACATCCCTGTAACTGTGGCCCAAAAAAGTTTGGTATTTTTTTGTATGGAAAAATTTACTAGTGATGTCCACTGTTTATAAATTGCCTCTTTCTTTTTCCTTGCTAATAGTGATTTATACTGTCTTCTAGTGGCATAATACAATTGGGGTAATGTCTGGCAATTATCTCTCCTATATTGGATGTACATATTTCTTAGATGGATTCTTGCTTCAACACAGGTCTTATCAAACCAAGGAGCAATTCTACTACGCTTAAAATTACTTGGTTTCTTCTCTATACAAGTCAATGAGGGTGACAAGGTCCTAAGCAGCTGGGAATAGTTCTCTAAGGCAAGTTTGCACTTCTTGTGCCTCGATGATTTGGTTTTTAAAGCCCAGGCACGATGGTGAGTTAAGGAGTACTGAGATCTCTTCATGGAGATTTTCTGTCCACCATAGCCTTTTCTGTCTAATTACCATGGCTGAATCAGTGAAGTGCAGTTGTGTCTGGGAATATATATTCAAGGGAATCCTAACCAAAAAGGAGAGAGGAAGATGGTCACCATCAAGTCTGGTTCCTACAGAAAAACTAGCTATCTGATTAACAAAAGCATCGGAAACAAGTACATAATCAATGGTCGTGCTGCCTTTTGCTGATATATAAGTATACTTGCCCCAGGGATCAAATAGAGGATTCCCATTGAGCATTCTTAAGGCAAGGCACTCAACCATCTGCATAAAACATATACCTGCCAAATTTATGCCTCGATCCTTAAAATGTCTTTCTGTATTCAAAGTACATTCCTCTATCTCTTCTAAGCCCCAAGCGGGAGAAGAAAAAAGGGCCTCGTTATTTTGGCCTATTCGGGCATTAAAATCCCCCATCACCACTAAAACAGCTGAGGGGAATTGTCCCTCTAATTTAACTATGTAATTTTCTAAAGTATCCCACACCCTTTTACTACGGTCCTTATGGAACTTAGGAGGGATATAAACATTTATCATCAGCAAGCATAAGATGCCAAAATCAATTAGGCAAGCCATTGCAATTATTTCACAATATGGCAAGCGCTTAATAATGACTTTAAGCACTGTAGAAACCAGGATCGCAAGCCCTGCACTGGGTCTGCCTTTGCCAGATGGTGGAATAGCTGGTAAATCAAATATGGTATAACCATTATAAGCTATTCCAGACGTACACCAAGTCTCTTGAAGAAGGATCACGTTAAACTTGTTGATGTAATCTATCACATCAGGATCATTGATCTTAGAGTTCCATCCGGCTACGTTCCAGGATAAGCACTTAAGCAAAGATATTTCTGGAGAGGGGGCTTTTAAATCATTGGAAGCTGGGAACGATGCATAATCAGGGAGATGTTGGTCTTTAGGAAGTAGTGCCCTCCCTGCAATGTTCCATTTTGTAAGAGAAGTTGCATCATCCTTCAGAGATTGTCATGGGACGTGGTTGTGGAGGGTAGAAAATACATCAACATCATGCTGGGCTAAAGGATCAAAGATTGCCTGCCAAGGTTCCAGCAGAGGGTGGCTGATCACCTGTGAATGCTGAGACTGTGTCTGGAAGTCTTTCTCCAGAGCGGGATTTCTATCCGAGCACGGATTAGCTTCTGTTTGAAGGGAGGGAGATTCTATCTTCTCATTTGTTTGTGCATGCTGAACAAAGCTTACTTCACATAGGTTGGAGCAGTCTTTTATTGAAAGTTGTTTATCCTCGGCTGATTTATTCTTAACATGATCACAGTTAGGGTCTGTTGATGGTGATATAAGATCAATAAGCGGCACTGCTGTCACCATAGTGTCACATAAGGTTTTCTTGAGATTTTCAAGCTTGTACAAAATATCCATTTGCTCGTTCCTAGGCCGCAAACCAAAAGCGGTGATGATCTCGTCATCTTCAGAATTAGCCTCGTTATCTGTTGGAGAGTGGTACTGGGTTCCCCTGATATGTTTTGGGGGGAGATAATGAGAGGGGGGGGATTGATAGGATCTGATTATCTTTTGGCAGAAGATCTATTTCTTGCTGTGGCAGAACTAAGCAGTGGTTTAACTGATTCTATTTGGAACACTCTAGAGGGAAAGATTTGAAAAGAAGCTAAAAATGGTCTTATCTTTAGTATCATCGCTGGTATAGTAGGTTCTTTGAATGATAATACAAATCGGTTTTGGTTTTGGACTGTGGGGAGCCACTCTATAGCATCGAGATCTATCAGTTTTTGATGGCAGTGAAGCAGCTGCCCTAGTGAGATTTTAATTGCTCTCATGGAGTTCCATCGCCCCAGATTGATCCTATTTAGAGAAATAGATAGTGAGATCTTCTGTGTTTCTAAAGTACGTGTCTGTTTGCTTGTGGTTCTCCCAACTATTCTGTTATTGAACTCAGAGCATAAATTGTCTCTTCGTGCATTGTCAGAGGATTTGGACCCATTAGGAATAATGTCCTTAGAATGATGTTTACTTTTATTGATCAGATTTCTACTGCTACCTTGTCCCTTGTCCGTAATTGAAGTCTTATCATTTCCTATTATCGCTATGCTTTGGTTGGTAGCAGCAGTGGGCTGTTTAAGGACTGAAGTTTTGAAGTCTTTTTTTAACAGATCTAAGTTATGTTTAACGTCTGATAATTGATCAAATAATGCTATAACTGTTTGAGCAGTAAGCAAGCATTGCCTAGCCATGAATTCCGTTGTGCTTTCCCAGGGGAGTCTCTTCAAGTTCTTCTTGCATATCTCGCTTTGGAGCTTATTTCCTTTGGGATTAGGGGAACTGGTTAACTGAGCCAAAGATCCCAAATGGGAATCGTTGGTATTCTCAGTTTGTTTTTCATTTAGGTCGTCCCTGGGAGTGAACAATAAAGATAATGATTCTGTCAACTGTTGCTTTTCGGGCTCGAGTTGGGAGTTCCAGTCTATCAGTTCTACTGATTCGGAGGGTGGTGGAGGGGGAGCAGTGGAAGCTTTTGCATTATTAACTGTTCTCCTTTGTATTTTATTAAAGAAATCTTCCAACTTGGGTTGTTTTGCTGCTTTTAGTGGGGAAGAAGAAGAGGAACCTGGGCTGTTTCCACTGCAGTTCTTTCTTTTACTCATGGTGTTCTTGACGTTTTGCCTTTGCCGCCACCGCTGCTGTTGCTGCTGCACCGCCGCCACAGGCCCCAGTGGTTTTTATAGACGCCGCAGACTTACCTGCCGCTCCGCTGTTCCTCCTTCTCCCCCTGGGCTGCCGGGGGACTCCTCTTGTCAGCTGCCTCTTTAGTGTGAGATGGACGGACAAACTGGAGGGCGCTGGGAAGTGTCTTTTAAAGGTTCCCTCCAAGGCCAGGTGTTCTGCTGAAGAAAGAAGGCAGGCAGACACACACACACCAGCCAACTCCTTTTCTCAGCTGCCTCTTTAGTATGGGATGGGCAGACAAACTGGGGGGTGCTGGGAAGCGTCTCTTAAAGGTTCCCTCCAAAGCCAGGTGTTCCGCTGAAGAAAGAAGGCAGGCAAACACACACACACCAACCAACTCCTCTTCTCAGCTGCCTCTTTAGTATGGGATGGGCAGACCACCAAGATCTAATTCTGAGGAATTTATAATTAGCTCAAATGAGAGGGAAGCGCCCAACTTCGCTTCTAAGATCTTATCCAATTGTCTACGGGAGACGTAAGAATTCTGGCTAGGAAAGCCACTGAAACAGACCCAACTCCAATTAAAGTCTAAAATATTTATTTGACAAAAATAAGCAAACATCCAAATGCAGCACACACACACACACACACACACACTAGAAGAATGAGTGGGAAAGAGCGAGAGCGGGGGAGGCAAGAGGGAAACCAGGATAGAGGGAGATATACTCACACCCGAGGGACTCCTCTGGGCTTCTGGCGGCGAATGAGGATGAGTTCAGTGGAAGGGGTACGACCGGCAAGAGAGGGAGTCTCAGGGACTATCTCAGAGCACAGACCGACAGAGTTTCAGCATGCACTTCCAAGGTAGCACGAGGTCTGCTAAAATCCAGGGTTTTTTAAGGGTGATTTCTGCCTTCTAGCCATGAGTTAAACAATAGGTGGACAAAGGCTTGATTGGTTTACTATTGTTTACTTAAGTCTGGGCATAGTCTAAACAATGCATTTGGTTTCAAAACTATCAAGGAAGGGAAGCTAGAGAAAAGGGGTGCAATCAAATCTGATCACTGTCCCATCAAGTGTGAGACTAAAACAAGCACCATTAGGTATCTTTTCCAACATAATGGGATATTCCCAAGGGCAACTCCCAAAACCTGCCTGTCCAGGAAATCTTTAGTGGTCTTATGCAACTTCACCTTGCTTACATGACCTTACATCTAGGGGATTGTGTCTGCCATCTCCCAAGGGTCAGGCTGGGGTCATAGGGAACTCCACATGGCTAAAATATATAATAAAAATGGAGGATGTTCACTAACACCACTTAGGGGTTGTCTTCACAGGCCAAATGGCCTCATGTCATCTAGTTTAGGTGATGCAAGCCAAACCATCATAGTGGAGCATCCAGACATGGATCAGTCTGGCCCTGGGGTAAAAAGCCTTTTCCCTGGGGTAAAATAGCCCTAGTTTTGCATGGAATTAAGAAACTCCATGGCAAAAATGGGCTGTTCTGACAGCCCCCTTCTCCTTACTTTGTTGGTGCGCAAGTATCTGAAAAGACCCCCAGTTGCACTGTCTGACATGGAAATGGGACACCTGGCCATATGGGTGCAGCTAGGCACCCTCTTTCTGCATCAGATGGAGTGACTAGGGGCTTCTTGGATAGTTCACATGCTGGTAAGGTAAGAAGTGGCCCCAGGTCCTGGGTAGGTGAGGCAATGGGCATATCAACACTTGCCCATCCCCGCACTGATCCAGTCTTAATCCTATTCACCCAGGCAAGCACCGGGGTGAGAATAGCACAGGCTATCTTGCCCCATCTGCTCAAGCCCTGAGAGAAGTTACATATTTCAGAATAGTCTTCATCCTATTCAGCCAAGATTACAAAATAAAAATAAGCCCTAAACATTTCTTAGCTACTCATGACTATAGATGGAATTCTGGGTCTCTGGGTGTTCATGGGGAGATGAGGTAGGAATCTGGATGCTCTGTCAAGCCTCAGCATAGCTCCCCATAGTTGTGGCAGGCACCTAACCTTTGTTGTTGTTGTTGTTGTTGTTCTCTCACTGCATTGTCCCTGAGGCTCTTTATAACTTTTCCTTGGAAGCATCTCGAACTGCTGTCCAACTGGCCATCCCACTGGCCTTTGACTTCTTCATGATGCAGATTCTAATAAAATGTAACTATCACTAACCCTTTGCTTACTTGGGGGGAGACTATTCCCCCAGCGGTTTCTCTCAGCGTATTGCCCAGATAATGGGAAGGCTCATTATCACAGTTTCTTGTCATGACTTTAAAAATGTGCTCTGCTTCAAAAAGTGTATCTAGAGAAAGCTATATTGGCCAAGAATCCCCCTTTGGGACATGAAATGAGAAGCAAAATTGTGCCTTCCTTTTTCACCATCTGCTGCACACACCTTGCCTGCAATGCTGTAGGGACATTGCAGACATAGATATGGAAAGAATATTTGCTATTGTATGGTTTCCACTCACATGTCAAAATTTGATTTCTTGACATTTGTGAAATGTAGTCAGAAAAAAATAATACAGTGGTGAAAATCTTGCTCATTTTGCACATATCCAGAAGGAAAATGTTATGTGCAGAATGCATGAAAATTGTGCAAAACCTCACATTTTCCAATGAAATCTTTCCCCTCCAAGTCCAGATATCCATTTATTTTTCACACAAACTCAGTGTTTTTCACACAACCCCCCACCCCACATAGGTTTCTGGAAAATTGTTTTTTCCTCCATGAAAATTGTGTTCTTCGTGGAAAGACGGATTTGCACACACATTTGTGCATCACAAGAAAGCATCTACAGGACTTAGTTGAAATAGACAGTTTCTTCCTAGAAAAATATAATGGTGTCCAAACATAATTTCTGCTGGACCAAATGTGGTATTATATATAAAGAGATTTTGGATATTGCAGCTTGGGCAATTTTCTAAGACCATCTTTAACTGTTTATTCAACTCAACTTAAAAACATATTATTTAACTAGCATTTATAAACCACATATGTTGGCTTCAGTTTTTCTAAGGCTTCCAACACAGCAGAATATCTAAGGCACTCACCAACAAATATCATATTTGAACCATCCATATATGGATACCTGGTGTCATGACATCGAACAGGTGTGCCAAGAAGGCTGAAAGGGGCAGTGTTCTCTCTGTCCATATATATATATCATATATCATTTAGTCTTGCCCAGAGCATAGTATGCATGCATGTGTGCATTCAGAATGATTTTTTAAAAATATGTCAAAAGTCCAATGAAAAGGGTGAAAGAAATGGATGTCTAGAGCACCTAAGGAGCTCATTGATTTTCTGCCAAACTTCCCCATTAAACTATTCATTGTACAAGGCACAACTTTTATAGATAGCTCTACTTTGCCAGCTGTTAATTGGTTCTTTAGCACTATCAAAAGAAAATTAGGAGAAAGTGGGCTGGAAACTAATCATTGTACTTTCATGCTTTTAGATTTTTTTTAATGCTGATTTATTTCATTTATTTTAAATTGATAATTATATAATCCAATAATGATGTCAGTTCCTCAGGTCTTTATGTAGACAAAATGGCAGCAACCATTCTGATGAGGGAGATATCAGAAGTTGTTGGGGCACCATGAAGGCTGCAAAAACAAAAACAAAACAAAACATTGCAGCCCTGGAGAGAGAGGTTCTATCTCTATGTTTTGTAATAACTTTGAGTGTATAACAACATGTATTCTGAGATATTTCTTATATTTATTCCCAGTAAAAGTATTGCTACAGCACAGATTAATAATATACCCACAATACAGTGGGTTTTCAAAGAGAGGGATTTGCTCAATGACTTGTTTTTGGCTGTCATTGAGCCAAAGGTAAGAAATGCAGTTGATTGATTTAACACACACAAAGGTAAGAAATGCAGTTGATTGATTTTCTCCCAGGCATTTATGTGTAACGATTTCTTCTTGGTCCTTTTATATATGGTTGGGAATTGTGCAGTTGTCCAGATGGTTTCCCTGTATTGATGAATTTCATTTTATTGATTTCAGCTCAATTTCTAGTTTATCAAAGTCCTTTTGAATTCTGTGCCTGTCTTCCAGTCTGTTAGATACTTCCACTTTGTATCACCTACAGATTTCAAAAGGATTCCCTCCACCATATAAATAATTGATAAATATATTCAAGTGTGTTGGCCCCAAGACAGAACCCTACAGCATTCCACTAGAGATCTCCTTCCAGTTTGAAGCACCAGCACTGATGACAACTGGTTTTCAAACCAGACATAGATCTATCTGATGTGTTTCCATCTATACCATATTTAGTCCATTTGCCAATAAAAATATTATAGGAGACCTTATGAAATGCTTTTTTTGAACTCCAGATAAATGACACCCACAGCATTTCTACCATCTATGAAACAAATGATGTAATTAAAAAAGATTAGTTTGGCAGGATTTGTTCTTCACAAGCCCATGAAGGCTTCTACTAATCACTACATAGTCATCAAGATACTTGCAAACAGACTCCTGTATAATCCATTCTAATATTTATTCCTAATATTGAGATTAGGATGTCTGGCTTGTAGTTCTTTGAATTTCTTTTCTTTTCTTTTCTTTTCTTTTCTTTTCTTTTCTTTCTTTCTTTCTTTCTTTCTTTCTTTCTTTCTGAGAAAGGAAAAATGTTTGTTTGTCTCTACACTTTTAGCACTTCATCTGTTCTCCTTGTTTTCTCAAAATTATGGCAAGTGCTTCTGAGCATACATCAGCATGCTTTTTCAATATTCTGAGATGCAGTTAATCTGCTCCTACAAATCTGAATATTAAGTTAACTAATTGATCCTTGACTAACTCCTTATCAATCTTGATTTGCAAACTGGATTCTTTGCCAAGTTTCTCTGCTTATGCATGGAAGCATGCAATTCTCTTTGGGGAGGGGAGAGGGAGCCAAAACAAAATAGGTGTTGAGCAGTTCTACTTTTTCATTGTGATTTGTTAGCATTTTACCATCCTTGCTGAGCAGCAGCACCACAATTTCGTTGTTCATTCTTTTATTGCAAATGTATTTGAAAACCCCCTTTTTGTTACTTCCTGCTTCCCTAGCCAATCTCAGCTCAGCCAGTGTCAGTTTGTGATTGTGCTTTTACCAATTCCTTCTTCATGAACTTGTTGGGTGCCTTTTTCTTTAGCATAACTAACCATAGGATTCTACTCAGTATTTCTCTGAACTTGATAAAATAAGTTTTTCTGAAATCCAGGATCTGTGTTTGACTATAGAACAGAGATTATTTAAGCAAAAAATGGAGGAAAGATCATCAACAGGACATTGGTGAAATGAAGCAAAGGCAGAGGATGAAAGTGACTTTACTGACTGAAGTGATGGAAGGCACGGGGAAGGTAAGATGGCCTCTAGAAAAAGGAAAAGTGCAAGATGCAATAGAGGAGAAAATAAAAAGGAATACAGAAATAATGGACTATTTAAGGCAATTAAAAGAAAAATTCCAAGTTGATCTTGCTAAGGAGATATGTCCTTTCAAAGAGGAGGTGAAGAAACTCAATGCAGGCTACTTTCCAAGGGCTATTTGCAACTCAGGACTTGTTCTGCACAAAATTTGCACACAGCTGATTTGCACAGAAGACATCGTTTTCTATGCAAATCAAACATATGTAAATTTTACAGAGAACACATCCCTAATTACAGCATTTTTTGCACAGAAAACAGCATTTTTCTGTGCAGGAATTACTAGTTCTCTTCTGAAATATTATTTTCCACACAGAAAATACTGTTTCTTGTGCAGAAAATGCTGTCTTCTGTACAAAACAACCAAAGTACAAATTTTGCAAAGACTATGTCTGTAACTGCAAAGGCCCATGATTCTTCTCATCAGGGTTTCTCAACAGTGACAAAAAAGCTGTTTTTTTTTTTTTTTTACTATTTTCTAAATATTTTCCAAAAAATAAAATAAAAATAAAATCATTATACCTTCTGGCTACATCTACACTCCACCTAAGCATTCTTAAGTATTAGAATCTCAGGCTGTTTATAGGGGAAACTAAGCAGGCCCTTTTGTAATCTTTTAGACTGTTTATTATATGCAGTACTGATATATAAGAAAATCTGGTTGCTTTGCTTTCATTCCATTCCATTATATTACATGATATGGCAAGACATTACACCTTCATTTGAACCTCTCTCTCTATCTCTCTACCAGGATTTCCTATATTAATCACATAGAACAATGTTATCATCTTAAACCATATAACAGCCATAAATCCATTAAGGAGCACACTCTCATCTTTTGAAATACAGTCAGCCCTCCATATCCACAGATTCTGTCTCCATGGATTCAACCATCCATGATTTGAACATATTTTTTGGAAAAAAATATCCCAAAAGCAAACCTTCATTTTTGCCATTTTATATAAGGGACACCATTTTACTATGCCATTGTGCACAACGGGACATGAGCAGATTTGGTATGACTGGAGATGGTTGCCTGGAACCAAACCCAGTAGCTAACAAAGGCCCACTTTATTAATCATTAAATAAACATCTGTGAACACACAGTCATCCAAGGGCACTGTTTAATCTACAGCATCTGTTACCTCTATAAGCATCTTACCTGGACATATATCTATTTTAGTTTAGCCTAGATGAGAGCAAAGATTTTCTCTCTCTTAGTAGCATGTCTATCTTTACCAGCATGATTGCCTAGTTTATCAGTTATCAAGAACAGCAGCTTGAAGGCTACATCATAGGTGACTCTTCTTACAATGGAGACTGGCAGAATGGTCTGATTGCTATCTCATCTTGGCTTCTTTTATTCTCTCCCTAGACTTCAGCTGTCCTATCTGATCCAATCAAAACCCATGTGCTGATAGTACAAAACAAATGTGCCATTTTGTCAATAATCCTCTTCTTCAATCAGATTATTGGAGATAACATAAACAAACTGGGATAGAGCTGGATCTTGACTATTGACTGCCTTCCATCAGATTATATCATTGCATTTGCTATGTGCCAGAGTTGCCCCCATAGCTCTGTCTACTTGTCTGTGTTGTAGCCATGTTGGGAGCATGAATGTATGAGGAGGGAGTGAGGAGTTGCAAGGGATTATTGTATGTGAACCAAGATAATATATCCTCCTAGCACTCAGTGGGAATATGGAAGGGTGTGGGAAGAAAGTCTGAGGGGGTTATAGAAATGAAAATTTATTAATTCAGATCTGGCAAAGGATGTGCTACAGTACTGGTCTTTTTAATAAACTCTTTTTAGTTTCATCTATGAAGTGTGCTTCTTGGTTTAGAGGGAGACAGATCAAATTTACTCATATATCACTGTTAGAAATGCAGATGCCCTGATCTCTTAGAGGGGTTGCAGACTGCCAGAAATAGTGCAAATTGAGTCCACTTTTCGGGTTAGGGTTAGTGCTAGGGAATCATGGGAATTGGTGTTTTTTTCTGAGACATTGAGCCTTCTCTGTCAGAGAGCTCTGGTGCCACAATTAAACTACAGTTCCTACTTACAATTAAACTACTTACTTCACCTTTGAGTAGGTGTTCTGCCTGACTCTTTGTTCCCAGTTCAACATTAACTTGTCTCTTTGTTCCTATTAACACACACATATTTCTATAGACATGGCTTTTTGAATTTTATCTTATACCCTACATGTCATACTCTATACATACTCTATGGGTCTATTTCCAGGCCTCAAAGTTGGCAACCAAAATAAGCCTGACCAGGAGCAGAAAAATAAAACAAACCATGTATTTCTGCTTCTTTCCCTTCAAGCAGAGTGGAGCTGCAATAAAGACTATTCCAAACTTCAATGAGAACCTGTAACATCACCTTAGCAAACCACCCAAAGGTTCACTAGCCTAGGAAAGACATCCCTGCTGCCCCTCTGAGTCTCTTATTGGTCACATATTTTCTTTTTCATTTACCTATTAAAATGTTTATATCTTGTTCTCTATGCGGATAGTGTACAATAAACTCAGTTTCAATAGTTTTAACCAATTTAAAACAAAAGAAGGGATAAGACCATATTAACACTTAAAATAGGAACATTTAAAATCACAGAATCATAGAATCATAGAGTTGGAAAAGACCACAAGAGTAATCCAATCCAACTCCCTGTCATGCAGGAACTCACAATCAAAGCATTCCTGACAGATGGCCATCCAGCCTTTGTTTAAAGACCTACAAAGAAGGAGACTCCACCACTTTCTGAGGGAGTGTGTTCCTTTGTCAAACAGCTCTTATTGTCAGGAAGTTCCTCCTAATGTTTAGGTGGAATCTCTTTTCTTGTAGCTTCCATCCATTGTTTCGGGTCCTAGTCTCTGGAGCAGCAGAAAACAAGCTTACTCCCTCCTCGATATGACATCCCTTCAAATACTTAAATAAGGCTATCATATCACCTCTTAACCTTCTCTTCTCCAGGCTAAACATATCCAGCTCCCTAAATTGCTTCTCATAGGGCATGGTTTCCTGACCTTACTTTGACATGTTTCAGCTTGTCAACATCCTTTTTGAACTGTGGTGCCCAGAAATGGACACAATATTCCAGGTGGGGCCTGACCATAGCAGAATAGAGTGGCACTATTACTTCCCTTGATCTAGACCAGGGAGAGGCATTTAGAATTCTCAGCCAGGGAGCTGTTAGGTCTCATTGAACTACAAGCCTGAGAATGTAACAGGAGGCAGACAGGGTAGATAAAGTGGGCTAGGAATTCCCTGGCGCACTCCATTAGCCATTGTGTGTTTGCAATGTGGTCCCTAGTGCCTCTTCCTTTCCTAAAGCCCACTTGAACCTCTGGGATTTCTCTCTCCGTGTATGGTTTGAGTCTATGTTGCAGAATTTTGAGCATGATTTTACTTGCGTGGGAGATCAGTGCTATGGTCCTATAGTTGATAAAGGGAATGCTGTGGATATAGCATATCTTGATTTCAGTAAGGCTTTTAAAAAGTTCCCCATGACATTCTGGAAAACAAGCTAGTAAAATGTGTGCTAGACAATGCAACCAATCCCAAAGGGTGCTCAGCAATGGCACCTCTTCATCCTGGAGAGAAGTGACCAGTGGGGTGTCACAGGGTTCTGTTCTGGACTCAGTGCTATTCAACATCTTTATCAACAACTTGGATGAAGGAATAGAAGGCATGCTTATCAAATTTGCAGATGAGACCAAATTAGGAGGAATAGCTAATACCCCAGAGGACAGGATGAAAATTTCAAAATGACTTGAATAGATTAGAAAGCTGGGCCAAAGCTAACAAAATGAATTTCAACACAGAGAAGTGTAAAGTATTGCAATTAGAGCAGAAAAATTAAGTGCATAGATATAGAATAAGGGACACCTGGCCTAATGAGACTATGTGTGAAAGGGATCTAGGAGTCCTAGTAAACCACAAGTTGACACTACATGAGTCTACAGCAGGGGTAGGCAACCTAAGGCCCGGGGCCTTTGGCCACTGCCGCCACCCCCTGCCGCCGCCACTCGCCATTATGATATTGATTATTGTTGTTATTACTTGTTCTTGGGGTTTTCTTGGCAAAATCTCCACTGGGGTTTTGCCATGGCTTTTCTGGGGCTGAGAGAGTGTGCATGCATATTTTTTTTAATTTGTTAATTTAAAAAAAATATTTATTTATTTATTTATTTATTTGTTTGGTTTTGGTGCTTCGGCCCCCCAATTGTCTGAGAGACAGCAACCCAGCCCCTGGCTCAAAAAGGTTGCCTACCCCTGGTCTACAGTGTGATAAAGATAAAGGTAGTCTCTTGTCACAAATGTCTAATCGTAACCAACTGTAGGGGGTGGTGCTTATCTCCATTACTAAGCCGAGTAATGGAGTCCAAGGACTGAACACTGTTACCTTCCCACTGAAGTGGTATCTATATATTTACTTGCATTTGCATGCTTTCAAACTGCTAGGTTGGCAGAAGCTGGGACTAGTGACAGGACCTCACCCTATCATACAGCACTTGGACCTCAAACTGCCAACCTTCTGATCTTCCAATCATCAGAATTGACATCTTAATCACTAAGCCATCACATCCCTCAACAGTATGATGTGACAGCTAAAAACCCCAATGTGATTCTAGGCTACATCAATAGAAGTATAGTGTCTAGATCCGTGTTGGTGAACTTATGGCACATGTGCCAGAGATGGCACATGAAGCCATTTTCCCTGGCTCGCAGAGTTGGGAAGAGGAGCTGCTGAAAGCCTGGGAAAGTGCGGGGAGGGGGGGGGGAGAAGTCCCATCCTGGAAGTCCCACCCTATAGGGTGAAGTCCCACCCTGGAAGTCCCACCTCCAGTACAGGCTAACACAAGGGCTGGAAGACCCTTTAGTTTGGACACTCGGTGCCTAAAAGGTTGCCTCCTGTTGCATTCTGAGGCTTGTAGTTTAATGAGCCTAACAGCTCCCTGGCTGAGAATTCTAAATGTCTCTTCCTCAACTGTAAATCCCAAAATGCAACAGGAGGCAGCGAGAGCAGTTATAGTAGAATAGCAGTGCTATAAGAACAGTGCCCAGTTCTATCTGTAACATTCAGGCTATTATCTCCAGCACTTCATGAATTGCCCTCCTGTCTCCTTCTCTGACATAACTGATTTTAAAGTTCTCCTGATCAAAGTTTTTCAGCTTTCTACCCAGAATATTATAATCCCTTGTGATATCCTGGATGCTATGCTTTGCAGTGTCATTGTTTCCATTGGCTTGTTGCTTGTTTGTTGAACTCCAGGGACTATATATGTATATATATATATATAGAGGGGCGGGATATTAATAATAATAATAATAATAATAATAATAATAATAATAATAATAATATAACTCCAGGGACTCTATGAAGTTTATCACATTAAATATAATGCGACTTATCCCTGATGGATACAGTCGTGTTTAGTTTTAATAGCAGGTGTTATCGCATGTAGCCGAGGCCAAGCGACTGCAACCCGCATGCAGCTTGGATCCTAGCCACACTTTTCAAAAAGAGGTAATGTAGTTGGAGAAGGGAATATTGAGATGGAATATGAAAGCTATGTTTAAATATTTGAAAATATATCATACTGAAGATGGAGCATGCTTGATTTCTGCTACTCCAGAGACTAGCACACAGAGCAATGGATTTGAATGACAGAAAAAGAGATTCCACCTCAACATTAGGAAGAACTTCCTGACAGTAAGAGCTGTTTGACAATGGGACACACTCCCTTGGAGTGTGGTGGAGTCTCCTTCTTTGGGAGTCTTTAAACAGAGTCTGGATGGCCATCTGTGCAGAGTGCTTTAATTGTGGTTTCCTGCTTGGCAGTGGGTTGGACTGGATGGTGCTTGGGGTCTATTCCAGGTCTATGATTCTGTGATATAATTCTACTCTTTCTTGTTTCCTGTTTTTATACTCCTTCATTGCTATGTTTTAATCATGGGATGCATCCCACCAGGTTTCAGTGATGCCTATTAAATGATATTTTGCTTGCTATGTCTAGCTCATAGTAGTCCACAAGAACCCAAATACTGGATTGTCAATCTTTCCTTCCTCTCCTCATTACTTCTTTAAAGGCAAAGTAAATCTCTGTCCAGGAAGACACTCCTGTACCTTCAACATGGAATAAATCTGATTGTTTGTGAATCTTTGTAGGGAAGGACAGGTTTGATGAAATCTTGAAAACAAGACAGTATATGGCAGCCCATAGACTGGTTATAAACAATAAGCAATAGGCAGGCTAAGAAGAGCCTTAGGAGGCAGTGCATCACTTGTCTTAATGGACCAGAATCCATTAGGTAGAACATGCTTTTCTTTGTAGTAGTGTCACATGGTTAAGTTTTTAATGTAATTTTAAGATCATTTTTGCCTATCAAGGTCATAATCTGAAGTAGTGCTCATGCTCAGAATGAATCTATGTTGACATGAAACCCCTGCAGGAAGAATGGTAAATGTCCACCAAAGGAGACCTCACCACCTCCCTAGACTGTTGGTTCAACTGTCTGATTGCTCTTACTGTGAACTAATTCCTTCTAATGGTCAATTGAAATCTACCCTCTTGTAGACCTGATCCTACTCTCTGGGCCCTACTCCTTCCTCTCTGTGACAGCCCTTGAGGTATTTAAAAAGTACCATGTCCTTATCCCTCAGTATTCTTTTCACCAAGCTAAACAAGCCCAGCTCCACCAACCTCCTGTTATTATGATAATAGAGACAAAATAGGTAAATGGACAAATCTGAAATGGGAAAAATGTGCATTCTACCCTACCTAAACTATACCCATTATTTCTTTCAACCCCCCCCCCCAAAAAAAACACAAGAGTATCATACATTACTGTAACTATCTGTCAGAGTCCTTTTTGGAATGATTGATTTGTGTGTGAACACATACAGTTACACATTTAGGTGGACAGGTGCCCTTGAAAATGAATTCCTCCCTTTGTATACTTCCAAGCAAGCAATTTCTCCCCTTGTCTACTTTAAGTCCCATAGACAATCATTAATGTTACCTGATTCTCCATTCAGTTAACTGATTGAACAAAAGTTTATTGATTAGCTGCTTGCAGGGGACAGTTGTAAGTTAATGTATTTGATAGATTTTCCCCCCAGGTAGCAATTTTTAAACTGGTACCCTTCAGAAGGGCATACACCAAAGAGAAACTTGCCTGTAAAGTGCCATAGTGCTCCGAACCATTTTAAAAAAGGTTTACATTTCTGCATTTGTATCAGTCTGTGCTCACCAAAATCATCATTTTTCAAAATGAGTTTTAGAACAAATCAAAGTATGCTGGTTTAAGAACCTTCACTGGGCCAGATAATGCCTACTGTTAAAGATAGCTGTTAAAAATTGGCAGGTTGTTTCAGTATGATTGATACTTTCACATAACTGAAAAGCATTGATGACCTACCATGGAATAACAAAAACCAGACAAAGAGAATTGAGTTAAATAAGGGCCACTTTATTGACCTAGAATCTATTTAATCTGTAACAAACTTGGAAGGAGCAAGAGCAACCTGATGTAGAGCAACCTGATGCCGCGGGACCACGGCAGCCACACCGCGGCGCACCAGCGGCGTCTCTGAAAGGAGCGCTAAATTGGCGCTCCTTTCAGAAGTCAGGGAAAGTGCACCCTAAACGCGTCGGGCGCACTTTCTCTGACTTTTCCGCCGCAGCGTGTGAGGAAAATAAATAAAGTCGCAGCGTGCGACTTTATTAGTTGTCTGCCGAGGCCCTAAGTCCCTCAGATACAGTGTGGGTAAGCCAAGAAAGAAAGAAAGAAAGAAAGAAAGAAAGAAAGAAAGAAAGAAAGGTAAAGGGGAGGAAATTCCTACTATGGTATCCTTCTGGGCTGCCTGTCTGGGATGGGACCTGGGGGAAATGTTGTGCAGTGGTTCTAAATTTTCTTGGAAGGGCAAACTGGTCCTGGGGTACTCCTGTCTTGGCCATTGGCTTATAGGGCCCCTTAGGCTCTGTTTTGTTCCCCATGCTGTTTATTATCTACATGAAAACATTGGGAGAGGTCATTCAGAGTTTTGGGGTGCAGTTTCACCAATATACTGATGACACCCAACTCTTCCTCACCTTTCTATCTGGCTCCAAGGATGTTGTCTTGGTAGTGAACGAATGTATGTTGTCACTAATGATGAGGGCAAAAAGATTCAAATGTAATCAAGACAAGACAGAGGTGCTCTTAATCAGTCTTCAGGTAGATCCAGAAATAAGGACTCTGCTTGTGTTGGATGGGACTACACTCCTCCTGAAATCTCAGATTCACAGTTGGGTGTTCTCTTGGACTCAGCTCTGAGCCTGGATGCCTGGAATTCAGCAATGGCCAGGAGTGAATTTGTACAACTAAAAATAGTGCACCTATTCCTTGAGATGTCAGATCTGGCTACAGTGACACATCTGTTTGGACTATTGTAACACATTCTACATGAGGCTGCCTTTAGAAACTGTTCAGAAACTTCATGGGTTCAAAATGCTGCAGCCAGAGCGCTGACTGGGGCCAGTCAAGTATAACAACTCCTTTGTTGAAACAGTTTCACTGCCTACCAGTTCATTTCCAGTCAAAATCCAAAGTGCTGGTCATGACCCATCAAACTCTACATGGCTTAGGGTCTGACTATTTAAAAGATGATTGGGGGTTGCAGACTGCCAGAAATAGTGCAAATTGAGTCCACTTTTAGGGTTAGGTTTAGGTTTAGGGAATCATGAGAACTGTATTTTATTGTGGCACCAGAGCTCTCTGACAGAGAAGGCTCAATGTCTCAGAAAAAAAACACAATTCCCATGATTCCCTAGCACTAACCTTAACCCTAAAAGTGGACTCAATTTGCACTATTTCTGGCAGTCTGCAACCCCCTATATCTTCCCCATATGAACCTGTTAGAGATCTAAGATCTTCAGGAGAAGGTTTTCTCTTGGTCCCACCAAGATCTCAGGCTTGCTTGGTGAGGACATGAGAGAGAGCCTTCTCAGCAGCTGCTCCCAGACTCTTGAACTCCCTTCCATGGGAGGCTAGGCTGACCTCTTACCTGCTTTCCTTTTGGCAGCAGGCAAAGACATTTTTGTTTAAGCAAGCTTTTAATAGGTAAGCAGTGAAGGTTTATATTAAGATCTGTGTTTTATTTAAAAAACCCCTCTTGTACTCTAAAGGCACCAGATCCTGGACTTTCAGTGGCTTGGTGTGTGTGATGGTCACCAGAAAGGAGATACAACTGGGCACTAAAGTCAGAATCGTTCAGGCCATTGTATTCCCAATTACCATGTACAGATGGGAGAGCAGGACAGTGAAGGAAGCAGATAGAAAGAAAATCAACTCATTTAAAATGTAGTGCTGGAGAAGAGTACTTAGGATCCCATTGACATCCAAGAAGACCAACAAATGGTTTCTTGAACAGATCAGACCAGGGCTCTCCTTGGAAGCAAAGATGATGAAGTTGAGTATTAGACTTTGGCCACATAAGGCACGGATCACTAGAAAAAACAATAATGCTAGGAAAGGTAGAGGTTAGAAGAAATAGAGGAAGACCACAAACCAGATGGATAGACTCAATCAGGGGGGTTATGGGCAAGGGCTTGCAGGATCTGGGCAAGGCAGTGGAAGATAGGGATTCTTGGAGATGTCTCATCCACAGAGTCACCATGAGTCAGAACCGATTCAAGGGCAGCTAACAACAGCAACACGTCTCTGGACCATAATAAAGAATTGTTGTTGAGTACTGGTAAAAGAAATCCTTGCTTGCTTCTTATGTGCTGCTGCTCACATCACCTACTTTCCTGTCATTCCTACTCCTGTTGCTGTTCACAGTGTTGGCTTTCCATTTCTCCTATTCCTTCCTTCTCTTCACCTTGTCGTATCACTACATGCTCCTTGTTTGCTTCTTATATGCTGCTATTCACACTACTGGGTCACCTACTCCCTCCCTTGCTTTACCTCCCCCCGTATTGTGCCCCCTCCAAAATTTTACATTGCTTGCACCACTTAATTTATTGTGTCTCCTACTCCATCACTTGCCCCACCATGCATACTTGTGGCACACCCCTCACTTGTTTCTTGTCCATGGCTGCTCCCACCACTTACCCTCCTGTCTCTACTGTTACCTCTCTTTCATCTCCTTGCACCTGTATAGTGTGCCTCTCACTTGCTTCTTTTGTACCACTTCTCACTTGCTTGCTTTCAGGGCCTGAAAAGCCCAGGCAGATGCTTTTCTTTCATTAAAAAGTTGGCATACAATCCAACATGCTTACAAACACAAAAAACCCAAGTAAAAAACAAATCTAAAACATATAACAAACACATTCTGCCTTTATCTCCTTATCTCCTTATCCATCCTTTTCTTATCTACCCCTTCTCTCTTTTATACCTTCCTCTAAAATCCTCCACATTTCAGCCTCTACAGAGCCTAGAAACTTACTTTTTGTAAAAACAACAACAACAACAACAACAACAAAACACAAAAACAAAAACAAAAAAACAAAAAACAAAAAAGCAAGCTTGCAAGCTTGGAATCTTAAACAAATAATGGTCCAAACTGGGAGGCATGCTTAGAACTTGGGTAATAATTGGCTATCTGGGGACATGGCAACCCTGTGTTTGGTGCAAGAGCCATGCTGTCACCATCTGAGTCTAATCTTGCCACTGAGCAAGCTCAGTAGTCCCTTATTGAGCAATGGAGAACTATTCTGATCTGCTCACCCGGCAGTCATACTCAGGAGTTCTTCAGCCAGCAATAGAGGATTGTGGCACACGTGTGGAGAAACTGGGATGCTCACCCAACCCCGTGAACTTACCTGCCCACAATGGGAGGCCAGGAGGAAGTCAAAGTGAGAAAGGTGACATGGTTACACAGCTGGGTGGCTATGAGCAAGAGACAGTGCTAGTAGGGGGTAGAGTAAAAAACAGCAGGATAAAAGGAGAAAGAGTGAGAGAAAGGGGGAGGTGGAATGCAGAAGTGATGGTCGAAAGGAGAAATGCTGGAGGAAGAGGACAGCAAGATGGAGAGGTGTACAGGGAGACAACAGCAGAGGGAGGCAGCTCTGGAGGAGGACAATGGGGGGATGCTGCTAAGAGGGGAGAGTTTGGAGGGCAGAAAATAAAACAGGGACAGTTGGACAGGAGGGGTAATACCAGGGAATAGGTATTAGGGCAAGCAGCCAAGGTTGAGGCAGATCCAAGCCTGGCTAACTCCTGTTCTGGGATGGAAGGAGGACATGGAGAAAGAGAGAGAGGTGAGGAAGAAGAGAACACTGAGGGAAGAGAGAGAGAGATACACATTCTGTTTACTTTGTGGTAGGACTAGATAAAATATATGGTTAATTTAACCTGAATTTTTGAGATAAGTTGTAAATCCAAATTACAGAGAAATAACAAATCATGTCACTAGATCACTGAAGAAAAGATTTAAAAACCTACCACTGATTTAATATGCCATATATTGCTACTTGGTTCTTTGCAAGTGGAATCAGAGAGCCTTCAATCAAAGCATAACATTTCACCATTAAGTAGCTCAAATCAGCAAGCTCAATATTTTTTCATCCAAGAAGGTCAACTGGAGGTTTTTATAAAAGAAAGCAGAAATAAAATTGAGATAGATAACACTTCCAAGAGCCAGCAACCCTTCTAACGAAAATGATTTATACTCTAGAAAATTAGAAATTATTCTTTTTCACTCAGGCTTATTGAAGTATGGTAAAATTATAGTGAAGATTGAAAATGAGTCTCCTTAGCAGTTATTATCATCACCATCATCGTCATTGTCATCATCATCATTTTCATCTATATGCCCCCTTTCTCCCAGAATGATCCCCAAAGCAGTTTCCAAAAGGATAAGTTAAAAAGCCTTAATAAAAATTTTCCAAAAATCAAACAATATAAAATAATTCAAAAGCAATGTGTATGTGTATGTGCCTTCAAGTCATCTGTCACCTTATGATGACCTAATAAATTTCATATGGTTTTCGTAGGCAAGGAATATTTGACGGTGGTTTTGCCAGTTCCTTTCTCTAAAATATAGCTAGAGCACCTGGAATTTGTTGGCAGCCTTCTGTTGAGTATTAATGAGGGCTTATCCTGCTTAGCTTCCAAGATAGGATCTGGTGCGTCTATTTTTTTAAAAAAAAATATTTTATTAGCTTTCTTGTACAATAACAACTATTCAATCCAACATGCTTACAAACACAAAAAACCCAAGTAAAAAAACAAATCTAAAACACATATATAACAAACACATTCTGCCTTTATCTCCTTATCCATCCTTTTCTTATCTACCCCTTCTCTCTTTTATACCTTCTTCTAAAATCCGTTCCAAAACTTTCCTAATCCTTTCTCTATTCCTTCTCTTTCCTTTAATACATTTGTTCTCTTTTCTTTCTTAGTCCCTTAATATAACCTCTTTTATTTATTTTATTTTTTCTATCCTTTCCTACTTACTCCTACCTTCTACCACTTACTTTATCTTTCTAAAATCTTACTTCTTACCTTCATTTTCTATCCTTCTTTACTTATTTTCCCTCTTATATATTTCCCCCTTATCTAATAGACCAAAGGGGAAAAACCCAAAACAAACAAACAAACAAACAAACAAAAAAACAACAACCCCAAAACAAAATAACAACACAAAGAAGCCTTATATTTAACTTTACTAAACAAGAGGGAACAAAAAGCTTACATAACTTTACCTTTAACTTCCTCATCATCGTCTTGTTTATTGTGAACTTCTTATTTCTCCATTTTCATGACTTTATTACCACTTTGTCTATTTGAATCATTTAACTCCTTTTTAATTTCTTTTTGATCCTTTGTAATTTTCCCCTTTTATACTGCAATCTTAATCTTGTGCAATCATATGCATTTTTCTTACTATTACATTTATCTATCTATCTATCATTATTTTTACAATATCATATATATAACATCAAACTTATAACTGCTGTTTCTCCCCATTGTTTTCTCATAAACTTAATTACCAATTCCCATTCTTTATTGAATCCTTCCAATATTTTACCTTCCAATGTTGTGTTAGTTTGCCGGCTTCTCTAATTTCAAATAATTTCTACATTTAGTCTTCTTTTGTTGGAATTGTTTTCTTTTTCCAGTTCTGTGCAAAAGTGATTCTAGCAATAGTTAATAAATAAAACAAAATTTTCCATGTTTCCTCTCGATTTGTTCATCTAACATTCCTAATAAAAATATTTCTGGCTTCATTTCTATGTTTCATCTTATTATCTCACTGATTGTTGAATTAATCATTTCCCAATAATCCTTAGCTAGTTTACAACCCCACCAACAATGATAAAATGTTCCAGGTGCTTCACCACATTTCCAACACTTATTATTAGATTTCTTATAAAATTTTTGCCAATTTGTCTGGGGATAGATACTACCTATGGTACATTTTATACCAGTTTTCTTTTAATTTTGGGGATACTGTAAAATTGATTCCTTTGTTCCATAATTTCTCCCATTGTGTCAATTGAATTGGATGTCCTATATAATTTGCCCACTTGATAATTGTTTCTTTAACTACTTCCTCTTCCATTTGGAATTCTAATAATTTCTTATATAATTGTCCTATTGTTTTCTTTTTATTACTAAGTAATATCTCTTCAATTTCAGTTTTCTTATCTGCTAAGCCATATTTTTTTTATATCCATTATCACTCTTTCATAAATTTGTCTATATTGAAACCATCATAGATTGAACCTTTTGTCTTTTTCTTATATATTGATATTTTCTCTCCCTGTTTTTCTACAATATCATTGTAAATACGTCACTTCTCTTCTTTATATATCTCTTCTATAGAAGGCTTCTTGCGGGGATAGCCACATTGGAATTTTATTCATTATTCTATTTTTATGTTTTCCAGACTTTTAAAAGAGATAGAGTGACAGTTATATAGTTGGTTTCTTCTTTCTTTGTCATAGGCCAAATAAGCATTATCCCAAATTTTAATCCCTCACTCTCAAATTCTAATAGTCTTCCATCTTCTAATTTCATTCATTTTTTTAATCCAGTCAAGACTACATGCTTCTGAATATATTTTGAAATCTGGTAATGCTAGCCCTCCTCTTTCATGAGCATCTTGCAATATTTTTAGTCTTATTCTGGGCTTTTCCCCTTGCCATGTACATTTTGTGATGTTTCTATGCCATTTTACAAAGGGGTTTTTATTGTTTATAATTGATAATATTTGAAGCAAGAATAATAATTTTGGTAATTTTTTTACCATTTTTACTGTCAATATTATTCCGAGAAGTGACAGGTTTAATTTTCCCCGCTTTCTTAATCTTTTAGAAATTCTGGACTTCTGGTGGCAATGGCAGGATGACTAGTCCTGTGAGACAGGGCTCTCCACAGGACTGCCATTCCAGGACATAAGAGGATCATAAGATCCCTCTCCATTCACAATCTTTTTTAGAAAATACTTCTGATTCAATTTAAGCCAAAACAGTATGGGACACCAGCAAGGCTGTGATGTGAGGAATAATGTTACAAAGAGGTGCAGAAATGAAATGACAACATTCCATAGATATGGAAAGACTAGAAAAGGACATACATAATGTGGAATTAGAACTCATTACAGATCCTACCTGTGATAGAAAAAATAAATATCTACAGTGGCTCAGAAAACAACTTGATAAGATACTAGCAGAAGAAATAGAGAGGAAAATGAAATTTATTAAACAAAGACATTTTGAATCTGCAAATAAATCCAAGAAATGGGTGGTGTACAGATTAAGAAAACAAAAGGGTAGAAGAACAATTACCAAAATAAAAGAAGGAGGTAAAATGATACATGTACAAGAAGAAATCCAGAATGCATTCCAGAGCTATTATACAAGACTATATAAAGCAGAAGACACTCAGGGCCTTTGCAGACTGTTAGAAATAGTGTAAATTGAGTCCCCTTTAACTGTCCTGGCTCAGTGCTAGGGAAGCATGGGAATTGTATTTTTTTTCTGGGACCTGGAGCCTTCTCTGTCAGAGAGCTCTGGTGCCACAATAAACTACAGTTCCCATGATTACCTAGCACTGAGTCAGAGCAGTTAAAGTGGACTCAATTTGCACTATTTCTGGCAGTCTGCAAAGGCCCTAATTCTGAAGAAATAAGTCAATACTTAGATAAACAAAGGATTAATAAAATAACAATGGAACAACAAAGATTTCTAAATGCAGAACTTACTGAGAGTGAATTAACTCAAGCATTTGGGAAATTAAAAAAGATAAGGCTCCTGGCCCAGATGGCTTCTCCGTGTTGTATTATATAACATGTTTAAATAAAACCAAAAAACCCATTACTAAAAACTTTAAATATAATGTCGTTAAAGATGGGATTCCTGATACTTGGAAGAATGCAAACATTACATTAATACCAAAGGAAGGCAAAGATGTAAAAGAAATCGGAAATTACAGACCAATATCTCTGTTGAATACTGACTATAAGGTTATGACATTAATCATGGTTGACAGACTTAAACAGATCTTAGTAAGTTGAATTCACAATGATCAATCTGGGTTTTTACCTTCAAGGCAACTTAAAAATAACATGAGATTGATAATTGACACCATTGCGTATTATGAAAAAAATAATGATAAAAATTGGCAGTAATATTTGCTGATGCAGAAAAGGTATTTGACAATGTGAATTGGAACTTTGTGATGCAACTACTTACAAAAATTGGAGATGGGTCCCAAATTTTGTTGGTGGATTAATGAGATTTATAGAGAGCAATCTGCACAGTTGATTATAAATGGGAAGAATACAGACAAGTTCAAGATCTTGAAAGGAACCAGACAAGGTTGCCCCCTATCTGTTTATAATAGTACTGGAAGTGCTAATGAATAAATTAAAGCAAGATGACGGCATAACAGGAATGAAGATTAAAGAGCAGGAATATAAACTACAGCCTTTGCCAGTGATTTGGTGTTTATTTTGGAAGACCCAGAACAAAAAGCTACAGAAAAAGGAATCATAGGAAGGGCCCGGGTTTTGAGGCTGCATGGAAAGTGTCTATAAATAATCTGAGCACGCAGCATGTGTGTTCTGCTCTTTCTCTTTGTTCTTAGTTTTCTGTATTCTACAACTACATGAAAGTGTAAATAGTTTTCTTTGTTAATACTGCAACTGAAGAATTAAAGCCTCTTTGGAGTTAGTTGCTGTCTACGGCTTGTTTCTGGGGAGCTGGGTGATCACATTCTACAGCAAGAAACAGCTTCAAGACAGATGGCTTGGGGATCCTCCTGCAGAGCAGAGGAGCAGGCTTCCAAGATTTAATCTGTGTACTCAATCTGCAATAACATAACTATAGTCTGGCTTTACCATATCCAATTATTTTTATTTCAACACTCTGGGAAAACAGAACAAATGATGCAGTGAGAAGGCTGTAGCGCATAATATGCAAAGAGATGGTGCAGAAAAATGAATTACTTTAAATGAATTAAATAGCCAGATGAGCTTCATCCTAGGGTATTAAACAAATGTACATATATAATTTCAGTGCCTCTGTCTACTATCTTTGAATAATTTTGGAGAACAGGTGAGATCCTTGCAGATTGCAGGTGGCAATCATCTTCTTCACAACCCTTCGCTTCCCCAAATAAGAATGCTTTGAAATGAATAATGAAAATCTACATCCATAATAATCATCATAGCATTAAAATGATTTCCTATTCTCAGTGGGAAAAAGCTTTCTATCTGATTATGTGGAAAATAGAGATGGTGGCTCAGAAGATGGGGAAGTATCAGATATAGTCTGGTAAAATATTTGTTGAAGGAAGAGTACTAAAATCTCTAAATCATGTTTGAGGAACCTGTGGCTTTCCAGATGTGGTTGGGCTCCAAAGTGCCCCAGTGAGCATGGCCAATGGGTAGGGATGATGAGAATATCTAACAAAATTGGGAGAGCTACAGATTCCTCTAAGTTGTCTAAAATAAATATTTTAGCATTTGAGGTTATTTGAGCAATTAAGAAAGAAAAACATGACATCTTTCACAATTCACATTTTCCGCAATATCTTGACCTAATGTAAAATGCAGTTTGACAAAGTACTCCCATCTTGCCTGAGTAATCAAGAAGAATTACATTTAACATTGCTTTTTAATTATTCTCATAGTATTTACCTTCCTACCATGATCAAATATAATGAATTGGCAGGAAGGAGAGGAGCATTAAAAAGAAAGAACAAACACCATTTTGCATTTCAGAGAAGTTACAAGAAAAATGTGATATTGGTGAAGAACCTACTCTGAAATAGGTCAAGTACATGAGCACTTTCTAACTTATCAGGATGTGAATTCATGGTCTGAAGGTCAGGACAGAGCTAGAGCCAAATTGGTAACAACACTGATAAGGTCTATCCTTCCTACAAGCCTGTCCTTTTGCATGGGGTTTGGGAATAGTCATAGATTTAAAGTATTGGCTGATGGGAAGGCCTGGAATGAAGCTAGTTACTAGTGTTCACTCCAGTCAGATGGGTATAAGAGGAAGCCCCTCAGCATCCCAGGCCCACTTTGTTTCAGATCATTGTCCCACCCACCCTCCTAGAAAGTGAGTTGTTTCCGTGAAGTTGAAGGCTTTCACAGCTGACATCCATGGGGTTTTGTGGACTTTTTGGGCTGTGAGACCATGTTCTAGAAGAATTTCTTCCTCATGTTTCGCCTGTATCTATGGCTGGCATCTTCAGAGAATGGTAGTATGGAAGTGAGTGGGATATATACAGAGAGATCCTTGGTTCTGTTAAAACCTTGTTCGCTGCTCCGATTGCCCAGCAGAGGGGCGGGATATAAATAAAATTTATTATTATTATTATTATTATTATTATTGGTTGAGAGGATGTGATTTGCATGTTAATCTGTGTATTATTCTGGTGTTGAATGGCAAGGCCTCAGGACGGGAGGATATGCAAGGAGGATTAGTGTCTATTAAATTAGTGGTCCATTGTCTCCTGGGAAAACCCCTGCCCCTGGGTGAAGTTCATTTGTATGTGCTGAGTCTTGATTTTGGTGTTTTTCAGGACTGGTAGCCAATTTTCAGGGTTTCTTCTTTCCTGTTTAAAGTTATTGCTTTAATTTTCCAGGTTACAGTCTCTTCTCTGTCCTTTTCAAACACAATGTCTCTTTTATTCCCCTCCTTTTTTGTGTGTGTGCATATGTAGACATTCTTTTCTTTTAAAAGAAGCTCCCAGGATCAAAAAAATAATAATAATAATCCTCAGTCTCTAATAATCAATTGAGTAATAAAGTTTAGTTGTAGAAGGCACCTTACTTTCTTTATTTTTGATGCTTCCTTCTTTTCCAAATCAAGCAAAGTGGTAGCTGCTCTTATGTCATGGATGTGGCTTACCCCAGAATTTGATCTCCCCTTGTGGTGTCCTCTGATCTCCTCTCTTCATCTCAGACATGCAGGTTCAATCAGAAAAACTCAATCACAGACCCCTCTGGTTCCCCTTTATTGAGGGGACAAACTCATCTGTCCTGCACACCTCCTGGACAGACCTAATCCCTTCAATTAGCTGTCACCATTGGCTGCTCTTCAGTATCTTTTCCAGTTTTTTCATAGCTGTCCTTCCCATTCCTAGTCTTCTTATTCTTGACTGCAGTCTCCATTCTGGTTAATGTTTGATCCTAGATATGGGAATTCTTTAACTATTTCAATTTCCTCGTTGTCTAGATTGAATTTGTGTATTTCTTCTGTGTCCCTCTGTGTCCCTGTATCCAGAGACCTAGCAAAATAAAATTCACAACATATAAAATAAATTAAGAGCACATGGAACAACTGGTCAATTCATACAGAGTGTATTTCTGACATTTCCTTAGTACAGAAGTTCTCTGTTCTCTGATCCTGACTGCCTTAGACAAAAAGTTGGCAACAACCAGAAATCTTATTTTCTAATAAGAATTTGAATAAAATTGGGCCTATTTTCCTGGTGGATTAATCATATGTTGAGGAATATTCATGGATTAATCATATGTTGAGGGAGTCTGCTTGTAGAAATCACAAGACAAAAGAATGTGCTCCATGGATTCTACTTTCTGGTTACTGCAGTATAAGAGACACCAGCAACTATACCAGGGGTAGGCAACCTAAGGCCCGGGGGCCGGATGCGGCCCCACGAGGCCTTTGGACTGGCCCCAGGCTGGTCCTGCTGCCACCGCCGCCACCGCCCACCATGATGATATTGATTATTGTTGTTATTACTTGTTCTTGGGGTTTTCTTGGCAAAATCTCCACAAGGGGTTTGCCATGGCTTTTCTGGGGCTGAGAGAGTAAGCATGCATACTTTTTAAATTTTTTAATTAAAAAAATATTTATTTATTTATTTATTTATGGTGCTTCGGCCCCCCAATTGTCTGAGGGACAAATAGACAGTTTGACTCAACAACAACAGGAACGTCAAAAAGCTTTTTATCAAACTGGAGGTCAAACAAAGAGAGAACTGCTTTAAATAAGAGGACTTCCAGAGCAAAGTAATGAAAACTTATGCAAACTACTAACTCCAATACTTGCAGAACCAGTGGAGCAATTCCCATAGGAATTGGACAGATTGTATCAAATTTACTCCAAAGCAGCCAGAGTCAAAAACCTTCCATGGGATATAGTGGTATATTGTGTGAGAAAACAGACTAGAGACTTAATATTTCAACAAAGTTGCAAAAAAGATTTGATAATAGAAGGAAAAAAGATAAGGATTTTCAAAGATGTCCCAAGAAAGGTATTGAAAATGAGAAGAGATTATACTTTTTTGACAGATCGAAATATATGGAATACCCTTTAGGTGGGAGGAGATAGATGGGATTACCCAGACATGGAAACAAGAAAGATTCAAATTTAACTCAATAGAAAAAGCAAGCAAATTCTGGGCCAAAAACAGAAAAGAAATAGAAAGAGACAAAGAGAGTAGTCCTAAAAAGGAAAGACTTGGGAAGAGAACATTGGGAAGGATGAGACTCCAAGAGGCTTATAGAAGAGAAAAAGAAAAAGAAAAGGAGAAAGAAGAAGAGGGAATCCAGAATATGGATGAAGAGCATCAAGAAGAAGAGGACAAAGACAAAGAGGAGTGAGGGAGGAATAATTAGTTCTAGAATAGGGAAAGAATAGAGGGCTCTCCATTGTTCTCTTATTTGTTTTTGTTTTTTCTTATTTTGCTTGTGGGGATAAGAATTAGTATTTTGAAACAAGTTAAATTTAAATAAATTTAAATAAAAGGTACAAAATGAAAATATTGTCTTGGAATATTAAAGGATTGAACTCACCACAAAAACATAAAAAAAACCTTTTCTAATGTTAGAAAAACAAAATGTGACATCATATGTCTACAAGAATTGCATATCAAATTGCAAGATGTAAGATTAATCAGAAATAAGAAATTGGGTAAAGAATACATAATCTCAACAGATAAAAGGAAAAAGAAGTAATTATATATGTAAACAAACAACTAAACTTACAGGAGATCTTCAAAGATCAAAAGGGACACTGGTTAGGAGTAGAAACTATATGGAAAGAAGAGAAGATATTAATGGTAGGGATTTACTGTCCACAAGAAAATAAAATAATTTTATGAAAATTTATACAAAAAATTGTCAGAATATGACTATAACAACATAATTATATTAGGTGACTTCAGTGGGGTAATCAAACCAAAATTAGACAGAAGTTTGGTGAAAAGATAGGAGAAAAGCAAGGTAAATTGCCTAAAACCTTTTTAAATTTAATAGATAATTTGATGCTGGTGGACACTTGGAGACATTTATATGATCAGGCTAAGGGTTTACATTTTACTCAGAGAGACATAATTCATTGGCAAGAGTAGATCTATTATTTATTACTAAAACGTTATTGGGAGAAATACAAGAATTGGAAATATTGCCAAGAATAACCTCAGACCATAACCCACAGATTTTGATATTTAAAGGTCAGAACAAAAAGAAAAATTGGAGACTTACTGAAGAATTATTAAAGGCTAAAACATTGTAATGAAGGCAAAGGAAACAATAACAAATTACTTTAAAGAAAATATGAACAAAGGTACTAAAATGGGGGTAGTTGGGATGCAGAGAAAGCAGTCCTTAGAGGATTTCTTATGTAACAGAGTAGCATAGCATACAAGAAAAAAAAAAAGAGAAAATGGGTAGGCTAAATAAGTTAATAAAAAAGCAAGAAGAAAAGCTAAAAGAAAACCCAAATAAAAAAGAAATAATTAGAGAAATAAAGATGTTGAAGAACCAAATTCCTCTAGAAATAGTGAAATAAATAGAAAATTGAAATGGATGAAACAACAAAATTTTGAACATTCAAATAAAATAGGCAAATGGCTCTCAATTATATTGAGAAAAGAAAAAGAGAAAAAAATGAATAATTAGGATTAGAGATGAAGAAAAGATACATACACAACATGAAATAATTAAAGAGGTATTCCACAAGTATTATAACAAATTGTATGAAGTTCATCCCATAGACAAAACTAAACTTAAAAAATATCTGAACCATGGAGAAGCACTGCAAATAGATAATATACAAAAACAAAACTTGAACAGGAAAATTACAAAAGAAGAAGTTACCAAGGCTATATTGCAATGCAAGGAGGGGAAGCCTCCAGGTCCAGACGGGCTACCATAAATTTATTACAAAACATTTCTGAATGAATTGAGTATCCCCTTGCAAACGACAATAGAAAAAATTAATTAAGAAGGAATACCTGAGACATGGAAAGAGGCAAACATTGTAGTAATTCCTAAAGAAAATAAACATTTAGAAGATCCTGCTAATTATCTGCCAATATCATTATTAAATAGAGATTACAAAATATTCTTGATAATCTTGGCAAATAGATTGAAAACACATTTAAAAACAACAATAGATGAAGATCAAAGAGGATTCCTACCAGATAGTCAAATAAGGGATAATTTAAGATATATTATTGAATATTACAAAAGACATAATGACAAAAAAAAAATCCTTTTGTTCCTACTTTCGCTTTCTGGAAAATGACATTATGAGGAATTGTTGGACCTTACAATCATTGGCAATGTTTGACTTTTGGCAGATATCAAAGTAATTGAGGTCACTAATTACTACTCTCTTTCTCCCTTTTAAAATATTTAGTGACTTGTTCTGGAAAAGCATTATTGAAGTCCTCATTCTTGTTGGAATCTATAGCAGATCCTCAATTCATGATAACAACTACAGCACAGAACTCTTTATCATTATTAAAGAGTTAACACACACATCTGTATATGTAGAAGATTATCGCATAAGGATATAAAGCGGATTACTTGAGCCGGCTTAAAATTAGAAGCAGGCAGCATCCTGATATTATCAGATGCATTTAGCCACTGAAATCACCTCCCCGGTGCAGCCCAGATCCATCACCTCTCAGAGGGGTGCTCTGGGGGCCATTTTTTCAAGCCAGAGAACTCTCGGCTTCAAAAAGAGGTGTGAGGAGCACCCCTTCAAGAGGCGATGGAGCTTGGCTGCACCTGGGTGGCAATTTTGGTGTCTAAATGTATCTGATAATATCAGGATGCCACCAGTTTCTAATTTTAAGCCAGTTCAGGTATAACACTTTATACCCTTATGTGATAATCTCTGTACATAATGTAGATATGGACAAGAAGTAGTCTGATCTATTTCTCCCTATTGTGACTAATGGGCAGGTTGAAATCAATCCTAAATAGCAAGAGTCTGTTCACTAAAATTAACTAAAATCCTGAAACCTTCATCTTCAAATGGACACCACTTCCCCAACAAATTATTCATATTCATATTATTATTATTATTATTATTATTATTATTATTATTATTATTAAGTATTTATACCCCGCTCTTCAGCCAAAGGCTATCAGAGTGGCTTACAATGGATTAATTAGACGGTTCCTTGCCCTCAGGCTTACAATCTAAAAAGACAAGACACAAAAGGAGAAGGGAATGGTGGCGGGGAAGGGGAATAAGTCCAGCAGATCTTCTCTCCCTCTAAAGCCTGGACCAAAACAGATGGACTGGAGGAAGGGCCCTTCTTCCTGTTTAGGCTAGGACCAATGGAGATGGCCTGCCTTCTCTCCCTCCAGATAATGGTGGATGGAGGGAGGGCCCTTCTTCTTGTTCAGGCTAGGCCCAATGGAGATTAATTAATTCTTAAGGATAGGCGCCCCACCATTTGTAGAAGATTGGATGCCTCTGAAGATTGCCCTTTCCTGCCTACTAATTTCACCTAACTGGAGAAGAGGGTTGGGACAGTTGACTTTCTGGACCTGAAACAGATGGCCCCAAAGGGCCACCATCAGGCCAGTCTGGGGGCAGGGTGTTCACATGATGCACAACCCTGGATCACTCAGAGGCTGCACAGATGCAGCCCAAACCAAGCCACAAAAGGAGCAGTTTCTCACCGCTCCTTTTTGCTGCCCATTTGGGACCATGGCAATGATCATGGCATCTGGTTGCCATGGTCCAACAGTGATCGGGATGAGAGCAGCCTCTTGCCATTCCTATTGCCCTGTCTGCTTTGCCCCCCATGTCACATCTTAGTCCTGTACAGAATAAGCTATCAGTTAACAACTGGTTTTCCAGTTGTTGAGTCTGCATGTATGAACCCAGCATGTATATGACATGTTCTGCATATGGGCAATAAGAAGAGTATGCCAAATGTTTTTTTAAAAGCCTTGAGCTATCTTTCACAATTTGCATTCATTTTTTTCTTCTGCAGTTTGCCAATGTAATGTATTTACTAAATATTTCTGCCTCCCTTATTTGGTTTCCAAATGATCTTGAAACCCAGTATTACATATAACATATTTACATTACATTTTACATTACATTACATTTTACATTACATTACATTAGCATTACATTTTACATACTTGATATATTGTGTATAATATTTTACATATTGTATATTTTACATTTTGCTAATTGTTGAAGACATCTCCTACATCTCTTATTGGATTTCCCAATGGGCTCAAGCCACAGCATAATATATTGTACATATTAAGAAGTCCTCAGAATACATAAGCCACTCCTGTTCCCATCTCTTGGTCTTGGATGAATTTAAAACCAGGAGAAAAACATGCCACACATTTGTTACTGCTAGTGAAGGCTTAATTGCTGATATTTTAATAGAGCCAAATTGTGTGGAATCTTCAAATCTCCTACAAAGGATTATTTAGAAGACTAATTTGTCAATGTTATTGGAGCAAGACACAGCTATTAGTTGACATCTGTTGTTTTCTTTTGCCAAGCATCCTACTCACAGAGGATCTTTCTGCAAGGTCTCCTGATATATCCATCAAGAATCTTTCCAGTTTGATTTCCACAGTGGACTGGGTGTGTTGTCAGTTACCTGATTCTGTTTTCTAAGTGACAGCAATGCCTTAGTAGTTCACTATTAATATATATATATACAGTGGCATTCCAGTCCGGGTGTCACCCAGTGTGGGGGATGGGGCTTTGGGGGCACTCCAAGAGGTGGGCCCAAAAGACCATGCCCTTTTCCTCCCTGCACAGGGCTGCTTTTGTTGTTGCTTTTGTTTTTGTTGTTGCTGTTAACTGCCTTCACACTGATCTCAACCTATGGCAGTGCTTTTCAATTATTTTCTGTCATGCCCCCCCTAGGAAGAAGAGAACATTTCACGCCCCCCGCGCAACTGTAAATAGTATCTGTACAGTATTTGCCGAGGTCAAACGAGCCCCCCTTTACGGAGCCTTGCGCCCCCCCTTGGGGGCGCACCCCACTATTTGAGAAGTACTGACCTATGGTGACCCTATGGATAAGACATCTCCAGGCCCCCTCTGTCCTCTACTGCTCTGCCTAGCTCCTGCAAACTCTTATTTGTGGTCTCTTTAATAAAGTCCATCCATCTAGCATGTGGCCTTCCTCTCTTTCTACTTCCCTCCACTTTATCTAACAGTATAGTCTTTTCCAATGATGCATGCCTTCTCATGATGTGTCTAAAGTATGATAGCCTAAGTCTTGTCATCTTGGCTTCTAGGGATATCTTTGGCTTGTTCTGCTCTAGGATCCATTTGTTTATCCTTTTGGTTGTCCATGGGATCCTCAGCACTCTTCTCTAGCAGCACATCTCAAATGCGTTGATTTTCCTCCTATCTTCTTTCTCGAGCATGGGTAATAAGCAAGATGAACTTGAACTCCTAGCACAACAAAGCAAATATGATATAATAGGCATCACTGAAACCTGGTGGGATGAGTCTCATGACTGGAATGTAGAAATAAAGGGGTATAACCTTTTCAAGAGAAACAGGACAAACAGGAAAGGAGGAGGAATAGCATTATATGTCAGGGATATTTACACCAGTGAAGAAATCCAGGACATCAATCCTGGAAGCCAAGTGGAGAGCATCTGGATAAAAATTAAAGGGGAGGGAAACAACAGGGATGTTAGTGTGGGAGTCTACTACAGACCCCCAACTCAAGCAGAAGAATTGGATGATGCCTTTCTAGAACAGATGACCACACACGCAGAAAGGAGAAATATAGTAGTGATGGGTGACTTCAACAATCCGGATATTTGCTGGAAGTCAAACTCGGCAAAATCCTCAAGGTCTAGCAAATTCCTCACTTGCATCGAAGACAATTTCATTGTCCAAAAGGTGGAAGAGGCAACAAGGGATCAGCTATTTTGGATCTGATCCTAACTAACAGGGAAGACCTAGTTAATGGGGTGCAAGTGGTTGGATCCTTAGGCGGGAGTGATCATGTCCTCCTGGAGTTTATTATACAGTGGAAAGGAGAAGCCAGGCATAGTCAGACACGCATTCTAGACTTTAGGAAAGCTGATTTTACTAAACTTAGAGAAATACTGGGGGTGATCCCATGGACAGGAATACTAAAAGAGAAGGGAGTTCAAGACGGATGGGAGTTTCTCAAAAGGGAGATACTGAAGGCACAATTTCAAACTGTGCCAACGAGGAGGAAAAATGGGAGATGTCTCAAGAAACCAGGATGGATGACTAAGGAACTTGCAACTGAACTATGTTTTAAACGGAACATGTATAAGAAATGGAAAAATGGGGAAATCACAAAAGAGGAATTCAAGCAAATAGCTAGCACGTGTAGGGTTAAAGTCAGAAAAGCTAAAGCGCAGAATGAACTAAGGCTTGCTAGAGAGGTTAAGAACAATAAAAAGGGCTTTTTTGGGTATGTCAGCAACAAAAGGAAAAAGAAGGAAATGGTAGGGCCACTGTGTGGAGAAGATGGCAAAAAGTTAACAGGGGACAGAGAAAAGGCAGAATTACTCAACACCTTCTTTGCTTCAGTCTTCTCAGAAAAAGCAAAGGGTGCTCAACCTAAGTATAATGGAGCAGAGGACAGAATAGGAGAATTTTGGCACAGAATAAGTAAAGAGATAGTACAGGAATACCTGGTTAATCTAAATGAATATAAATCTCCAGGACCAGATGAATTACATCCAAGGGTATTAAAAGAACTGGCAAATGTAATATCGGAACCATTGGCAATAATCTTTGAGAATTCCTGGAAAACAGGAGAGGTCCCAGTGGACTGGAGGAGGGAAAAGGTTGTCCCCATCTTCAAAAAGGGGAAAAAAGAGGATCCCAACAATTATCGTCCAGTTAGTATGACATCAATACCAGGAAAGATTCTGGAGCAGATCATTAAACAGAGAGTCTGTGAACATCTGGAAGGTAATTTCATAATCACAAAAAGTCAACATGGGTTTCAGAGAAACAGGTCATGTCAGACAAATCTGATCTCTTTTTTTGATAAAATTACCAGCTTGGTAGATGAAGGGAATGCTGTGGATATAGTATATCTTGATTTCAGTAAGGCCTTTGACAAGGTTCCCCATGACATTCTTGCAAGCAAGTTGGTAAAATGTGGGCTAGACAAAGTAACTGTTACATGGATTTGTAATTGGTTGACTGGCCAAACCCAAAGGGTGCTCAACAATGGCTCCTTTTCAACCTGGAAAGAAGTGACCAGTGGGGTGCCACAGGGCTCTGTCCTGGGCCCAGTGCTATTCAATATCTTTATTAATGACTTGGATGACGATATTGGGGGCATAGTTATCAAATTTGCAGACGACACCAAACTAGGAGGAGTAGCTAATACCCCAGAGGACAGGATCAAAATTCAAAATGACTTGAACAGACTAGAAAGTTGGGCCAAAGCTAACAAAATGAAATTCAACACGGAGAAATGTAAGGTACTGCACTTAGGGCGGAAAAACGAAAAGTACAGATATAAGATGGGGGACACCTGGCTGAATGAGACTACATGTGAAAGGGATCTAGGAATCCAGGTGGACCATAAGTTGAACATGAGTCAACAGTGCGATGCAGCAGCTAAAAAGGCCAATGCAATTTTAGGCTGCATCAGTAGAAGTATAGTGTCTAGATCAAGAGAAGTAATAGTGCCACTCTATTCTGCTTTGGTCAGGCCTCACCTGGAATACTGTGTCCAGTTCTGGGCACCACAATTCAAAAAGGATGTGGAGAAACTGGAGAGTGTCCAAAGGAGGGCAACTAAAATGGTGAAGGGTCTGGAAACCAAGCCCTATGAGGAACGACTTAGGAAGCTGGGGATGTTTAGCCTGGAGAAGAGAAGGCTGAGAGGTGATATGATAGCCGTGTTTAAATATTTGAAGGGATGTCATATCGAGGAGGGAACAAGCTTGTTTTCTGCTGCTCCAGAGACTAGGACCCGAAACAATGGATGCAAGCTGCAAGAAAAGAGATTCCACCTCAACATTAGGAGGAACTTCCTGACAGTAAGGGCGGTTCGACAGTGGAACACACTCCCTCGGAGAGTAGTGGAGTCTCCTTCCTTGGAGGTCTTTAAGCAGAGGCTGGATGGCCATCTGTCAGGGATGCTTTGATTGGGAGTTCCTGCATGGCAGGGGGGTTGGACTGGATGGCCCTTGTGGTCTCTTCCAACTCTATGATTCTATGACTCTATGATTCTATGACTGTCCAGCTCTCACATCCATACATGGTAATAGGGAATACAATGGCTTGTATGATTCTGACTTTTGTGCTGAGTTGTATGTCTTTGCATTTTAGGATCTTTTCTAGTTCATGCATAGCCGCCCTTTCAATTCTTAATCTTTTTCTGATTTCCTGGCTGCAGTCCCTGTTCCCATCAATGTTTGATCCCAGATATGAGAATTCTTTTACTATTTCTATTTCTTCATTGTCTAGTTTGAATGTGTCTAAGTTCTCTGTGGTCATTATTTTTGTTTTATTTATGTTCAACAGTAAGCCTGCCTTTGCAATTTCTTCTTTCATAGAATCATAGAGTTGGAAGTGACCACAAGGGCCATCCAGTCCAACCCCCTGCCATGCAGGAACTCCCAATCAAAGCATCCCCGACAGATGGCCATCCAGCCTTAGTAGGTGTCCCAGGTCTGTGACGTTTTCTGCTTGTATTATGGTGTTATTTGCATATCTTAGATTGTTGATATTCCTTCCTCCTATTTTCACTCCTCCTTATTTCATGTCCAAGTCTGCTTTCCTTACAATATGTTCTGCATATAGGTTGAATAGGTAGCGTGAAAGGATGCAGTCTTGTCTGACTCCGTTGCCAACTGGGAAACATTCTGTTTCTCCATGTTCTGTTCTGACAGTAGCCTCTTGTCCTGAGTACAGATTCCTTATTAGGACTATCAGATGTGTTGGCACTCCTATGTCTTTAAGGGCATTCCATAGCCTTTCTTGATCCATGCAGTCAAAGGCTTTGGGCCTTTGCAGACTGCCAGAAGTAGTGCAAATTGAGTCCACTTTAATGGTTAGGGTTAGGGAATCATGGGAACTGTATTTTATTGTGGCACCAGAGCTCTCTGACAGAGAAGGCTAAATGTCTCAGAAAAAAACAACAACACCAATTCCCATGATTCCCTAGCACTAACCCTAACCCTTAAAGTGGACTCAATTTGCACTATTTCTGGCAGTCTGCAAAGGCCCTTAGAGATTTTTTTTAAATCACAAATATTCTATCCTTTCCATCTTGGTTTGGACCTGAAAGTTCAGGGCAAGCTAAAGTGGTGTAAGACTGGATTATTTCTGCAGTTTAGATGCAGCCCAGGTAATGTCTGGGCAGAGCCAGAAAGAGTGGCCCTATTGTCACCTGTCATAGGAGTTTATCACACGGGGAGCCCCATGCAGAAACACTGCTTTAAATTGGGAAAAAACCGCAAAAGCGGAAGCAATTTATCAATGGGATTTCCCTGTGTGATAAACTCCAGCGCAGTTAAAAGGAGGTTAATCCGAATGGAAATTAGACAAAAACTGCTTCTTTTTACTTTCGGAAGATCCCAAAAGTAAAAAGAAGCAGTTTTTGTCTAATTCCGTTTGGATTAACCTCCTTTTAACACCGACGTCATCTGAAAAAGCACCCGCTTTTGCGGGGTTTTTATTTTTATTTTAAAGCAGTGTTTTTGCATGGGATTTCCTCCATGTGATAAATTCCATAATTAGATTCACTGTGAGATGCTCAAGGATTTTGTTCAGTACCACTATTTAAACAAATAGAACAAATTACATTTTTCAGACTAATACGCCTATTCCGTTTTCATACTTCCCAGCATTTTGCTTTGCAGTTGTCAACATGCTGAAAGGGTTGTCTGATTATTAGCCCCCCAAATCCCTTATTATTAGTTGGGCTTTTCAACACTTGTTTCTCCTATAAATTTCTTTGAATGCCCCTAAGTTTTTGTTTCTTTTTTTACTTTTTATTTTTGCACATTTCTATTGTGCTTTAAAAAATGAATGGACTTTTGGGAGGTGCTTTTTAAATAAAAGGTACTTTTAATGAGAAAATACATATAAAATGAATATTTTGTGAAAAAATATTCAAAATTAATGGACACAATTGTGTATGTTTACATGTGTGTATGTCCTTGTTTTAAAGTCACAATTTGATAAGGAAGTGGGGGTGAGGTAGATTTGTCAATAAACACATATATAACTGACATGGAATTGGAACAGATTGATCCATTCGTCCTTTGAATCATGTGACAGCAGTAATGCCTAAATAGTGTTTATACATTTTATCCAGGGCCTTTTCTCACTAAAAATTAAAGAATTAAACATGTTTATACCCTCCTACCTATATATAACTCAAATTCTTATTTGGCCATTTTCAAGACAGCAACAGTAATTGCCTGATAAGTTTCCTAGAGCAGTTCTAAGCTGGCATAATCATGTCCAAGATGTTAATAACCTAGATTTTGGTTATTTTTGGCTCTACATTAGATCTTGGTTATTTCTAGATGAGCATCTTGGTACCCAATTACTTTAGTGCCTCATAAATCAATGATGCAGTAGTCAGAAGCAATATACTATGTGCTGAATCTACACACAGGGTCTCTTGTAACTTCTGGCTGATACTTCTTAAAAAACTGGTGACCATTTTATATTAGTCAGACAATAGGACTACTCCAGTGGGTAGCAGCTTTTCAAGACAGATGTGTTTCTCATCATGTAGTTCTTTTTTAGCTTGAGATGGTGGGGACTTCAGAGGGGGTTGGCCATTGCCATCCTCTGAGGATGAGACACTGTGACTAAGAGCTTGTCTTTCCTTCCTTATTAATAATGTCTGTTATATTGACCACAGTCTGAGTTTTCTGGGTGTGATGTGTCCCAGTTTCCATCTGTGAAATATTTGAGGGTATGCTTCTGTGTAACTGCCAAGGGATCATTTTAGTTAAGGGTGTCAGTCATCCTGTATGTTCTCTAGCTGATGTTTAGTTGCAAACTGTTTTGGGTTTTTTAAAAACTTGTAACTTTAAAAAAAATCTTTTTAACTTTCTAGGATACTACCTGGAGAGAGATACTCCAAGCTGTATACCTTAAAAACCTAATTTAATTTTATCATTAACTAATTTAATTCTTTTCTCCTGCCAGCCTTCTGCCTGCTGCCTTTCCCCCTGCTTTCTGCCTTCTGCTTTTTCTCCTGCTATCTTCTGCCTGCTGGAGGAGGAGTGGCGTCCCTTACCTACCTGGAAGTGAGCAGTGGCCTCTTCCTTGTGGCATGGCTCTGTGTGGTGGAGTGTTTAGGGCTGGCTGCCCTCTTGGCCACTGTGAGCCACCTGAGGAGGAGAAGTGACTCACGTCACATGAGGAGGGAAGGAGGCAGAGCCTAGCTCAGCCGACTATTCCCGACTTGCTCTGGGCACACATTTTGTCAATCTCCAGTCCGACAGGAGACTGACAAAATGTGGCATGGCACAAGGCAAGAATCTGGGCTGGAACATTTTTTAGACCTTCCAATCCATGATTGTCCCAATTTTCTAGGACGTATGGCAACCCTAAGCAGAGGTGACATTGGAATTGCTTCAGTGCTGGTATGTTTTCATGTGCTTCAAAGATGTGAGTTCAGATAATCCGCAATGATAAATCTTGCAACTATATAATTTCCACTTCATTTTCACAGGACACACAAGATATTTACAGGAAAGTGACTTTCATCTGATCGCTTTACCCTCTCATACCCTGTCATCTGATTATCTTCCCCCTTCATCCCCTTCATCTGATTGTCTGATCATTTGATCATTTTTCTGATTATCTTTCATCTGATCATCTTCCCCATTCACCCTGTCTCATCTGATTGTCTTCAGCTACTCCAATGCCTGTGTTGAAATGGGCTTGGTGACAGAGCAGTGGTTAAAGCATGACTTGTTTAAATTGCTGTGTTGAAAGAGCAGAATTGAATAGTCCACTCTAATCCATGCTGAAACAGTAGAGGTGCTGAAAGAGCAGAATTGAATCATCCACTGTGATCTATCAGCAGTGGTGAAAAGGCCATGACCAACTGGCCATAGTAAACCTGCATCAACATCATTGAAATGTCCATGCTGAAGCAGCCACAATCAATAAGCCACTTTGAATCTTCTCATTCCAATTTACAATCTAGCTTTTCATGACTTTTAGCAGCCAAATAATCCTTGCCCTCTATTAACCAACTGACACCATTTATTTTAATTTTTATTTTTTTGCTCTGTATGTCAATATCCAATGAAGGCTCAATTGGCTAGGCTGAAATGGCCATGATCAACAGGCTGATCTAAATCAGATATGCTGAATCAGTAGCACTGAAACAGCCATGATTTCAATGAACTATAGCTCTCCTAAAATATGTAATGAAACATTTTGGGGTATAGTATATATTCAGTGTAAAAAACAAAAACATCCAGATTAGAGATGGGTGACAAAGTAATTGGGTCTATATTTTACTTCAAGCTTACTGAGTTTACATTTCCGGAATTCTACTACCATTAGTAATCAGTGATACATAAAATGTGGAACTTGGGTGGATTCACAGAACAAAAACAATACATTCAAAGAATTGCTAACATGAAAAATATATAGGGAAAGTGGAAGCATACATTTGAAAAATGTATACAAACAATCAATGATTGACCTGAGATCCCATGTGAAAGGCAGGATGTTAAATATTTAAATAAATGAAATGGTGATTGTGTATCAAAATGTGGACATTTGAAAAAATGCCCCAAAGTGCATATTTGCTTACATAAGAATTTTTGGTGAGAAATAAAAGTTCATCATTCAGACATCCATAAACTGGAATGGGCTTATCCCTAAAAAACTGAGAACCTCAATGAGCTTGGGCTTGTTAAAGCCCTATATCACTCCCACCACCATGGCCAATGCAGAAGATAATACTAGCACATTTCCTAATAGCAGTAATATTTGTCAGGTATTGGTTTCTGGATAGATGTTATTTTACTTGCGAAATTAATTCTTGCTTGTTGTTCATTCCCCTCCTTCCCCATTCGCCATGAGAAGATATTTCATTGTTTCTCACCTGCTTCTCTGGGCAAATAATAAGTAACTAATATCTCTTATAACAGCACAGTTGTTAACTTGATTGATAATAGCTATGAAGCACAGTTATTAAATGTTACTGCCCCATCCTCCTGTTTCATACTGTGCAGAGGAGATATTACACTTCCATAGCAGTTATGTTTTCCATTGTATATGTTAGGTAATAAACATATTGATCTTTTCTTTGCTTTTGAAAGTAATAAATTGCATCAGCACTCAGCAGTGGGGTGTGTGTAATCCTAAACAAATTCATATGGGACTAAGCTCCTCAGCAGACATATATAAAAAGCTGGAGTTTAATTTTGTTAAGTTTTTTGGGGTCATTTTTGGAAGGATAGGAAGACTCTAAAGGTTGGCAGGGGGAGAATGACCCCTGGACCTGCCAGTTTCCCACCCCAAACTTAAAGATACAAGAACACTTTGAGGAAATGGCAGGAGTCTAGCAGATCACCTAGGGCCTTTACAGACTGCCAGAAATAATGCAGCTTGAGTTCACTTTAACTGCCCTTGCCCAATGCTAGGGAATCATGGGAATTGTAGTTTTTTTCTGAGACATTGAGCCTTCACTGTCAAGGAGCTCTGGTGCCACAATAAACTACAGTTCCCATGATTCCCTAGCACTGAGCCAGGACAGTTAAAGTGGACTCAAGCTGCATTATTTCTGGCAGTCTGTAAAGGCCCCTAGTCTCATTGGTCTTGGTCATTCTTCTCTTGTCACTTCTGAATGCTGATGCAATTTATTACTTTCAAAAAGCAAAGAAAAGATCAATATGTTTATTACCTGTTTGGACACTCTTGTCCATTTTTCTTTGTTTTGGGGTGTGCACATAGTCTAAGGGGGTGGTGTCTTTGCTGAATCACTGACTTGGTTGGGGCAAAGTGAGCAGCCATTAGCTGGAATTTCAGTATCTGTAATTGGCAAACCAGAAGAGAAAAACAGCCAATTTCTGTGGACCTTTGAAGGGGGAGTTTGGCTCTGGGTTTGAGTTATTTACATAATTCTGGCTCTATGTGATTTATCATATGTAGGTAAGAACTATCCAGATCTATCTGAACACATATTAGAGAGCATTATTCAAAACTTTATGAATGTTATGGATGCTCCTTTAGTTCAACATCATATTGATTATTCAAATGGCCCTAATGATCTTAAATTATTATTGTGCAAAAGAATTTGCTCACATTGGTACATTTGGACTGATAGGATTATAGAATCATAGCATTGGAAGAGACCACAAGGGCCATCCTTGGAGTGACTGTGACACTCTTTTACTCAGGAACTGAGTTGGTTGGTTGGGGGATGAATCTAGCCACTGCTAGCACTAAATAGCTAGTTTCAGTCATTGGAGCACAGCAAACAGGAAGATAAAACTGTCATCTTTGTGGACATTTCATGGAGGTGTAACCAGAGTGGAGGATTTGCTTAGAGGAATTATATATATTAGCTCAATAACTGGCTGGATTACACAGCCCTGGGATCAGCCCGAGGTGGAAGGGAAGAAGAACCTCAGAGGCAAATTCTCAATGAATTGCTTTTTATTTTAAAGCAGGGAAAAATCAACACAGACACTTCACAATGATTCTCACATGCACACAAGAACTGAGAAACAAAGGCGTTAGCATGGAACAGAATTAGGCCTTCTAATGGAGATACTGTACCGATATGGATGCTGCTTCTTTTGAGAATGGATCGTAGTGGGGGAAATGGGAACTTGGTCACTCCTGGGCCACTGGGATTGGCAAGTGAAGGAGGGGTCTAGCAAGGTGAAAACCAGCAGCACTTCTGCCTGCAAACCAAGCTAATCCAACAAACAAAAGGAAAAGTCCCCTAATTTATAGAGATTTTGTACCCTGGAGCAAAGTCCAGAGACTCAATGTGACCAAATGGTCCAAATCTTTGATATGGATAAGTAAAACTTTGAGGTAGGATCTTTCAGAGGTGTAACATGTGGGTATGGTCTATTTGTGCAGTTTACAGTGTCAGGTAGATGGAGTTGTTTATTCCAACTGGAGTTACCATATTGTTTCATTTCTAGGCTTTTCCTCACCTCCTCCCACATGTCCGGAACACACATCCTTTTGCTGACTCCTAAGCTAGCCAATGTGACCTGCTTGCCTGCACCTCATGGAGTCCATGTTAGGATCATAGAAGCTGAGTTTATAACAATTCTGATATCAAATGAGGAGGGGTAGGTTTGGACCTCTCTTAGTGGTAACAGGGGACTTTAAGGGGGAGCTTTGACAGCTGTGCTAGTACATATATATGATGGTGAAGATGAATAGTGACACTTGCAATAACTTGGAACATGTTTGTTTTCTTGCCAGAGGATGTCATATCTGCAAGAAGTGTATCTGCAAGAAGTGCAAGCTGGTTGTCTTGTTGGAGGAGAAGTCATAGCAGCTTGATGCTTGTGTAGCTACACTTCAGCCTATCAGGGAGTATAAAGCTTCTTTGGAAAGGAGTAAAGCAGACTTTTCTGGGAGGGCAACAAATGAGGAATGCCTCTAGGAGGGTGACAATTCCCAAACACATGAGGAAGATACTTGGAGGAATGTGACAAACAGAAGTAGAATTATCCAGAAATGTGCTTCAAGCTTGGAGCTAAGCAATCTATTTCAAGCTCTCCCCCTGAAGCACAGGAAGAGGGACAAAACCTTCATAACTCTGAAGTCAAGGGGTGACTTTGAAAGGTAGTGTGGATGGAAGTGTTATTGTTTATTCCAAGAGGAAGAAGATGTACTAGTAGTAGATTATTTCCTCTTGAAAAGAATGGAAACAGTGGTGTGTTGGCCTGATAGGATATCTTGAGAAGTGTGCTGTCTTCCAGGGACAAAGATACATGATGTAACACAGTCACTGGCAAGACTCATTAGACCCACAGACTATTACGCTTGCCTTCTGATAAACACTGGAACAAATTATACTGCAAGATATAGCCTTCAACATATTATAGGGGACTATGAGACCCTAGTGAAGAAACTGAGGAACCTTGGGGGGTGGGTGGGTACAGATTATTATTTCATCACTTGTTTCTTCTGAAGGAAATGGCCCAGAAGAGGAGAATAGCATCATAGAATCATAGAATTGGAAGAGACCACAAGGGCTATCCAGTCCAACCCGCTGCCATGCAGGGGTGCTCACAATCAAAGAACCCCCAACAGATGGCCATCCAGCCTCTGTTTAAAAACCTTGAAAGAAGGAGACTCTATAATTAAAGCATGGTTTCCAGATCCTAGAAGTGATAGCCTAAATGATACAGGGAGAATTGGGCCATTGGGGAAAAATCAACAAGGAATCAGCTGCAGAGAATGACCATAGAGCATTGAAATAAACAAGATGAACTTGAGGTCTTAACACAGGAAGGCAAAAATGATGTGATGAGTCTCATGAATAGAACATAGTAAGGAGCAGGGCTGGGGAGTAGTGATGATTTTGGGGTTAGTCCTTGTCCTATTCCAGAGTAAGATATTTTTCTTAATATTACTCCTACTCCTACTCCCCAGTCCTAGTAAGGAGGGGGTATAACCTATCCCAAAGAAATAGTCCAAACAGGAAATGAGAAGGAATAACATTACACATGAAGGATGTGTATACCTGTGAGGAGATCCATGATGTAGAACATGGGAAATAAGTTGAAAGTGTTTGGGTAGGGAAGAAGAGAGAAACAACAGTGACTTCATTATGTGTATTTACTATTGGATCCCCAGCCAAACTGAAGATGATGTCTTTCTAAAACAAATGACCAAATATTGGAAAAGAAGAGATAGAGTACTGGATAACTTCAACTCCCACCTGATATTTGATCGAAATCACTCTGTAAAGGTGTAAGGTTCAACATATTCCTCACTAGCCTTCCAGACTAGCATTATGGGAAGCCCCCACTTATCTGATGGGTTAGGCCAGGGGTAGGCAATCTTTCCCCTTTAAGGGCTGAAGGACTTCAGCTCCCAGAAGCCTCAGCCATGTTGGCCAATAGTCCCATGTTGGCCATAGCTCCTGGGATTCTGGGAGCTGAAGTCCCTCGGCCCTTAAAGGGGAAAGGTTGCCTATCCCTGGGTTAGGCAGTAGAGCACTGTCAGAAAGTGGAATTGGTTGAAAAGGCTTTCTTTTTTAGCTTGCAAATACATTTTGGCCACTGAAAAATACAAATAACAGTATATAATCACTTTTGAATGCATGCAAAAGCTAAATAATATACTACACACAGAGACACATATCCAGTGAAATGAACAAAAGCTTACCTTTAATGTCCTATTCTCAACTTCAGACAAGATTAGTATATTTAGTATGCACTAGCATAGCATTTTTAATTTCATTTAACACCTTGGCTTTTGTCAGAACCTGTAACTCTTATTTGAATGTGCAATCAGTCTTTGTTAGGTTGAATAAAAGACATTTATTGCAGACATCAGAGATAGAGGTCATTGGTAATGCATCCTAGTCAGAACTAAAAATCCATGCCCATTCCACAACTTAATAAAGGCTCTTAACTAACTAAGGGCCTCTACAGATGGTGCTTTGCGCCATATTGGAGGCAGGAAAGGGGAGGGGCAGCCACTTGCCGAGCACCCCAACCCCTCCCCGAGGATGTCATGATGGCTCAAGCCATTATACATGGTGTGTGCTGTCAAGACATCCTTCTGGCGCAGCGTCTTGATGTGCTGCGCTGGAAAAGATGCAGAATAGCCACGTGGTGGCTCTTGATGCGCCCCTTCTGCCAGCTCCAAAAGGAGTGACATTTTAGTGCTCTTTCAGGGCCAGCAGAAGGGAGGATTGGGGCCGAGGCATGGGGCATCCTCAGCCCCAATCCTCCACTTCCCAGGGCAGCCCATGGCTGCCCGTCTGCATCCCCCCTAACTCTACCCCATACTTTTGGTGTGCATTTTAGCTAGCTTCCATAACAATATTCTAACTGTTCCCCATCTCCTGCCATATTCTAACAATCTTTGACCTGCTGATGAACTCAACTCAGCCAGAAAAATTCCTCCCCCACTCTCCACAGTTCAGCAAACAGTGTCTTAACAGCAGTTTAATCCCTGCAATATTTTCCCCACCTATCATTCACACATGTCCAACCTAACAGAACTTAACAAACATTCTATATCTAAAATAATAAAACACATGGCAGATTCTTTGGATTCTGACACTCTGTCACCCCAAGATACATTCCCTCCACCCCTTTAAGGACCTGGCTTGTCTGGATACTTGGCATGAAATTTCTGTATCAACTCAGGAGCATTAACATGTTTGGCATACACCCATTCACTTTTTGACTCTGGGAAATGCTTTCATCTAACAAAATACTGTAATTGCTTTTTGTGTTTGTGAGAGTCCAAGATTTTCATCAAATCAAAATGTTGTTCCCCCTCAACCACAAGAGGGGGAGGAGGTGGGGCCTTTGCAGACTGCCATAATAGTGCAAATTGAGTCCACTTTAAGGGTTAGGGTTAGGGTTAGGGAATCATGGGAACTGAAGTTTATTGTGGCACCAGAGCTCTCTGACAGAGAAGGCTCAATGCCTCAGGAAAAAAAATCCCATGATTCCCTAGCACTAACCCTAACCCTTAAAGTGGACTCAATTTGCACTATTTATGGCAGTCTGCAAAGGCCCGTGCTGTCTCTGGTCTCCAGGGGCCTGATTCCACCACTGGCTTCAGTAGTCTGAAATGAAAGACGGGCTGTAAATATTTGTAAGTCTTGGGCAACTCCAGTCTCTTAACTACAAAAGGTCCAACATATTTTGGGGCTAGTTTTTTTTCATAGGTGTTGTGTTTTTAAGTGTTTTGTAGACAAGTATACCTTATATTCTGACTCAAGTGTCCATTATTTGCCCCTTTTCTGATCAACTCAGGACCTTTGCAGACTGCCAGAAGTAGTGCAAATTGAGTCCACTTTAACTGCTCTGACTCAGTGCTAGGGAATCATGGGAACTGTAGTTTATTGTGGCACCAGAGCTCTCTGACAGAGAAGGCTCAATGTCTCAGAAAAAAAATACAGTTCCCATGATTCCCTAGCACTGAGCCAGGGCAGTTAAAGTGGACTCAATTTGCACTATTTCTAGCAGTCTGCAAAGGCCCATAGTTTTTATAGTCTTGTTTGGCTCCCTCAAGGGTGGTCACTATGGGAGGCCATGCCTCCTTTATTTTTGTAATCCAATTGGTCAGTGGTACTGGGTCTGCAGGATCTGTTTTGAGCATGGGCAATGTCTTTGGTTCATAGCCATAGACCACTTAAAATGGGGAGTGACCCATGCTCTGATGCACGGCACTGTTGAAGGCCAGTTCTGCACAAGGCAGGAGTCAAAACCAATCATCCTGCAAATAATTAGAGTAGCACTGGAGTTACTGCTCCAGAACCATGTCCACCATTCCATTCCATTCCATTCCATTCCATTCCATTCCATTCCATTCCACAACAGTATTTTAATCCAGGGAGCCTGTTTTAAAGACTTAGGGCTGAAACAGACGGCCCCGAAGGATCACACTGCCCCTTTGATAACTGGGTTGGGGCCATGGCAACTGCATGCCATGTCCCCAACCCAGTGTTTTCCTGGTGCAAAAAGAATAAGCAGAAAGATACTCCTTTTTGTGCTGGGAAAAAGCCACTTTTGCCGCTGTGGTGGCAGTTTTTCTGTGCTCCTGCAGTGTGCACCATCTAAACGGCACACTACCAGAGTGCCAAAAAAACAGCCACCATGTGGTTGGTCCGGCAGCTTCATGGAAGCTTCCTGGCATCTTGGGGGTGTGCATCGTGTGTACACCATGCCCCCAAGCCACTGGTAAGTCAGCGTATTCTGAACTGGGATATCTTTGTCTTCTTCTGAGACAGAACTATATGCTACCTCTTAAAGTGTTTGAATCTACATCTTTCATGGTCATGGAGGATAGGCCTGTTTTCTTCTGTCTGCTCATAAACGTTCTGCAGTGAAGGTGCATGTTATCTGCAGAAAATTGAAAATGATCCCCATAGTGCTTTGGCTCTTGGAATGGGACCCAGAATTTCTACTGGCTAAATGCTATGTCATCTCAAACAATGCAGGAACAGCAAGGACATTGCACTTCAGACCTGGCAGTTTTGGCAGCCATTCCACTGACTCCTCTTCCTGAGTGACACAAAAAAATAATAATACAGATGAAGCTGCCTCCTCCAAGAGCTGCAGACAAATGTAGTATCAGCTTTCCCTCCTCTGAATAAACTGATCATATCACTGAGCTCCTGGAGAATATCCATATTTAGCTTGCCTTTTCCTCAGCATAGCTTTTAATTTTGTGTTAGATGAAGTATTAAGTAATCACTTTATTAGTAAAAATGCTTTAGTGCATAGGACCAGAGATTAGTGATGATCCCATAACACTGCATGTGTATTAAATGTAATCCATACAGAGGACAAAAACACAGTTAAGCTAACTGCACAATCCACAGCATAGAACACCAATGCACTTGCAAAGTAAAGTGTAGGTATAAGAAATACATTGCAAATGAACTAAAGTGATGCAGTTCAAAAATTTGTATGAAGGGACTTAGGATGTGGCTGCCTAGTTGTATCTTTACACTGAAGGAGAAAATACAAATGGGGTGCATGCTCAAAAACAAACAAAAAAGGTGCTACTTATAAATAAGAAGAAAAATTTAAAAAATAATTAACAAGGATTTAAGGATGTAGAGAGAAGCCCCAGTATATAATAATAGCATGAATATTAATGATATAGACACATGTAGCCGATGGACAAGAAATGAAAACAAAAAATAAATGCAAAATATATTATTAAATGCAAAAGTTATTCCTAACTGTAGGAGAAATGCAGCTGGAGACATTAAATGTCTAATTTTGGGGGGAGGTAAGAATTAAAACAATGGATAACAGCAGGGAATACATCACAAATAAAAGGCTCGAGGCGGGGTGGGTGGGAGGACAGCTAATTTCAGGTGTAAAGAAAGGTGAAAAAGGAAAGAGGTAGTTTAATAATAATAATAATAATAATAATACAAGATATAGGCAGGAGGGGAAAGATTAAACAAGGTTAAAGCAGCTGAAGAAAGTAACAACAAAAAGGTCCCTAATTCCCCTAAATTCTAACTCTGAAATGCTTCCAATTTCCTACCACTACCTATATGATGGGCCTTTGCAGACTGCCAGAAATAGTGCAAATTGAGTCTACTTTAAGGGTTAGGGTTAGTGCTCGGGAGTCATGGGAATTGTTTTTTCCCCCCCTGAGACATTGAGCCTTCTCTGTCAGAGAGCTCTGGTGCCACAATAAACTTCAGTTCCCATGATTCCCTAACCCTAACCCTAACCCTAACCCTAAAGTGGACTCAATTTGCACTATTTCTGGCAGTCTGCAAAGACTGGATGTCTCTTCCTAGGCAAGAAAGAAGAAGAACCTGGAATCATTGATTTTATCAAAGTCAAAATTCCGTGCACAAAGTATAGGAATTGAAGAGTCCCTTGTAAAATATGGACACATCAACAAACACACAAAATATCTTCATGCTATCATCCACTTTGGGCATTTTCACAGATTTTTAAAAAAAGCCTTCCACAGACCCTTAATCTGCTCCTTTGCAATGCCAGGTCGGTCAAAAATAAGACCCACCTCATCCACAATCTCTTGGTAGATGAGGCGGCCGATCTGGCATGCTTTACTGAGACTTGGCTGGGGGATACTAGCGCTGCAACATGGGCGCAAATCCTCCCAGCTGGGTATTCAGTTAGTGAGCCGATAAGGGAAAGTGGGTGGGGGGGCGGCGGCGTAGCCTTAGTCTATAGAAACACCCTTGCCTTGATCAGGAAGCCTCTCTGGAAAACGTCTTATATCGAGTGTATGTACCTTAGCCTGAAGACCAGGGATAGTTTAGGGATTCTGTTGGTATACCGGCCACCCCGTTGCCTAACAGACTCCCTAACCGAGCTGTCCTTGCTGGTCTCAGAGCTATTGCTGGAGTCGCCTAGACTTTTGGTCCTGGGTGACTTCAACATTCCTCTTGAGACCAGTTTATCAAATCTAACTGGTGCAGCTCGGGAGTTCATGGATACCATGACAAACATGGGCCTATCCCAACTGGTTGACGGGCCCATGCATTGTGCTGGTCATACCCTCGATGCAGTCTTTAGTACGGAGCAGGAATATCCGTGGGTGGAGGTCTACAAAACCTCCGCATTGTCATGGACAGATCATTACCTGATCAAGGCAGAACTAAGAGCCACTGTTTGCCCTCCCGGGGGTGGTGGACCCATTAGAATGGTCCGCCCTCGAAGGCTAATGGAACCAACTTGTTTCCAGAAAGCCTTAGAGGGTTTAATGGTTGGTAATGCCGGTGATTCTGTCGAAGCCTTGGTGGACACTTGGAACACCGATCTCACCAGGGCTATTGACACAATTGCTCCCAAGCATCCTTTCCAGACCGCTTCGAATCGTAGGCCCTGGTAAACTGAGGAGCTTAGGAGGATGAAGTGGGCAGGACAACGACTAGAACGCGAATGGCAGAGGACTCGTCTCTTATCCGACAGAACTCGCCTTAGGAAACATCTTGATTCCTACAGGGAGGCTTTACGTGCAGCGCAGAAATCCTTCTGTTCTGCACGTATTGCGTCTGCAGAGTCTTGCCCGGCAGAGCTGTTTAGGGTGGTGGGGGACTTGACGAAGGTCCCCCCTGCACCAAACCGCCTACTTAACCCAACGACAGCTTGCTGTGAGGCATTTAACATCCACTTTGCAGATAAAATCTCTTGGATAAGAGCCGACTTGGATGCCAGTATTTTGGCAGAATCCGTAGACGAGGCATCCAGGAACTCCGTTGATGGCATTTTACTGGATCAATTGCAATCTGTGACTACCGATGACGTGGACAAGCTACTTGGAAGAGTGAGGAAGACGACTTGCCCCCTCGATCCATGCCCATCTTGGCTGGTTGTCCGGGGGGGGGGGGGACGCGCTGAAGGTGTTCCTTCGGGACACAATCAACGCGTCATTCAGGGAAGGTAATGTACCATCTTGTTTAAAGGAGGCGGCAGTTAGGCCACTCCTGAAAAAACCTTCCCTGGATCCCCTGGATAGAAACAACTATAGACCAGTCTCCTTGCTACCTTTTCTTAGCAAGGTGATCAAGAGGGCAGTTGCTTCCCAACTCCAGGCAGTCTTGGATGAAACCGATTATCTTGATCCATTTCAAACCGGCTTCAGGACAGGATATGGAGTTGAGACTGCCATGGTTGCTCTGACCGATGACTGCCGCCTGGGTATCGACAGGGGTAGTGTGACCCTGCTGGTGTTCTTGGATCTCTCAGTGGCTTTTGATACTATAGATCATGCCATCCTCTTGGATTGCCTGAGAGAGTTAGGAATTGGAGGCACTGCTCTGCAGTGGTTCCGTTCCTTCCTTTCGGGCAGATCCCAGAGGGTGAGGCTCGGGGACAGTTGCTCATCCAAAACTGAGCTTAATTGTGGCGTCCCTCAGGGTGCCATCCTGTCCCCGATGTTATTTAACATCTACATGAAGCCGCTAGGTGAGATCATTTGGAGGCATGGAGCACGGTGTCTTCAGTACGCTGATGACACCCAGATATACTTCTCCATGACCAGATCATTGTCTCAGACTTCAGATGGCGTCTCTCCTCTTAATGACTGTCTCAGAGCGGTAATGGATTGGATGAGGAAAAACAGATTGAAGTTGAATCCAGACAAAACGGAGGTACTCTTGGTCACAGGCCCAAAACCAGATTTGGGAATACAGTCTCCAGTCCTGGATGGAGTCACACTCTCCTCTAAGGACTGTGTTCGCAGTCTGGGGGTGCTCCTAGACTCGTCGCTTCACATGACTAGTCAGGTGAATGCAGCGGTCAGGAGTGCCTGTTATCAGCTTCGGCTGATACACCAACTGTGCCCTTATCTGGATATGAGGGATCTGGAAACTGTGGTACATGCCCTGGTAACCTCACGTCTGGATTACTGCAACACACTCTACATGGGGCTACCCTTGTGCCTGACCCGGAAGCTACAACTGGTCCAAAATATGGCAGCCAGGTTAATTACAGGAACATCTAGGAGGGAGCACATAACACCGGTGCTTAAATCCCTCCACTGGCTGCCAATTGGTTTCCGGGCACAGTACAAGGTGTTGATTTTAACCTTTAAAGCCCTACATGGCTTGGGTCCATCTTATCTTAGCGACCGCCTCTTCCCGTACAATCCCCCCCGGCGCCCTCTGGTCCTCTGGTAGAAATCTGCTACAGCCAATAAAAACTAGGCTGTCTCAGACCTCCCAGAGGGCCTTTTCTGCGACTGCTTCCAGACTATGGAATGGCGTGCCGGACGAGATTCATCTCATTACTATGCTTGCTGCTTTTAAAAAAGCAGTAAAGACGGATCTCTTCCGACAGGCCTTCCCGGAATAATCCCCTGTCTCCAGGGGAGATGGTTCTTAGTCCTTGTATTATGGTTGTCCTATTGTTTTGTTGGTTTTATTCTACTACGGCATTTTAGTTTCTTTATAGTTTCAACTTGTTTTAATGGGATGGGTGGGGAGATTTTGGGATGAGGGAATGTTTTTAACTCTGTATGTTTTAAAATGCTGTAACCCGCCCCGATTGCTGAGCAGAGGGGCGGGCTATTATTATTATTATTATTATTATTATTATTATTATTATTATTATTATTATTATTATTAATTTAAAGATGCTATTCTTGTCCCCACCCAAATTTTTGTATAACACCATGAATTTCAGCATCAGTTCTGGTAGCTTCATCCTGGGAAGAATATTGAGTTTCATCCAAGTCGGATGAATTTCCCAACTGCCCATTGTGTATTCCAATTAATAAAATGCAATAATTTAAAAGCCTGATGCATAATAGGATTGCTTAAGTCTGCATCTGAAGTGCCTTTTTTGATATTTTAATCTGAAAGTTCATCTACAATACTGCTGTATATGCATAAATATAACACAAAGGATGGAGTGCATTCCTGGCATCTATGATCCATCACACAGTGAGCCTAGAACAGAATTAAGTTCATGTATAGCTTTTAGATAGGTGAAGGCAATTGCCTTGACTCCCCAGCAATTAAAAACTCATTAAGGTTAATTTCTCCTCTCTCTTCCACACTTAACCATTCAGCTGCTTTTAAATTGATCAGGATGAGGAGATAACAACAGTTCTTCCCCTCCATCATGGCCCTTTGGACTGCTAGAGCAATAAATTCATTTAATAGCATTTATTTCATAACAAATACAGAGCTGTTAAAACTGGGAGGCAGCTAGGATAAATTAACATTTAAAAAAAACTGCTGTCAGGTTATTGCCACTTCCACAATAACCTTAGAGCAGTCTTTCCCAAAGGCCACATTACAATTTCCACAATCCATGGTCCTTGGCCCCGTGATGTTTAAGGGTGATGGGATTTCTAGTCCAATAACATTTGCAGAACCTGAGTTGGAAAAGGCTATTTGAGAAACACTTCCAGAAGAAAAATACAGTGGGCCCTTGGATGACAAAAAATGCTGGACATTGTGTTCAATGGGTGCGTGCTCCCACCTGCGCTAGTGCAGGTGCCCATTGCAAAAGCCAGGGCTTGCCATCTGAGGAAGCTCAAATCTGTGGATGGCAAGCCCATGCTTGGCATGGGTGCATTGTATATATGCTTATTTGCATTAATTTGCAATCCCCAAACTATGAACAGAACTAGAGTGAAACTGAATGTTCACCAGTAAACACTTATAGTGGTAAATGTGACTTGTGTCAAACATTATAATCTGTATATCTTTTGTCTTGGATATGGTTTCCCCCATTCCTATTCTTCTCTATTTGCAGACCTCACTGGTTGCAGCTTTGGGACCATTGTTCAAAGGGCCAGAATTTATTATTTCAAGTATCAAACCACAATTCATGATTTATCTATGTTATGATCCTATAGAGAGGATTTTTTTTAAAAAAAATTGTTTTTAAAAGAACAAATAATATAAAAAAACAACAGCTAATGACTAATAGCAAATAACAATAATAATACATCCCATAACTCTACATAAATGTCACAATTATGAACAAATATTGACTTCCTATGTCTCTGATTTTCTGAGATCTGATTTAGTTATTACCCTTGTCTTCTGATTTCCATAGTTTTATACTTGTAACTCAAACAGTAATTTATTTCATTAGTTTGGAAGGTGAGATTATCCTTCCTTACCATCTATATCTTCTTCTTTATTGGAATTCTGTCTTCACTGGCTTCTGCTACACTTAGAGCTTACCGGAGGACTGTTTCCAAGTTTTTCTCCTGCTTGGAGGTTGGCCTTTGGGCATGTTGGCCAGTGCACTCTCACTACATCTTGCAGTTCCTTGTGTGGTTGTAAGGTATTGCCCCACACATCATGTCAGTCCACCTGACTGCCATCTCTTTCTTTTCCAAGGCCACAGATTTCTGGGACCCTTGTTCATCCTTTGTTATTAGGAGGGCCATTGAAGATTGGAGGAGGACATCATTCTGGAGGGTGGATGGGAGGAGGTCTATTTGCCAGTTCTTTTAGTACCCTTGGATGTAATTCGTCTGGTCCTGGAGACTTAAATTCATTTAGATTAACCAGGTATTCCTGTACTATCTCTTTACTTATTCTGTGCTGAAATCAAGTTGGTTGATGCCAGATCCAGACCCATGCAGTGGGCCAACCCCACCTGTCAGCTGTAATAAATAAAGTTGTGGCCTTTCCTTCCAATTCATCGTCTGAGTGTTTCTTGTGACATCCACCCCCCCTCCTCCCTGCAAGATCCTTTTGCATACTGATATATCACACTAGAGGATGAGCAAGTCAAAGTGCCTCTAATTTTGTGAATGAATCATAGAAAGCAGCCCCATAGGTCATCGAATCCTACCCCCCACTCACTGCAGGAACTCATTGCCTCTTTTTGAAGATGTCCAGCGAAAGAGACCCTACTGTCCATCTATGTAATTGATTCTATAGTCAAACCATTCTTACCATCAAGACATTACTTCTAATGTTCAATTGAAATTTACCATGTTCAGACTCTTTTTGAAGAAGTTGAGAGAAAGAGAGCCATTGTGGTGTATGGTCTGAGTACTGGATTACAGCACTAAGACCCCACACTTCAAATCCACAGTCAGCAGTGACAACCCATTGGGTGACCTTGAGCAAGTCACATTCTGAGCCTCAGAAGAAGGCAATGGCAACCTCCTTTTGAACAAATATGGCCAAGAAAATACCATGATAGCTTCACTTTAAGGCAGGGGTAGGCAACCTTTCCCCTTTAAGGGCTGAGGGACTTCAGCTCCCAGAAGCCTCAGCCATGTTGGCCAATAGTCCCATGTTAGCCAATAGGTCCTAAGATTCTGGGAGTTGAAGTCCCTCGGCCCTTAAAGGGGAAAGGTTGCCTACCCCTGTCTTAAGGTCACCATAATTCAGAAGTAACCTGAATGCACACAACAACAGAGAAAGAGGCCCCACCACCTTTCTGGGTATTTGGTTCCATTGTTGAACTGACCTTACCATCAAGATATTCCTTCTAATGTTCAATCAAAATCTACCCTCCTGTAACTTCAGATTATGAGACCTGGTCCTACCCTCTGGGGCAGAAGAGAACAAACCTACCTCCTTCTCTCTGTGTCAGCCCTTGAGATATTTAACAAGTGCAGTCATATCACCCCTCAGGCATCTCTTCACCAGGCTGAACTTGTTCAACTCTTTCCATTTCCTTGCATATGTTTTGCTCTTCATACCTCTTATCGTACTTGTTGCCCTTTTCTGAACCCACTCCATCTTGTCTGATAAGGATTTCCTCCACCCCATCATCTAAATCATTGATAAAAATGTTGACAAGTGTTTGTCTCAAGACAGCACCCTGAGGCACTTCACTTCTCTTCAGTTTGACATGCAGCCATTGATGATGACTCTCAGAACACAGTTTTCTAACCAAGATCCATCAGATTCCAAGATTCCATATTTAATCAATTTTCTAATCCAAATACAGTGGAGGATCTTTATTAGATACTTTGCTATAATCTAGACAAATGATGGCATCCACCACGTTCCCACCCTCTACTAAACTAGTGACCTATTTTTTAAAAAAAGATATTAGTTTGATAGAGCTGAAATATGTTGGATTTTTAAAAGTAATACAAAAATAAAGAAATGACCATTTATCAGCATATGGAGCCTGCCTCATATTTTGCTTTTGTTCGGATATGTGCATATCAATTCTTTCCTTAGGACTTGTTCTTGAGAAACCCACACTGGCTTCTGCTAGTCACTGCATTGTCATCTAGACACTGCAAACAGACTCCATTATAATCTGGTCTAATATTTTTCCTAGTATTGAGGTCAGGCTGACTGGTCCGTAAGTCCCTGGATGTTCTTTTTTGATCTTTTTGAAGAGAGGACAATGCTGGCTCTTTTCCAGTCCTCTGGCATCTCATCCAGTCTCAAAGATTTCTCAAAAATTATGGCAAATGGTTCAGAGAGATCAACAAGTTCCTCCAGTATTCTGGAAAGCAGCTTGCCTGGCCCTGCAGATTTGAACTCATTTAGGTTATCTGTTATTCCTGAATATCTTCTTGTCAATTTTGATTTGACAATCAAATCAAAGGGATGGGGATGAAGTATAGGTATTGAACAGTTGTGCGTTTTTGTTGTGATTTGCTAGCATTTTACCATTCTTACTGAGCAATGCCCCCATTTCCTTGGTTATTTTCTTGATTAAGAGTGATAGAATGTTCAAACTCAAGGGTATTGAGCAGTGTGAAGAAGCCACTCCTTCACCTAACTTTCCCCCCTCAAATAGCAGCACTATGGGTATTGTGATTGCACCACTGCTCCATTATGTGGTGTATCAGACCACTTTTATGTATATCTATGGGTTTACTCCCCAATCTTGGTTTCTTTATTTCTTAGTAGTGTGGATAATAATCCCAGGTTCTAACAAGCTTGTAAGTGAACAACAATAAAACTTTATTTGAATGATGGTTAACAATGTTTCATTTGTTACAATGTTACATTCCCTTTTTCTTGTTATACTTTGTTACATATTATTTAATTCTAAAGAACAACAGTTACTAGTCTTTAGGACTCTCACATCATCCTTATTTACTGTGGCCTTTCCAACCTTATTTCTCCACTAGCCCTCAGGCTAACTAAAAGCCTCTATAGATGGGTGGCCATGGGCCACCCCAAGAAACTGAGGATTGGGGCCAAGGCTGCCCCACTCCTCGGCCCCAATCCACTCTTTGAGCAGCCCTGGAAGGAGCGATAAAATAGCACTGCTTCCTCAAGCTGCGGAAAGGGCGCCGGAAGAGGTGGTGCGCGCCTCTTCTGCATCTCTTCCGTTGCAGCGTTTCTGGATGCCAGCATTCCCTCCCCTTCCTAGGCTTGACGCTTTTCACCATCTGCATACCCCCTAAATCTCATAAACTCCCTCACTTGGAGTTCTGTCCTAGAGCTAAGTCCCTCCCTTCTGAACTTTACAGTCCCTGTCTCCTAGACTGTTACACATCTAAACCCGGTCTGACTTCAACTGTCAGCAACGGTCTTATTTAACACCTCCAGCCTACCATTTGATAGGCTGCCACTAGCTCGCATTCTATTGGCTGTTTTTAAGGCATGTTCTCTTCTGCCTTTTCTCCACAAGCAGTTTGGATGCCTGATTCAAATGTATCTAGAACATGAAACAATGGATTGAAATGAAGGAGAAAGATGCCATATCTCTTTGCCATTTCAATCCATTGTGTCTTGTTGTAGATTAGGAAGAACATGTTGAGATGTTTGATAGTGGAATTAACTTGGAGGGTGGTGGACTCTCCTTCTTGAGGGCTTTAAAAAGAGATTGGATAGCTATGTTTCAAGAGTACCTTAGTTGTGTATTACTGCGTAGACCAATTCTATGATTGTATGATTCTAACCAGGGTTGGTACCCAGGATAAACATTGTGGGGCACCTTTTGAAGCCAACATCTAAGGATGTTGATCCTGATGACCAGAATGTCCTACTGTTGCTGCTTGTTTATCTGCCCTCTCCAAGCACAGAACAGGAAAATATGCAGCCTTAAAGTCTCCCTTTGAGAGTTTTTCCAATTAGGTTAAAAATAAGAAGGCAAGTGAATAGTTAGTCAGGGCCACAGCAAAAAGGTGGATTCACACAAGGAAACCATCAATTGACATGCTGCTCAAGGGAAAACATTGGAACCTACACTTAGCCTAACAAAATCCACAGAACAGAAATGAACAATGAGTTCAACTGTTCAGAGAGAAAGCAGTATTGTTCAACACTTATTTTGCCCTGTCTTCTCCCAAAAGAAAAAAACAAAGCTCAACCTGCTGAAAATAGAATAAATGATGGAGTCCAAAAATTTATAAACCTAGCAACATTAAACGAATTCACATCCCTAGGGCCAGAGGAACTGCATCCAAAGTTACTGAAAGAACTTGCTATCAGCTCTGTCTATAAGCTTTGAGAATTCCTGGAGAACAGGTGAGGTCCCTGCAGTCTGGAAGCAGATATATATTGTCCTAATTTTCATAAAATGGTGATGGTGGGGGAATAATGGGCATCTACTATTCAGTCAAGTTGATGTGGATATCAGGAAGATTTTCAGAACAGATAATTAAACAGTCTGTCAGCACTGACAAAACAAACCTTTGATTACTTAGAGACAGCATGGGCTACAACAACTCATGCCAGACTATTTGTTACAAGCTTGAGTAGATGAGGGGAACTCTGTGAAAGTAATATGACTTGATTTCTGACACACTCTTGATGAGCTGGTAAAATGTGACAGTGTTATAGAATCAGAATTCATGGGAAATAAACAAATAAACTTGAAGTCTTAACATAGCAAAGCAAATATGATATAATATGCATCACTGAAGTGTGGTGGGATGAGTCTTCTGATTAAAATGTAAGAGGATTGTAACCTATTGCAGAGAAATAGACCAATGAGGAAGGGAAGACAAGTAGCATTATATGTCAAGAATGTTTACACCTGTGATGAGATCCATGACTTAAATGTTGGAATCCATGTTGAGAGGATCTGTGTAAAAATTAAGGGAGACAGAAACAATAGACATGTAATTGCAGGGGTCTATTACAGACCTTCAAGCCAAACTGAGGACTTGGATGATGTCTTCCTGGAATGGATGACCACACATTCAGAAAAGAGGAATGAAGCTGAATGAAGGAATTATGAAAAGGAAAATTTCAACTAACCTGATATTTGCTGGAAGTCAAACTCTGCCAAGAATATAAGATTCAACAAATTCCTCCCTTGCCTTGCAGGCAATTTCATTGTCCAGAAGGTGGAAGAGGCAACAGGGGGATCAGCTGTTTTAAATCTGATTCTAAGTAACATTGTTGACCTGGTTAATGGGTGGAAGTGGCAAGAACATTAGGTAGGAGTGGCTATGTCCTACTGGAGTATGTTATACATTGGAAAAGGTAAGCCAACTGTAGTCAGACATTCATTCTAGTCTTTAAGAAAATTGATTTCAATAAACATAGGGCCTCTGCAGACGGGCGGCTCTGGGCCTCCCCGGGAAGTGGCAGATCGGGGCTGTGGCAACCCCATGCTGCAGCCCCAATCCTCCCTTTTGCTTCCCCAAAAAGAGTGGCAAAATGCCACTCCTTTTAGGGGTAGCAAAAAGCCACCCTAAAAGCTGGTGCGCAGCTGTTCAGTGCCCTTTTCGGTGCAGCATATTTGAACACTGCGCCAGAAGGGCATCCTGACGCCACGCGCTGTGCGTAACAGCATCAGCGTGAGATTGGGGTGGCCGGCATGTGGCTGCCTCACTCCAACTCTACCTCCAGGCCGGCCCTTTGGGCCGGTCTGCAAAAGCCAGGCCCTAAGGGAAATACTGGGTGGATGGATGTTTCTTAGAACTGAAATAATGAAGGCACAATTTCAAACAGTTTATATGAGATGGAAAAATGGGAGGTATCTAAAGAAACCAGGGTGGATGTCTAAAGAATTTTCAAATGAGCTAAGATTTAAAAGGGCCAGGTACAAGAAATGGAAAGCACAGCAACGGGGAGATCACAAAGGAGAAATTCAAACACATAGTAAGGAGAAAGTCAGAAAAACTAAAGGACAGGATGAGTTCAGATTTCCTAGAGAGGTTAAAAACAATAAAAAGGACTTTTTTGTTAAGTTCATAGCAAAAGGAAGGAGGAAGAAATAGTAGTGCTGCTATGTGGGGAAGATGGCAAAATGCAAATAGGGGATAGAGAAAGGCAGAACTACTCAGCACCTTCTTTGCCTCAATTTTGTCCCCAAAGGAAAACCGTACTCAACCTGAGAAACATGGAACAGATGATGTAGCAGGAGAAATACAGTGCAGAATAGATAAAGACATAGTACAAGAATACCTGGCTACTCTAGAATGTCTCTAAGGGCAGATGAACTTTATCCAAGGATTGAAAGTACTGACAGAAGTATTCTCAGAACCCTGGCAACAATCTTTGAGAATTCTCAGAGAACAGAAGAAGTCCCAGTAGACAGGAGGATGGCAAATGTAGTCCCTATTTTTAAAAGGGGGGGGGGGAAGAGGACCTAAACATTTACTACCCTGTCAGCCTAACATCAATACCAAGAAAGAGTCTAGATCAGATCATTAAACAGTCTGTAAGCACTTAGAAAGGAATTTTGTGACTACTAAAAGTCAGCATGGGTTTCTTAAAAACAAGTCATGCTAGACTAATCTTTATCTCATTTTTTGATAAAATTACCAGCTTGGTAGATGAAGGGAATGCTGTGGATATAGCATATCTTGATTTCAATAAGGCCTTTGACAAGTTCCCCCATGATATTCTTACAAAGAAACTATTAAAATATGGGCTAGACAATGGAACTGTCACTTCATCCTGAAGAGAAGTGACTACTGGGGTGCCACAGGGTTCTCTCCTGGGCCCAGTGCTATTCAATATCTTTATCAGTGACTTTGGGGGGAAGCAGACGAGAGGCTCTGGGACGCTGTGGGACGGTGTGCCGCGGGACCGAGGCATCCGCACCGTGGCACACCGTCGGCGTCCCTGAAAGGAGCGCTAAATCAGTGCTCCTTTCACAAGTCAGTGAAAGTGCGCCCCAAAAGCATGGGGCGCACTTTCACTGACTTATCTGCCGCAGCGTGTCCGGACGCTGCGGTGGGAGGTTGCCCTCGGAGCGCTGGCCATGTGGAGGGCTGGCAGCTCCGAGGACAACCTCGGGAGGAGGAAGGGGCGCTGAGCGTGCGGTTGCCCCTCCTCTTCCCTGCCTCGGAGATGGTGCAATTAGCCGTCTGCCGAGGCCCTTTGATAATGGAATAGAGAACAAGCTTATCAAATTTGCAGATGACACCAAATTAGGAGGGGTAGTAAATTCCCCAGAGGGCAGGATCAGAATTCAAAATGACTATAACAGATTGGAGAGCTGGGCCCAAACTTACAAAATGAATTTCAACAGGCAGAAATGTAATGTACTACATTTGGGCAGAAAAAAATGAAATGCACAGATATAGGATGGATGACACTGGCATGACAACAATAGATGTGAAAGTGATCTAGGAGTCTTAGTGGACCCCAAGTTTATCATGAGTCAATGGTGTAATGCAGCAGCTAAGAAAGCCAATGCATCTCTAAAGTAAAGTAAAGGTATTCCCCTTTGACAAGGCTGTCAAGTCACGTCTGGTTGTAGGAAGTGGTGTCATCTCTGTTACTAAGCTGAAGAGCCAGTGTTGTCTTCCTTCTTTTCAACCACTTGATCCTCCTTCTCTCTTCTCCAATTTCTCTTCTCTCTGTCTCACTCTCTCACCATCTCGTAACCTCTCATTAACCTCTCTACTCTACTTTCTGCTTTTCTCTCTTTCACTCTCCCCTACATCTCTCTAACTACTCGCTAATCTCCCCCTCTCTTTCTTTGTGACTAGCATGCACCCTACCTTCACACACTTCATCATACCTTCTTCAATTACAAATTCCTTCCTCTCCCTTTCAATCCCTGGAACTTCTCTGGTCTATTCCTACCCTATTTCTGTTCTCTATTGTTACCTATCCTACCTATCTTATCTCTATTGCTATTCTACACCTACAACTTCGACCACTCAATCTTCTATTCTTAATTGCCTTTCTTATATTATAACCATCATCTACAAATTTTTGCTACTAAATTACCTATAATAAATTTTAATTTGCACTTAATCACTACTCATTGATCTCACGTTTCTCTGAGAGTTTTACCCCTACCTTTTACATTTTACAATAATGTTTTATCTACCAAGCACTTTAATTCATTCTAATACTTGTCCTTGGATAAATATAAAAAGCATAAGGCTTACATACTAATTATCTGACTACCCTCTTTTCATATATTTATGATCATTGAGTCACCCCATTGGTCGTTCAGACATTTTAACATTAGATCACATTTCAAAATGAAATCATCTATTGGTACATTGTTTATCACACGTGTTAATTTATATGCTTCCATCATATCATAAAAATACATCAACCATTCACTTATTTCTGATATTACTTTCAAAGTCCATTTTTGTGCAAATAAAATTCTGGCTGTTGTAACCATATAGAATAAGATTTTCCCATATTTTTTCCAGTTTATCATCAAACATATCTAATAGTATACATTCCAGTACCATTTATAATTTAATATTTAAAATTCTATTAATTTCTTGAATGATTGCCTTCCACTAACCTCTTGCCTTCTTACACATCCACTAACAGTGAAAGTTTGATACCAGTATCTCCCACCTTTTCAGCATAGATTGTCAGTATTCTTGTATATTTTTGCTAATTTGATTGGAGTGATGTGCCACCTAAAATACATTTTAAATCAATTCTCTTTTAAATTTAATCCAATTTTCTTTTAAATTTAAACCAATTCTCTTTATCATATAGTAAAATGCAATTAAGCAATATGTCATATATTTTACCAATGGTTCCTGTTTTACATTTGTCTTCATCTAATATAGACTCCAATTTAGTTTTCCTATCTGAGATACCCCAATTTTTAATATCAGTTTTACATCTTTCATACAGTCGCCTATAATCAAACCAGGCTAGATTAAACCCTTCTGCATTCAGTTTTTCTTGCAATCTGATTTCATATTTTCCTTCTTGCATTGTAATCATATCTTTATATGTGCACCGTCTACTTTCCCTATATATTTCTTTCCTATATAGGGCCTCTTATAGTGATGCCCATTTTGGAGTACGGTACCTCTAATTATTTTGTTTTTGCATTTTTTCCCAAATATTTAATAATGATTTCCTGATACAATGATTTTCAACTGCTTGGTTTGCATTCTCTTTATCATATAGTAAAATGCATGGGGGAAGAGGAGATGGGGAGGGGTGAGAATAACATGATCTAGGAGTCCTACTAGACCACAAGTTGAGCATGAGTCAACAGTGTAATGCAGCAGCTAAAAAAGCCAATGTGTTTCTAAGCTGCATCAATAAAAGTATAGGGGCTATACAGACCGGCCGCAAGGGTCAGCTTGGGGGTGGAGCCAGGGCATAGCGACCGCATGCCAGCTGCTCTGACTCTGTCCTGATGCCACCATCATGCTGCCCAGCCAAACATATGGTTGGTGGCATCAGGGTAATCCCTTGGCACAGCGTTCATGCACACTCTTGTTAGAGCGGGAAACCTCCAGATTGTGGCCATGGCCCCGATCTGGCAAGGAAAGGGATGGTGGGATGCTGCCCCTTAGGGGCTGTCTGTTGAGCCCCATAGTGCCTAGATTGATGGAAGTAATAGTACAGTCTATTCTGCTTTGGTCAGACCTCATCTGGAATACTATGCCCAGTTCTGAGCAGTATAATGCAAGCAGGATGTTGACAAGCTGGAATTTGTCCAGAGGAGGGTGACCAAAATGGTAAAAGGTCTGGAAGCCATGCCTTATGAGGGGCAGTTTAGTGTATGTTTAGCCTGGAGAAGATAAGGTTAAGAGGTGACATGATAGCCATGTTTAAATAGTTGAAAGGATGTCATATTGAAAAAGGAACAAGTTTCTTTTTTGCTGAAACTAGGACATGGAGCAATAGATTTAAATTCAGGATAAAGTGTTGCTGCTAGTGGTATCTTCCAAAATTAAGGTCTTAATCACTTGGCCAGAAAAGAGAAATCAAGCTATGTTTAAATGTAATCTCCATTTGTACATCAACTGTGAGTTAGCAAATTTTGAACATTATTTGGGCAGAATTCATGATCGCCACTGAGAATAGATGTGACTCAATTGAGAATTCAGTTAATGGTGTCAAATTAACAGAAATCAGCATGAGCAGTAGTGGTAAATATTACTATTTTTGTATAGATAGTGGCATGATTTTGCTGTTATTTTCTTTCTTTTCACTACAAATCTGTAAGAGATTATAAATACATCGTAGGAATTACGACACTAATCTAATTTTCTGGCCAACCATTGGATTTTTCACAAGGAATCCATCTGCTCATTTGTATTTGGGAGTGTTCCATTTCTTCTGCCAAATGTACATTATTTAAGTGTCCTAGCTCATTTATAGGCTGTAGATGTAGTCACACAGAAATGTAGCCAGCATTCAATAGACTGTAAATGATTACGAAGTTCTGGGGAAATATGAAAAACCTTGAGGCACAGGTGGTATTTCATTATTCCTTCCTGTGGAAAGAAGAGAAGAATACTGGAAGTGAACAACTGGCTGCACAGATGGTGTCACTGGAAAAAAAATTGGTTTCTTGGATATGAAATAGGTTTTATAGAAAGAGATGGGTTGTACATTACAGGGTTAGGATTTCACAAACATGATTAGAATCCAAATGTGGAATCACTGCATGTCTTACAGCAGCTGTCAAGCCCCAGTGCATGCTGTTTAAAGGAGGGAGGGAGGAAAGAGCAAGTTGAGAGAGACATCCCTATGTGGGGGCACTGAAAAGTTCTTACCCCTGCCTATTTCCCAAATTCTGAATGTAGTTTTGTCATTGTAGTTTGAAAGAATCAACAAAAAGGTCAAAGTTTCAAGTGTTGAACTTTGAGCTATTATGAAGCTCTTGTTCCTACATGGCACCACCCAACAACCTGGCCCCACATCCACTCCCATTCCCATTCTGCTGCAATCTCAATTTAGGTGTCAAACCATTCATTTGAAAATCCCAGTTCTTCCCCAAAACAGCATAGTAAATTGGAAGGTTTTAAAAATTGCCTCAGGCATAAAAAAGAAGTATTTTCACATTGGAAGGAGAGGAATGTTGTGTGTTTCAATAGGACTGAGGTAAGAACATATTATTTCATCTGAGTAGCTTTAGCCATAGCCTCTCACAACCTAATCCTATCCCTATAGTAGTATTAGTCTGTTTCAGGATTAAAAGATATAAGGAAATTGTTATGATTTCAGAGGGAAGCAACACAGAGTGGTTGTGGGCAGCAGGAAGCAGCAGCAGTGGTTCTGGCCCAGTGGTGGCAAAGGAGGTGGACATGAGAGCAATCTCAACTCTGGTCCTGCTGCCACAATGATCTCTGACAGTACAACTCCTGCCGCATGCAAAAAGAACCTTGGGATTACTGTTGATCATAAATTGAACATGACCCAGCACTGTGATGCTGCTATTTCAGCCTGCATTAACAGAACCATTGTTTTCAAGACAAAAAGAAGTAAGTAGTCCCACTACTTGGAGATGCTGGCATGTGGGATACTGTGTTCAGTTCTGGGCACTTCATTTTAAGAAGGACATAGATAAGTAGGAGAAGTTTTAGAGAAATCCAAGAAGGATGATAAAAGATATAGAGCAAAAGTTATGAGGAAAGTTGAATGAGCTGAGCATGTTTAGCCTGGTGAAGGGGACTGAGGGGTGACGATTGTATTCTTTAAATATCTCAAGGGCTGGCACCGAGATGAGCGGGCAGGTCTGTTCTCTGCTGCCTCAGAGAGTAGGACCAAATATAATGATTTTACGTTACAGGAGAGTAGATTTCAATTGAATATTAGAAGGAACTTCTTGACAGTAGGTGGTTCAACAATGGGACCACTTGTCTAGAGAGGTGGTGAGGTCTTCTTTGGACATAAAAAAAAAAAAAAAAAAAGCTGGGCAACTACCTACTGGGGATGGTTTAGCTGGAAATCCTGCTCTGAGCAGGGGGTTGGACTAGAGATCCTACATTTAACAGCAAATTGTACTCAATAGTATATGGGGTTGGACAATGAATAAAGCTGATAGGATGAATTATAGAATTATAGAGCTGAAAGAGACCACAAGGGCCTCTTTTTTTTTTTATGTCCAAAGAAGACCTCACCATTGGTCCCATTGTTGAACCACCTCCTGCTCATGCAGGAAGACATAATCAAAGCACTCCCAAAAGTTGTCCTTCCAGCCTCTGTTTAAAAACCTCCAAAGAAGGAGATTCCACCTTTCTCCAAGGCAGTATGTTCCACTATTGAACAGCTCTTATCTTTAGGAAGTTCTTCCTAATGTTTAGGTGGAATCTCTTTTCCTGTAGCTTCCATCCATTCTTCCATAGTCTCTGGAGCAGCAGAAAACAAGCTTGCTCCATTCTCAGTACACCAACCCTTCAAATGAATCAACTCATTTGGGATGTAATGCTGGAGGAGATACCTGCAGATACCCTGGACCACCAAAAAGACAAATAGATGGGTCCTAGAGCAAATCAAGCCTGAACTCTACCTAGAAGGCAAAATGCCTAAATTGAGACTTTCATACCTTGGCCATATCATAAGAAGACAGGACACATTAGAAAAAGTTAATAATGCCTGATAAGGCACAAGGAAGCAGGAAAAGAGGAAGATCCCATTACAGGAAGACAGATTCAATCAAAGAAGCCACAACTCTAGGTTTTCAAGACCTGAGAAGGGCTGTTGATGACTGGGTGATCTGGAGATCTCTTATTTACAGAATCACCATAAGTTGATGTTACTTGAGGCAGTTAACAACAGCAATGGCATTTCTTTCCAAAGCCCTGGTTATTAAATAGTGATTGTTGCTTCTTTTATAATTCTTAACACTGTGACCAGCCTTTTCAGATAAAAGATGGTGTGTGTGTGTGTGTGTGTGTGTGTGTGTGTGTGTTGGGGGGTTGTTTCTGGTCTACTAAGTCAAATTATACCATTAAAAACTGTCAAATAACTGGGATTTAAAACAAATTAAAGACTACTTTTTTCTCAAATTGAGAAAATCCATTAGAGTTTCAATTAAATCAGCTGAAATGATGAGAAAAAGAAGACACCATTCCTACAAGCTGGAAACCATTCCTCCGTCATCAAGAAACAGGGGGCAAGGGAGACAAAGCTGCTGGTGCCACCAGACTAGACTCCTCCAAGATGCTGGCATCTAGAGATGTCCCGAGATTGTCACTCTGTCACTTCAATTAATTTTATCACTCCCATCCATTAACATTTGGCTGGAAATCCATGGCACGGGTAAGACAATGTGTTTCCTTAGAGAAAAAGTCAGCATTCAGGGATACTGTTCCAAGCTGTTCAATGTGAGAATTGGCAAGACATGTTTTCTGAGTCAGCACTTTTGTGTCATTCACCTTGTTTGCAGACTTATTTACTTTATCCCTTTTGTCCCGGATGCTACCGCTCACAAGCAAGAGCTTGAGTCTGTCTTCCCTACTTTACCTCACTGGAAATCAGTAACTCAGGAACCAAGTAAAGAAGCATCTTGCCTTATGAATGCTGTATAAATTGAGGTATAAATTGAACCAGTGTTTCCACAAGAAATTGAAATTATGGCAGGGGGTATTTACATCATAAAGAAGGTGCTCTTAACAAAAGTAGATTCAGGTACCATAACATATATTTTTAAAATAACTATTTTTACAATTTTGTCAGGTCTATCTTAAGATTTATATAGCACTGAAAACAAAACAAGACAGCCCCTGCCCTCAGGCTAATACACAAAAGAAAAGGAGAATGGAGAGAGGCAAAGGAAAAGTGATTCCACCTTACATTCTTTTTATGTCTTTCTAACCCCCTCTGCAGACCAGGGCGTCGGGGACGCCCTGGTCCGGAGCGCTGGTGGAGCTCAGCCTCTGCACCGCGGCGCTCCTCCGGCGACTCTAAAAGGAGCACCAAATTGGCGCTCCTTTTAGATGTCAGGGAAAGTGCACCCTAAAAGTGGTGGGCGCACTTTCCCTGACTCAAACGCCGCGGCACGTCCGGTCGCCGCGGCGTGAGGTCATCCCCAGAGCGCCATCCGTACGGACGGACGGCGACTCCGAGGGCGACCTCAATTAGCCGTCTGCCGAGGCCCTCAATCTCTAGAATTCTGGTGATGAATTTCCACTCAGATGTTTCTTTTCTGAGATGCTTCTCATACATCTATAGCTAAGGTAAGGTAAAGATATTCTCCATTGACAAGGTTGTCAAGTCATGTCTGACCATAGGGGTGGTGCTCATCTCCATTACTAAACTGAAGAACCAGTGTTGTCAGAGACTACTCTGTAATCATGTGGCCAGCAGGATTGCACAAAATGCTGTTTACCTTCCCACTGAAGTGGTACCTATTTATCTACTTGCATTTGCATGCTTTTGAACTGCTAGGTTGGCAGAAGCTGGGACTAATGATGGTAGCTCACCTCTTCATGCAGCACCCGGGCCTTGAACTGCAATCAACAGAGTCAGTGTCTTAACCACTTCAGCCACTGCATCCCATCATCTATAGCTATAGTCCAACTATTGATATGTTTATTAGTTTATCATCCACATCTCCACCTGGCTTGCACAAAAATCTACTAACTGCTGTGCTTTGTTTGTCAGAATGAACATTCAGCAGAATCAAACATAAAGAAAACTCAGGAGAACTCTCTACAGGAGGAAAATAACAACCACTATTAGGGATATACAACTGTCCCACTGTTTTCAGGGGGGAGGTCTGTTCTGGACCTCCCACATAAATGGAAAATTGTTAATATATCAAACCCCATTGGCTTGAATGGTGGCCATCAGCCATGGGCGTGCACCATGTGCACGCACCCCATTTTAGTCTCCTCCATTTGCCACCCATGAACTGGTGAGAGACACAGACTTAAAATTCACAAAAATGGAGGTGCGACTGTACTTGGATCCCCAGATTCAATTCAACCTCTGATTCTGTGCTTTGAAAAATAGCCTGATTTTGCTCAGACGAATTCATATCATGTCCCTTGGACTCAGGTGCCAAACCCAAGTCAAGATGAGTGAATTGAAAAGCTTTATGCCTCCCACTGAATATCATGAAAAAAAAAAGGCTAACCCTTTTGTTCTCTTCATCACAGCTGAAAGAAAATGTCAGGTTGGTAGACTCTTAGGAAGAATTAAGTCTGCCAAATGGCAGACAAATAGGAGAAGGGATTTTTGCTATGTTCTTTTAGAGTGTATGTTCAAGGGTAGTCATGCTGGCCATGTAGCAAAATACAACAAAATCCAAAATGCACCAAAGAATGATACCTTTATTGGCCACCCATAACACATAAAATGCATCATGCAAGATTCCACAATGTATTTTATACATTTTGGCTGACCAGTAAGGTATCACCTTTAGAGTTTTTTAAAAATAATAATTGCCACTATATGTTTGGAATTACTGCAAAGCTAGGGAGAGAAATTCAGTTTTCTCAGCTATTACGATTTGAGGAAGAACTTGCATTACAGTCAATTTTTTACATTTAGAAAGAATTGTACATCCATATTAATTACAGATCAGAGGCTGATCATTTCCCCCAAGAACTTTGGTTAGAGGTTTTTCAGAACACATCATATTGAACTCTAGGATCAAGGCAGATAGAAAAGATAGACACATTATCATCTAAACAGGTGTGGTCTCTTTCAGCCATTTGGCTTAAAAAACTGAATGTGTTATATTTAAACATTGGCATCAGGATGCAGTAAGCCTCCCATAGTGGGCCTACACTGAACATAGGTGACATGATAATATTTTTTTTCCTCCATGGAATTAGAACACTAGTTGTTAAGGGGCATTGCAAGTGTGGTCAATGCTCATGTTGAACACAAAGATTAAAAATTGTTTTATAAATCCTACTATTGAACAGAAAAATCAATTTAAAATCTTTACTAATTGTCATTCTAATTATCTCATTTATATTATTATTTGCCCATGCACAAAGATCTTTGTGGGACAAACCCATTTAAGCGTGAGAAAACTTATATACCATATAACCGAAAACAAAAGCAAAATCCAAAATGAAAACTTACAAGCCTCCTTAACTCAGAATTTCATTTCCCAAAAACATAGGGCCTTTGCAGACTGCCAGAAATAGTGCACATTAAATTGAGGCACTGCCCTGGCTCAGTGCTAGGGAATCATGGGAACTGTAATTTATTGTGGCACCAGAGCTCTCTGACAGAGAAGGCTCAATGTCCCAGAAAAAAATACAATTCCCATGACTCCCTAGCACTGAGCCAGGGCAGTGCCTCAATTTAATGTGCACTATTTCTGGCAGTCTGCAAAGGCCCATACTCCTGAATCAGAGATAATTTTTTTCTTCCCAACATATTGAATCCTATCCCTTATAGCGCAAATCCTTCCAAGTAGAGTTTGCTTTTTGGATTCATATGTAGAAGTCTTGTGGTTCTGTAGGTTTGAATGATAGACTATCTGTTTATTTATAAAGTTTTCTGTAACTATTTGTGGTGCATATTTAATAAACTTTTGTATTATGCCATGGTCTTAGGGCTCTCCATAGTTTTTAGGGCTCTCCATACTTAGGGCTCTGACATACTTTTTGTGTTTTAATACATTTCTTTGATTTCACCAGCTATGTAGTTGTTGTGGGACTAGAAATGAATTTATGTTTCTTTAAATTTAGAACTGCTCAAAAATTTTCACAGATCTATTTAAATTAGCTTAGTATTACAGCTAGAAGATGCTGCTTATGTAGGAAATCCAGCACACTGGAGGGTTTTTTCATTTGATAGAATTCACACAGTAAGTGACATTTTAACTATGTTTGGTTTTTAGATTAATTACTGCTTATATGCAGTTGTTTTAAATGTAATTGATTTAATAATGTTTTACGGGGGGGAGGAGGGATTGTTGTTGTTTTAACTTGCTTGTAATTTACAAATTTTTATTGTTCACCGCCTAGATTGGTTTTCCACTAGGGCGGTATATAAATAAAATATATTATTATTATTATTATTATAAAATACTATATGTTTTTGAAATTAGTGAAGACATTATCTGGATGAACAGTGTCTATTGTGGTGGTACTGGCACATGGAATATTCCAACTAAAGAAGACCCTGTACAAAATGGCTATTTAGGTCCCAGGAATGATAAGATCTCTTTTACAAAAAGTCACAGATTTGTAGTCTGTCATTAACAATCTGTTTCATGATTTCCAGTTATTGGGACTTTTACAGCACCTATTTTGTTTTGCAACACAGATGGAGTTTCTTCTATAGCTACATCCACACTACAGAACTAATGCAGTTTGACACCAATTTAACTGTCATGGCTCAGTGCTATGGAATTGTGGGAATTGTAGTTTTGTGAGACATTTAGCCTTCTCTATCAGAGAGCTCGGGTGCCACCATAAACAACTACTCCCAGAATAGTTGCATGGAAATGAGATCTCCAGGACCATTTTAAATTAAAACCCAAGCCCACATATTTAAAATAGGATTGCTGTTTGTGATAAAGTGAAGGAAGGCTGGCCCATGGAAGAGGGTTGTTCGGGAAAGCAAGGGTTAATGAGGGAAAGAGCGGGGAGCCAGAGAAGGGAATTACAAGGTCTAACGACACCTGGCAAAGAAGAAAGGGAAGCAAGGCCCAGGAGGGAGGGGCCCAGGGGTAAAAGGGAAAAGGAGGAGGTGTTCGGGGAGAGGGAAGAATGCGGAAGAAGGCTCGGTGAGGCGGACGGGGTGAGGGAAAGAGAAAGAGAAGCGATAAGTACTGGAGCGCGAGGGGAGAGAGGAACACTGGCCGAAGGAGAGTCACTGTTTGGTGAATGAGCTTCTGAGTTAATTAAAAGGTGCCGAGCATATATCTTAAGTGGTCTGCCCTTTCTTTCGTCGAAATGGATACCTCCAAGAAGCATGGAGTGGGAGGAATTCCTTGCGGCCCCGCGACATTGGTGTCAGAAGTGGGATCCCAGGTACAAGGCGGGGCTACAGGACCCAGTGAGTCTTGGTTTGCATGGTTGGCTGACCAACAGGAAACGTTGTTGCGGAGTGTGAACGCTCACCAGGTGCAGTTGATGGAGCAAATGTTTGCAGCCCAACAGGTGACACATCAGCAGTTGGTAACGCAGATGACTGAGGCGATGAGGCTCCCAAGGGAGGGGGAAAAGCCTACCTTGGAGGCGCTGGTAGGGGCCCCAGCCCCAATAAGATTGGTCAAGATGGGCCCTAATGATGATCCGGAGGCATTTTTACACGCTTTCGAGAGGGTGGCCATAGCTGCCAAGTGGCCTAAGGAACAATGGGCTCTTATAGTCACCCCATGTCTTACGGGGCCTGCCCAGGAGATAGTGGATACCTTAGCCCCCGAGGAAGCCTCTTCTTATGAGAAAGTCAAAGAGGCCATTTTGACTACTCTCAATATCTCGGAGGAGACTTATAGGCGCCGGCTACGCGAGTTAAAGTGGACTCTGGGCATGCATCCGCGTGCCCTGGGGCAAAAGGTTAGAGCCAGCGGTTTGAGATGGCTGAAGCCGGCGGTGTGATCGGCGCCAGAGGTGGCTGAAATGGTGATGGTTGAACAATTTATTAATGCCTTACCAATGACAGCCCGCAGTTCGGTGCGGTGCCACAAACCCTCCAAGTTGGAAGAGGCTGTGGCTTTGATGGAGGCCTTTGCAGGGGCTGAGGAGGCCGAATTAGGGAACCCTCGGGGACCGGTGGAACCAAAGGTAGCGCGGGGAACCAGAGTGGCCGGGGGAAGACCACCAGAACGTCGGGGAATGTCGCCGGGAGACAGATTTGGAGACGAGGGGACCGTGAGCAAAGGTTTGAAAGGAGGAGTAGAGGGAGGCAAACCAACTAACCCTGCCCGAAGACCATTGATGTTGGGTGCCCAGGAAGGTCCCTGGCGTCCAATCAACTGCTTCACCTGTGGGATGGAGGGCCACATTAAGAAGGACTGTCCTCTCATGGAGTGTGCCTGGGGAGATGCCTGGGAAGCGGCCCAGGTAAGTAGGGACGTGATAGGTAGGGATGCTCGGGTGGTCACAGCCTGGGTCAATGGACAGAGAGTTCAAGCCCTAGTTGACTCAGGCTGTAGCCACACCTTGGTAAGGGGAGTATCAGGAAAGGCGGATGGTCCCCAGGTGGCGGTGAAATGTATCCATGGGGAGGTGAAACCCTATTTTACCACCAGGGTGAGGGTGAGAGTTGGAAAAATGGAGCGAAAAATGAGGGTGGGGGTGGTACCCTCCATGGGAAGAGAAATGCTCCTAGGGTGGGATTGGCCCCACTGGCGGGAATTAATCCAGAAGGAGGAGGCTTACGCTGCGGCAGAGGTCAGGGCGGAAGGGGTAGATATCACCAGGGTTAATAGAGAGCAAGTGGCCTTTTGGCAGCAAAATGATGCGACCTTACAGGAAGCGCTTAAGCAAGCGGTTCCAGAGGAGGAAAGGGGAAAGAAGGGACCTTACTTTGTTTTTAAAAATAATTTACTGTATAGGGTTCAACAGATGAAGGAAGGAGAGGCGGCACACTGGCAAATATTGGTGCCCCGACCACTACGTCCTGCGGTGTTTTCCTTAGCTCATGACATTCCTCTGGCGGGACACCTGGGTGTGGATAAAACCACAAGTCGCATTTTGCAGAGGTTTTATTGGCCTGGGGTGTGGAAAGAGGTGAAAGACTGGTGTGCCTCTTGTCCCCGATGTCAGATGACACAAAGAAGGGGAGCTCCCGCCGGGCCTCTGATTCCTATGCCCATCATAGATGAACCCTTTACAAGGGTGGGCATTGATTTTGTAGGGCCTCTGGGGAAGTCTGCAGCTGGCCATCGGTTTATTTTGGTGATGGTGGATTACGCTACCCGTTACCCAGAAGCAGTCCCTTTACGATCCATGCAAGCAAGTAAGGTGGCTCAGGAGTTGTTGGCAATTTTTGCGAGGGTGGGGTTTCCATGAGAGGTTATTACAGATCAGGGCACCTCTTTCATGAGTAGAGTCCTGCAAAAGATGTGGTCTATTCTCAAAGTCAAACCCCTAAAGACCTCCATTTATCACCCACAGGCCAATGGGTTGGTGGAATGATTTAATGGGACCCTAAAGGCCATGCTTAGAAAGTTTGTAGTGGAACAGGGATCACAATGGCATTTGTTGATAGGACCTCTCTTGTTTGCGTATCGGGAGGTCCCACAAACGTCCTTGGGGTTCTCACCTTTTGAGCTGTTGTACGGAAGACGTCCTCGAGGAGTGCTGGACTTGGTTAGAGAAGGGTGGGAAGAGGAGGTTAGCGAAGGGCCTACGGTGTTAGGAAGAGTGCTACGGATGAGGGAACAGTTGGAAAAGATTGGGCAGATAGCGAGACAGAATCTGGAGGAGGCCCAAAGAAGACAGAAGGATGCATATGACCGGCGTGTCAGGCCTAGGTCCTTGCAGGTGGGACAAAAAGTGTTAGTGTTATTGCCCTCGGAGAGAGCGAAGTTGTTTGCTCAGTGGCAAGGACCCTGGGAGGTCAAAAGGCAGGTGGGCCCGGTGGACTATGAGGTGGAGGTGCGGGGGGCCCGTCCTCGGTTACAGGTTTTTCATATTAATCTCCTTAAGGAATGGAAAGAGCGAGAAGCCTTTTTGGCTCAAGTAGGAACGGGGGACGAGGGAGAAGAAGAGTTAGGCCCACAGGCTGGGCACGAAGAGGGTCCTGATGATCTACCTATCTGCTCTGATCTCTCAGAGGAACAGCTTAGACATATCCATCAGGTGAGATGGGACTTTGCAGATGTCTTCTCTAGGGACCCGGGCTTCACGTCCATGACTTGCCATAGAATAGTTACAAAGCCCGGGGTGGTGGTGAGGGTTCCAGCGAGACCTTGGCCGTGGAGGTTACAGAAAGGGATTAATGGTGAAGTCAATAAGATGTTAGCTCTGGGGGTCATAGAACCCTCTAATAGTCCCTGGCGAAGTCAACCGGTACTGGTTCCGAAGCCTGATGGGTCGATTAGGTTTTGTATAGACTTTCGGAGGCTCAATGAGGTGTCTCGGTTTGATGCTTATCCTATGCCAGGGACTACACAATTGCTAGAGAAGTTGGGAAAGGCTAAGTTCTTGTCCTCTTTAGACTTAACAAAAGGTTACTGGCAGATTCCATTACCGGAAGGGGACAGAGAAAAGATGGCCTTTGTGACGCCTAAGGGTCTATTTCATTTTGTATGAATGCCCTTTGGCCTTCATGGAGCAGCAGCAACTTTCCAAAGGCTAATGGATCGGGTCCTGGCCCCTCTAGAACATTGCGCGGCATCGTACATTGACGATATAATTATCTTTAGCAACTCGTGGTCAGAACACGTTCAACACCTCCGACAAGTGCTGCAGAGATTAAGGGAGGCAGGCTTGACGGCTAACCCCGCAAAGTGCGCGGTGGCGCGGCGAGAAGTGAAATATTTGGGATACTGGGTAGGAAGGGGGCAGTTAAGGCCCATGGAAGATAAGGTCAACCAGATTAGTAAGTGGCCACGGCCTATGAATAAGAAACAGGTGAGGCAATTTTTGGGGTTGGCTGGATATTATAGAAAGTTTATCCCTCATTTTGCCAGCATAGCAGGACCCTTGACAGATTTAACACGAAAATCTCGGAATAAGAGACAATGGTGGGGGGTCCGGGAGGAGGAGGCCTTTAACACCCTGAAACGGCTGTTATGTAGTCAGCCGGTCTTACGAGCTCCGGATTTTGATAAACTGTTCATTCTCCAAACGGATGCGTCCGAGAGAGGGATTGGGGCCATTCTGGCTCAACAGTGGGAAGATGGAGAGCACCCTGTTCTTTATTTGAGTCGGAAGCTGAAGCCGGGAGAAAGAAAGTATGCAGCCATTGAGCGGGAGGCTCTGGCAGTGAAATGGGCTGTTTTGGCTCTACGTTATTATTTGTGGGGAGCTCGGTTTACTTTGGTCATGGACCATGCCCCTTTACCATGCCCCTTTACCATGCATACCATGAAGGATGCTAATCCTCGGCTGACGCGGTGGTATTTAGCTCTGCAGCCCTATGCCTTTACGGTCCAACATCGAGCGGGGAGACATCATACTAATGCTGATTTTTTTTCTCGACAGGGCCCGTGGGCTTGCGGAGATAGAACAACCCTCTTGTCGGGGGGGTTATGTGATAAAGTGAAGGAAGGCTGGCCCATGGAAGAGGGTTGTTCGGGAAAGCAAGGGTTAATGAGGGAAAGAGCGGGGAGCCAGAGAAGGGAATTACAAGGTCTAACGACACCTGGCAAAGAAGAAAGGGAAGCAAGGCCCAGGAGGGAGGGGCCCAGGGATAAAAGGGAAAAGGAGGAGGCGTTCGGGGAGAGGGAAGAATGCGGAAGAAGGCTCGGTGAGGCGGACGGGGTGAGGGAAAGAGAAAGAGAAGCGATAAGTACTGGAGCGCGAGGGGAGAGAGGAACACTGGCCGAAGGAGAGTCACTGTTTGGTGAATGAGCTTCTGAGTTAATTAAAAGGTGCCGAGCATACATCTTAAGTGGTCTGCCCTTTCTTTCATCGAAATGGATACCTCCAAGAAGCATGGAGTGGGAGGAATTCCTTGCGGCCCCGCGACACTGTTGTATGGGTTTTGCATTCATTCTGCAGTTATGAAGGTCTTCTCTTCTTCCCAAAGACCTCTACTTTTGTTTTAGGAGCTTTATTGCTTGGGGTTTTAAACTAAATCAAGCCTCCTGGGCTGCAGCTCGGAAGTGGGATGGAGGTGGAGATTATTGCATGCTAAATCGGTGCCAAATCGGCTGCCATCATCAGCCCGCATCCCAGCCAGGCTGAGCTGGTGCTTTGTAGAAATTGGAACACTTTCTGGTTTCTAAAAAGTGCCAGCTGAGCCCAGCTGGGACCCAGGCTGATGGTGGCTGGTGATTCAGTGGTGATTTAACATGCAATAATCCCTGGCTCCATCCCATCTCCCAGCTGCAGCCCAGGAGGCTTGATTCAATTTAAAACCCCAAGAGATAAGCTCCATAGAGTGGTTGATTGTTAACCACTTCTTTAAACAGAAGGCATTCAACAGTTTTAGAAGTCTCTGCATCCCAATCAAGGTGACAGAAATCTAAATACCATCAGCATACAAAACAACCAAAAGTTTGGAATCTAGTATAGTGACTGGAAAATAATCTGACCCAGACAAATCATTTATATAAAAATTAAACAAAAAAGGGGGCTAAAAGGCAACCCTGTCAAACTCCCATAACCATAGAGATATCATCAGATTATCCATTAGCCATGAGTTTGAATGTGAGGGGGGTGACAGAGTGCAGCAATTGAAATCTTCTGTCAGTATTAGTGGTAGCTAACTTTTGACAAAGATGATTTTCAATAAGACCAAAGGCACAAAACTAGCTAAAAGTTTTTTCTGCCTTTAGGTGAATATTTTTGGATCCCATGGAGCAGGGGTAGGCAACCTTTCCCCTTTAAGGGCCGAGGGACTTCAGCTCCCAGAAGCCTCAGCCATGTTGGCCAATAGTCCCATGTTGGCCAATAGCTCCTGGGATTCTGGGAGCTGAAGTCCCTCGGCCCTTAAAGGGGAAAGGTTGCCTACCCCTGCCATGGAGAATAAAACAGTGAACAGTTGTGGATTTGCCCTTCATGAATCCTGCTTGTTCTTCTGCAATAATACAATTTTCAGAGACCCAGACTTTCAACTTATTTAATAAGTATTTTGAGCATCATTTAGACACAATACTCAATAAACTGACAGGTCTAAATTCTTCGGATCAGCCTTACAGCCCTTTTTATGAATAGGTACAACTATGCTTACTCCCAAAGGTATTTTCCCAAATTATTTAATATATGTAAACAGCAAAGCTAGGACTGGCACCCATCAGCCAGGATTTGCTTTGAATAATTCTCCAGGAAGCATATCATCCTCAGGGGCTTTTTTAGTAGGAAGGGAGAGTCAAATTATTAATTTCATCAAGGGGCACTGGTTCCCAGTCTGGGCAACAAGCAAGCTCAGATATGTCTGAGCCGTAGCAAGGGTTCATGCTAGACCCAAAAGTAGTCTGATTAAAAAGAGAAGAAAAATGAGCATGCCATTGCACAGAGGTAATTTGGTAGTCAGTGAGGTCATATACAATTTTTGTCCCTTTTGCCACAAAGGCTTAAAATCTAATAGAATCCCTATCCACAAGTGTCTGGCATAGCTCCATCCATTTCTGACAAATATTATCTGCCCCCCCCCCCCAAGTAAATCTTCACACTCCCTGTGAAGTTAAAATCTGTAATTTTCTAGTGAATCTTCCCATCTTAATTTTCTTACTACTCTACCTTCTGGATAGCACATTGCTCATCAAACCATCCATGTCAGGAATGTTTTATTGTGTTTTGAGTTACCTTTTTGTATTTTGATTTATTTATTTATTCCCAGGATTTATATCCTGCCTTTCTTCCACAGTGGGATTCAAGGTGGGTTACAATATATTAAAACATTGGCTAAACAAGGCTAAATCATTGATTACAAAAATTTAAAACTAAATACTACTAACAATTAAAACATCGATTAAAATGGCATAATTCAAAACAGTAATAATCATAATACATTAAAAGCAGCATGCCACATTACTCAGATAAAATCTACCCACCAAAGGCCTGCCTAAATAAAAATGTCATTAGCTGCTGGTGGAAAGAGAGCAGGGAGGGGGCCAACCTGGCCTCCACTGTCTGGGAGCAGCCATGTTGAAGGCTCTCTCCCGAGTCATCACCAACCACATTTGCGAAGGTGGTGGGACTGAGAGAAAGCCCTCTCCTGCTGATCTTAGCACTTGGGCTGGCTTATATAGGGAGATACGGTCCTTCAGATAGTCTGGACCCAAGCCATTTAGGACTTTAAAGGTCAAAACCAGCACCTTGAATTCTGCCCAGAAATGGACTGGTAGCCAGTGTAGCTGTTTCAGCAAGGGAGTGACATGGTCTGTGTAGCCAGCCCCAGTCAACACTCTGGCCACAGCATTTTGCACCCGTTGCAGTTCCCGAACAGTTTCCAAGGGCAGCCCCATGTAGAGTACATTACAATAATACAAATGGGATTTAACCAAGTCATATGTTACGGTAGCCAGATTTGGAGTCTCAAGGAACGGGTGGAACTGGTGCACAAGTTTTAGCTGTGCAAATGCATTCCTGGCCACTGCTGAAACCAGGGCATCCAGGCTCAGAGTCCAGGAGCACACCCAAGCTGCAAACCTGAGATTTCACGGGGAGTGTAACCCCATCCACTCAGGCAACATCCCTATTCCCTGATCTGCTTTATGACTGACAGGAGTACCTCTGTCTTGCCTGGATTAAGCTTCGATTTGTTTGCCCTCATCCAGTCCATTACTGACAGCAGATAATGGTTCAGTACAGAGACACCTTCCTTGGAGTCAGGTGGGAAGGAGAGATAGAATTGGGTGTGATCTGCATAATGGTGACACCATGTCCCAAAACTCTGGATGATCTCTTCCAGCAGTTTCATGTAGATGTTGAGTAACCTAGGGGGCAGAAGAGAACCCTGAGGGACCCAACAGGCCAATTGTAATACTACTTTTTGTAGTGGCCAATGTATATTTTATTTTTGATTATACATTGTGGTATTCTGTTTTATGGTTGTTAATTGCTTTCAAGTCACTTCCACTTAGAAAAAAACTATGAATGAGAGACCTCCAACTCATCCTGTCATCAATAGACCTGCTCAGGTCTTGCAGATTAAGGGTTGTAGCTTCCGTGGTTGCATCTATCCATTTAGAATATGGCCTTCTACTCCTTTCTACCTTCTGAAGCATAATTGTCTCTTATAGTGAGTCAGATCTTCTCATGTTATGGACAAAGTATAACAGTCTCAAGGTCTAAGCAGACTGCCAGAAATAGTGCACATTAAATTGAGGCACTGCCCTGGCTCAGTGCTAGGGAATCATGGGAACTGTATTTTTTTCTAGGACATTGAGCCTTCTCTGTCAGAGAGCTCTAATGCCACAATAAATTACAGTTCCCATGATTCCTTAGCACTGAGCCAGGGCAGTGCCTCAATTTAATGTGCACTATTTCTGGCAGTCTGCTTAGGTCCAGTTTAGTTTAAGGAGACTTCAAGCCTGACTTTTAGAAGTCCACAGTTTCCACAGAACTCTTCTCTAGCACCGTATCTCAAATGAGCTGATTTTCTTCCATGTCCAAGCCTTCTTTTGATATCTTGAGTGCAGACTCCAATTTGATTAATGTCTGAGTCAACGTATGGAAAATCTTGAACTATTTCAATGCCTTCTTCATCTACTTTAAAGTTATGTAAATCATTTGTGGTCATTATTTTTGTTTTCTTGTTAAACTGTACAACTGCTTTTGCATTTTCTCACTTGACTTTCTTCAATAATCATTCCAAATCTTTGCCGTTTTCTCTTAGTAGTATGGTATCACCTGCATATTTTAAATTATTCATGTTCCTTCTGACAATTCGATATGAATTTTAGTTCTTCTGTTGTACATTGTGTAGGGAAAATGCCAAATAAAATATAGTGTGGCTGTCCATGTGAGAATAGTATGTTTGTTTGTCATTTAAAGCTCTTCCATTTAAAAAAAATTGCAAAAAATCCAAAACATCAAAAGAGAGGTAAAGCTGAAAACTAGGTCTGAAATTTTCAGTTTGAAGTCCCATTAAGTTTTTGCTTTAAAAAAACATCACTTTGCAGAGAATGATATCTGCCCTTCCAACTAGGAAAACACTTGCCAAGTGAGAGGTTAGGGAAATTACATTGAGTATTATCCTGAGAACAGCCTCCTTTAAAATATTTTTAAATTAAGTGATGCACAACATCATGTGTATCACAGTGTGTTCATTCTCCTGCAAATTACAGTGTGTGATGTGATGACTCCCTCCTCCTCAGTAATTTGCAAATGAGGGTAAGAGCATGTAATAATAATAATAATAATAATAATATAATTATTATTTATTTCTTATATCCCGACTTTTGCCTGAGCAATCAATGTAGCATGCTGTTGGACCATCTTTAGTTTTTAAAGATTACTCTCCTCTGAAATGGAGATCTTTTCATGTAAGGAAGGGGTGTTGCAGACTGCCGGAAATAATGCAAACTGAGTCCACTATTAGGGTTAGGGTTAGTGCTAGGGAATCATGGGAACTGTATTTTATTGTAGCACCAGAGCTCTCTGACAGAGAAGACTCAATGTCTCAGAAAAAACCCCAAACAATTCTGGCAGTCTGCAATCCCCCGAACTCCATTTTTTTTTTTTTTAGAAAAATTAAAAACCATCATCCCCCTGAGCTATAGGGAACATGGAAGCCTAACCATTCAAAATGTTCCTCTAGTCACAAAATGCTATTACCTTCCCACAGACGTGGTACCTATTTATCTATTTGCATTTGCATGCTTTTGAACTGCTAGGTTGGCAGAAGCTAGGACTAATGACAGGAACTCACCCCATCATGCAGCACTTAGGTCTCAAACCACCAACTTTCCAACCTTATGATTGTCAGAATTAGCATCTTACCCACTAAGCCACCACATCCTGGACTCAGTAATTATACATTAAGCTAGTTTTCAAACAATATGTAGTAGCTCCAGGTGGTTTCACCGGATGTGGTATTTTTGAGAAGGAGCAACAATAATATCTCTCCCCCTGCCCCATGCCTCCTGAAGCCTGGGTGCTACTTCCCAAGGGTAGGCAGCCTAGGCAAGGCCAGGCTGGGAAGGTACTTGGGAGGGAGGAACCAAGTGGCCATGTTGTTCCTGCCACTGCCACAAATTAGTCTGCCAGCTTGCCTAGGCAGCACCAAAACAGGCCAGCTGAGACACTCCTCTCACTTCCTGCCTGTCTCTGTGCTGTCCAGCTGAGCTGCCATGCTGCCCTTGCCAAAGAAGTGGTGGTGGTAGAGGAGGTGCTGGCCAGATGAGAGAGGGAGGAAACTTTTTCTTGGCTGGCCAAACAAAGTTGCCAGACCCAGAACTTTGGCATCCCTTTCCACTAGCACACCAGGTGACACCCCACCCTAAGGTGCAGTCCACACACCCTGCATCTCCTTGTGACACTGCTAGTTCTTGAAAAGTATGGCTATCTTGTCTTGGCCCCCTATGTGGCAAGCATGAAACAGCATAACAACATTGCCACAGCTGGTGTTGCAAAGATCAACATTTTTTATAGTAATGGCCAATACAGTGATTTTCAGACTACATCCAAAATGGTTAAAATGCCTGTACTGCAGCCACTCACTTATAGACCACAAGGTTGCGAGTTCAGTACTAGCCAGGGCTCAGGCTAGACTCAGGCCTGCATCCTTCCGAGGTCGCTAAAATAAGTGTCCAACTGTTGGAGGGCAATGAGCTTACAGTTGTAAACCGCTTAGACATCCCATAGCACAATATGAAGCAGTATATAAATGAAGCTGCTTAGCTGCTTTAAAAACAACAGATAGTCTTATTTCACACATATATTACAGCATAAAGCTACATGGACAACACATTCCATTAAATGCATGAAGTGTTTATCCTAAGCAACACATGGGAGATCATGATAAAGTTACAGCAGTGAGGAAAATAAAATGGGAAAAAACATGTAGTCTGATATCACACGCTTGATATACCTGATTCAAGGTGTAGTACATAGAACTGAGTGCCTTGATGAATTGTAACTCAGTGTTCTCTTGTTTTAATCTGCCTCTGAAGTTTCTCTGCTCTAAAACAGCCAGTCTAAAATCAATGACAAAATGTCCTGGGAGGCATGTTTGTTCTTCCAATGTTTTTTTATATATATATATATATCACCACTTCCAATGTAAGATTTGTGACAATTTATTCTTTTATGTGCAGTGGCTATTTGCCTTATTTAGAATGCAGAATAGTGTTACTAGCAGATGATGGTGTATATCATATTGGAAGATCAGCAGGTAAATGAACTCCTGAGCGTGTGGCTTGTGATTAGTTTGTTGTTAGCTGCCCTTGAGATGGTTCTGACTCATGGCGACCCTGTGGATGAGATATCTCTAAGAATCCCTGTCTTCCACTACCTTGCCCAGATCCAGGAAGCCCTTCCCAATAACCCCTCTGATTGAGTCTATCCATCTGGTTTGCAGTCTTCCTCTCTTTCTTCTACCCCCTACCTTTCCTAGCATCATTGTTTTTTCTAGTGATTCGTGCCTTCTCATTATGTGGACAATAGTCTCAACTTGATCATCTTTGCTTCCAAGGAGAGCTCTGGAATGATCTGTTCAAGAACCCATTTGTTTGTCTTCTTGGTTCTCCATGGGATCCTAAGGACTCTTCTCCAGCACCACATTTCAAATGAATTGATTTGCTTTCTCTCTGCTTCCTTCACTGTCCAGCTCTCACATCTGTACATGGTAATTGGAATACAATGGCCTGAACAATTCTGACTTTAGTGCTCAGTTGTATGTCTTTGCTCTTCAGTATCTTTTCCAGTTCTTTTACAGCTGCCCTTCCCATTCCTAGTTTTCTTATTTCTTGACTGCAGTCTCTATTCTGGCCAATATTTGATCCTAGATATGAGCATTCTTTAACTATTTCAATTTCCTCATTTGTGTATTTCTTCTGTGGTCATTATTTTTCTTTTCTTTATATTCAGCCTTTGCACTTTCATCTTTGACGTTCCTTATTAACTGTTCCAATTCCTGAATGACTTTGACTAATATTATGGTGGCATCCACATATCTTAGATTGTTAATGTTGCTTCCTCCTATCTTAACTCTCCTTTTTCTGATTCTAATTCTGCTTTCCTTATGATGTTTTCACCATATAAGTTAAACAAGCAACATGATAGGATGCAGTCTTGCCTGACCCCTTTGCCTATTGGGAACCACTTTGTTTCCCAGAATTCTGTTCTGATGGTGGCCTCTTGTTCTTGGTTCAGATTCCTCTTCAGGACTGTCAGATGTAGGGGCACCCCCATGTCTTTGAGAGCATTCTATATTTTTTCGTGATCTATACAATCAAATGCTTTGCTGTTGTCTATGAAACACATGCTAATTCTTTTTTGGAATTCCTTGGTGCAATCCATTAGCCATTGTATGTTTGCAACTAGGTTTGAAAGAAATCTTGCCAAAGTAGATATGGGTACACAGTGCAGTCTGTGTTTATTTCAGGATTTGGTTCATGTGGCCTGTTGGTGAGTACCTATGCAGATCTGGGATAATTTGGGGAAAACTTTTCTGGTCACATCACACTATAGGTATACAGCTCCATCTAAGCATAAATGCGGGGGGTGGGGGATTCTGCCTTAGCAGGAAGCTGTACTGGAGGATATTTAAAGTCCCCTCCAGTCCTACAGTTCTGTGTTTGAATAGTAGTCATGTAGGCATAGTTAGCTTGTAACCGTTAAGACTGGGGAAATAAATTTCCTTAGTTTTATTTCACCAAGAGGTGGAGGGCCTCCTAGAACCATACGGTTGGCTTGAACTACAAGGTCCAAAGTCCAACCCCCTGCCAAAGCATTCCTGAAAGAAGCCCTACCAACCACTGGTTAAAGACCTCCCAAATGGAATTGAAAAGCCAAAGCAAAAGATAATATAAATAATCTTTATCTAAATCTGCTTGAAAAGTAACAAAACAACATACCGGTATATAACAAAAGTATTCAAAACCAATACATATATACAAAAGATACAAAATGAACAAGAGCAATAATGGCAAACAGAATAATAAAAATAGCAAATATATCAACTAATATAGACTCACTGAAGCAGGTAACACAAAATATAATACAAAGAAAAAGGCTAAGAGAAAAAATGAGTGGGAGAGGGGTGAATCAGAAATGAAAGCTAGTCTTATGTAATACACACAACTGAAGATCATTTCTATCTCAGTAGCTCACCATTAACCCTACAATGGTCATTAACCCTACAATGACTAAAGTTATATATCTTGTTCCTCAGATGGAAAATTCACTATCCCCTGAGGCAGTCTGACAAACAGCATCAACAGTAAAACAGTCCTTCCTAATCTTCAAACTCTTTTCTTGTAATTTGAATCCACCAGTTTGTCTTCTAGTCTCTGGAGCAGCAGAAAACAAGCTTCACTTCATCCTCCATGGGCCTTTGCAGACTGCCAGAAATAGTGCAAATTGAGTCCACTTTAAGGGTTAGGGTTAGTGCTAGGGAATCATGGGAATTGCTTTTTTTTCCTGAGACATTGAGCCTTCTTTGTCAGAGAGCTCTGGTGCCACAATAAAATGCAGTTCCCATGATTCCCTAACCTTAACCCTAACCCTTAAAGTGGACTCAATTTGCACTATTTCTAGCAGTCTGCAAAGGCCCCATGACATCCTTTCAGATATTTAAAGATAGCTATAATGTTACCTCTCAGTCTCCAAGCTAAACATTCCTAGTACTTGGTGTCCCCCTGCCCTCTACTGTCTCTCTTCCCCATGTTTCCAACTACTGTGAGGTGCAACTCATCTCTTGCCAGTAGTCCTTCTTCATGAAATTGTAGACCAGGGGTAGGCAACCTTTCCCCTTTAAGGGCCGAGGGACTTCAGCTCCCAGAATCCCAGGACCTATTGGCCAACGTGGGACTATTGGCCAACATGGCTGAGGCCTCTGGGAGCTGAAGTCCCTCGGCTCTTAAAGGGGAAATGTTGCCTACCCCTGTTGTAGACCATAGTCCAAGAAACCAAATCTTTTTCCCTTGCTTGGCCAGAGGTCACATAACATTACCCCTCACATAACATAAGCCAGGGGTCCACAAACTACAGCCCGCAGGCCGGCCCCGGCCCGTCGAGGCCTTCTTACTGGCCTGCCACCGCTACCGCCACACCGCCACCCGCATGTGCTGCTTGGCACCATTTTGTCTTCCAAAATGGTGTCCGGAATCGTGTGCATGTGTCTGATGTCATGTGCACATGCACACGATTCTGGGTGCCATTTTGAAAGACAAAATGGCACTCGGCGGCACGCGCATGCATGCGAGATGGCAGGTGCATGTGCATGACTCTGGGCACCATTTTGGAAAACAAAATGGCTTCCGAGTCGTGCGCATGCACACGCGTGCATGTGCGCATGCGCCTCTGGCCCCCTGGAGATCTGGGGGCCAGCGAACCGACCCCCAAATCAAAAAGTTTTGGGACCCCTGATCATAAGCCCTCTAAGAACAGATGCCCTTTGAAACACAAAGGGGTAAAGCTTTGGTGCTCCCTGTGTGCCTTTTCCTGCAACTTCCAGTCCCTTTTGGAACACAGGTAGAGGTATGGAAATCCAAAACAAAGTCAGATTCTTCTAGATTTCACTCATTCCCAATAGATGGTGTGCATACATGACAGCTTAGGTTTTTTTTTCTAAGGTGTTACTGCTCATAACTTCTGGGTTCCAGCTGCAGTGGCCTGGGGAGATGGACTTGCTCCCCTTTAGGTATTTACTGTATATATTCAACTATAAGTTGACCTCATGTATAAGTTTTGGGGGGGCATGTAATAAAGGAAGCATAGGAAAATGATACCAAATGATTACAAAATTCCAGCAGGCATAACTGTTTGCTCTTACATTAAAAGGTGGATAAATGAAAGAGTAGAGGGGCTCAGTGCTTTCAGGACAGATTATACTCTTGCCTTTCACCAGGTGATAGTTTCCTTTTTTAAAAAATAAGAGTTAGAACACAGCATTTATATTGACCCATGGAGAAATTGACTCAGGGTTTTAAGGGTCAATTTTTTTGATTAAAATGTCTAGACTTATACATGAGTATATACAGTAATGCATATATTAAATTTTGGATGAATCTTAAGTGGCCAATAGCTTTGGCTGATTGTAATAATCTTTGCACATGTGTGACCTGGCAGCCTTGGTTAGGCCTTGGTCCATGACAGTCTATAAACATGATATTGAGTGGCCTTAACAAGGTCTACCTTATATCAGTGGCTCACTAGGGAGGTGCGGTGGTGTGAGTGGCTGCCTTCCAGGTCTTATTCATCCATCACTGCACAGGGCTCAGAAGGACAGGCTGGGGAGGTGGCTGCCTTTCAGGTCCCCATGCAGCAATGGCCATGCAGGACTTGGAAGGCCAGGGGGCTGCTGATGGGGCTGAGATCACCCCCATCTTGTTGCTGTGGTGCCATTCTACAGATCATGGCAACGAGGTGGAGGAGTTTCCTTTTGCCCCCCCCCCAAGCCTCCCCCCCCCAGGAGCCCCATCTCTCCACACGGGGTGACATCCTGGGCAGGGATGCCAGTGCCTTATTGTAGAGTATTCCTGAATATCTGTCTGGCCAGGCTCTATGTTTTATGTTCCAGTGTGAATACTGTAGTCTGGGAAATATGTGGTATAAATCCTTACGCTCTGAGACACTATCCAATTTGTCTTAATAGATGTGTTACAGGCCTTGGCTACAGATAGTGGATGTTATGGTGGATTTGTGTGAAGAAGCTGATAGCATGTGTAGAAGGTGATGATATGTTTAGCAATAAACAGGCTTTCTATATCAAGTGGTGCTTATGTTTTTACTCCATAGTCCATTGTAATACTGAGAAAATGAACACCTAGCAGAACTTCTCAAGTGCCTGCTGAACATGAATGTAGCAATTAAGATATTGGTATACTGTGGAGCTATATGAGTGTGCATTATTGTGAAGATACATGTTGTCAATAAACCTGAAATAACTGTAGGATAAAATTCCATGAAGGGAATAGTACAAGTGCACTATTGTGTTCTCCAACATTCCCTATTGAACTGAGATGAATTTGATTTTACCTGTCCTTAGTAAATAATTGACTCTTATTGATGTGTGTTCATTTAACATGGAAAAGAGAATAAGGAAAGAATAAGGAGGAAAATTATAGCTATCTTCAATAGCAATAGCACTTACATTTCTATAATGCTTAATAGTGAATTTAGCATTCTCTAAGCAGTTTACAATCTGTAGGCCAATTGCTGGGTAGTCATTTTGCCAATCCATGAAAGGATGGAAGGCTGAATCAACCCTGGAGTCCTGCCTGGGATCAAACTCACAACCTTATGGCTGCAGTACTGACATTTAACCACTGTGCAGCACTAGAACCAGTCTGTTATCTGTTGCATCAAAGGGCAGCACTAGAACCAGTCAATGGAAATTGCATGGAAAAAGATTCTAACACCCTGATTATCCAATTATCCAATGTGTAGAACAAGCTGCCTTGGAATATGATGGGATCTTCTTTACTAGAGATATTTAAGCAGAAGCTGGATGGTCATCTATCAGGGATGCTCTGGTTGCAACTTGTACTGAGCAGGAAGTTGAACGAGATGATGTGCTCTGATACATCATTACCACCAGCTTGTGGCAATTTCACATTTACTTTAAGAACTCTCTGATAGTTATTAATGAGATCTCACGCATCTCTTTATAAGGACAAGTTGGCCTTATGTGCAAATACAGTGGGACCTTGGTATCTACTGGGGTTTGGTTGCAGGCCCCCCCCCTGCAATAGTTAACAAAATCCATGGATGCGCAAGTCACATTAAATACAATGTAAGTAAAATGGTGTTTGTTATAGAAAATGGCAAAATCAAGATTTGCTTTTTGGAGTGTAGAGATTTTTAATCTGTGAATAAAGAAGATGTGGATACAGGACCAACTGCAGCTGTTCAACTGGAAGCCCAGTAGTATTTGATGGTGTTTCATGCCCCTGCATCAGGAAGAGCATTTTGATGTTGTATGCCTTCAAGTTGTTTCTGACTTATGCAACTCTAAGGTGAACCTGAGGTTTTTCAGGGCTGAGAGTGTGTGACTCACCCAAGGTCATCCAGTGGTTTTCCATGGCTAAGAGTGGGGAATTCACCCCTGATCTCCACAGTCATAGTCCAATGCTCAAACCATTACACCAAGCTGGCTCTTGCTGATCCGAATAAATGTCTCCTTTGTATGAAGACATATGGTGAAATAGTTTGCTGTACTAGTACAGACACAACAAAATCATTGCTTCATGTGTCAAGAAAATTTTATTTCTCCTTTACATGAAATGCTATGCATTCCAGATGGCAATAGTGGTTTGTCTTGATTCTACATGATAGTTATTTTTGTACATTGTGACAATCCAAGCAAGATTATTGCAAAGAGCTGGGGAAACATAATAATAATAAAAAAACAAAAAACCCTCAATACCTCTGGGCTGGATGGAGTCAATCAGCTTGTTCTGTTGACCTTTCTCTTTCTCTTGGAATATTAATGACCACTGAATAATCATGGTGACATCAAACTCAAATATTTGAAGCACTGCATAAAGGAGAAAAGCTCCTGGTAGTGTAATTTTAAAAGCCTTCGTTAAAGAACAGAAAATTCATAATATAATACTTGCCCTCTTTGTAGATCTAGCCACTCTGCTGAGCTTTCAAAGTCTAAATGACTGATTAATTTCTAAGATGATACTAAATCATCTTTATTCAACATTACATGCAGCATATAAAGTATGCCTTATTTCATAGGGTTCCATAATAGGCTATCACAGGGCATGTTGCTACAGTGATAGCATGTGAGTGTCACTGAATTCACCCATTTATCAAAACATTTTCGGATAAAATAAATTGTAGCAGTTCATGCTAAACATTTGATAACATAATGGAGGTGATAGGTATTCACAGATGAAATTAAGAGGCATATGCCCTGCCTGCAAGCTTTCAAAATGGCCTTCAAGAGAAATAAGGGAAGAGAAAGAGAAAGAAAACAAAAGATAAGTTCAATTTGAGGAGACCATAACAAGGGTTGAATGTTCCTTATCCAGAATTTCTAAATCCCAAATCCCAAATTGTCCAATGGGTGGCTGAGATAGTGACACTTTTGCTTTCTGATTATTCAATGTACACAAACTTTGTTTCATACACAAAATTATTAAAAATATTGTGTATATAAAATTGTCTTCAGACTATGTATATATGAAACATTAATGCATTTTGTGTTCAGACTTGGATACCATCTCCAAGATCACAATATGTATATGCAAATGTTCCAAAATCTGAAAAAACTCTGAAATCCAAACCACTTCTGGTCCCATTTCAGATAAGGGAGACTTAAACTGTATTGTTCACAGAGGCCAAGATCCAACTTTGGTATCCAATACCAGCAGAATTGGGACTTTCCATCTGTCCCACTGCAACCCAAAACCTTTTGGCTTTGTCATCCAAAATGTTATCTGGGGAGGAGAGTTTTAGGTGCATAGGAGACTATAAAAGGGAGGGGGGCTATCAATTCTGGGGTCAGCAGTGGGTTCCTGTAAGAGTGCACCACTGGATTCTTGACAAGATAACTACATCCATAGTGATACTAGACTGATCTTTTCTTTCTGGTAAAAACCAACAAGAAAAAATCTAGTGGTATAAAGGAGTAACAAGTTTTATTTCACATAAGCTTTCATGGATTGCAACTTATTTCATCAGATACATGAAACGTTCCCTCATTTGTCTGATATTTTTACACATGCATGGGCAGGAGATAGTGGGGGAAGAGAAATATATAAGACTAAAACACTGATGTATCTCATAATAATCATTTAACAAATAGGGATCTTGCAGCACCTTTGAGATCAACTGTCTAGAAGAAGTTGTAGCATTAGCTTTGAATGTTGTAACTCAAAGACTTTAAGTTAGTCTCAAAGGTGTTTCAAAATACCTTTGCATACTGATATTCCAGACTTACATGGCTATGTCTCTGAATTTAACAAACAGTTTTTGGGAGGTAACATGGATATCCTAACATGTGCAAGCATAAAATTGTATGTTGATATAATAAAGTCTTTATCCAATCCAAGTGACAAGAGATGGAGTTTAACTTCTAAATGACCACTTGGTGGTAAAGGAATTTAATTAGTAGAAGCAGAAGGTAACCTTCTCTTGCATGATGGGACAAATCCACAGATTGCATAGATTTAATGGTCCAGCACAATCCAGAGAGCATCTCCTGCAGTATCCTGATGATGTCCATCTTTATGATGTTCATTCTCTTTCCTTGGCAGCACAACACAACCTGTTGGTACTAGGATGCACCCCCATAGCTAACATAGGGATAGTGAGTGGCTAGGAAACTGTTCCAGTGCAGTTGCAGCCAAGGAAAGGGATCAACCTTCACCAGATACTGGAAAATTTGCTTGCAGACCAAGAAGGCTGAGGCCTTTTCTTTTTGTTCTGGTTCCCAACTGCAGCTAGATGATGCCTAAATGCTCCTTAATCTTTTATTGTATGCCCCAATACCAGTAAACTGTGGCTGTGGTAGGGAAGTGGTTGTTACTCAGGGAGCTAGGGGATATCTATAAGTAGATCACCTTCTCCCCTACAATACACTCAGGTCCTCTGGGAAATGTTTGCTCCAATCAGCAGGACTAGACTGCTAATGGTTTCCCAGAGGACTTTTTCATCTGCTGCCCCCAGACTGTGGAATGACCTACTGGAAGGCATACAACAGCTGAAAATTCTGATGGCATTTAAAACAGCATTAAAGACATATCTCTTCCAGCAGGCCTATCCAGTCAATTTGAAATCATTATTTTTAATCTGTATATGAACTCTTATGAGTGTATTTTAATGATTTTATAGTGATGCACATCAGGACTGTGAAAACCATATGATGAGATAATCCAAAATGAAACAAGAAATAATGCCAGAAGATGAGACTCCCAGGTCAGATGGCACCAAATGAGCTATTAAGGTGGAGTAGAGGAGAACTATGAATAGTGCTATGGCTAATATCACAACTGAATTCAAGCCGAAGGGATGTTCAGATGTTAAATAAAAAATAATAAATAATTTTTTTTATTTATATCCCGCCCCTTTGAGATCAATCGGGGCGGCAAACAACAGTAAAATATAACATACAACAATAAAATCTAGTTCCCTCCCCCCTTAAAAAGTTATTAAATCAGTTACAAATTAAAATATACAATATAAAATACAACAATAATGTTTAAAAACAATTCCACAGTGCGGCAGCAACTCTTCATATTGACATGCTCAGAGAAGAAAGGAAAGCCCAAAGGTGAATAACACATATTATAGGGACATGGAATGTGAGAAGCATGAATGGGGAAGCTAGACATAGTAAAACAAGAAAAAGAATGTATGAACATTGCAGTACTTGGGGTGAGTGAGTTAAAATAGATGGGAGAGGGATATTTTGAGTCAAATAATTATATCATGTGTTACTCAGGAAGTGAAAATCTAAGAAGAAATGGGGTGGCATTTATAGTGAGGAGAGATGTAGCAAAAGCAGTCAAAGGATATTGTCTGACCAAATCATGACAATAAGAGTTTAGGGGAAACCAATCATTATAACCTTAATCCAAGTTTATGCTCCAATAACTGAGGAAGAAGAAGAAGAAGTGGAAAGATTCTAAGTTGAAGTCTAGGATGAAATTGATCACACACCAAAACAAGACTTCTTGTTAATCATAGGAGACTAGAATGCAAAAATAGGAAACAGAGCAGAATCAAAGATTTTAGGAGTATTTGATCTAGGCTCAAGAAATGAAGCAGGAGACTAACTGACTGCATATTGCAAGGTCAACACTTTGGTAATCATGAACACATTCTTCAAGCAACCTAAGAAGCAACCATACATCAGCATCATCTGGTGGCCAATATAGAAATCAAATAGACTACATAATTGGGAGCAGAAAATGAAGAAGCTCCATTCTGTCTGCAAAAACAGGACCAGAAGCAGACAGTGGCACAGGCCATGAATACCAATATCAGTAATATCAGCTAATATCAAACAGAATAAAGTTAAAGAAGAACACTAAACCAAACATCATGCTGAAATAAAATTTGCACCATTAAACCTAATTGACCAAGAGTTGAAAGAACTCTGGACTGAAGCCAGGGACATTGTCAGGGAAGAATGCAAAAAGACACTATCTATAACCAAAAAGAAAGGCAAGCCTCAATGGGTGACAGATGAAATGCTTTAAACAATAAAGGAGAGATGAAAAGCAAAAGCAAAAGGTGACAGAAATAAGAGTCAGAACTCTAAATGCAACTGTTCAAGGTCTTGTGCACAGGATCAAGGAGGACTACTGTGATAATCAATGCAAAGAAATAGAAAGTGACAACAAAAAAGAAGAACAAGAGACCTTTTGCACAAAATCCAAGAAAGATGTGAATTGAATACTAAATCAGAATACTAAAATCAGGATTGTCCATGCCATCATATTTCCCATTTCTATGTATGGTTGTGAAAGCTGGAAAAAAGCCAATAGGAAGAAAATCAGCTCATTAGAAACATGGTGCTGGATAAGAGTTCTTTGTATACTGTTGTTATTAACTGCCCTCGAGTCGATCTCGACTCATGGTGATCCTATGAATGAGACATCTCCAAGACCCTCTGTCCCCCACTGCTCTGCTTAATTCCTGTGACCTCCTTAATAGAGTCTATCCATCTGGCATGTGGCCTTCCTCTCTTCCTCTCTTCCTACTTCCCTCCACCTTTCCCAGCATTATTTTTTTCCAAAGAGCCCACTCTTCTCATGATATGTCCAAAGTACGTCAGTCTCAGTTTGGTCATCTTGGCTTCCAGGGAGGTTTCTGGTTTGATCTGCTCTAGGACCCATTTGTTTGTCCTTTCGGCTGTCCATGGGATCCTCAGCATTCTTCTCCAGACCCACATTCTCTCAAATGCATTGATTTTCTTTCTATCATCTTTCTTAATTGTCCAGTTCTCACATCCATACATTGTAATAGGGAATATAATGGCTTATATGATTATAACTTTTGTGCTGAGTTATATATCTTTGCATTTAAGAATCTTTTCTAGTTCTTTTATAGCCACCCTCCTGATTCTTAATCTTCTTCTGAGTTCCTGACTGCAATACCCATTTCTATCAATGTTTGATCCCAGATATATGAATTCTTCTACTATTTCTATTTCTTCATTGTCTAGGTTAAAATTGTGAATATCCTTGGTGGTCATTATTTTTGTTTTCTTTATGTTCAACATTAAGCCTGCCTTTGCACTTTCTTCTTTGATCTTCCTTAGTAAGTGTTGCAGGTCTGTGAGGTTTTCTGCTTGTATTATGGTGTCATCTGCATATCTTAGATTGTTGACATTCCTTCCTCCTTTTTTCACTCCTTCTTCTGTATCCAAGCCTGCTTTTCTTATATGTTCTGCATACAAGTTGAACAGACAGGGTGAAAGGACGCAGCTTTGTCTGACCCCTTTGTCAATTGTGAACCATTCTGTTTCTCCGTGTTCTGTTTTGACAGTAGCCTCTTGTCTTGAGTAAAGATTCAAGGTCCTAGAGCAAATCAAATTTGAACTCTCCATGGAAGCCAAGATGACTAAATTGAAATTGTTTTATTTTGGTCACATCATGAGAAGACAGGACTCATTATAAAAGAAAATAATACTTGCCTTTTATAGTTAAGGCATTAGGAAAAGAGGAAGACCACAGTCCAGATGGATAAACTCAATCAAAGAAGCCATAGCCCTCAGTATGCAAGACCTGAGCATGGCTTTGAAGATAAAGTGATTTGTAAGTTTCTTATTAATAAGGTTGCCAAAAGCAGTAGTGTCACTGGTATGTGTGTGTGGGGTGGGTGGGGAGGGGCCGCAGATCACACCGGGTTACACCCCAGAAGGGGGAGGTGACACCCAAGAAGGGGGTGACAACAAGTTGGATCCCCGCCCTGTGCGGGCACTGTTTCGGCTGGTGCAGTTGTTCCTCACACCAGTATGGGGGCTTTTTGGAGCCACCTCAGCCTGGCGCTGGGGCTTTGGGGGCTGCCTCAGCCCAGCACATGTTCTTTTGGGGCCACCTTGACCAAGCTCAGGGGCTTTTGGAGCCACATAAACCTGGTGTGGGGGCTTTTGGGGCCTCCAGCCCAGCCCAGAGTCTCTTTGGTAACCCCCCCCCCCCCCGCCCTGGAAAAACCGCCAGAAGTCTGGGGCCGGAAGTCCCATCTCCCAGAAGCCCTGCCCCCCTCACTGGGTGTCAGCAGGTGTGGGGACATCACTGGCCAAAAGTTGAAGTTGATTTGATGGCAGTTAACGACAACAAACATTTTAATAAAGAGATTTATTACTTCCACTGGTTGAGAAAATTGTTAGAGATAATGGTTGTTTTCCAAAATCAAATAACAATGGTTAACTGTGGCTTGTCTGAAATAGAAAGAAAGAAAGGAAGGAAGGAAGAAAGAAAGAAAGAAAGGAAGAAAGAAAGAAAGAGCCATTATTTCTAGTCTTTTAGTAAAACTTCAGCATTTTATCTGGAGGAAATATTAGTGAACATAGGAATTTCATTGGTCACTGATGAACACTGATTGTCAAAACACCTCTAGCTTCTTTTTGTATGAAGAATCTGATAAGAGCATGAGCCATCTATTCTCCTTTGTCGATTGATTTATGTCTTATGGACCTTGCCCCATATCGATGCTTATAAGTTTAGGTTTGGATTGTGTGGCTTTAATATGAACAATTGATTATTTTAGAAACTTATTATATTTGTTAATATTTGTTGTATACCTTGACACATTATAAAGATCTAAAGCTTTATAAAGCTGGATAGTAATCTGTTTGAAGTGTTTTGACTGTTGTCCAAAACATACTGCAGAAATAATCCAGTTTGAGATTGCTTTAACTGCCCTGGCTCAGTGCTAGGGAATTCTGGGAACTGTAGTTTTGTCAGAGATTTAGCCTTCTCTGTCAGAGAGCTCTGGTGCCACAATAAACCACAGTTCCCAGGATACCCAAACACTGAGCCAGGGCAGTTAAAGCAGTCCCAAACTGGGTTATTTCTGCAGTGTGTTTTGGACTTGAGTCTTCTTGTATGGACTGGATAGCCCTTGTGGTCTCTTCCAGTTCTATGATTCCATGATTCTATATATGTTATATATAATATTTATATCCTAGCTCTTTTGGTTTGTTTCTCATCATCTCAGCAAATTAGGGCTTACCCTTTCTTTTTTTTGTGTTTTGTCTGAAATAGGAAAACTTCAAACCACAATCAAAATTAATAGAGTTTAGAGTTCAAAAAATTACTCACCCATGAAAAAGCCATTATATCTAGAGCAGCCTTTCCTGACTATGGTTCTCAAGTGTTGCTGGTACACTGCCACTCATTCCTGACCATACTGGATGATACTAGAAATTAGAGTCTAACTACATCTGGAGATCCACAGGTTTCCAACTTCAAAAGGATGGAGATATGTGTTAAAGGATGTAGGGAAGCTTTAGGCCGTGTTGATGAACCTATGGCACGTGTGCCAGAGATGGCATGCGAAGCCATTTTCACTGGCATGTGGAGTGGGGAAGAGGAGGAAAAAACAGCAGAAGGCCCAGGAAGGTGCCGGGGGGTGAGGGGAAGTCCGTTGCTCCATTCTTTTTCTGGAGGGCAGAAGTGTTGACCTGGAAATCCCATTCCCCCAGCAGTCCTGCCTCCAGCACAAGTCAACAATCAATGCTAGAAGGCTGTTTAGTTTGGGCACTCGGTGCCTAAAAGGTTCGCCATCACTGCAACCATACTTTTCTTATTTTGTTGCAGTCACTTCTAATTTTAACCACATGTCTCTTTGGTTCTTTCCCCAGTTTTTTTTTTCTAAGATCATTGACTGATTATGTTGCCAGTAATTAATCAGGGAGAAAGAGAGAGAAGATAATATTTGCTAAGATGTAGTTATTGATTCAGGTCTGAATCCACATCAGAAATCAAGTGAGCCATGAAACCAAATCAAACATCTCTTCCTTTAGCATTAGTGCAGCATTGGAATGCAAATTGCTACAAAAATCATGACTCAGACCTGATTAGGGCTATATAGAGTAATTAAAGATAGTCATATCTGTCATGTCTGTTTCTGTTTCCTTTTCCTACCTCCATGTCTGTTCTGTTCTGCTTCTTTGCTGAGTTCTTTGATGAAAAAAAATCTATACATATTTTGGTGCTTTTCTTTTTCTTATCAGTGCATAAATAGATGGAAATCCCCTTTGACTAAAGTGTCTTTGTGAGCATTCAAAATGTATTTGCAAGCTTTTTAACAATGTATGGAGCTTTGTACTTTTCCTCTTCAAACCTGAGTATTTTGTTAAATACATATCTTCTTCTGTATAAAATCACTATAAATTCCATTAGAATCATATAGAATCCTAGAGTTGGAAGAGACCACAAGGGCCATCCAGTCCAACCCCTTGCCATGCAGGAACTCAAAATCAAACCATCCCTGACAGATGACCATTCAGCCTCTGTTTAAAGACCTTCAAAGGAGGAGACTCCACACACTCCGAGGGAGTGTGTTCCACTGTCGAACAGCTCTCACTGTCAGGAAATGCCTCCTAATGTTCAGGTGGAATCTCTTTTCCTGTAGCTTGACTCCATTATTCTGGGTCCTATTTTCTGCAGCAGCAGAAAATAAGCTAGCTCCCTCCTCAATATGACACCCCTTCAAATATTTAAACAGAGCTATCATATCACCTCTTAACCATCTCTTCTCCAGGGTAATCATACCCAGTTCCCCAAGTCATTCCTCGTAGGGCATGGTTTCCAGACCCATTCATTTCTCTGACGGTATTGGGGGCATAGTTATCAAATTTGCAGACGACACCAAATTAGGAGGAGTAGCTAATACCCCAGAGGACAGGACCAAAATTCAAAATGACTTGAACAGACTAGAAAGTTGGGCCAAAGCTAACAAAATAAAATTCAACACAGAGAAATGTAAGGTACTGCACTTAGGGCGGAAAAACGAAAAGTACAGATATACTATGGGGGACACCTGGCTGAATGAGACTACGTGTGAAAGGGATCTAGGAATCCAGGTGGACCACAAGTTGAACATGAGTCAACAGTGCGATGCAGCAGCTAAAAAGGCCAATGCAATTTTAGGCTGCATCAATAGAAGTATAGTGTCTAGATCAAGATAAGTAATAGTGCCACTCTATTCTGCTTTGGTCAGGCCTCATCTGGAATACTGTGTCCAGTTCTGGGCACCACAATTCAAAAAGGATGTGGAGAAACTGGAGCGTGTCCAAAGGAGGGCAACTAAAATGGTGAAGGGTCTGGAAAGCAAGCCCTATGAGGAACGACTTAGAGAGCTGGGGATGTTTAGCCTGGAGAAGAGAAGGCTGAGAGGTGATATGATAGCCGTGTTTAAATATTTGAAGGGATGTCATATCGAGGAGGGAACAAGCTTGTTTTCTGCTGCTCCAGAGATTAGGACCCGAAACAATGGATGCAAGCTGCAAGAAAAGAGATTTCACCTCAACATTAGGAGGAACTTCCTGACAGTAAGGGCGGTTCGACAGTGGAACACACTCCCTTGGAGAGTAGTGGAGTCTCCTTCCTTGGAGGTCTTTAAGCAGAGGCTGGATGGCCATCTGTCGGGGATGCTTTGATTGGGAGTTCCTGCATGGCAGGGGGTTGGACTGGATGGCCCTTGTGGTCTCTTCCAACTCTATGATTCTATGATTCTATGATTCTACGATTCTATGTTGGAAATGTGCATTACAGAAAAGCATTTTCTTTAAAATTGGAAGGAGTTAATTTCTGACACTTCCCTAACAGTAAGCCTATCTAACACTTCCCTAACAGTAAGGCCTAAGCAGACTGCCAGAAATAGTGCACATTAAATTGAGGCACTGCCCTGGCTCAGTGCTAGGGAATCATGAGAATTGTATTTTTTTCTGGGACATTGATCCTTCTCTGTGAGAGAGCTCTGGTGCCACAATAAATTACAGTTCCCATGATTCCCTAGCACTGAGCCAGGGCAGTGCCTCAATTTAATGTGCACTATTTCTGGCAGTCTGCTTAGGCCCTTTATCTTTTCTTTCACAATGTCCTCTCCAGTGCTTCTGGGTGGGGAGGAGGTGGTCCATGGTTCTTGAAGGCTGTGCCTATGGGGCATAAGCTCTGACAGTTTCCACCAAACTGATAAGACTTCAAGCATGGCCCTGGAGGTACATTGTAGATGTGATGTCCAAGAGTCAGACCAGCTCAGTACAGAGAAACCTGTCACCAGCAAAATGACCACCAGAAGCTGAAATGGTAACAGGAACAACTCCTGTAATATCTGTGCCCTTCATCCATGGATGTAATAGTATCCATATGCCTTGCAGACAATTTCATTCCCCAGAAGGTGGAAAAGGCAACAAGGGGATCAGCTATTTTAGATCGGATCCCAACCAACAGTGATTACCTGGTTAATGGAGTGGAAGTGGTGGGATCCTTAGGTGGGAGTGACCATATTCTCTTGGAGTTTGTTATACAGCAGCAAGAAGTGTAATAAGACATTCTATCACCAAACTACACTCTTATAGTGCTGCTATTCCACTTTAACTGCTCTGGCTGCTTCCTGTTCCATTCTGGGATTTACAGTTTCAGGAGGAGCACTTAGAATTCTCAGCCAGAGAACTCTTAGGCCTGACTGAACTACAAACCCCAGAATCGTACAGGATGCAGTCAGAGCAGTAAAAGTGGAATAGCAGCACTTTAAGAGAGTAGTGTGGCAATCTGAGAGCTGATTTCAGTAAACTTAGGAAAATAATGGGAATGATCCTGTGGTCACAAATACTAAGAGGAAAGAGAGTTCATGATGAATGGGAGTTTCTTAAAAGTGAAATCTTGGGAGCTGGGTATGTTTAGCCTGGGGAATAGAAGGTTAAGAGGTGACATGATTTGTTGTTGTTGTTGTGTGCCTTCAGGTGGTTTTTGAATAGCCATGTTTAAATATTTGAAGGGATGGCATAAAGAGGATGGAGCAAGCTTGTTTTCAGCTGTTCTAGAGAAAAAGAATGGAACAACACTTAAGCTACAGGAAAACAGATCCCACCTAATAACATCAGCAAGAACTTTCAGATGGCAAGAGCTGTTTGATACTGCCTCAGAGAATGGTGGAGTCTCCTTCTTTGGAGGTTTTTAAACAGAGGCTCAATGGCCATCTGTCAAGAGTGCTTTGATTGTACATTTCTTCATGTCAGGAGGTTGAACTAAATGGTGTTTGTCGTCTCTTCCATCTGTATGATTCTATGAATTATTATTATTATTATTGGGCCTAAGCAGACTGCCAGAAATAGTGCACATTAAATTGAGGCACTGCCCTGGCTCAGTGCTAGGGAATCATGGGAACTGTAATTTATTGTGGCACCAGAGCTCTCTGACAGAGAAGGCTCAAAGTCCCAGAAAAAAATACAGTTCCCATGATTCCCTAGTACTGAGCCAGGGCAGTGCCTCAATTTAATGTGCACTATTTCTGGCAGTCTGCTTAGGCCTATTGTTATTTTCTTATATCCCGCCTTTCTCCCAACATAGGGACTCAACTTTGAACAAATTAGATTTTGCATTAAAAAAAAAATCAGCAACATCAGCAAAACTGACAGCAACAGATATATAATAAATCCTGAGGAAATTAGCCTAAAAACAGTCTTCCCCATCTTTTTAAAAGCAGACATTGTGGGGCTAAGGAATGTTTTTTTTTCCAAAAACTTGATAATATGACCAATTTCGCTCTACATGTCCATCCACCCACATTATTTCAGACTATTTCTGTTGTTGTTAACTGCCTTTGCGTCAATCTCGACCCATAGCGACCCTCTGGATGAGCTATCTCTAGGCTCCCCTGTCCTCTCCTGCTCTGTCCAGCTTCTGCAAACTCTTGTTCGTGGTCTCTTTAATAAAGTCCATCCATCTGGCATGTGGCCTTCCTCTCTTTCTACTTCCCTCCACCTTTCCTAACTTATTGTCTTTTCTAACGATTCATGCCTTCTCATGATGTGTCCAAAATATGACAGTCTAAGGGCCTGTACAGACTGCCAGCAATAATCCAGCTCAAGATGGATTATTGCTGGCAGCCTGTATAGGCCCTAAGTCTTGTCATCTTGGCTTCTGATACCTCTGGCTTGATCTGCTCTAGGACCCAGTTGTTTGTCCTTTTGGCTCTCCATGGAATCCTCAGCACTCTTCTCTAGCACCACATTATCTCAAATGCATTGATTTTCCTCCTATCATCTTTCTTGACTGTCCAGCTCTTGCATCCATACATGGTAATAAAGAATACAATGGCTTGTATGATTCTGACTTTTGTGCTGAGTTGTCTGTCTTTGCCTTTTAGGATCTTTTCTAGTTCTTTCATAGCCGCCCTCCTCATTCTTAATTTTCTTCTGATTTCCTGGCTGCAGTCCCCATTCTGATCAATGTTTGATCCCAGATATGATAACTCTTTTACTATTTCTATTTCCTCATTGTCTAATTTGAACGTGTGTAAGTTCTACGTGGTCATTATTTTTGTTTTCTTTATGTTCAACAGTAAGTCTGCCTTTGCACTTTCCTCTTTGATCTTCCTTAATAGGTGTTCCAGGTCTGTGAGGTTTTCTGCTAGTACTATCGTGTTGTCAGCATATCTCAGATTGTTGTTACTTCTTCCTCCTATTTTTACTCCTCCTTCTTCCATGTCCAAGCATGCTTTCCTAACAATATGTTCTGCATATAAGTTGAATAAGTAGAGTGATAGGATGCAGTCTTGTCTGACCCCTTTGCCAATTGGGAACTATTCTGCTTCTCTGTTCTGACAGTATTCTCTTGACCTGAGTACACATTCTTCATCAAGACTATCAGATGTGCTGGCCCTTCCATGTCTTTAAGGGCATTCCATAGCCTTTCATGATCTATGTAGTCAAAGACTTTGCTGTAGTCTATAAAGCACATGCTGATTTTCTTTAGGAATTCCCTGATATGCTCCATTAGCCATCGTATATTTGCAATGTGATCCCTGCTGCCTCTTCCTTTCCTGAATCATGCTTGGACCTCTGGGATTTCTCCCTCCATGTATGGTTGGAGCCTATGTTACAGAATTTTGAGCACAATTTTGCTTGCATGGGAGATTAATTCTCTGGCTCTATAGTTGCTGCAGTCTCTTGTGTTTCCTTTTTGTAGATGGGGATAACAATAGCATTTATATAGTGCTTCATACCACCTAAGCAGTCTCTAACTGTTTACAACTGTAAGCTATTCCCCCAACAAGTTGGGTAGTCATTTTAGCAACCTCAGAAGGATGCAAGCCTGAGGTGAGCCTGAGCCGTGGCTGGTATTGAACTCGCAACCTTATGGTTTGTGAGTGAGTGGCTGCAGTACAGGCATTTAACCAATGCATCACCAGGGTTCCTTATGTATATTGATTGCTTCCAACCTGTTGGCCATCATTTTGTTTTCCATATCTGTTGACATATGTTGGTTAGCACTAGAGTTGACTCTGTCAATGTGGATTGCAACAGTTCTATTGGAATATCATCTGTTCCTGGAGTCTTGTTTTTTTTTTTTTGCCATTTCCTTTATTGCAGCTTCTGCCTCAGTTTTTAGAATTTTGGGTTCATCTTAATATGGTGTATTTCAGCCTATAGTGAAGTCCATATGTTAGAAAAGGGTCCCAGTCAAGTTTATGGTGGGGTCAGGTATGTAATTCCTGAGATACTCTATTCTCCAATCATTAGGGACTTTGAAAGTCAAAAACAGACTGACAAACCAGAATGCTAGTACAGGTAGTATCTTTCTAAGTTCCTGTCATAGGGGATTATCTTGTCAGGTCCTCTAGCAGTAAGTTCACTGATCATAGAGTTCGCAAGTGCTTGGCAAGCTTAGTTTCTGTTTCTGACATAGTATTGAAAAGAAAATTAGAGGGTTCTGGTAATTGAAAAGTAATTGTTCCAAGGAGGTGCTGGGGATACAGAAGAAGTTGCAGATATTTTTAAAAACAACCTTACTGATAATAGAAAGAGAGACTCCTGGGGCCAAAAATAATATTTATTATTTATATATATTTCTTTCAAAAATAATTGTGACCACCAAGCATCTAAGCAACCTGAGAAGTGGCTCCTGGCTCTATTGCAGTTACCCATACCTTTGAGGCCATCTAGATTGTCTTCAAAGCCACTAACCTCTAAAAAGAGAAGCACAATGATCTAGGGTGGAAATGGCATGGACCCAGATTAGTGTATAAAATTAACTTGAGTTTTGTTTTTGTTTTCTTAAAAAATCCCGTCTCCTCCCTTTTTACTATCTGAATATCCAGTTGCAGGAGAACCAACAAACTGTAAACACAAGGGAAGTGGAAACCCAAGTACAACAATTTGAATTCAGGATCACAAACCAACTTATCAGCAGTTGCATCAACAAGATTGGAAGAGCAGGCTTTCATCTACTGAACCTACTACTTCGTAGAGGTGCGGCCTCCCCACAGGATCAGGGCTGTTGGAAGACCTAGACTGACTACTAATTGCTGTTTAATAACTGTTTTCTGTGATTCCAAACCCGTAATGTTCCTGGTTGGTGAGTCTAACACCTAAGGGACTCAAATCTTTGGGGTGACACAGGGGCACTACCTGCAGCACCATCCTTATCCTTTTCCAGATTGGAGAGTGGCCATGACCATAGTTAGTAAATCGGTGCTACCCAGAGTGGGTCTCTGAGTTTACTCTGTTGAGGCTATCTCCAGAGTTCCTGAGTGAGAATCAAGTTACTTGGATGAGGGGTTGGGGTTACTTGGAATCATAGAATCATAGAGTTGGAAGAGATGTTAAGGGCTGACATTCAGGAATACATAATCAAAGCACCTCTGACAAATGGCCATCCAGACTCTATTTTAAAATCTCCAAAGAAGGAGATTCCACCACTCTCTGAGACAGCATATTCCACTGTTGAACAGCTGTTACCATTAGGAAATTCTTCCTAATGTTCAGATGGAATCTATTTTGCTGTCATTTGAATCCATTGCTCTCAGTCCTATTCTCCAGAGCTGCAAAAAACAAACTTGCTCCATCTTCAGTATTACATCCTTTCACATCTTTAAACAAGGCAATCGTGTATCACTTTAACCTTCTCTTCTCTGGGCTAAACATACCCAGCTCTAGGTTGCCCCTCAGAGGACTTGGTTTCCAGACCTTTCACCAGTTTAGTTGCCCACCTCTGTCACAATCTAACTTGTCCACATCCTTCTTGAATGTGGGTGCCCAGAACTAGACACAATATTCCAGGTGAGGTCTGACCAAAGCAGAATATTTTGATACTATTACTTCTAGACACTATACTCCTGTTGATGCAGTCTAAAATTGCATTGGCTTTCTTAGCTGCCACATCACATTGCTGATTCATGTTCAGCCGGTGGTTCAATAGGACTCCTAGATCTTTTTCGCATGTACTATCGTCAAGCCAGGTATTGCCCATCCTATATCTGGGCATTTAATTTTTTTTCTGCCTAAATTTAGTACCTTACATTTCTCCTTGTTGAAATTCATTTTGTTAGTTTTGGTCCAGCTTTCTAATTTATTAAGGTCATTTTGAATGTTGAGCCCCTCCTCTGGGTATTAGCTCCTCCTCCTAATTTGGTTTCATCTGCAATTTTGATAAGCATGCCCTCTATTCTTTCATCCAAGTCATTGATAAAGATCTTGAATAGCACTGGGCCCAAGACAGACCGCTGTGGCACCCCACAGGTCACTTCTCTCCAGGATGAAAAGGAGGCATTTGCTGAGCACCCTTTGGATTTGGCTGGTCAATCAATTACAAATCCACCTTACAGCCGCATAGTCATATTCATTTTTTTTTAAAGTGTGTGTGGCTCAGTTGGTTGAGTGAGCTATTCTGATATGCTTCTAGAAATTCAAACTGCGTGCTGATAAAAGAGTTGGTCAGACCTTTTCAAGGACCAAAATCTTGCGGGAGGGGCCTAGTACTCATTTCAGCTCTAAAACAGAAGCAAAAAGTTCTCAGCACTTTTATTTCAAACTACTCATAATGAACAATTCTATTACAAAGCAGCATGACATGGGCTGTTAGAACTTTTTAATTGCCCTAAACTGCATATACAGATATATATTTTCTAGTCTACAAGGCATACTTGTTTCTTTTTTTATTTCTCACTCCAAGCTAAATACTCTGACTTAGCTTCTTTTCATTTTGGTGTGTTAATTATTTTTCCTAAGGCAGAAAAGAGGCCTGTTTTAACTGTCTACAAAGCTCAGCCATCCTTCCTTTGTATCTGCTTTCAGTCATATCTCAGGCTTCTGCTGTATATATTTTTGTCTCCAGCTCCCGAACATGGGATGTATATTTTTTAAAATTATGCATATCAATTTTTGCATTTTTCCTTTTATTTTGTGCTATTAAGATTTCAGAAACATCATTCTACAGCTCATATTACTTCTGTTTGTTCTATGCAGAAAAAGCAAATATACTTTGCATAGAATTAACTCATTTTAATTGTTCTGTGCACTCTAAATGGAGGTATTAGATCACACAAAAATGTGTTGGGATCTACTGGATTCTGTTTCATCAAAACTGGCAATTCTCCTCCCTCCTCCTTTTTCCTGTACACCCTGAAAATCTTCTCTGAAAACGTAAAATCCTGTGGGGCTGCTGTGGTGGGCAGGAGAAGAAAGTCCTGATTTTTCTGGCTTTACTTACTGAAGTACACCACTGGACATTGGGCAATATTTCCAATACCCATAACAATGAATTACACCAAGAAGCCTTACAAAATAGGTAATTCTTAAACCTGTGTATAAAAACAAAAACATATTGAAATGTGTCTGGTATCAGAAGAAAAAAAAATCCCACATACATAATATATTTTTCCTGAGCTTCATAATAGGATGCATCTACACTATAGAAATAATACATTTTGACACCACTTTAAGTGTCGTAGCTCTATCTGATGTGAATAATGGGATTTGTAGCTTTACAAGGTATTTTCTCTTCTCTGCTGAAGAGTGCTGGTGCTTCACAGAACTACAAATCCTAGGATTCTGTCAGATGGAACCATGGCAATTAAAGTGGTGTCAAAATGCATTATTTCTACAGTCTTCCTTTGTAGTCTTCCTTTGTAGCTGCTGTAATATTTTAGGGATATACAAATGAGTTTGCTTCCAATCTGAGTCAGTTCTTCATGTATTTAATAATAAATCTGTTATATTTAATTTTCACATCATTTTGTAGTTTTCAAAATTTAAAGAACCAAATCCTCATTTTATAGCCAGTTTTTGAGAGAGACTCAACCCTATAGATGCACATAGATATGTCAAAAAGGAAGGCTTCAGTCCATTCTGACTGTGGAAGATATAAGCACTCCCGAAGATGCTCCTCTACTATGCACAAATGGACTTATTTATTTAACTTATACCCTGCCTTCATAGAATCATAGAGTTGGAAGAGACCCACAGGGCCATCCAGTCCAACCCCTGCCATGCAAATAGATGGCCATCCAGCTTCTGTTTAAAGACATCCAAAGAAAGATATTCCACCACTCTCAGAGGCATTGCCTTCCACTGTCAAACAGCTCTTACCATCAGGAAGTTCTTTCTAATATTGAAGTGGATTCTCCTTTCTTGTAGCTTGAACCCGTTGCTCCATGTCCTGGTCTCTGGAGCAGCACAAAATAAGTTTGCCACATCCTTGATATGATATCCTTTCAAATATTTAAACACGGCTATCATGTTACTCCCATAGGGGACCCAAAGCACTTATACCAGGGGTTGGCAACCTTTTTGAGCTGGGGGCCGGGTTGCTGTCCCTCAGACAATTGGGGGTCCGAAGCACCATAAATAAATAAATAAATAAAAATATTTTTTTAAGAAAATAAAAAATTAAAAAATATATGCATGCACACTCTCTCAACCCCAGAAAAGCCATGGCAAAACCCCTGTGGAGATTTTGCCAAGAAAACCCCAAGAACAAGCAATAACAACAATAATCAATATCATCATGGCGGTGGCGGCGGTGGCGGCAGGACCAGCCTGGGGCCCGCCCAAAGGCTTCGGGGGGGGGGGCGTATCCAACCCCCGGGCCTTAGGTTGTCTACCCCTGACTTATACTGTATAGTCAGCCCTCCATATTCACTGATTCTTTATCCATGGATTTAAACATCCACAGCTTGAAAATATTCCAGAAATATAAAAATTCCAAAAACAAAACCTTGATTTTGCTATTTTATATAGAGGACACCATTTGCTTTTGGGAATTTATATTTATTTGAATATTTTCAAGCCATGGATGGTTGATTCCCTGGATAAAGAATCCATGGATATGAAGGGCCAACTATATATGTAATATGGCTTGACCATCTACAGCCCACTAGCTGTCACATTCTGTACCTGTTGTAATTTCTGAACCAACATCAAAACCAGCCAGATTAAGGTAACCAAAGAATAAGTCACTGTGGTTAGATCAGTTCTCTATACAAAGTATGGTCAGCCTTCCATATGCACTGAATATCTATGGATTCAATCATCCATGGCTTGATTTAAAAATAAATAAATAAATAAATTCCAAAAAGAAAACCCTGATTTTGCCATTTTATATAAGGGCATTTCACTATGCCATTGTGTACAACAGAACTTGAGCATCCACGGATATTGATATCCATGGCTGCATCTGTACTGCAGAAATAATATAGTTTTTGTAGGGATTTGTAGTTTTGTAAGATATTTAGACTTCTCTCAGAGAGTTCTGGTGCCTCAATAAACTACAAATAACCCAGAATTCCATAGCTTTGAGCCATGGCAGTTAAAGTGGTGTCAAACTGGATTATTTCCACAATAACATTATTAGAAGTAAAACAAGCTATCAAGCAATGTAAAAAAGATAAAGCCCCTAGTCCAGATGGAATAACAGCACAGTCTATAAAACATTAGAACAGGGGCCGGCAACCTACAGCCTGCAGGCCGGTTAAGGCCCAGGTCCCCGTACTTACCGGCCCAGGCGGACCACCACCGCCGCCGCATGCCACCGCCGCCATGCGTTCTGGCTGCCGTGTGGCCGCGCACACCACAGCCACCATTTTGATTTCCAAAATGGCGGCCACGATGCGTTTGCGCAGGAGTACTGCGCATGCGCAAACGAGTCACGGCCGCCATTTTGGAAATCAAAATGGTGGCTGTGACTCGTTTGCGCATGTGCAGTACTCCTGCGCATGAGCAAACACATCGTGGCTGCCATTTTGGAAATCAAAATGGCAGCCGCGACATGTGCGGAGGTGGCTGTGCAATGGCGGCGGTGGCAGCGCACGTGCGGGGGTCGCACGTGCATGCTCACGCACCACCATTCCCCCCCTTGGCCCAGCGGAGGGGAGGACTTCGTGGGACCGACCCCCGGCTTAAAAAGGTTGCCTACCCCTGCATTAGAAGAAGAGCTAAGTAAAAAGTTGCAGCTCACTATGAAGAATATATTAAAAGAGGGGTTGCCTGAGACATGGGGGCCAGCAGACATAGTTCTCTTACCAAAAGAGAGTAGAGATCTATTATACCCTAAAAATTACTGACCCATTTTGATTTTGAATATCGACTACAAGATTTTTGCATTGACTCTGTCTGAGAAACCGAAAAATAGGCAAAAGATATGGATAAATGAAGATCAGTGGGAGTTCCTCCCACAAAGACAGATGAGAGAAAACATAAGGGTGATCCTAGATGTTTTAGAATACAGTGGTACCTCAACATACGAGTGCCCTGATGTACGAGTGTTTTGAGATACGAGCCGCCGAGTGAGCGATATTTTGCTTTAAGATGAGAGCAAGATTTGAGATACGAGGAATCACACACTACACCGTACACTACATTTCAATTAATTTCAATGGGGAAAATTGAGATGCTTTGAGATACGAGCAATTTGACATACGAGCAAGGTTATGGAATGAATTAAACTCGTATGTCGAGGTACCACTGTACTATGAATCTAATAATGATAAAAATTGGCACTTTTTTTTTTTAGATCTTGAAAAGGCCTTTGATGATGTGAATTGGCAGATATTATTTGAAATTTTGAATTACGGTACATAAAAATAGGCAAAAAAATTATGAATTGGATCAAAGAAATTTATAAAAAACAATGGAGAGAAATAAAAAAAATAAAATACAAAAAAGTACAAAGCAGAGATGCTCGATGTCTCCTTTCCTGTTTTAAATAGTAATGGAATTGCTGATGTTAAATATTAAGAAGGATGAGAACATAAGAGGTGTAGGACCTAAACAACATCAATATAAAATGTGGGGATTGGCTGATGATCTTGTAATTATATTGGACAACCCTATAGAAAGTGTAGAACATATGATGAGGATTTTGAATGAATATGGAGAGATCTAAGACTGTAAAGTGAATATGGGAAAAACAGTTATAGTTGAGAAAAATTTGTCTAATGTTGAGGAACAAGAAATTGAGGGAAAATCAGGCATCAAAAAAGAAAAGACAGTTAAATATTTGGGGATTAGCACAACAAAGAAAACATCAGAGCTGTATGAGAATAATTATAAAACCATGTAGTCCCAAATTAAAAATGACTTGGTAAGATGGAAGAAACTGAATCTATCTTTGTTAGGGAAGATTGCTGTTATTAAAATGTCAGTATTACCACAGATATTCTTCTTCTTTCAGATGATCCTGATTATTATGACAGTTACTCCCTTTAAAGAGATATTTCTAAATTTTTGTGGAGTGGGAAATAACCCAGGGTGAAAATGAAAACACTTCATTCTACATTCACTAGAATCCATGTTTAGCCTGGAGAAGAGATGTTCAAGAGGTGATATGATAGCCCTGCTTAAATATTTGAAAGAAAGTCATATTGAGGAGGGAGCTAGCTTGTTTTCTGCTGCTTCTGAGAATAGGACCCGAAACAACGGATGCAAGCTACAGGAAAAGAGATTCTACCTCAACATTAGGAGGAGTTTCCTGACAGTAAGAGCTGTTTGACTGGAAGACACTCCCTTGGATTATGGTGGAGTCTCCTTCTTTGGGGGTCTTTAAACAGAGGCTGGATGGCCATCTGTCGGGAATGCTTTGATTTTGAGTTCCTGCGTGGCAGAATGGGGTTGGACTGAATGGCCTTTGTGGTCTCTTCCAATTCTATGTTTCTATGATTCTATGAATTTATTTTGTTCACATTTGTACACAAAATTTTGCCTAATTCAGTTTTTTTCTTTTAATTCACCTCTTGTTTTCTCATCTATTTTAAATCTTTCATATATTTGTCTGTATGTATACCATTGCAATTTCATCCCTTCTTCTTCCACTTCAAGTTGTGATTTCATTTTATTGAATTTTGAGATGGAAGAAGAGGTGACAAAAGAACAAATGAATATCTGGGCTATAAATATTGGGCATCCAATTTATTTAAATCAATGGGAAAAATATGAAAGAAAGGAATAAAATACTCAGTATCGCAGAAATTAAGAGAAAATGTCTATAAGATGTTCTATAGATGGTATATGACCCCTGAAAAAATTGCTAAAATATATATATAAAAAACCCAGAGGGTAGATACTGGAAATGTGGAGAGAAACAGGGGTCATTTTACCATTTCTGGTGGACTTGCAAATTAGAAAAAAAAATGGATAACAGTTAATATGTTAATTAATAAGGTATTAGGATTAAATCTCCAAATTTCCCCAGAATTCTACTTATTAGGTATTTTTAAAGATGAATTAGAAAATAAATTTGGGAAATTTTTGTTCTATCTGATTACAACATAGTAAGAATAGCCTTTGCCCAAAAATGGAAAAGCAAAGAAGTGCCAGAGGTAGATGAGTGGCTATATAGAGTATATGAAGCTATAGAAATGGCTAAATTAACACAGATTTTTTTTAAAAAAGAACAACAACAACAACTCAATGGAAGAGGTAAATAGAGAATGGAGAGTAGTTATGGATTACTTTGAAAAGAAATGGGGGAAATTGCAGCGATAAGATTCCTGGTATCAGTAAATGAAGGTGATAAAACAGATACATTTATTTCATTAATTTTCTTTTGATATTTTCGGTTATCCCAAAAAGAAGGGGAAGAAAAGGTTGTTGTTGTTTTTTAGGAAGTTTTGATATATAGGACAAGCTAATAAAAAATATATGAGTAATGGGTAGGGAGGAGTGATATAGCCAGGGAATGGGTAGGGAGGTGATATACCCAGGATCTCACAGTATATATAGACCCACCCTCTTCCATTCCAGTATTCTCTGAAGATGCCAGCCACAAATGCTGACGAAACGTCAGAAAGAAACTCTTCTAGAACATGGCCACACAGCCCGAAAAACCCACAAAAAACTAAAGATGATAAAATGTCATTTCAGTTGTACTTCTCTGTTAATAAGCAGGCTTTAGGTATAAAATTATGAATGATAAGTTTTGTTTGTATGTTTTTAATATGTTGCACGGAATGTATTGTGTATTGTGTATTTTATACATGTATTTTATACATGTTTAAATTTCAATAAATATGATTTTTTTAAAAACAACAACACACAAACAACTGGATTATTTCTGCAGTGTGGATGTGGGGTCCAGGAACCAATGTGAGGTCTGGAAACCAAAGCCCAGATGACACAAAGGTCCCACTGTCTGTTAAAACACCCTTTTCCAACCTCTTTTGTCAATGTGTTGTATCAAACTGTGAGCACAAACAAGTACAAAGAAACAAAGAAGCAAAGTGGGAGATTCAATTTGTATACAATTTAGCACTAGGTTAAAAAAAGTTAATTGAGCACCAATTGCTAGTATGACCTATGGGAAGAGTGAACAGAATTCTCAGTGCAGTTGTTCTTCTGGTGGTATAAATAATCTTCTTCTAAAGGTAGAATCTGGCCTGAATGGCTAAAACACTGGCTGCATCCACACTGCAGAAGCAATGCGGTTCGACCCCACTTTAACTGGCATGACTCAATGCTATGGCATTCTGGGAACTGTAGTTTGTTGAATTGTCATAGCATTGAGCCATAGCAGTTAAAGTGTGGTCAAAACGGATTAGTTCTGCAGTGCAGATGCTCCTAATATCTATTTAAAAGGGCAACTGTGTTGACCCAATGAGAACACAATAAAATCTACAGGGGGCAATATTTTTATTTGTTCTAACTGAAATTACACAAATGTATATAAGCTTCCAAATTCTCCAGAACTTACTAGACCCTTTAAATAAAATTATTAACTTAAGGGGGGGGAATAAAAGCACAAAATGCAGTGAGAACCAAGGAGCCACAGAAAACAAATGTCTCAGGGGAGAAGGAAAATTCAGAAGGGAAAGGGAAGAGGATGGAAGGAAGGTGGGCATGGTGGCTGGAATCCTGTACAGGACTTTTCCACACTACAGCAGCTTGTTGGCAGGATACCCATGATTCCCAAGTGGAACAAATGGAGATTTTGCCCCAGGGAAAATTGTTGCTTTTGCAGACAAATTCAGACAAATTTGCACAGGTCACTTCTCCCATTGTTTCTGGTTCATGCTGTTCCTTCGTGCGCAGCACACTTCACAGCATAGTTCTGAACACTTCTTCCATGTTAGAGCCCTTGCTTGTGTACTTTCAGAAACCTCTTCTGTACCTTTAAGACTACTCTCTCTTATTCCAAGCAAAGCCTCAGCTCCTTCAAGACCTCCAAATCTATTTTTAGCTGTACCACCAGGGTCTCTTTCTGTATGCCAGCGGCCCTTTCAATTACTACAGCTAGGATCCATTCCAAAACTCTCTTCAGGTGCCTTCAAATTAAGTCAAGCTGCCTTCTTTCCCTCAGAAGGTAAGGATTTTTTTTCTTTTGCCTTCCTAGCTCTGCTGCAGTGTTTTGCCACCTTTTGAGTTAAGCAGGCTGCCTTTCCCAGGACTGCATTCAAAGGGAGAATTGGACTAAATCCTATTTATTTATTTGGTTTGATTTGATACTGTTGCTTCTGAGGTTTTTTGGTTTTTTTGTTAGCAGCAGTTCATTTATGCAGATGAAATGGATCAGCTGACCCCAGTGTATTTTTAACCCTTTCCAAGATGCTGGAGAATCAGGGATCTTTTTTTAAAAGTATGTTTTATATAAATAGGATATCTGGAGGTTTGCAGGTCTTCCTCTCCCTCTACCTCCCCCTGGGCAGCTAGGCAGGTTTGACAACACTAAGAATGCCAAGTTTCATAATTGAATATGTACTTAATTTTGGTTCCTTGTAATGGATTTGCAGAAGAGATCCTTTTTTTTTAAAAAAATATAGAAAATGAAATCAAAACACAACTGAAAGAGAGGAGGAGGGATGTCATAAAACTGTGAGACTGAGGGTCTGCCCTACATAGATAATTATTTGCAGACAGATCCTTTTTTATGGTGTGCAATTTCTGTCCAGCTGGTGGGGAAAAAAGGAGAGTGTGAACACAGTCAGATGCTTACTTAGTAAAACACCAAGGCTGCAATCTTCATCCAGACTTCCCTGAAAATATGTCCCATTGTATCCAGTAGAGTTTACTTCTGAGCAGAAATGTATGGGATTGTGCTATCTATGTTCTATTTTCATGGATCCCATGCCTTCCAGAGTGGCTTTCTACTACTATCCTTTTGAGCATCAAAGAAATGGGAACTATGTTTTCCCCTCCACCCATTGTGCTCTCTCCTCCATTTTGTTTGCTTATTTGATTGCTTTGCTTTAGTTAGTAGCAGCTGCAAGCAGGAAAGTAAATGAAAATTACAGCTCTCACACAATGATTTAGAAATTGTTGGGATTTTACAGATTTCCTCCCCCTTTTAAAATTCAATTTCAGCATGCATTTTTTTTTAAAAAACTTGAACAAAAAACATTTTTTTCAGTTGCAGAAACTTTCTTGAAACATGACATCTTTGAAATGGCTACAGACCTTATATATAATATTTACACAAAGGTTGGGCTATGCTTTGGTTTATTCATACTGGGTGGGATTTTGGACTCCTCTCTCCCACCCACCTGCTGTAAATTACAGTTTCCCCAATTTTAAACTTATCTTAGCATAGGAGCTTATCACTTGGGGTTTTAAATCGAATCAAGCCTCCTGGGCTGCAGCTGAGAGGTGGGATGGAGGTGAGGACTATGGCATGCTAAATCACCACCGAATCACTGGCTACCATCAGCCTGGGTCCCAGCTGGGCTCAGCTGGCATTTTTTAGAAACCAGAAAGCATTCAAATTTCTAAAAAGCACCGTCTGAACCTGGCTGAGGCCCGATGGCGGCCAGCAATTTGTCAGTGATTTAGCATGTGATAATCCTCGCCTCCCAGCTGCAGCCCGGGAGGCTTGTTTTGATTTTAAACCACAAGCAATAAGCTCCTTACAGTGAGCCTATGTGGCAAAGTAGTTTGAGTGTTGGACTATGACTCTGGAGACCAGGGTTCAATTCCCTGCTCAGCCATGAAATCCACTGTGACCTTGGGTAAGTCATGGTCTCTCAGCCTCAGAGGAATGGCAATGGCAGACCTTCTCTGAACAAATTGTGCCATTATAGGTTTGCCTTAGGGTCACCATAAGTTGGAAATGACTTGAAGGCACACAACAACAGCAACAACAACATAGAGTACAGCTGATCAAGAAGTAAATGTACATCTTTAAAGACTTCTAAAAGCAGTCTAAACATAACCCTAGAATCCAGTTCTGAAACACTTAAAACAGCACTTTCCAACATTGAATGCTGACTGTTTTGGCTGTCTGATGGAAGCGAAAAAGAAAGGGGCCCAGCTTATTGTCCTTGGGCATGGAGTTCCACAGTTGAGGCACTGCTACAGGGAAAGCTGTTGTGTGTACCCACCAACTCCACAAGGTGTTGGGACATGCTACAAGGCCTTTGAGGATCTCAAAATTTGTGGCAGGCTCCTATGGGAGGAGGCGGTTTTTCAGAGATGTTGGTCCAAAGTCATTTAAGGCTTTGTAGGTCAATACTAGTTTGTCTTCTTGGGCCACATCCTTCAACAGGAAGGAAAGATAAAATAACAACCTGAGCCCCAAGGTCTTTTAGCTTCTTCCCTAGACCACATAGTCTCTTGCAATATGTTGAGGGCTATTTCTTGCACTATCATTTGTTCCAACATGGATCAGAAGGGATAATGGTCAGTGGGCTTGATTAGTCTTTTTAGCCTCTCCATTACATCATGGATCTTCTCTCCAGGAGACAGCATACCTCTTGAGTTGGGATAGAAAGAACAGTAAAAAAGATTTGAGGTGGTGGTGGTCAAAAAAACCAATTTTTCAATTGTTGAGAAACCTTGATATGAAGAATCATGAACTGATGATAATCTTTAGTTTAGGATTTATTCTGCACAAAATATGATTGTTTTGTGCAGAAAATATAGCATTTTTTTGTGCAGGAAATAATATTTCTGCATTGAAATATTTTCTATGCAGAAAATGCTGGTTTCTCTGCAGAACAACCATGTGTGAAAATTGCACAGAATAAGTCCTGCATAGCCCTTGAAAAATGTGTGGTTTTTGAAAACTTGATCACATTGGGAATAAGATTGCTGAAATTAATTGTTGCTACTTTTAAGAAAAAAAAAAGTTTCAGAGAATTATATCCCTACTCTCCAGACATGTTATCAGGCCCAAACACCATTACTTCTTTTCTGTGCAACAGGGAATCACCTACTACCTTTGTATATCTTTTCTTCCTTTTGGAACTCTCAGTCACCTGTATGACTTCAGAAGTGTGAAGCCCTTGCCCCTGTGCCTCATAATCACCAATTAAGAGTAGAATTTGGAATTGATTTTGTAGCTCCAAGCTTGAACCATCATTCACGATAGTTCTGGTTCTGTGCGTTATATTCCTCCAAGCATCTTCCTCCTTTGTTTCAGAATTGTTGCTCCCTCCACATTTCTTGCCATTCCAGAAGAGTCTGATGCACTCTTTCTGAAAAAACTACATCATCCCTCAAAAGTCTTCATTGCAGATACATGGACATCAAGTGCTACAGCCTCTCCAACTAAGCAACCAGCTCACATGGCAGATGCTCTGGCAAGAAACAAACATGCCACTGATGTTGCAGATCATTGTGTCAGCATTAGAGTTCATCATCTTATGTACTGTGGTGAGCAAAGTGTGGCCTGCAGGCCACATACAGCCATATAGCCAATTTTTTTGGTCCCCAGGGGGTCAAACATTGCTCCAAAATGCTCCCAAAGCCCTCTATGATTTTAGTTTTTAAAGGCATCTTTTAGGCATGTGGTTTTCAAACTTTTTTTACTTTTGTGGCCACATTTATATCTACCCACATATCCATGCACAATGTAGTATATGAATAAACATATATTGTTTTTTTAGTGTGCATATTTTCATTTGCACATTCATACATATTCATATTTTAACATTTTATCAGGAAATAACATAGTTCAAATTAGAACAGTTTTATTTAAATAAATACAATACTTAACATGTGTAAATTTTACACATACCCTCCAGGGCAGAAAAGGTTTGGGAAGAAGAGGAGGTGGTATCAGGGCCACCAAGTCTCATGGCCCCCTTGAGCAACTCCCATCCACTTGGGGGGCCTGCCTACTATTTCAGAACCACTGTCCTAGCCCCCAAACATGATGAAAATTCTCCCTTGTCCCCTAGAGGGCATTGTGGAACAAAAAGTTGAATTTCTTTTACAGGAGCAGCGGGTATGCCCCCCTAGGTTCTCCTAGGGGACCCTACCTTTTCACAGTTGCCCATCCCTGCTATATACATTTGCCCCTCCATTTTTGCAGGAGATCCCTTCCAAACACCCCCCACGAAAACAGAAAACTACAGACATTCAATCCCTATAGGCTTGAATGGGGGTGTACACCCCATTTTATCCCCCTCCGTTCCTGCCTGCAAATAGGCAAGAGTCTTTAATGGGTCTTTAAGTTCTGCAAATGGGTCTTTAAGTTCTCAAAAACGGAGGGGCAACTGTACAATTGCATGAGCATCCCCCTTAAATTTCTCCAGAATGATCCCACAAAATGCCTGTTTATCTCTTCTTGTTTGCTGAGCTCTAAAGACTCAGGCTGTGGTACTCTTTCCAAAAAAAAAAGGGGACATCTCCCCTGTATAGAGCAGTGGCTTCTAGCTTCACCCTAAGTATGTTGGTGACTTAGCAGAAGCCACACTCCTTAGACCATGTGCTCAAGCAGAGACAAGTTCCAAACCAAACAAGAGTGCTCAAATGAGTCTCCAAAAAGGACAGGCAAACAATCAATCTTCAGAAAATTATCTTCTTTCTAAGAAGATAAAAATTGCTTTGCTAAATGATGCTATGATCACACTAGTGCAGCATGATTTTCATGAATCCCAGCAATAAACAAATGCATAGCAATCTATTTGAAGCAGGATCCAGGCAGTTCAAAATGCAAAATAGGCCACCCAAAAACATAGCCCTGTAAACCCACTGGGGACCTTGTGCAAGTCACTCTCTCTCAGCCTCAAAGGATGGGAATGGCAAACCCCCTCTCAAGAAACTTGCCTCTCAAGAAACTTGCCAAACAAAACCTCAGCATGGAATTCATCATTCATTACAGTTCATTAATGGAACAGGTGAGATTTCTTTCTCTGGACATCTGAGTGTATGCAGAATATTTTGTCTGCACAACAGTGTCTCTAGGGATGGAAAGAATATTCAAATAACTGAACAAAAAAAGGAGAAAGTCCCCCCATGTCTGAAAACATTAATGGGGAGAATCCTTCCCAAAGCCCTTTCTTGGGTTTACCCCTAGTGCTTGAATAGACTCAGCTCCAAGTTTTGTGTAGTAATGAGTAGGATGATGTATAACTGTGACAGGGAAGCTTTTATACGTGGTGTGTTCTTTAGTTATATTTTTAACTTTTATATGTTTATATAATTTATATAGTTTTAGCTAGTTCATTTTAATTGTCTTTTCAATTTTTATTGTAACATTTTAAAATGGTTTTACTTGTGAGCTACCTTGGGTCCTTTTTTGGGAGAAATGAAATAAATAAAATATATAAAATACATATATACATATATACATAAAAATAAAATATAAATAATTCCTGGAAGCCTTCAGCCTTCCAGATCCTTGGTGGCCTTCTTCCACACTCTTCCTGATGTTGCATGAATATTAATTAAAATTATTCATTATCCATTGAAGGAGTGAATAATTTAACACTGTGTGTTCCTAATTCTTTCCGCTTCCCTATACCCTATCAAGAAACATGATCTACAAAGATCAGTAGTACAGCAGATGTTCTGCTCAAGTAACTCAATTAACTTACTTCTGAGTTTTTTTTAAAAAAAAAAAATGTTTCCCACACAGAACCTTTGGCTCTGATTACCCATCTTATGAAAAAAGATAGAAGTCAAGAGAAACAAAAATTGAGGAGAAGGAGAGATGATACAACTTTCCACTTAATTATCCCCAATCTTTGTTCTGCAACTGCTTCCCAACTATTCTTCTGTTGATTTTCCAGAACTTTTTCTGTCTCAATATTCAAGGCAGCAGTGTCTCTGCAGGCAGAATAGCCTGCCTATTCACCAAGCCATGTGATACATCTTCTCCAGTCCTAATTCTTCTCTTTAGGTCTTTTTTTAAATCTTCCATTTGAAAATCAATTAATTGGGACTGAAATCTGAATTTATTGGGCAAATTTAACAAGTAAAAAACCCCAAACTAAATTAAACTAAAAAAACCACCAACAACCAGTGGGTTCATAATTTATCCAGTTATTTAGCTAGTTGCTATCAAACTCTGCATGCTCCTCTGACATCTGGTCCAATAGATTCTCATTAAACTTTAGAGAAAGATCTCTTCCATGAAGGTATGACAAGTGGTTCACCTGAAATCAGTCAGAATTCCACTGCTACACAGATCACTGGTCAGTCTTTTACTCATCTCTGTGTTTAAAATAGCCTCCTTCCCTAAATGAGAAACATGGGTAATTGCCTTGCTGTGAGCTAGTTCACAGGTTAAGCAACTCATTCATGTCTGCAGTGTTGCCTACTTGTCATCTCCAGATAGACAAAAGACTCAGCCTGAAATCCTGCATGCTGCATATGAGCGGTAATGGATTGGATGAGGAAAAACAGATTGAAACTAAATCCAGACAAAACGGAGGTACTCGCAGTCACGGGCCCGAAACCAGGTCTGGGAATACAACTTCCAGTCCTGGATGGGACTCTCCTCTAAGGACTGTGTTTGCAGCTTGGGGGTACTCCTAGATTCATCGCTTCACATGACTAGTCAGGTGAATGCAACGGTCAGGAGTGCCTGCTATCAGCTTCGGTTGATACGCCAACTGTGCCCTTACCTGGATATGAGGGATCTGGAAACTGTGGTACATGCTCTGGTAACCTCACGTCTGGATTACTGTAATGCTATCTACATGGGGCTATCCTTGTGCCTAACCCCAAAACTTCAACTGGTACAAAATATGGCAGCTAGGATAATTACAGGAACAGCTAGGGGAGAGCACATAACATCTGTGCTCAAATCTCTCCACTGGCTGCCAATTAGTTTCCAGGCACAGTACAAGGTGTTGGTTTTAACCTTTAAAGCCCTACATGGCTTGGGTCCATCTTATCTCAGGGACCGTTTCTCCCCGTGCGATCCCCCCCGCGCACTCCGATCCCCTGGGAGGAATCTGCTTCAGCCTGTGAAAACTAGGCTGTCACAGACCTCCCAGAGGGCCTTTTTGGTGTCCGCTCCCAGACTATGGAATGACCTGCTGGACGAGATCCGTCTTATTACCACTCTTGATAGCTTTAAAAAAGCAGTCAAGACGGATCTCTTCTGGCAGGCCTTCCCGGAATAACCTCCCGGCTCACTGGAGGTGGTTGCTCACCCATCCCCCCTTGCTGCTATTGTCTGTTGCCCCAAGTTGGTTTTATATAATATTTTATGTGTTATTTTTAACTCTGCATTAGTTTAATTTAGTTTTAATGGGTGGGAGGGTTAGGGATTGGTTGATGGAACATTTTAATCTTTATCAGTTTTAACCTGTTGTACGCTGCCCCGGTTGCTGAAGCAGAGGGGCGGGTTAGAAATAAAATTTATTATTATTATTATTATTATTATTATTATTATGGCATCATTCTTTTCTCTTCTTCTCAGAGCTAATTCCTAGTCTATTATTTTTTTCAATGCCACTGATTGATTCAATGTCACTTTTTTGGTAGTGATGTCACTGCTGTTTCCATTTCCTTTGATCAGCATTCAAATCTTATCATTTATTATGGTCACTGAATTTTTTCCATTTTGAATTTTAATCTGATCAGAGGAACTTCCCCCACATACCCACGTATATGTTTGTTGCATTGATGGCCTGTTTTCTTTTTCTCCTCTTCCTTAGTAGAAGAGTGTCAGGAGTCCTCTTCCTTAGTAGAAGAGTGTCAGGAGAATTAGACTATATAGAATCATAGAGTTGGAAGAGACAGCAAGAGCCATCCAGTCCAACTCCCTGCTATGCATGCTTAGATTTTCTCTGTGAAAATCAATGGAACAAATAACTAATTTCAAAGAGCATACATCATGTTGGTTTCAAAGGGTCTGCTCAACTAACTGACAACCTGTAGTTTGTTCATCTGAGGGACAATTCAGTCAATTACTGAATGCATTACTTTTGCTGTGATTTCCTCATTCACTTGGCAACTATGAACTTCTCATAAAGGATACCATATGTCCAGGTTGTAGTTAGACACAACATTCCTAATTTAATTCTTCAAGGCTTTGTGACAATGGGTTGAGCCAGCTATGCTCATACAAGTTATCTCATGTGAATTTTTCTTACCTCAAGTTTACCTACACTCTACTGCTCACTTATCATGTTTTTTATGATATATATGATGTATATTAAACACTGTGAGTTCTTCCTCTGATTTGCATCATCTTCAGGAGTAGGAGTCATGTGGCTTGGCAGAAGTTGCTGATTGCAAGGATCCACCATCCCTGGCCAGCATAGCCAATGCAGAAAGGTTGGAAGCTGATGTCCAACAATATATTGAGGTCCATATGATCAACATTCCTGATCTATTTGCTTAATTTTCTTTTATTGATGGCTCTCTGTATAGATAATGCTAATTCAATTTAAACTTTTCCTTTGGGTTGGGTGGAAGGGTGGGAATTTTCGAATGTTTTAATTGTACTATTTTTAACTTGTTGTAAGCCACCCCGATTGCTCTGCAGAGGGGCGGGTTAGAAATAAAAATTTATTATTATTATTATTATTATTATTATGGAAGAGATTTAAAATCATTTATTCCATCTAGTTGACGTTTAATCTACTAGAGCTGTGCTTCCAATGTGGTAATCAGAGATGGACAAATCTTCATTAAAGGATAAGGTCATTCTGGTAATCTTAAACAGGCAGCTGAGATACCAGTGCTGAAGAGGTTGTGTGGTTCTAGACATTTAGGGGAGAAGAACAAGACTTTAGTCCTGGGTTACATTTCCTCATACCTTGACCATTTACATTTTGGTTCAAGTTTCCATCTTGTCCCATATTTTCCCACACTTTCGTGGGTTGAGAGTCATGTCCTTATAGTTCTTTTATAACTGCAACTCACCATTCAAATTGACTGTGCTGACTATGGTTATTGTAGTTCAGCAATATCTGGATGGCTATACAATTTCTACCCCTGATCTATGTGAGAAATCATCAAGAAGAGAAATCTAGGGAAATCATCAAGATGTTTGGGTTGATGTCATACATAAGCAGAATGCACACAGCTCTTTTCCACCACCTAACCCCATATATGCAGTTGAAACACTTCATAGATGGAAATAATATTGGAATGGATGCAAGCCAAAAACTGACAAAAGAGATACACCAGAAGTACTGTGTGTTAGAAATCTAATAATCTGAATAGATATTTAAAACTAACTCAGCGGTATTCACTCTGATGGTGTAAAACATTCTCTAAAAGCCCAGATACAGTCTGAAGAATGCTCCTGGATTTGTTACAATGCATGGAAACACAAGTGGTAATGGTTGCCAGGGATGCTTTTTACCAATTTATGCTGGTTCAGCAGTTGCAATACAGGTATACCACAGTTAATGAAGCAGATGTGTTCCTGGGCATGACTTCGACATGCTTCAGCAAACTTTTTATTCAAAATTAAACCTATGCACGTGTAAAATGAAACAGCCAGGTCAGGTCAACCATGCATAAATAAACAAAAGCACACTGAACCCTCTAGAGACCATTTGAAAGCTTTGCCTAAAGATTCCTCCAGGGATGATTTATTCTCTCTCTCATTAGCCTCCACTTTTGTTATGATTTCAGTTTTGGTGGGCCAATGTGCAAATCTGTGTTTTAAAAATACTGCTGGGGGTGGTGGTGGTTGTTAGGCAGGCTTATCTGCTCTCCCCCTTTCTCTCTTTTTTTGTTGCTGTTCATGCATATTCAGTAAGAAATTCTGAAGTAGCTGCTGCTTTCTTTGCCTGTTGTAGGTGAGCGGACATAGGACAACCCAAGCCGGGAAAGAGAGCTGCTCCAACCCAAGCCGGGAAAGAGAGTCCTTCTGCTCGGAGCGGCTCTCTTTCCCGGCTTGGGTTGGGAAAGGGTGTGTGTGCGTGTGTGACAGCCGGCTGTCTCACACACACACACACACACCCCTTCCCAAGCCTGGAAGCCTGGTTGCTTTCCTTGGGACGAGGTTGCTTTCCTTGGGACGACCTCATCCCAAGGAAAGCAACCAGGCTTCCAGGCTTGGAAAGGTGTGTGTGTGTGTGAGACAGCCGCGGCAAGTGACAGCCACGGCTGTCCTGTTTCTGCACATGTGCAAGAACATCCTTGCTGGGTTCTGGAGGGGATCTTCTCACTTGTGTGTGAACGGCAGATATGGTCCCCAGGAGCGCATCTATCGCGGTATCGTTAATTGCGCAATGGTGCTAGTTGCGTCTGATAGCCATTTCCGTCTTGTGGGGTCTATACCGGTATAGTTCTGGATTGATTCCATACCGCTTTCTTGCCACTTTGAGACCCGCGTGTGATAACATCCATAGCTATAGTAGGATCAGCTAAAGTAGAATCCCAAGGATCTTCCTGACAGAGAGTCACGAATCAATTGCCTAGAGAGGTGGTTATGTCTTCTTTGGACATCTTCAAAAAGAGGATGGACAGCTATTGGGGATGCTCTAGCTAGAGATCCTATATGTAGCAGCAGATTGGACTCAATAGCCTATGAGGCCTCTTCCAACTCCATGTTTCTATTATTCTATGTTTTCCAGCTGAAGCTTCATTGCATTGATTGCTGCAGCTACAGTGCTGCAAATCGACACTGAAAAGCAATGTTTTTTCAGCCCTCCATCACCTAATGCCAATGCTGCTAAAAAAAACCTTTCTACCTGGATAGAGAATGAGGAGGAAAAAGGGAGCTGTATGTCCATAAAAAGACTTTGTAAAAAGGAGCTTCTTTATCAGAGGCTTTGTTTACTGAGATATGCATCAGTGATAGGCATGTACTTCATATACCCTTCCTCCATGGATACCAAAATACGTAGATGCTCAAATTCCATTGTATACAGTGGCATAGTAAAATGGTGTCCCTTATATAAAATGGCAAAATCAATATTTGCTTTTTGCTTTAAAAATATTTTCAAGCTGTGGATGATTGAATCCATAAATAAAGAATCATTGTATATGGAAGTCCAGTCATAGTATGAATAGAGAACTGATCTAATCACAGTGACTCATACATTGATTACATAAAAGTTAGATTATCTTAATGTACTCTATATGTGGCTGGTTTTGATGTTGGTTCAGAAATTGCAACTGGTACAGAATGTGACATCTGGTGGGCTGTAGATGGTCAGGCCATATTACACATATAGTTCATATCCACAGATTCTTTATCCATGGTTTCAACTGCCCATGGCTTAAAAACATTCAAAAATATATTAATTCCAAAAAGCAAACCTTGATTTTGCTATTTTTTTTTTATAAAAGACATCATTTCACTGTGTCACTGTATTTAATGGGACTTGACCATCCACAGATTTTGGTATCCATGGAGGGTCCTGGAACCAAACCCCATTAGATACCAAGGACTCACTGTATTCTTTATTAGTTACATTGACTGCTCCGGCATATAAGACGCACCCAATTTTAAAGGAGGAAAATCTAGGAAAAAAACTGAAGCCAGGGCTCTCTCCTGGACTGCCCCATTGAAGTAGCAACCCAGAAGAGAGCTTTGACTTCGGTTTAAAGAGGATCAATCCTTGGCTTTCAATTCCCAAAGCAGAGGGTCCCTCCTTTGGGGATGGGGAAAACCGGGTTTAAACCGAAGCCAGGGCTTTTCCCCAGCCCCCCTTGCGGCACGCGGGGCTGTTCTGGGCCTTCCTGAGGCCCCTTCACTGGGCTCTGCTCCAAGACATGGTGCCACCGCTGGCTCTGGGCACAGGTAAGCCTTAAAATTTAACGTGTTGTTGTTGTTGTTGTTGTTGTTGTATGCATCGACTTTCAGGTGAAGCTATCATGAGGTTTTCTTGGCAGATTTCTTCAGAGGAGGGGGTTTGCAATTTCCACCCTCTTAGGCTGAGAGAGTGTAACTTGGCCAGGGTAATCCAGTGCCTTGGAGTAATTTCTGGCTTAATTTGACCCTACCATGAGGGTTTTCTTGGCAGATTTCTTCAGAGGAGTGGGTTTGCAATTTCCACCCTCTGAGGCTGAGAGAGTGTAACTTGGCCAGGGTAATCCAGTGCCTTGGAGTAATTTCTGGCTCATTTTGACCCTACCATGAGGGTTTTCTTGGCAGATTTCTTCAGAGGAGGGGGTTTGCAATTTCCACCCTCTGAGGCTGAGAGAGTGTAACTTGGCCAGGGTAATCCAGTGCCTTGGAGTAATTTCTGCCATTTTGACCCTACCATGAGGGTTTTCTTGGCAGATTTCTTCAGAGGAGGGGGTTTGCAATTTCCACCATCTGAGGCTGAGAGAGTGTAACTTGGACAGGGTAATCCAGTGCCTTGGAGTAATTTCTGGCTCATTTTGACCCTACCAGGAGGGTTTTCTTGGCAGATTTCTTCAGAGGAGGGGGTTTGCCATTTCCATTCTCTGAGGCTGAGAGGTTCAACCACCCAGGATGGGGGTGGAAAGAGGAAGAGCCCATTCAACTACCCAGGAAAAGGGGACTCTTTCCACCCCCATCCTGGGTGCTTCAATGGGCTCTTCCTGGGATGGGAGGATGTCCTCTGACCCCAGGAAGAGTCCATTGAAGCATCCAGGACGGGGGTGGAAAGAGGAGGAGCCCATTCAACTACCCAGGAAAAGGGGACTCTTTCCACCCCCGTCCTGGGTGCTCCAATGGGCTCTTCCTGGGATGGGAGGAGCCCATTGAAGCACCGAGGCTGAGGCTGAAATGAGGCCTACTTTTAGCTGTGGCCTCGGCAGTTCTCTAGTTTGCCCTCAGCCTGTATATTTGCCTTAGAAGACGCACCAACTTTCCCAACCTCGTTTTGGGGAAGAAAAAATGCGTCTTATATGGCGAAAAATACGGTACTACTTTTCTGATATTTAAATGACTTAGAAACATGTTTAGCCTGGAGAAGAGAAGGTTAAGAGGTGGTATGATAGCCCTGCTTAAATATTTGAAGGGATGTCATATTGAGGAGGGAGCAAGCTTGTTTTCTGCTGCTCCAGAGAATAGGACTCAGAGCAATGGATGGAAGCTGCAGGAAAAGAGATTCCAGCTCAACATTAGGAGGCACTTCCTGATAGTAAGGGCTGTTCAACAGTGGAACACACTCCCTCAGAGAGTGCTGGAGTCTCCTTCTTTGGAGGTCTTTAAACAGAGGCTGGATGGCCATCTGTTGGGGATGCTTTGATTTTGAGTTCCTGCATGGCATGGGGTTGGACTGGATGGCCCTTGAGGTCTCTTCCAACTCTAGGATTCTATGTTTAAAGGATCATTTTTACCGGTCTGGTCAAGCATTAAAGTTAACTTCAGAGGCCCTGCTCTCTACCTTAGCAAGAGAGTGTCTTATTCTGGTGGATGCCAAGGATTGGGCCTTTGTTTGTTTGTTTTGTAATGGATGATACCTTTGGAAATCCTCCACAGGACAATACTTATGATGTCATAAGTCTCATAATACATACCCATGATATCTACAGCTTCCATAATACCTTAAAATAGACATATTAGCAAGGGATGCTAGGAAATGAAATTCAAAATACCTGGAGTGATAACAGTCCCCCCCTTTCTGGTCAGAAGACACATTTATTCTAGACTGGCTAAATGGTGCTAGACTTGCAGAAATCTGTAGCTGCTGCTGCTGAACCCTGCTTCTTTTTGTAGTTTAAATGGGTGAAACTTGTTTTATTTTTTGCATATTTAGTGCACCTCACAAAGTGATTTAAAAGCCTTTTAATTCATGCAATAATTAAACTCTTGTTTACTCAGTCATAAGGCCCACTGTAATCCAATTGCAGACAATATTGTGATCCTTTTATGCCTATCTATTTTCAGAGGTGTTTACTCTCAGATATAAGACATGGGATTGTAGCCTTAGTGTATTTTGGTAAATGCTCAGTCTTAAGGTATGGGTTGTCTTTATATGTACAGTCGCCCCTCCGTTCTTGCGGACCAACTGTAGATGATTGCTTAGAGGATTTTCAGTTATTTCCCTCATGATACAATGAAATACCTAGTGAGGAGGAGGAGGAGGAGGAAATGCCTCAACATTAACAGCATCACTACCACCAACACATATTTATCAGTATTGTACCCCTTAAAACATGTCCCTCACTCACTAAGGAGCTTATCACATAGTTAATTACCTTACCTGATCCAGTGTACATTTTAAATCAGGTTTTGATACTTCTCATAGTGATAGGGGTGGTAGCCATTGCAGTGATATTCTGATATCAATTGAGATGATGATGTTGTGTTGGCTATTTGTTGTCAAATCAACTGTGACTTATGGTGACCCTATGAATGAGAGCCCTTCAAGAGCCCTGCTGAGGACTTGCAAACTCAGGGCTATGGCTTCCTTGATTGAATCAATCCACCTGTAGTAGGGTCTCCCACTTTCCTACTTCTTCCCAATTTACAATCATCATAATCTTTCCCAATGAGTCATGTCATCTCATAAAAAAGTCCAAAGCACAACAGCCTCAGTTTAGTCATCATCATTTCTAGTGAGAACTCTGGCTTGATTTGCTCTAAACCTCATTTAGTGGTCCATGGTGTCCCTAGAACTCTTCATAGCACCACATTTCAAATGCACTGATATTTTTCCTGTCAGCTTTCTTCACCGTCCAGTTTTCATACCCATACATAGAAATTGGAACTGTGATGGTCTCGATTATTCTGACTTTTGTACTCAATTATGTCTTTATACTTGAGAACCTTATCCAGTTCCTTCATGGCTGTCTTTCCAAGTCTTAAGTCATTTCCTGATTGCGAAGTACAATCTCCATTTTGATTAATGATTGAGCCAAGGTACAGAAAATCTTTAACTATTTCAATGTCTTTGTTGCTTACTTTACAATTAGGTAAATCATCTGTGGCTATTATTTTTGTCTTAATACCCTGCCTTTGCACTTTGTCACACTCTTTGTTAATACCATACCTTTGCACTTTGTTATGCTTAGATATCTGCTTGGTGCTATTATTTTTCTGATGACAAAATCATCATATGTAGATGAACCTTGCAGTTTTTAAGACCCAATGCTATTGGCAGGCTCAGCGCCAGCCCAGCACGCACGAAAAGATCACTTGCAGCCAGTGCATATTCTTTCTTTCTTTCTTTCTTTCTTTCTTTCTTTCTTTCTTTCTTCCCCCCTTTCTCTCCCTTTCTCTCTGCAGTGGGCAAGGGGAAAGAAAAATCTAATGGAAGGCCCAGGTTGCCAAGATCCTTGCCAGTAATGTGAAGCCTGTCCTAGTTTTATTTTGTTCTTGATATAGTCAAATAGCAAACCATGCCAAAAGCAAAAAGGCTTAGCAACTATATGAATTGATTTTAAGTTTGCCAGACTTTTTACATTTGATAAATTTGCTTTGGAGGGAATGTTTTATCCCATTCTACCTTGCTCCAGCATATTTTGGATCCTGTTTTTTACCATTCTTCATCTGAAAACCTGCTGACTAACCAGTGACTTACACTAGGCTTATGAACTCGATGAAAATGAGATTTAGCTTGGCATCCACACTGTAAATTATCCATAACTGAAACCTTGACAAATTCTTTATATTGCAGACTAAGGGATGCAATCTGATCTTCCAAAGTTCTCTTACATATCACAGTTTCTAAATTATTATTATTATTATTATTATTATTATTATTTTGTAACCCGCCCCTCTGCTCAGCAATCGGGGTGGCGTACAGCACGGTTAAAAAGACAGCAATTAAAATATTCCTTCATCCCACACCCTAACCCTAAACTGCAATGGAAGTAAAATCAAATTAACACAAATAGAATACAATAAAATCAATTTCTTGGCTAACATGTCGTGGTGGCAAGAGGGGTAAGTAGCAGATCACCTCCAGTTCGCCGGGCAGTTATTCCAGGAAGGCCTGCCAGAAGAGATCCATCTTTACTGCCTTTTTAAAGGCAGCAAGAGTGGTAATAAGACGGATCTCATCCAGCAGGCCATTCCTGGGAGCGGTCACAGAAAAGGCCCTCTGGGAGGTCTGCGAGAGCCTGGTCTTCATGGGGCCATCTTATGCAGCAGGTTCCTCCCAGAGGACCGAAGTGTGTGAGGGGGATCATATGGGGAGAGGCGGTTCCTGAGATAAGATGGCCCCAAGCCATGTAGGGCTTTAAAGGTTAAAACCAGGGGTAGGCAACCTTTCCCCTTTAAGGGCCGAGGGACTTCAGCTCCCAGAATCCCAGGAGCTGTTGGCCAACATGGGACTATTGGCCAACATGGCTGAGGATTCTGGGAGCTGAAGTCCCTTGGCCCTTAAAGGGGAAAGGTTGCCTACCCCTGGTTAAAACCAACACCTTGTATTGTGCCCGGAAACTGATCGGCAGCCAGTGGAGTTCAGGCATTGCACAGAATCCCCAGCTTCATCCAGCCTTGCAGTATTGCCATTTGGGGAATCACCACTCATCTTCCTGCAAAGAGAAGTATAATAATTTTAAAGAAAACTTGGATAGGATCTGTTATATGGAGAGTCTCTTTATGGGTGTCATTGCCCTGAATGTTTAAATTATGGGAACAGGGGCAGAAATGGATATTAATCAGTATTGTACCCCTTAAAACATGTCCCTCACTCACTAAGGAACTTATTGCACAGTTAATTAAACCACCTTACCTGATCTGGTTTGCATTTTAAATCAGGCTGCATCCAGAGCCTATCACAAGAATTTAGCCACCAAAATTGCAACCCGGGTCCATCCTGGGTCTATCCCCACTCCCAGGGCCACTCCAGCGGCTATTTTCTCAAGCCAGAAAACTCCCGGCTTTGAAAAAAACCATGCTGACTGGCCTGGGAGCGGGAATGGACCGGGATGGACCCAAGTGGCAATTTTGGAGGCTAAATCCTTCTGATAGGTTCTGGATGCAGCCCGATTTAAAATTTAAACTGGATCAGGTTAGGTGGTTTAATTAACTGTGCAATAAGCTTCATAGGCTTGAGTGTTCAGCTTACATTTTAGAGGCCATGAATGAGACTGCACAGAGTGCTCCCATTCATAGTTCCAGAAAGCCACCAATGTCTTCTTCTAGGATACTATCCAGGTTGAGTGTGTCTTTATGCAAAATTCCAAAATCCAAAATAAGCTACAAACCTTTGGTGGTTCAATATACACAATTTTTTTTTCATGTGCAAAATATTAAATATATTGTATAAGAAAGAGAAGAAACAATGGATTATAGAGGAAATGTGTCAAGCAGTAAAAGGAAGAAGAGAAGCAAATGAAAAGGATGATAGAAACAAAACAGAACCATGAATGCAATGGTCCAGTGACTAGTGTGCAATGATAAAGAAAACTACTATAATGATCAATGCAGAGAAATAGAAGACAACAACAACAACAACAAAGGAAGAACAAGGGATCTCTTTCACAAGATCCAGGAATTCAAAGGAAAATTCAAACCAAAGACTAGGATGCTTTATGATAAGAAGAGGAACATACTACAAGATCAAGAAGAAATAAAAAGATGCTGTAGGCAATACACAGAAGAGCTAAATAAAAGACATGAAAAAAATGAATGACACATGGAATGAACCATATCAAAATGAACCCCAAATTCTAGAAAGCAAGGTGGAAGCTGCTATAAGAGAAATTGGAAATAATAAATAATCAGGCACATATGATATTTCAGTGTTAACCAAAATTTGACAAATATTGAAAACAAAATGGAAACAATCAATATTTATCCAAACCCAAAAAAGGAGACATGAAAGACTGCAGCAACTAAAGAACTATATAATCAATATCCCATGCAAGCAAAAACATGCTCAAAATTCAGCAGTACAGACTCCAATCATAAAGGGAGAGAGAAATTCCAGATGTGCAAGTGGGGTTCAGGAAAGGAAGAAATAGGATTACATTTGATAGTCTTGATATGAAATCTGTATTTAGGAGAAGAGGCTGTTGTTAGAATAAAATGTGGAGAAACAGAATGGTTCCCAGTTGTTAAGGGGGTCAGGCAAGGCTACATTTTATCACCCTACTTGTTGAACTTGTATGCAAAAAATATCATACAATGAGCATGTCTAGACTCAGAAGAAGGAGGAGTCAAGATAGGAGGAAGGAACATCAACAATCTAAGATATGTGGATGACACCATACTACCAGCGGAAAACATCACAGATTTGGAACAATTACTAAGGAAGGTCAAAGAAGAAAGTGCAAAGGCAGGCTTACTGCTGAACATAAAGAAAACAAGAATAATGACAATAGAGGAGACAATGAGGGAATTGAAATAGTTAAAGAGTTCCCATACCTTGGATCAAACATTGAAAAGAACAGTGACTGAAGTCAGGAAATAAGAAGACTAGGAATGGGAAGGGTAGCCATGAAATAACTAGGCAAGAACCTAAAGTCTTAAGTTATACAACTGAATAATAAAGTTAGAATCATCCAAGCCATCGTATTTCCCCATTACTATGTGCAGATGTGAGAGCTGGACAGTGAAAAAAGCAGATTGAAAGAAAATCAAGTCATTTGAGATGATGTGCTGGAAACAACTGCTGAGGCCATTGATGGCCAAAAATACAAACATATGGGTCCTAGGACAGATCAAGCCAGAAGTCTCTCTGGAAGCCAAGATGACAAAAGATTGTCATACTTTAGACCAGGGGTAGGCAACCCTTCCCCTTTAAGGGCTAAGGGACTTCAGCTCCCAGAATCCCAGGAGCTATTGGCCAACACGGGACTATTGGCCAACATGGCTAAGGCTTCTGGGAGCTGAAATCCCTCAGCCCTTAAAGGGGAAAGGTTGCCTACCCCTGCTTTAGACACATCATAAGAAGGGATAACTGCCTAGCCCCAGCAGCTGGTGAGGCACCCTCCCTCCATTCCAACGGTCACTGATGTAATCTCTGAGGGAGAGAAGAGCCATCAGGGGAGAAAATGAGGACCACAGAAACCATCAGGGGGCTGTAGGAAGGAAGAAGCTGCTGTATTTGCTACTGCCTTGGACCTCTGCTTCCCTCACTCAGCAGGCACTGACCTCCACCCAACACAGCTGCCTTGCCTGGCTGAACTATAAAAATAGAACTTCGAGGGAGGCCTTACCAAACAACACCCAGCAGAGAGGGTCTCTGTGTTTGCTACTAACTTGAACCTCTGCTTCCCTAGCTCTTAGCAGGATTGAAGCCCTGATTCAGCCGGCACTGCTCTTTACACTTACACTTTATTCTTGCACTGGGTATGGAGGGCAAAGATTTGTCCTTTTGCTGTACAGAGACAAGGGTCTGTTACCTACATTACCTCTTTGGCCTCAGAGAGAGAGAGGCAGGCCAGCTCCATTGAGCCTAGCCTAAATTAAGGAGAGCCCTCCTTCCAGTTCATCTGCCATGATCCAGGCCTCAGAGGGAGAGAAGAACTGCTGGACCTGATCCCCTTCCCCACTGCCATTCCCTTCCCCTTTTGTGTCATGTTTTTTTAGATTGTAAGCCTGAGGGCAGGGAACTGTAATTAACCATTTGTAAGCCACTCTGTGAGCCTTTGTAGCTGAAGAGTGGGGTATAAATACTACTACTACTACTACTACTACTACTACTAATAATAATAATAATAGAAAATACAATGTTAGGGAAAGTAGAAGGCAGCAGCAAGGGAGGAAGAAGGCATGCCAGATGGATGGGCTCAAGTAGGGAGGTCATGGACCTGAATTTACAGG